>JAZHEH010000185.1:0-1209375 GCA_036589455.1 Ateles fusciceps | reverse complement strand
TTTGATCCCCAGAGGTTTTACAAACCCTGCCCTTCAAGCAAATAAATGTAAATCTCACTTCTGTGACTGAGTTCACTTCTAAAGAATGGTTTTAGAAAATCTTCTTCGACTTTGCCAAATTTCATCTTTAAAATGCTTATATCTGTTCCTCTCGCAATGACGGTAATGTTTATGACAGATGACTTTAAAACCTCTTAGGATGTGAAGTGTGTTGTAGAAATGCTAAATGCTAATAAATACATAAACAGCGGAATGGAAGTGGGAGAAAAACACACTCCCCCTCTTTCCCACAAGCCTCAGAATTTCCGGCGTGAGGAAATGGGCCCGGCACCCACGAAGGGCCTGCGGTCCGAGCTGTGCGGCCACTCTTAAGGTGGTTGCAGCTTATGGTGACAAATTAGAAAGGTTACTATTGTTGGCTTTCTCTGATTTCTTTCTAAAAATGCAAAGAAGAGAAAGGTCACTAAGCACGGGACCTAAGCTGGTTTGGAATTTACTAATCTAACACTGGCTAGAGTTTAAAAAGTGGGGGCCAGTAAAGCCCGCTTGAGATGCAGAAAAAGATTCACAGCAGCGTATTGCTGTCCGCGCTGTCTTAGAGAGCTGGAAGTCGGGTGCAGGAGAGGCGCGGGCAGGAAGCGTCTGCGGCGCGGCCTCTGGACGGTCACTGCACGGCTGCAGGAGGCTTGGTGGTGTTCACGGCACGTGAGAGGCTCTGCCCAGTAGGGACAGGAAAGGCCCATCCTAGCTGCCCACGGAGACGTCTTCATGCACACGGAGCTCACATGGGATGTGGATGTTGTTAGTATTTAGCACACTGGGTCTAAAATGCACGTTCAGAGCAGGAAGTCTGCATGGCTCCTTCTAACTCTAGGGATGGTTAGGAAAGCACAGCCTTAGAGGCTGAGGGGCTTCTGCCCTGGGCCTGCATCTGAATTTCTCTGAAATGCTCATGTCAAACCTGATGGAAATGTGGGACTAGCAGCAGCCACTGCCCAAACAAACCTGTGCAAAGCTCCTGTTCGTGCCAAGGCTTCTGCTGTGAACCTCTCCCTTTCTGGGGCACCTGCAGCCCCTTCCCCGTGCCTCTGCTGGGGCGGCACGGGCACCTGCACCAGCTTACGGGGCTCAGCAGACTGCAGGTGCGACACCCAGAAGGAAGCGGCTGACACTGTCCGCTTGGAATTTCTGCATTCGCGCCCTTCTTCCGTTTGAGAGAGAGAGAGGTCATACTGGCAGCATGAATGGAAACACAAGGCCTCTCGATTTGTACCAACTTTTTCAAGGAAAGTCCAAATCATGCTAGCTCCGCCACGCTGGTACGGCTAGCTCAGTGCTGGCCTAGCCTGGCCCTGGAGGTTCCTTTGCCATCCAGAACGTCTCCCCCGACATTCCAGAAATGCAGCTGATCTCCTGCCATCCTGCGCCTCACAAGCTTGCTGGACACCTGAGGTGAGTCCCAGCGAGGGCCAATCCCAGCCAAAAGTACAGCAAGGGACGCACTGCCTGGACGCGGCCACACTCACTACTCACTCGCACTTACAGAACCTCGTTTCTTTGCAGCCGTGCACGGCAATGGATCCCTCAAGGGCCGTCCCACAAGTGTGGAGACAGATGCCAGGGCTTGGGAACCACCTGGTGTGGCTGTGCGAGCTGAGTGTCCTCGTCTCGTCACTCACAGGAGGGTAGGCCGAGGGTTCCTTAGGCTAAGAGACTTGCTCAGTTCATCACAGAAACACACACTGATCAGGGCCACCCGGCTGTCCCCGCATTTCCAGATGTAAACCTGTAACGTACCACGTCTCAAAGACAACCCTATGGACACCCCAGCACTATCAGGTGGTCACAACATGTTGGACCAGGAGGGTTTCCTGTGTGGTTGGTCCTCTGGCGGGGAAGCCAGCTAGTCTCCCTAGGGCTGCCCTAACATACCCCACAGGCCGAGCGGCTCAAACAGCAGAAATTTCCTCCGTCACGACTCTGGGGGCTGAAGTCTGAGGTCCGGGGGTCGGTTCCTACTGAGGCCTCTCTGGCTGGTGGCGGCCGGCTCCTCCCTGTGCCCTCACACAGCTTCTTCTCTAGTGTCTGTCTTTCCAGTACACCAGTCCTGCTGGATCTGGGCTCACCCCATGACCTCATGTAACCTCGATCGCCTCCCGAAAGACCTTTCTCCAAATACAGTCACCCTATGAGGTCCTGGGTGTTAGGGCGTCACCAGTGAATTTTGGGAACACACTTCAGCCCAGCACAGGGGGAGCTGCAGGGATGTGGGGTGTGGCTGGTGCTGGGGGGTGGGCAGGAAGAGTTAGCAGGAGGACGTGGGACCGGTGGCACGGGGTGTCCTGGCCCTGACGTTTCCTTTGCTTCTCGTAAACCTCACCTGAGCCCACTCAACACCAAGGCCACACTGAGGAGAGCGGACAAGGGGGAGAGTGACCACAGCATGTGACAGTGATGGAGGGGCCCCGACACAGTGAGTGGGGGGTGAAGCAGGGCCTCACAGGTCACCTCCCACAGCAAGCAGAGAGCGGATGACAGCTGGTGGTGACAGGACACGGCCCTGCTATGGAGGAAGCGCCAGGTGCATCTGAAAACACGGAAGCGGACAGAAAGTAAAGGGTCACAGGCAGCCTGGCCCCAACGCTGCTTGCACATGCATATGTGTGGTGTGTGGGGGTGTGTGTGGGGGGTGGGAGGGTGTGTGCATGTGCATGTGTGTGTGTGGGTGTGTGTGTGGTATGTGTGGGTGTGTGTGTGTGGTGTGTGTGTGGGGGTTTGTGCATGTGTGTGGGGGTGTATGTGTGTGTGATGTGTGTGGGTGTGGGTGTGCATGTGCATGTGTGTGGGTGTGTGTGTGGTGTGTGTGGGGGTGTGTGGTGTGTGTGGGAGTGTGTGTGTGGTGTGTGGGGATGTGTGTTGTGGTGTGGGTGTGTGTGCTGTGTGGGGATGTGTGTGGTATGTGTGGGGGTGTGGTGTGTGTGTGCTGTGTGGGGGGTGGGTGTGTGCATGTGCTTGTGTGTCGGCTGCGTGTGTGGGTGTGTGTGGAAGTGTGCATGTGCACGTGTGTATGTGTGCTGGGCATGGGGGTATGGTGGTGTGCACGTGTCTGTGGGTGCATATGTGGGGGTGTGTGTGCACGTGCACGTGTGTATGTGTATGCTGGGCATGGGGATGTGGGGGGTGCACACGTCTATGGGTGCATGTGTGGGTGTGTGTGGAAGTGTGCATGTGCACATGTGTATATGTGTGTAAGTGCTGGGCATGGGGTGTGGGGGGTGTGCACGTGTCTTTGGGGGTGTGTGTGGGGGTGTGTGTGCATGTGCACGTGTGTATATGTGTATATGTATGTGCTGGGCATGGGGGTGTGGGGTGCACACGTTTGTGGGTGTGTATGTGGAAGTGTGCATGTGCACATGTGTATATGTGTGCTGGGAATGTGGGTGAGGTGCACACGTCTGTAGGTGTGTGTATGTGTGGAAGTGTGCATGTGCACGTGTGTATATGTGTGTGCTGGGCATGGGGGTGTGGGGGTGTGCATGTGTCTGGGTGCATGTGTGGGTGTGTGGAAGTGTGCATTTGCACGTGTGTATATGTATGTGTGTGCTAGGCAGGAGGGTGTGGGGGGCGTGCACGTGTGGGGGTGCATGTGTGTGGGGGGGTGTGCATGTGCACGTGTGTATATGTGTGTATGCATGTGCTGGGCATGGGGATGTGGGGGGTGCACACGTCTGTAGGTTCATGTGTGGGTGTGTGGAAGTGTGCATGTGCATGTGTGTATATGTATGTGTGTGCTGGGCAGGAGGGTGTGGGGGTGTGCACGTGTGTGGGTGCATGTGTGGGGGTGTGTGCATGTGCACGTGTCTATGGGTGCGTGTGGGTTAAGTGTGCGTGTGCACATGTGTGTATGTGTGTGCTGGGCATGGGGGTGTGGGGGTGTGCACGTGTCTATGGGTGCGTGTGGGTTAAGTGTGCATGTGCACGTGTGTATGCGTGTGCATACACGCTGCCTGATGAGTTCTGAGGAATGAACGGATCAATGATGCAAGGATTACAGCGACCAAAACTACTGACTGCAGGATGAGAAAATAGTGACTCATTGCCCATTCTTATTTTCATTTTCAGGAGAAAGAAAACAGGAGACACCGAAAAGCGGGGATCTGTGTTCAGAGGAGGCCACGGGGGCTCCTCCCCAGGTCTAAGCACTCAACTCAGTTCTGTCCTTCCCCATAAACGGACGAGTGTGTCCCGAGCTCACGACAGCGGCTCACACGGCGGAAACACCCTCAGGTGCATTCTCACTATCAAAGAGCGGCTACCGTTTATTTCATATTTTTGTCTTCCACTGATTCTTACTTATTTGACAAATTGCACTGAACAATAAAGGGAGTCATTCCAAAAGCAGCAGCGTGCCCCCCACCAGCAGGCAGCAGTGACCTGTCTCCCACGGGCCCGTCAGGACTTCAGGGCCATTTTCTGATTGATCTTCACACAGCACTTGGCACATGGCAGGCATCTAGTAAATGTTTAGAATGTAAGTGACACTCCTGTAACCGTTTCATTTCCATATTCTCTTCTGTGCACGTGTCTGTCTTTCTCATGGTCTAGTCATTGTAAGTTTGTTTTTAAAAAAGTTTTACTAAGTACGTATGCTACTAAATGTGGTGAGTAAATGTTTACTGTTCAGTTTTATCACATATGATGATATTGTCAGCCTTCTTCTGAAACGAGACACAGACTTTCTCCTTTCACCTTAGTTTCCAAGATGCTCTTACTGCCTCTAAGCTCCCCCACGGCCCTCGAGCTCACAGAGCTTCCTATGTGACCCGTGCCACCAGGCGCAGCAGGAATTCTTCTCGTTCATCCAAACCAACAAAACCCCAGCAGCCTCCCCCGCAACCTGGTGCCCATGACCATCCTCCCTCAGTGAACCTAGCAAAGGTGCCCACGCACAAGGCGACTTTCAGGCCTTTCATTATCCCGCTCTCCAGGTCGGACCTGAAAATACCTTCATCAATGATCAAATCTGCATACACCCAATTTAAATGCAAGTAGTTCTGAAGCCCAATTATACACAACACGTGCTATCAACTGTCACCACTCAGTAAGTCCTTTGCCAAGAATTTCCCAAAAGAAGTCTTCATTCTACACAGCGACTTGTTCTTGTCCACGGGAAAGATAGTGTCTTATTTTAAATGCAAATGAAGCCAATTCAGCACCTGCAAGCAGAACCCGTGAATGAGAGAACTGTTGGTAAATGTGATTTGTAAATAACAGCATAATAAAAATATAATAGATAAAATGTTTCCAGTGATGAGGACAGGATTCTTAGTGATAATTGGGTAATTTTAATCAAAAATCTTAGATGAATAAAATTTTTCCACTTAATATAAAAATTATGATATCAGACTGAGTATCAGGACACGTTTAAATTCTGGCCAAAAAGCAAAGCTTATCCTGGGAGTTCCACAGCTCCTTTCAGCATCTGCCGGGGTGTAGCTCTTTCTGGGTGTGTAAAGCATGATAAATCAGTCTTTGAGCTTTATTGGAAACAGCGCAAGAGGTAACACCGACCAAGAATCTGAATTTCGGATTTGTATCAATGAGCACTGCTAATTACACACTCACTGCACACTTGAAACTCTTGGGTTTCCACACTCCTCCGTCATTGATGTATGCCACGCCATTCCCACAATTCCCCATGCCACCCTGCCCCACCATGGGCACCGGCTAGTCCCACTGAGCAGTCACTATCTCCCGCCCAGCCTTCAAGACCAGGCTGACCTCTGCCTGCCCCAGACCCTGCACCCTCACTTCCGGCCGTGCCCCCACAGGACCCCATAGGGCACTTCCTCTTGTGCCTGTCCTTGTCGAGGAGGCAGGGGCCTGTGGGAACTGCCCTGCTTATGCCGGCATCCCCGGCAGCCCTCAGCAAGCTCAGCACAAGGCAAAGCCTCAACCCGGGAGGACGGTGTTCATTCTCCTCCACCACCACGAGATCCTGGGGACCTGGAGCCTCCGGGTCTGTTCTTTCCTTCCTCTGCTCACCCATCTACCAGCTCAACACTTACTTACTTCAGACCTCAGGTATCACGGGTGCTACAGAGACATCTCAAGAGTGAACCCAGATGTGAACGCAGATACACGAATGTCTTGTGTTTAAAGGTATGTTGACACTACCGGTGGTTCCCAGCGGGGGACACAGCACACCATTTCTACACTTGAAAAAGTAAGACTCCCAAGATGAGTGGATTTGCTCAAAAGCAACACCACTGACAGCTACTTCTACAGATGTCAAGGAACACCACTGACCGACTGCCTCTACAAATGTCAGTTCCATTCCGTCGTGCCCACTATGCATTTAGGCTAACAGGCAACGAAGAAGTCATGCAACTATTGGAAACTACAGAAAAATTCTACTTTTAAGGAAGATACAGTAGCACCGCATTTATATAGCACCAGTTAGGAAAAAGTTATTTCAAATATATATGTTTTCAGGGTAACTTAAACTTACCTGCATAACGCCAGTAGGAGAAGTTTATATACTTTAAACTGTCTGTTTTTTAAAATATTGCTTATTTCTCTGCTTCCACACAGGGACATAAGCTAATTTTTTCCTGATAATTAAGACTCCTCCTTTCAAATTTCAGCAGGGTGGTCTTGGGCCACCCACGGAGCACCTGAGATGCTGTGAAGAGCAGATGGTCCCCGACAGGCAGGGGAAGAAGAGTCCCATTTTAACAAGATCTTTCCACTTGGAATGACAATCGCTTCTACACACAGAAGGTTTTAGAAGTTACCAGTTTGTAAACACAGACAGAATCCTGAAATAGGACAGTCAGGTGTACAAAGCCTCAGCTCGCACCTTGCACAGAGATCCCAGCAAACACGACTTTGTCATTTGCACAAAGGTGTGCAAATGACAGAGTGGCATCTGCTAGGATCTCTGTGGTGATTTCACCAGCACAAAGCCCCCTCTGGGTCTACATGTCATTGCTAAAGACATTGAATGTACCTGTTGGAAGCTGTTAAAGGTTTTCCCATCAGTCTTCTCACAACATAGAAAGAAGGGGGAGACTCACAAAAGAACACGCCAGGGTCTGTCTCCCAATGTCTGTGAAAAGTTGGTAGAGGCCTCTTCTCTATCATCTTTATTTCTGAAATCCCTTATGATTTTAAAAAACACTGGTGCCCTGAATCAAAGATGCACAGGTGTCTGATTTCATTCCAGTTTGAAGCATCCATTCAACCAGAAGAGGGAGCACATGTTTAAAAGAAACCCCCAAACCACCAGCCCATCGTCACTGAGCATCGCCATATTTAGTGATGGGAAATGGTACAGACGGAGAACATATAGGACGCTTAGGTTCATAAGGAGCTATGAGCAAAGAAAGATTGTTGTAAAATTATATAACCCTCAAAGCAAAAATGAAAGCAGCAAGCCACATCTTACATGTTGTCTCCTCTGTTGTTCTGGGGAGCTTGTTCTACAAACTAATAACTGGGGACAAGGGGTTTGAAATAACTGTCGCCCCTCATCTAATTTCTGTCTCGCAGAGGAGTTCCCTCGGACCCACAGAGAAAGTGAGAGCAGATATATGTGAGACAAGTTCTTGTTTTTAAAAAGAGAAAAAGAACAATCTTACTGAGAAAAAAATCCAGCTGGATTAGATGGTCTTAGATAGTTGTTTTACACTAAGGTACGTTTTCCCCCACAGTTCTTTCTTGGTCAAATCATAGTTTTTTTCTTTCTTTTTCTGGTTGAAAAACTACAATGATCAGAGATCGAACGTTCCATAACTTACCAAAGATTTCAGAATCAACTTGGGTGAGAAGAGATTCCTTTTCTGAATGTGGAGGAAGCCACCCGATCCCTATTTTGTAGGAGAGCCACTCGTCCTGGGATTGTTCGCTAACTGCTCCTTCCCCACTCCGTGGCTGAGGGAGTGCCACTCCGGGGGGGGGCAGGGACCACACACGTTCTTTGTGTGTTGTTCTGTGTCTACCATGTGCCTTTCAGAAACAGATGCTTAATCTGCTCAGTGAGTATGTGAGTAAGTAACGGGATAGGGAATGAAGGAAGACCTGCCTGGAACTGAGTCACAGATGACAGGACATTGCCTTTACCCACACGTCAGGGCGAGACCAACTCCAGCAAAGATTTCAAAGAAAATTTCCATAGTGTTTAGTAAGCCACAGAAGAACATTTTAAAGTAAGGAGTAACAAGTCCATATGGAAGAATTACCAAAGTTCCCAAAATGCAGAAGGATGATTTTTAAAAAGTATGTCCAGTGATTGACTTGGAGCGTGGGTATGGCGGATATGGAGGCACAGGCAGTGGCCCCAGAGTGCTGCCTCTGCTGGCACCAGCTTTGGCTGCAAATACCACAGCTTGAATCACATGGCAGATTTGTTTCTCATATAAAAATGTGAAAGCAGGCAGTTCGGGGCTAATATGGGGACTCATCCATGAAGCCCTCCTTTCCCCTCCCTTGAAGCTCCCAGGTCACCTCTTGGACCATGGTGTAGCATCAGCTCTGGCCATTACATCTACGTTCTGGGAGCAGGGATGAGAAAGGGAAATGAAGGAGCCCAGACACATACATAACCATCCCGCTGAGACCCACTGGCCACACCTAGACGAAAGGAAATGGGCAAATGCAGATTTTATTCCACGTAGAGGTGACCGGTTCAGCCACATCTCCATGGGGAGTGGAGTAGAGACCGAGAAGAGTCCATGTGCCCACCTTCCACCCACAGACAGGATGCCAAGCACTCCCATGTCTGTCCTGTCATATGTGACTTGTAAGGAGAGTGAACACCTATAAAAATCTGAAGGAAAATCCACCATAAAGGAGAAAAGTTAATTTCACTGCATCGTGCTTAGGAGGGCTTCCATAAGCTAAAGAGCAGGCTCCTGGATACTCAGTTCCTTGAATTCAATTTCAGAATCATGGCCCTGTGCCTTCCCTTCTTAGCCAGTCAGCTCCCTGAGCAGGTTAGGCAAGTTTCCAGGAGACTGTTCCATTAGGCAGGGCTGTTGCAACTGATGAAGATTCTCCATCCAACCGTTTACCTATGTACCCACCTGTCATCCACCTACCATCCCTCCATTCACCTAGCATCCATCCATTTATCCATCCATTCCTCTAGCCTGCCTTCCTTCCTTCTTCCACCCATATACTCATCCATATATCTATCTCTCCACCAATTCATCTGTTCACCCATTCATCGCTCTATCTATTGATCTACCATCTATCCAGACATCCATTCATCTACCAATTCACTTGCTGATCTATCCATTCATGCACCCATCTATCCATCATCTCACATATTCATCCATCCCTCTATCCCTCTATCCAGCCATCCAATCATCCATCCATCAATCCATCCATCCATCTACCCCATCCATCCATTTGTCTATGCATCCATCCAGCCAGCCACCCATTTACCTGTTCATTCACCCATTTACCTGTTCATCCATCCATCCATCCCTTCATCCCTCCATCCACCCATTCATTCACTCATTTATCCATCCATCACCCAGCATCCATCCATCCATCCACCCCTCACCTATCTTCAGCATCCATCTACCCATCCATCCATCCATCCATCACTTTACGTTTGTTCATTTATCCAACCATCCATCTACCCATCCACCAAACAATTCACCTGTTCGTCCATTCATCCATCCTTACATCCATGCTTCTATCCATCTACCCATCCATCCAACCATCCACCTGTTAATATCTATCCAACTATCATCTACTCATCCATCAACCCAGCCAGCCAGCCAGCCATCTTTTCAACCATTCACCAGTTCATCCCCTCCCTGTTTCTCCCTCCCTCCACCCATCCATCATCCATCCACCCATCTATTCCTACCTCTGTCCATGCATTCATCCATCCACCCATCCAGCCAGCCAACTATCTCTTTACCCATTCATCTGCTCATCCAACCATCCATCCCTCAACCCATTCATTCATCTACCCATCCATATACCCACACACCCATCCATCTACACATCCATCCGTCCATCCACCTACCCACCCATTCACTTGTTCATTCATCCATCCATCCGTCTTTCCTCTTATTCCAAAAAGATTTAAGGCTGTTGTTTTTCTTGCAGTATTTGTAATGCAAAAGCTTACTTTCATTTCCTAATTTTTAAGAGAATAAGAACTTCTCCTGAATATTTTTCCCTTTTTCCTCTCTCATTTGTTTCTCTTTTTTCTTCCTTTGTGTCTTGTAAATCCCTCAGATAAAAGTGGGTTGCTGAAATGAGAGGCTCAGATAGAGCAGAGGAAAACAATTCCAGCTCCGATGCCCAGGGGTCTAGGCGTCAGCTGACCTTTCTTCGTGAGCACTGCAGAGTGCCAATCTGTGCCTTATTTCTATTCCACGTTGAATCTTTGAATCTAGTTACTTGGTTGTTGATCTTCGAACTTCTCTAAGCCATAATATCTTTAGTTCCCTTCCCCATTTGTTCTCATGATTGCTCATTTTGTTTATAACCTAAAATGAACAAACCCCCAGTCTACTGATTAAAAACTCTGAGATCCTTTTAGTTAATTTGTGGCAAATAGAGGAAAGATGGGGAGAGAGAGGGGAAAAGTGAGAGGAGGGCTGGTGAGAGAAGGAGGGAGAGAGGGAGGAAGAGAAAGAGGTAGAGGGAGGGAGGAAGAGAGGGAGGAAGAAAGGGGGAGTAGAGGAAGGGGTGGGAGGAAAGAGAAAGGACCTCACCCACCCTCCACTCACTCCTGAATGAGCATTTGGAATCCACTTTCAGGGGAAAGCAGCACTCTTTCTCTTTACTTACCAGCAGTTCATATTGTTAATTTTTAACTAAACAGAACTGATTTTTGCCAGTACCAGAGAACATATGAGGTCTTTCTTCCTATTTTCTGCAATTAAGCAACCAGCCATTATGAGGAGTTCAAAACAAATAACAAACATGTCTGTCTATTACAATTGTCTGATGGTCTCAGGTTCAACACCAAGGGAAACACATCTATTCACTAGAGCCTAGTAATTAAGACCAAAATATCCAGGGAAGCCAGGATACAGAGGGAGGGGGAACGAAAGGATGGGCTTCTGCTCAGAAAGCCTCAGCCATGTCCCTGGGGGAGTTTGATCTCTTCCCTCACACGTGGCAGGGACGACCTTGGAGACCCAGCCTGTCGCCTGCATGGCCTGTTCAGATTCTGGGGCCTTGGTGGAAAATGCCCACGCTGCGTGGACTGACACCTGTCCTTTCTCCTCACCCAGGGAATGAGAACCACTCCCAACAACCCTTCATGCAGACTGGTAATCAGCAAATCAACACGGATGCCTCTCAGAGAAAGGAAAAGGATGCCTCCGATTTCAGGAGCCTCCTGATAATTCTGAGTCTCTTCATAAGAGGGGAGGTGGAGAGGATGGGCGGGGGCTCGGGAGGTCCGGACGACTTTCCCCAAGGACACAGGCAGATCGTCACACTTCACAAGCCACAGATGCCTTGCGGGGCCTGTGTGTGCCATGCCCAGCCCACAGCACAAACGCACCTTGCTGAGGGGGGAGGGGGTGGGCTGTGGGTGTCAGCCAGTCACCAGAGGAGGGCTGAGTTGAAAAGGGGCCACTCAGCGGCCACCCTGTCCGAGGCACGGAGCCCAGGATGGCTGACTTCCTCTCTGAAGGTCATTAGAGACGGATCCTAATAAACACACACACACCCATCAGATTAGCAGACACAACGGTCTCCATGGCAACAATTGGACAAGCAAGCCGCCTGCAATTGGCATTAATTTAAAATATTTTTCCCCAGGTCTCCTTGGAGTCGGTTCCGTGAAACACAAGTGCTTGCCAGCTCTCTAATCTGCGGCATCCTTTGAAATTCCATCCAGCGTGTGCTGAAGCTGAGCCAATTAACGTGGAGAGAATTGGGTGGATCGCGGAGAAGCTGGCAAGACCGTGTTTACCAATTAGGCTTTTTTTATGATGTAAATGTTGCACACCATGCGGCAGGAATCAAAGCCGGCTTCGCTGAATATGAAACTGTTAATTGCATTTTCAGAGACACAGCTACAAGGTGAAAGTAATCATACAAATGATAGCCGGGCTTCGCCACCCACAGAGCTGTGCCGCTGCACTTCCACTCATCTGTATTAAAACAGCCCCGTACATCCTCGCAGGAAGGGAAAACAGTGCGATTGGTATAACCTCCCCCACTTAAAGACAAAAAAAATGTGCCTACGTGGGAAGCAGTAAAAAAGGATAATTTTCACTTAAATCAGATTAATAACGTTAACAAACACCATGGCCAAGGGCCCGGTGGTGCTTCTTGAAATGCATTTTTTGCTTCAGAATGATAGCAAGGTGCATTTGCAAATGAACACCAGCATGTTCTGACAAGAGTGGCTGAAAATGAAGGAGCTTGTTTAAGAAGAAAGGGCCATGGCAATTATAGAAGCTGGCTTTCCCAGCTAGCGACATCAAAGAGGCCCCGCTGGAATCCCTAGAGAGAGGCTTTCCAGGGAGGCCAGTGCTCCTGAGGGTCCCAGTGCCCAGCCCCTGCCTGGGGTGTGGAGGAAAAGGCCCAGGAGCAGGGAGCAGGGTCTGAGCTCCAGGCTCCACCCTGCTTGGGGGCAGAGAGCGGTGCCCAGGAGCACCCGTGCACTGGGAGTCCAGGCCTGAGCTAGCAGAGACAGCTCTGAAGTGGGGTGTGGCCACATTAGGGGCCAGGTCAGCTGTTAAAATGCCCATGAGAATTTATGTTTCAGCATTGACGCTGACGTTGACTAACTCAGCAGTCGAGAACAGGGCTGGAACAGGAGGGAACATCTGACTCCCCAGCAGCAGCCACATGGGGACCCTCCTCAGAGGGGTTTGGGGTGCCAAAAAGCAGCACCCAGCCAGGATTGGGCGGCCAGCAGGGACAGAAGGACACAGGACTCCGCATGGCTCCACAGCTCAGGCCTCAGGATTTCACACATGTGCACGGAGCTCCTGAGACAGAAGCTGCCTGAGCTGTGCCCATCAGGGTCCCCCTCCTTTTATTCTGCATTGCAGTCAGCCCGGGGGAGCTCCGTGATGGAAGCCTCTGCTCAGAGATGGGGTGAGAAGAGCCTCAGAGCCTGTCGCTGTGGGGGGGTGGGCATGGCTGTGCACTCCCCAGTGTCTGTGAAGCTGCTCTTGGATTCCACAAGACCCTGGGGTTCCACACACAGCCCTCAGCAGCCCAGCACGTCTGCACCTCACTCTTTCTGGGGCCAAGCGGATGGTGGGTTTGAACGTTCCCAGAGATTCCAAGCTATCAAGGGCCAAGATGGGGAACACTTTGCAGACTTCTAACGGGTGGTGAAGGGAATTTAAAAGGACCAGAACGCTTGGAGCTGGAGCTGTGCCACGTGTGCTGTTGAAGAGGTGGTGACCAGAACAGTCTGCCTGCCTGTCCATGGCACAGCTGGCCACATAAATTACCAAACAGAAAGCCACGGTGCCTGCAGAAGGAAAGGCTGTTGCCTGTATGAGGTCTCCAACACACCGCTAAGGTGGCTGGAGAAGACTGAGGCGTAGCGTGCGGCTCCGATGGAATGTATAACTGGGCGTACACAAACCCGTTTGTGAAGCAGAAAAGCATCAAGCAGGATCTGCCTGCAAATGCCGACTTCTGGGAGCTTAACATTTTGAGCCTATACTATGAATGTGCTCTGAACTTTGAAATTTATTTCAGAAAACAAGGCCTCTGCAGGGAAAATAATCTCTGCTTGAACTGGGTCTCCTGTCCCACAGAGGCTGCCTTGGTGTTCCGTGACCATGTATGGTAGAGACTGTCCCTAATCAAACATTCAGTTTGTTTCTCTTTAACAATAGAAGAAAGTATAAACAGAGTCAAATTAATTCATTAACATTAGGCAGCAGACACCCACTACAATGTGCCCCACACTAGCATGAGATACTGTGCAATGGAACTGGGTCTCCACCGCTCCAGAAGGGCCTGGTGCAAGCCCGTCCTCCCACCACTGGGCTCCCGGCACCGGCAAAGTGCCGCTCAGACCACAGCTGCAGGGCCTCGCTGACTCTGGGGCTGTTTTTGTAATAAATAGTGTTTTGTCACCAAATGATGTTTGTTTTGTTTCAAGAATTACTTCTAATGAACAAATATATGCTAAATTAATCGGAATGTAATTGAACAGCACACGGACAGGACAGGCAATAGAAAAGGAGGTGGAGGTCACGGCGTTTCTAACGCTGCCTCTCCTTTTTTTCTTGAGCTGGAGTCTCGCTCTGTCGCCAGGCTGGAGTGCAGTGGTGCGATCTCGGCTCACTGCAACCTCCACCTCCCAGGTTCAAGAGATTCTCCTGCCTCAGTCTCCGGAGTAGCTGGGATTACAGACTCACACCACCATACCCAGATAATTTTTGTATTTTTAGTAGAGACGGGGTTTCACCATGTTGGCCAAGATGGTCTCCATCTCTTGACCTTGTGATCCGCCCGCCTCAGCCTCCCAAAGTGCTGGGATTACAGGCGTGAGACACCACACCCGGCCCAAGGTTGCCTCTCTCTAAAGGTGGCTACAAGGATGTGAGCGGGCGTGAACGTGTCAGACAACGTGGTGGAGGCAGGAATGGGCCCACGCGTTACGCCCGCAAAGCCTAGTGATTACCTGGCTTTATTTGTGCAATTATTTCTTCTCCTTCCTTAGTATCTTTCTTCCAAAAATTTTCAAAGAATGAAAAGGGCACTTACATTGTATTAAATGAGGTTTTTTTGAGACCCATCATAGTTAAGACATACATTCAGCAACCCAGGCAGAAGAGCTGGTGTTCAGTGGAAGAAGGCAAGCGGGCTGTGTCCCCTCAAGTCCTGCCGCGTCTCAGGGGCCCCACATCTGTGGGCCTGGCTGTGCCTGGTGATGCAGGGGAGCCCCTGTGCTCAGTCTTGAGGGCACAGTTCAGCCTTGGAGTGGCTGGGGCCGTGCAGACACAGGACAACAGCCCCCTGGCATCCCCAGGACACGAATTTCTACCTGTTTCACCACCCCCCCTTGGCTTTTCCAGGCTTTCCTGGACCCGAGACCCTGCTCCTCAGGTCCAGCCACTGGCCACTGTCCTGCTCCAAACCACACCGGCCACCCAGGGTCCAGGTTCTACGCCCAGCCCCGAGGCCTCTGCACTGCAGCTCACCCTCTTGGCAAGAGTCGGAGCTGAGACTCCGCGTCCTTGTTGAGTGTGGTTTGAACTGAGGAACACCCGTGCCAAGGCCAGAGCCAAGATGGGGTGACCCCAGCCCCAGCGCTGCCCGTTATTGCTGCAATTGTCACTATCTCTGTGGTTCTGTGAGCTGCACCCACTTCTTAGCTCCTGCAACTCACCTCCTTCAACCAACACTACAAATAACATGAGTTCTGGGAGGGAGGCCTTGTGCATCCATCTGGGAAGAGACAAAAAGACTTCTTAGAGTGGGTGCGCTTTGCCTGAACTGAGCTCTCAGAGATGAGGGGGAAGGGGGGAGGTCCTGGGAATGGGTGACACCTGTGCAGGGGCCACCTGCAGCTCTGGGTTGTGGGGGAGCGTGAGGGACGAGAGGAGAGGGAGGGGCAAGGGCCTAGGAGCGGGGGTTGGCCTGCATCCTGAGTCCCAAGGTCACTGCGGGGTTTGACAGTGGGTACAGAGAGGAGACGCTGACCCGGGGCCATGGTGCAGCCGTCAGGGCAGAGGCCGTCAGGGGCGGCCATCAGGGGCTGGGGCAGACTTGCCCGCCATGTTGGGGGTCACATCAGCACCATATGCTGGTCCTCTGATGTGGGTGTCCCAGCCTCCAAAGCCCACCAGCCAACTCCCAAGGATTATGGCAGAAATTAAGACAGAAAGGAAATAGGCAAGAAAGAAAAAAATGGGGATGCTGTGTCAGATCTAAGGGAGTGCACGGGAGCTGTGTTTTGCTGAATAAAAGGGAAGAAGCCTGGAGCCTTTGGGATCGTCGCAATAACCTTCTTCTTCCAAGGCCTGGTCCTGCCGGAGGTGTGGATGCCGCCCTCACTCGGGCTCCCACACCGCTGGAGCCACTCTCTAGAGAAGGCTGTCCCCAGACGGGCATCGGATCAGATGGTTTTTGCTTATGGTAATTAAATTCCTTCTACCACCCTAAAAATAATTCCTTCTCCTTGAGATTTCCATACTTAAAATTCTAAAGGCACAGGTGCCCCTTTTTAAGTTGCTGCTTTGCCAAGACAAACACACTCAGTTCCTTTTCACTTTTCTCACAAACGAATCCTTCAGTCTCTTAATCATTTACGTTGCTTTTCTCTGAATTTCCTCCAATTTGTTGACATCCTTTGGTTTCTAAAGTTTTAAATGCCTATATTTGCTTTGTTAGAACACAGCAGGTATTAGGAGGGAGCTGGATGTTATTCAAGCCACAGTAATTATAATGGAAAACAAGTTCAAAAGCCTTGAATGAAAGCAGCAGGTAAGAGGGAGGAACCCAGGAAGATAATGACCAAGGCACACAAGGCTTTTGTAATTCAGGACAAGAAACCTCATCAGCGATGCCCGCAAAACTGATATAGAAATGTGTGTGTACACACACACACAGAGGATATCATTTTAAAAAGAAGGAAACATACTGGAAATTAGCACAGAATACACATTTCTCCCACAGGGCTGGGTGCAGCGGCACGACCTAGTGAGGCCACAGCCAGAAGACGCTGCCCGCCAGCCAAGGAGAGGGGCCTCGGCGGAGCAGCCCTGCCCCACCTCCATCTCCGAGTCCAGCCTCCAAGTGGGAGAGGATGGACTCTTGCATAAGCTGCCCAGCTATAGCGTTTTAGGCCACCTGAAAAGACTACTACATCAGCCAATCCATTTCAGTAAAACTTTATTTACTAAAACAGGTGGAATTGGTTCATGGGTTGGAATCCACCCGCCTCTGCTCTAGCAACACTCTTAAAGTAAAAATGAGGTGATGCTCGCAGAGTCCCCACGGAAAGGTAGAGAAAGGGCTGCTGCCCCCGCCCTAGCTGAGCCTGGAAGCCTCACCCTCCCATCACGAGGCGAGATCCCACACTCCAGCAGGCCTCCTCCCTGAAGGGCCAGATAGGTGACAGGGTCCCCAGAGCTTCCGTCTTGGGGTTGCCCTGGTAGGAAAGGTTTTCCCAGCCAAGTGCATCTTCTGCTTGGCAACAACTTCCACAAACGTGGTGAGAGGAGAGACACTCAGGGATGAATTGAAATTATGAAATGAAAGAGGCCTCACCTGAGTGCTTCAATTTTACCCAGCACTGACACTATGGTGAGATGACTCTGATCCCTACATGGTTCTGAGTGTTTTCCATCCTTCCTGATGGCCTCCACCATCAGACTTCAGGTCATCCTTTAACAAGGGCCCCCGGAGGCACTCCTACTCTTCAGGTCCATGATTTCCCACGGCGATTACCGAGTGAAGACCAGCGCAGCCTGTGATGCGTTCACAGCCAAGGCCCCAGCGCCTGGGTGCTCTGTCTGGGGCAGCTGCTGGTTTTTAATGACGTAGCAAAGCATCCTTAGCCTGCCCATGCCAGAAGCCTTTGCCCCACGGAGGCTCGGCCATAAGTCTGGAATGCATGCTGAGCACCCCCTGGAGCAGGCCACTGTTGGGTTACTCCAAAAACAGTTAGAAAAAGAAGACAATATCCCTGGGATTTGGCAACCTCAGCGATCGAGAGTAGCGTTTCCCCTCCAAGGTCGCCCAGTTTCACCACGGCGGGGGATGGCAAGAGCAGGGTGGCCCCTGTGAGTCTGAACCCATTTGGTCCTAAATGGGAAATGGGAAAGGGCTTTGTTCTCAGTGTGCATTTATCCCTGGTAAATGCGAATTACAGCATAAAGCAGAATGGTGGCTGCTTTCTTACGGCTCATTATCATTAACAAGTTTTAAACTCATTCATCTTGGAAAACTCTCTAACAATTTAGCACAGAAAACCGCATTAATGAATTCACATAAGCCTATGTCAACAAGGAGTAGCCAGAAGCCAATCCTGGTTTATTTCTCCAACATCTTGCTAAAGGAGGACCTCACCAGGCAAGCACCTCCAGGCCTGTGTTCCCGGAAACACCCACAGGCGGCTCTCATACCCAGTGAGGCTCCGCTCCGCTCCCTCACACCCCAGCGAGGCTCCGCTCCGCTCCCTCAGACCCCAGGCTCTGCTTTGCTCCCTCAGACTCCAGCGAGGCTCTGCTCCAGGGCTGTGCTCCATGGCCAGAGCTCCTCCCGATATCTGAGGACATCTTCTTGGCCTCTACTGTGGCTGTATGTATTTTTGTTTGTGGTAATTAACACTCCTGGTTTTTTGGTTTTTTTTAAGTTTTTTCTAATCTATGCTTTGAAATAACTCAAGTAGGATTTTTCAAACACGCACATTCTGCAGCACTGGTCCATCCACTGCAAAGGAGAAGAGCTGGGAGTGAGTTCCTGGTTCTGCTTCCTCGGTGGTGTCTGCCCACCCCCACTCGCCCTGCCCCTCTCCCTGGACTACATTGTTTCCTGAAGCTGAGGAAGACAGTGCGTAGAGACCCTGAGTTTGCATTCAGCAGACACACACATCCTTAAGAACCTGTCTTGAAATGAGTAAACAAATCTTCATGCCCTAGTTTGTCATGTTCTCGTCACCCTCTTCCCTCCTCAAGCCATTCAGTCACATGGGTCCCTCCTGAGTGCGTGCACACACATGAGAGCAGGCGCACACACACTCAGGCACACACCACACACAGGGCATGCACATGGGCTCAATATTTGGCAGATGCCACCATTACCTCCAAATAGCTAATCACTGATATCTATCAGCAGTTTCAATTACCCTTGACATATGGCTGTCTTTTTGTCTTCTGTGATAATGCCAAATGCCCCCCAGCAAAGCTCTAGGGTGGTGTGAACATGCCCAGTACACCCCACCAAGGCTCCAGAGTGGTGTGAACATGCCCAGTGCACCCCAGCAAAGCTCCAGGGTGGTGTGAACATGCCCAGTGCACCCCACCAAGGCTCCAGGGTGGTGTGAACATGCCCAGTGCACCCCAGCAAAGCTCCAGAGTGGTGTGAACATGCCTAGTGCACCCAGCAAAGCTCCAGGGTGGTGTGAACATGCCCAATGTCCCCTAGCAAAGCTCCAGGGTGGCGTGAACATGCCTAGTGCATCCCACCAAAGCTCCAGAGTGGTGTGAACATGACTAGTGCACCCAGCAAAGCTCCAGGGTGGTGTGAACATGCCCAATGCACCCAGCAAAGCTCCAGGGGGGTGTGAACATGCCCAATGCACCCAGCAAAGCTCCAGGGGGGGTGTGAACATGCCCAGTGCACCCCAGCAAAGCTCCAGAGTGGTGTGAACATACCTAGCGCACCCAGCAAAGCTCCAGGGTGGTGTGAACATACCTAGCACATCCAGCAAAGCTCCAGGGTGGTGTGAACATACCTAGCGCATCCAGCAAAGCTCCAGGGTGGCGTGAACATGCCCAGTGCATCCCACTGAAGCTCCAGAGTGGTGTGAACATGACTAGTGCACTCAGCCAAACTCCAGGGTGGTGTGAACATGCCCAGTGCACCCCATCAAGGATCCAGAGTGGTGTGAACATGCCCAGTGCACCCCAGCAAAACTCCAGGGTGGTGTGAACATGCCTAGTGCACCCCAGCAAAGCTCCAGGGTGGTGTGAACATGCCCAGTGCACCCAGCAAAGCTCCAGGGTGGTGTGAACATGCCCAATGCATCCAGCAAAGCTCCAGGGGGGGTGTGAACATGCCCAATGCACCCGGCAAAGCTCCAGGGGGGTATGAACATGCCCAATGCACCCAGCAAAGCTTCAGGGGGGTGTGGACATGCCTAATGCACCCAGCAAAGCTCCAGGGAGGTGTGAACATGCCCAGTGCCCCCCAGCAAAGCTCCAGGGGGGTGTGAACATGTTCAATACACCCAGCAAAGCTCCAGGGTGGTGGGGTTCTGAGTCTTCACTGCCATTCAGCATTTGTACATCAGAAACCCAGGGTGCCTGAAAGGCTTGTGCTGACTTAATTGACTGGTCAATCTGGGCAAACCTGCAGTCAGTTCCTTCCAAGAAGCAAATCAATCAAAAGAACATGGGTTCCCTGAGCTGTCCACTCAGCTAAAATAATCACTCCGCAGCCTTCTATAACTTAAAGATCTCTAGTGAAACGTACGCATTTAGATTTTTAAGAGGAAAAAATTGCCAAAATGATTGCCAAGATGTGCACTGGCCATTCCCTGGGCACACAGGGCACCTGTGCAGCTGTGATTCTGGGGACACTCACTGCCTGCACCCTCCATGAGGTCTCAGCCATTTTAAACCAGGAGGGCATCCTCAGCCCTCCAGCGAGATGACGACCAGGTGCGGCTCCTGACTCCACAGAGCTGATCTGTGGGGCCGAAACTAAGATGCCTCGTGACAGACAGACAGTGGAAGAGAAAACTGCTTAGTGACAGCATGGGGCCAAGGCCAGCCTGGCCACAATGGGAGCTGACAACAGCATTCCAGGGAGAATAAGGCAGGAGCAACTGCAGCTGTGCTCTCAACACTCCCTTAAATTCCTTTCCATTGCCTCTTTCAGTTCCGCTACTGCACTTAGAGAAATGTCATACACACAGGAGGTTTTCAATACGCAACAAAATTCACCTAAAAAGGAAAACGGAAACAAAAAGGCTGAGTGGGGTCCGGGGCCTGAGTGGGGTCTGGGGCCTGCAGAGCACTTGTCTGCTTGGCTGTGGGTACTGGGCGGTTTGTGACTGTCAGAATGAGCTTTTCTCTTCCTCTTAGATGGCTAAGCAGGCAGCTGGGCTTTGCAGGGACAGATGCCCTGAGGAAAGCAGGCAAATGTGCACTGGGCAGAGACAAATGTAGCCCTGTTCTAGGGAGGACTTGACCTTTGAGTCTGACAAACACGCTGCACTTTAGGAGCTCAGAAGAGAAAGGTGTAATTTCAGAAAGTAGTGGAGCCTTGCCTCCTTGCCAGGGTGCTGGTTGGTAACTAGATTAGTGGGTAAAGCCACAATGTGGTAGAAAGTAGTGGAGCCTTGCCTCTTTGCCAGGGTGCTGTTGGTAACTAGATTGGTGGGTAAAGCCACAATGTGGTTGCAGTGCCCTCACCTGCTCTATTATTAAAATCCAAACTACTTTGTTAATATTTTAAAACCCAGACAAAGGCCCCGTGGCATGATGCGCCTGGGTGGGTGTTCATTCTTGGCCATGCTGAAGATACCGACATCCCCAAGTCTCTCCGGCACCCCCGCCACAGCCGCCTTCCCCGGAAAACGCTGTCGGATTTTAGATGCTCAATTGTATGGCCGTCTTGGCTTACTTGTTTAATAGCCTGCGGGAACACAACTGCTTATACGTGACAAGGCCTAACTCCACACAGAACACACGCTAGTATCAAATAACCTCACTTAAGCTAAAAAAAGCCGCACACGTATGTGACAACCTTGGGGGATGATGGCTTGTGTGTTTGTATTTCCCTGCTCAGCTTATCAGCTGGATATTGGCAAGTAAGATTTAGAAGCAGAAACAAAATATTGAACAAAAACTAAAACACTTATAAAAAGGATTCGCTGTGTGCTGTGAAGGCTTTGTGCAGTAATTGACACAAGATCAGAAGGCAAACCCTAAGAAAAGCGGCGCCCACGCTCCCAGTGCCCGGGCAGGGATTAGCCAGCCCAGCAGACAATTCCAATCCAGAGCAGGATTTGCTCTTCCATTTATGTTCTATTGTCTGGGTCTTATTTTTGCTTTCAATTCCTTTTGTAATGGAGGCAGCAGTTGTTACTGGCGATTAACAGGGGCTTCAAAGACAGTTGTGTTTGGAAGGGGCGGTGGCTTCCCTGAGACCCCCGGGCGGCTGCTCGGGTGCAGCTGCTCTGTACGCCAAGCATGGCCCACGATGGGCCCCAATCGAGGCAGCGCAGATATCGATTTAGATGGAAGCCAGGGTCGGCGCGGAGGGGTGGAAGGAGCTCCATGAGCTTTGCGTGCTAATGTATTATTTAGGCTTTGTGGTTTCAACTGGAGTAAGTGTCTATTTAGGAAAACTACGGAATCAGTATCTCTGCTACTGATATATTTTCCCTAACAGCAATTCACAGGTAAAATACCAGGGATGATGGAACGTATTTGTGCAAAATTTCAGGAGGAGATGGCCTGATGTGATGGGCTGGACTCTTTGGTAATACAAAGCAAACCACATCCGTCTGGGACAGTCCGCTGGCCGAGAACAGGCACCGAGGCTGCCCTCAGACGCCAGCAGGACCGTGCGGCACGGACTTTGGTGAAGCTGAGTGACGCGTGACATATGCACCCTTATTGATGGAAATTCTTTTTACTCAAATATTTACAATGTAAGATAATTCCTTGCATTCCTAGTTGTTACATAATCATACACCAAAACAAATTTTACCAGTTAAAGACAAAACCAAGACTCTCTTCCCTGTGAGCTGGTGCAGGAGGAGAGCTGTGTGGGCCTGGCTGCGGGGGAGCATCCCGGCCACTGTTTCAAAGCTGCCTGCTGAGCCCACAGAGGTGTCCTCACCCCGCCAAGCACTTCCACTCAGACATACAGGATACCGGGAAAAGGGCACAGGTGCCCTCCACATATCCATGACAGGTCGGGCACAGAGGAGGCCCCATCAAGAGGCCTGACCACACCGTCTTGTCCTCTGCGAGGCTGTGTGAACACAGGACATGCGTCAGTAACAGTCCGGCAGCCCCTCGGCTCTGGGCACTACGTCAGTGGCACTTCCCTGGGTATACTGGTGACAAACGGTTCAAAGGACCCCACCGCCATGATACTCAACCCTTTTGGCTCAGGAGCCACCACTCATGGGCACTGCGTACCTTCTCCTCCCGTGCTGCGCCTCTGTCACCTCCGCCAACCAGGCAGATCCGGGTCTGGGGTCCTAGACTCAACTGGGCTTGCCCACCCCAGCCCCAGGTGAAGCTGGCTCTCCCATGGAGAGCGCCCAGCCACAGCCAGGAGTTTACCCACATGCCCAGGCCGGACCCTGGTCACCCTTCCACAGACATGTAGCAGAGAAATGTAAATGACAGGAAGTCTAGTGGAACTGAAAGTCACCACATCTCCTGTGTTCCACTTCGAAGTGGTGAAGGAAACACTCTTAAATGAAATCATGTGACCCTGTTGAAATAAATGGAAAATTAAAAGGCAGGGCACTGGCTGACCGTTGGTGTGGGGAGGGGCGGATGTGGACTTCGTGTGGTTCCTGGCCCCCATGGGCTAACCTTCCGCAGGGGAGGGATGGATGTGGACTTCACGTGGCTTCTGGCCCCCATGGACTAACCTTTCAGTGGAGAGGGGCAGATGTGGACTTCACGTGGCTCCCAGCTCCCATGGGCTAAACTTTCTCAGGGGGAGGGGGTAGATGTGGACTTCACATCAATCCCCGCCCCATGGGCTGGTATTGGGCTTCCTCAGGAGCAGCCTGAGAGCCCTCATTCTTGGCCAAATCCTGAGTTTGAGAGGTGAAGAAATCGGACCAGAAAACTTAGCGAGAACTTCTGGGACAGCAGTGGCGGAGCACGTGGGCACGCCACAATCCCATCCTGACGTGTCTCCACTGTGTTTCTCACTCCCGTATTTCCACAGTTGTCATTCAGCCTTAACGCTTCTGAAACACACAAGTCACCCAGCCTCTTTCTAAAAATATGATTGAGAAACCAAGACAGCATTTGGGACGGAGCTTTCTCCAGCGGAGCAGAGCCGTGGCCTCCTGTGGAACATGCTGTGAGTGCTCATGGCCTACAGTAAGATGACCGTGACATCATTTTCAGACAGGAAATGGGCCCCACGCCAAGAGAGGCACTGAAGGAGAATTGGAGGAGGCAGCTCCCCTGAAACTGGGAGGAGGTCAGGCCTGGGACCCCCTAAACCTCCAGGGTCTTCAGTCGGAAACCAGAGATTTGCAAACAACATCAAAAGCCTTCACTTCCTTCTGTAGCCTCAAAGTTTGACCTGTACTTACATTTTAGAAATGAAAAGTACTCCAGGGAAAGCCCCCATTGTGCATTTCAGGCGAGGTCCTCTTCATTCAACTATGAGCCAGACAAGGATCGGGGCCCAAGCTTTTCGCCAGTGTCACGTCCAACCTGCTATCTCCTCTCCAGCTCAGACCAACATTCTCTGGACATTTCAGGGCTAGAAACCCCATCAGAACGCCGGCCCTGACAGGACCCTCTCTTCAAGTCCCAAGGACCAGTTTGCAGCAGGCCGGGATGTGAACTACAGCTTGCAAAAGCAACAGGCGTGGAGGCAGCAGAGGAAGAGGTGGGAAAGCATGGAGTTGAAACCTTGAGAAGGGCTTGAAGAGCAAGGTCAGGAGAAGCAGCGCCCAGGCCCCCTCCCGTTTCCTCCCTTCCCTTCTGAATCTAGGATGGAGGGCATTCAGACGGGGAGAGGAAAGAACAAGAGTGAACCGCAGGAGAAGCAGCCGGAGCTGGCAAGGCCCAGCGAGAGATGGCAGAGAAGTGGAAACCAAAACCAGGAGGAGAGACGTCACCAACTGACGCACCCTGGAAGTCAGAGTTTAACTTAGAAGGAAAACACTGCTTGAACAGTAGTAGCCTTAGGAAGAAGGCCTTAATTTTTTTTTTTTTTTTTTTTTTTGAGATGGAGTTTCGCTCATGTTGCCCAGACTGGAGTGCAATGTGGTGATCCCGGCTCACCGCAACCTCCGCTTCCCAGGTTCAAGTGATTCTCCTGCCTCAGCCTCCCGAGTAGCTGGGATTACAGGCATGGGCCACCACAGCTGGCTAATTTTGTATTTTCAGTAGAGACAGGGTTTCTCAATGTTGGTCAGGCAGGTCTTGAACTCTTGACCTCAAGTGCTCCACCTTCCTCAGCCTCCCAAAGTGCTGGGATTATAGGCGTGAGCCACTGTGCCCGGCCGAAGGCCCTAATTTTTTAGAACACTGACCGGGGGCCATTGTTTACCCAGAGCTGCTGCGTCCAGTGCAAGGCATCCCTGGCTGGAGCCCACGGAGGGGGCATCCCAGGGAGCCCAGGAGGGGCGGGGCAGCTGCAGACCCTCGGGAGCATGCCCCGGCTAGGGGGGTGTGGGGGAGAGCCCGGCGTGTACTGGAGGGAGGGAGGCCACCTCTCCTTGCTGTGTTAGGAGACCAGCATCTCTGAAAGGGTGAGGACCACGGCCAGGCTGGCACCACCACATCACTGGGCTGAGGACTGTTTAACCTGGTAGAATCAGCCATCTTCAAGTCCAGACCAGGACATGCGCCTATTCGCTCTGGTCACCTGGCCTGACAGGAGCCTTTGAGAATCAAACACCCCTGCTCTGGAGTGAAGAACCCACACCGCTGTTCTGCCCGCAGCCCTCCCACCACTCGCCGGGGCACAGGGTTCGTATCTGGTCCCTGTGTCTCCTCTAAGTCCCTTAAACTTAAGAGGCCGATCCTAAGATTTCCCCTGCAAGTATTCTTCTGGATTCTACCCCAAAGAAACCAGCTACAGTTCTCAGCATCAGGCTTCCTAATCCCTGCAGGCAGCCTGAAGAAGAAGAGATATATGTATATGGTCATGCTGTTTGGAAATGAAAGAAAAGAATTTGATGGCTTCTGACCTTCAGCTGCTTTCGCCAAGCAGAGAAGGTCCAGAAGGCACCTTCACAGTGGCTGGGAGCTCCAGCTCTGCCCATCCACACGGCAAACACAGCAACCAGAAATAACTCAGGCACAGGCTTCTCCACGCCACTCCTGACTCAGCTGCAGAAGCACTGATAAAATGAGGCTGGGCACTGAGTACGTCAACAGCAGTTTACGGCATCATCAGAGACACATAGAGAAATACATGCACAGGCGATAATAACAATGATAATTCTAATACTATTTTGTTAGATCAGAGACATTCTTCCTGAACAGAAGCAACAGGACCTGGGGTCCCAGTGGAACGCAGAGGCCAGGCGTGCTCCCCCATGACCCAGTCAGAGTGACTTCATTTCCTTTGGGCAATGCACCTTCCATCTGGAGTCCAGTCCCTTTTGAAGGCAGAAGAGTACAGAAAAGAATTCACCAGAAGTGGCAGGGTGCATCCTCAGGATGGGTCCTTCATAGCACTGAGAACCCACAGGAGAAAGCAGCTCTGCGCCAGCGCCTGGCCCCCTGCAGAGCTGAGCCAGCTGCTCGGGGACTGTGTCCCCCCAGGAAAGCACGTCTGAGTCCTGAGCGCCAGCTCCTGTGAATGGGATGTGATTTGGAAATGGTCTTCAAAGAGGTAAGCAAGTTAAAGATGACATCATTAGCGTGGCTCCTAATCCAGGGACCAGCGTCCCTAAGGAGGTGGCACTGGGTCAGAGACAGACACGCCCAGCGGAGAGACAAGGCCAGAATTCCCAGAGAACACCTGGTGACCCTGCAGAGGAGGGAGGGAGGCCCCTGTAAGCCGAGGAATGGCAGGGTTGCCAGAGCCAGCAGAGGCTGGAAGAGGCAGGAAGGACCCTCTCTGGAGCCTGCAGAGGTGCACGGCCCTGCTGAGATCTTGATCTCAGAAGCCGGGGGGTAGGGCCTGGCGAGCTCTGTGCCGTTCTAAGACACTGTGGGGACTCCACTGCTGCCACCCTGGGCACTGCACACGCCATCTCAGACCCTCTGGCCCCCCAGCAGCCAGAGCTCAGAAGCCAGCTGGGCCCACAGCCCTTCCTCAGGCCCCAGCTCTTCCTTCCTCAGGCCCCGGCTCTTCCTCAGGTCCCTGGCTCTTCCTCAGGCCCCGGTTCTTCCTCAGGCCCCTGGCTCTTCCTCAGGACTCCCACATGTTTTCTCTCTGCAAGCTTTTCTTTTCTAAACTGTTGTTGCTAAGTTGGAAGGAGAAGAGAAGGTTGAATAATATCCTCAAGTGATATCTGCAGGATCTGCTGAAGGTGCACAGATAATGTGTTTAACTCAACAAACAAGAATGAATAAAACACAGCTTGCTGATAAACTGGACCACTGCGGCCTTTGATGTTTTCCTAGTCTTCCCAGCGTTTCTCAAAATGTAAAAACAGAGCCGAGTGTCTGTTCTAGAAGCCTGTATGATCTGACGGACGACCTTGATCTTGCCGTGATGGAGACATCAAGGGCCAGGTCATGAATTTTGCACAGTGCCTTTCTGGAGTTTTCCTGCATTCCTGCACCCCAAATGTCAAGTATTTCCAATACTTGACATTTGGGGTCTATTTTGTTTTGAAGGAAAGACAGGTCTCACCAGAGGGTGGAGCAACGAACAATAAAGCCACAGAAATGCCCCTAATTGTAAAGAAATATTCATTTATAAGCAATATGTTTGCCCCAAATGCTGTCACACTGTGATAATACAGTGTGCCCAGGTGTGAGATTTAGAAAGCCCTTTAAGCCGCCTTTTATTTTGTAAACAAAAAAAAATAATCATTCTGCATATTCAGGAATTGGGAAACTAATGCTTATTCAGACTTCAGATAAAAAGAAAAGATAAATGGAGGGCAAGCAAAGGAGTCTCCAGAAATGACAGCCTCGCCCACCCTTTCCAGAAGGCATCTTAGCCTTCAGCGACGTTATACTCATTTAGTTTTTAAAAACAGAAGAAAGGTTAAGAGCCAGTAAATAAAGTGACAGATAAAGTCAGAAAAACAATTTAAATCATGGAGTAGCAAAGGTGGGTGGGGAATGAGACACCGGGCTGTTTAGAGCGCACTCTCGCAGGCGCATTAATCACAGCCGCGCAAAGCTGCACACACTGTGGTGCTCTGGGGCCGGCGCCCGGGGCCAGCAGCCTCTGAAGTCTCTGGGTCGCTTTTGTGTCTTCCTCATGGGGCAGAAGGACGTGGCGAGCAGTTCAGCTCTCGCTTTCAAGGGACCTTCGGTTTTCTGCAGCAGCGCTAGAAAGAAAAGCATCTGTTTTGGGGCTGCGCAGGCCCAGGCTTTCGGCTGCTGTGCGGAGCCTTCGGCCTCCCTTTCCAAAACCTGCCCCCACATCTGGCCCCAGCTCAGCAGAAAGTCAAATGGCGTTGCACTCACATCCAATTAACTTCCCATTTCTAGCAATTATTGCTTCGCCGGGGAGCAGCAAGAGGCCCTCCGTGGGGGAAGCAAAGGCCCCTCCCCCTGACCTCCAGGCCACCTTAGAGAGCGTGGCTCCCACCCCTCCCTGCCCCTCCTTCCTGCGCTTTGAAAGCAGAGGTGCTGGTCAGTTCTCGTGCTGGAGAAGAATCAGAACAAAGTTCAGAGGAGGGCAAAGGCAAACTAAATGACGGGCAAGGCAGCCTGCAGGGAGTGACTCCTCACCCGAGAGACGGACGCCGAGAGAGCCGAGGCGGGCGGAAGTCTCGGATGTGCAGGGACATTCTGTGTGCGTTGGAGTCTGGGAGGACACCGAGAATCTGGACTAGGTCGATTCAGGACAAAGGAAGCATCATGCAGTCACCTGTGAGTTTGTACAACCCTAAACGCAGAGATTCTAAAATGGCTTGGACTTAAATCCACGGAGCACCAGGCATTTGGTGCCCACTGACAACTCAGATGGGCATGTGCACAGTAGACGGGGCTTAGTGATATGACCAAGGTAAACCTTGGACTGCAGCAGCCCCATGCCCCACACCGCGCGGAGGACAACACGTCATCATGCCCGACACCACATGGAGGGCAGCACGTCATCACGCCCCACACCACGTGGAGGGCAGCACGTCATCACGCCCCACACCGCAGGGAGGGCAGCACGTCATCACGCCCCACACCACGTGGAGGACAGCACGTCATAACACCCCACACCGCGTGGAGGGCAGCACGTCATCACACCCCACACCACGCGGAGGACAGCACGTCATCACACCCCACACCACGCGGAGGACAGCACGTCATCACACCCCACACCGCGTGGAGGGCAGCACGTCATCACAACCCACACCGCGTGGAGGGCAGCACGTCATCACACCCCACACCACACAGAGGACAGCACGTCATCACACCCCACACCACGCGGAGGACAGCACGTCATCACACCCCACACCACGCGGAGGACAGCACGTCATCACACCCCACACCGCGTGGAGGGCAGCACGTCATCATGCCCCACACCGCGTGGAAGGCAGCACATCATCACGCCCCACACCGCGTGGAGGGCAGCATGTCATCACGCCCCACACCGCGTGGAAGGCAGCACGTCATCACACTCCACACAGCAGGGAGGGCAGCACGTCATCATGCCTGACACCACGTGGAGGGCAGCATGTCATCACACCCAGCACCATGCGGAGGACAGCACATCATCATGCCCGACACCACACAGAGGGCAGCACCACATTGCTCCTCCGTGGTCTTCAGGAGAGGAACGCTGCTGCACCATGCTGAGAGAGACCAAAAGGCGAAGCTTATTATGAAAAGGCATTACTGATGAGGAAGGGAAAGTCTCATTATCAGAAACCTCGAGTTGTTTCTTTGGATGTGTTTACCCAGTAATTTTTTTTTTCTGTAAATCACTCACTGATGCAATCGCTGGACTTCTGTCTCCCAGGTGCTGTGCTCAAAGAAGAGTAAGAATTTGCTCTGGAGTCAGAAAAAGTTTGGGGCTAGAGGCATGAATCTGAAGGATGTCAGCCTAAGAGGCAGCAGCCACCCAGCCTGATAGAGCCATGGGGGCCACGAATAAAGCCTTAGTGCCCGGTGATGGTGGCCATGCCTGACAGAGCCATTGGGGCCACACATGGAACCTCAGTCATCACATTGACCACCTGGGTAGTGGAGGAGGACATGGGACAAGAGAATGAGAAAAGCCAGCCACTGATCAGCTGGAATGATGAGTTGTTTTAGCTATGCTGCATGCTAAGGAGTTTGGCTGGCCTTGGTACTGGTTCCTGGAAGCAGCCTCTGAGTCCGTGGAACCTTCTGAGTCACAGGAGTAAGGTCATTCTTCGTGGGCCCCTTGGGCCACACCTGGTTGTTTATGCAAATAAGGTGACAGGACGGGGGCTTTCCACACCAAAAAGACCTCCGATGTGATGGGCAGGTGGGCGCTCTGAGCCATGGGATATAGTCTGATCTCAGGAGTGGGAGAGTGGGTTAAAGCTTGTGGCTGATGGTTCAATCCCTCACACTCATTTAATGAAACCTCAACAGAAATTCTGCACACAGAGGTCGGGGCGTGTGTCCCCTGGTCAGCACCTGTGGCAGCACTGAGACCTCAACAGAAACTCTGCACACAGAGGTCAGCACACAGGGCTGCACTGAGACCTCGATAGAAACACCACACACAGAGGTCGGGGCATGTGTCCCTGGTCAGCACCTGTGGCTGCACTGAGACCTCAATAGAAACTCTGCACACAGAGGTCAGCACACAGGGTTGCACTGAGACCTCGATAGAAACACCGCACACAGAGGTCGGGGCATGTGTCCCTGGTCAGCACCTGTGGCTGCACTGAGACCTCAATAGAAACTCTGCACACGGAGTTTGGGGCACATGTCCCTGGTCAGCACCTGTGGCTGCACTGAGACCTCAACAGAAACTCTGCACACAAAGGTCAGCACACAGGGCTGCACTGAGACCTCGATAGAAACTCTGCACACGGAGGTTGGGGAGTGTGTCCCTGGTCAGCACCTGTCGCAGCACTGAGACCTCAATAGAAACTCTGCACACGGAGGTCGGGGCGTGTGTCCCTGGTCAGCACCTGTCGCAGCATTGAGACCTCGATAGAAACTCTGCACACGGAGGTCGGGGCGTGTGTCCCTGGTCAGCACCTGTGGCTGCACTGAGACCTCAATAGAAACTCTGCACACGGAGGTCGGGGCACGTGTCCCCTGGTCAGCACCTGTGGCTGCACTGATACCTCAATAGAAACTCTGCACGCAGAAGTTGGGGCGCGTGTCCCTGGTCAGCACCTGTGGCTGCACTGATACCTCAATAGAAACTCTGTACGCAGAAGTTGGGGCGCGTGTCCCTGGTCAGCACCTGTGGCTGCACTGAGACCTCAATAGAAACTCTGCACACGGAGGTTGGGGCGTGTGTCCCTGGTCAGCACCTGTGGCAGCACTGAGACCTCGATAGAAACACTGCACACAGAGGTTGGGGCGTGTGTCCCTGGTCAGCACCTGTGGCAGCACTGAGACCTCAATAGAAACTCTGCACACGGAGGTCGGGGCATGTGTCCCTGGTCAGCACCTGTGGCTGCACTGAGACCTCAATAGAAACTCTGCACACGGAGGTCAGGGCATGTGTCCCTGGTCAGCACCTGTGGCTGCACACTGAGACCTGGATAGAAACTCTGCATGCAGAGGTTGGGGCGCATGTCCCTGGTTAGCACCTGTGGCTGCACACTGAGACCTCAATAGAAACTCTGCATGCCGAGGCCAGGGCGAGCGTCCCTGGTAAGCAATGCTCTGCGTGTGACTGCACACCGGTGTGCTGAGTGTGGGCAGCCTGTCTCCACTGCACAGAGAGGACATGGAAGCTGTGTGTTTAGGGCCTCCTGACTCCATCCTGTGGTCTCTGGCTAGTCTGGATCTGTACTGTTTTTGGCTGTAATGAAGCGGAGATCACAAACATGTCATATCCCTGCACCCTGTGACTCATTCCAGCCAATTACTACATGGGAGCATGGAGTAGGTACCTTAAACTTACAGCTGGTTGGTTAGAAGGGTGGGCACCTGGGGGACTGCGGAGCTGTGGCCAGTGTGTGTGGGGGGTCTGAGGGCTGGTTCTCTCTGGCTGTGCCATGAGCTGTGGCTGGTGTGTGTGTGTGGGGTCTGGGGGTTGACTCACTCTGGCTATGCAGTGAGCTGTGGCTGGTGTGTGTGTGTGGGGTCTGGGGGCTGACTCACTCTGGCTGTGCCACGAGCTGTGGCTGGTGTGTGTGTGGGGGGGTGTGGGGGCTCACTCTGGCTGTGCTGTGAGCTGTGGATGGTGTGTGTGTGTTGGGTCTGGGGGCTGGCTCACTCTGGCTGTGCCATGAGCTGTGGCTGGTGTGTGTGTCGGGGGGGTCTGGGGGTTGACTGACTCTGGCTGTGCCATGAGCTGTGGCTGGTGTGTGTGGGGGGGGTGTGGGGGCTGACTCACTCTGGCTGTGCCGTGAGCTGTGGCTGGTGTGTGTGTGGGGGGTCTGGGGGCTGACTGACTCTGGCTGTGCCGCGAGCTGTGGATGGTGTGTGTTGGGAGGGTCTGGGGGCTGGCTCACTCTGGCTGTGCCGTGAGCTGTGGATGGTGTGTGTGGGGGGTGCTGGGGGCTGGCTCACTCTGGCTGTGCCGCGAGCTGTGGATGGTGTATGTGGGAGGGTCTGGGGGCTGACTGACTCTGGCTGTGCCGTGAGCTGTGGATGGTGTGTGTGGGGGGGCTGGGGGCTGGCTCACTCTGGCTGTGCCGCGAGCTGTGGATGGTGTATGTGGGAGGGTCTGGGGGCTGACTGACTCTGGCTGTGCCGTGAGCTGTGGATGGTGTATGTGGGAGGGTCTGGGGGCTGGCTCACTCTGGCTGTGCTGTGAGCTGTGGATGGTGTGTGTTGGGAGGGTCTGGGGGCTGGCTCACTCTGGCTGTGCCACGAGCTGTGGATGGTGTGTGTTGGGAGGGTCTGGGGGCTGGCTCACTCTGGCTGTGCTGTGAGCTGTGGGTGGTGTGTGTTGGGAGGGTCTGAGGGCTCACTCCGGCTGTGCTGTGAGCTGTGGATGGTGTGTGTTGGGAGGGTCTGGGGGCTCACTCCAGCTGTGCTGTCAGAACTGCGCTGTAGCCTGAGCAGTCTCCTATCTGTGACATCTGCTGCTCAGGTCACCCCTGTGGAACAGGAGAGGTGGTGAGTGCCACCAGCACACACAGAACTGGCCTTGCAGCAGAGACTTGAACTAGGGTGGTGATGTGGTCTGGCTGTGTCCCCACCCAAATCTCCTCTTCAGTTGTAAATGCCACAATTCCCACATGTGGTGGGAGGACCCCAGTTGGAGGTAATTGAATCATGTGGGCAGGTCTTTCCCATGTTGTTCTCGTGATAGGGAATAACTCTCATGTGATCTGATGGTTTCATAAGGGGGAGTTGCCCTGCACAAGCTCCCTCTTCACCTGCTGCTGTCCATGTAAGACGTGACTTGCTCCTCCTCGCCTTCTACCATGATTGTGAGGCCTCCCCAGTCACAGGAAAGTGTAAACTTCTTTATTTTGTACATTGCCCAGTCTCACATGTGACTTTATCAGCAGCATGAAAACAAACTAATACAGGTGGTGAGGGGCCCATGCTAGGCCAGGATCTGGAAATCAGGACAGGTGGGTGGATGCCTCACCCTGAGTCCAGCACCTCAGCCCCTCAAACACAACAGGGCTGGCTGAGTCAAGTCTGGGATTGTAGCTGAGGCCTGGGCCTCTTGAGGTGTAGAGCTGGGAGCCATTAGCAGGGAGCAGTGGAGGAGACTTCAGCTGCCAGCAAGTGGCCTGGATGCAGAGAGTGTGGACTCCACTTTTCTGGGGTAAGCTTTGTGTGTGCCCACGAGAATGTGCCTGTCAGACAAAACCCTGCTCCCAGCACTGAGCAGAACATTAGAAAGCCGGGCTCGATTCAGCAATTCTTCAAGGCTCACTCTCCATTTCTTTTGGAATTCCACATCAGAACATATGGCCTGAGCTTAGGAGGAACAAAATTTGAAGCTGTCCTGCCCCGAAAACCCAGCATGGATAGTTGGCATGTTTGCACGCATCAACGTGGCAACACGTGAACTTTAAAGACTCTCACTTCACAGCCAGCAAGTGTCTCGGGTATAAACTATAAAAACTCAAGAGAAAAAAGTCGAGAGACGTCCATGTCAAGCTCGCACTGTAAAAACAGCACAGACCCTGCTCCCCAGTCTATTGCATAAAAACGCTAAATACAATGGGACAGACACAAATTTTGAAGCATTCGTAAATGTGAAGGAAGGAAAGAGAAATCCCAGATGCCAGAGCAGAGACAGCACAGAGCCAGGGTGAGGAGCAGGCAAGGGAGCAGCTGAGGGGGGCGGCGGCGGGCAGGGGCTCTGTTAGGGCCCAGCGCTGGGCTGCGGTCTGTGCCCACAGGAGGGCAGGGGCCAGGCGCTGGCAACGCACCCCAAGGACTCTGCACACCTGCCCTGCACAAAAGGGACGCCAACAATCTGCTCACCTGCAGGGGGCAGGAGAGCCTCTCCCTCTCAGACTGCATGAAAACACAAGTGTCTCTCATTAGAAATGGAAACCTGAATCTGTATCCCACATGGGTGTCAAATCCTAGTGTAATAAAATACATATCTCACATAATGCCACTGATTTGAATCATTAATTAACATCTCTTTGGGGGAACATTTCTATCAATGAGAGTTCTCGGGACTTCTGCAGGATTCTCATGAAAAAAGAAAGACATCAAAGACAAGCGCATAATAAAAAATTATAAACCACATAGAAAACAATCTATAATGAGAAAGCGTGAGCAAAATTTAAAAGAAAAGCAAACTAGAGAATTCACACCATCTGACCTAGAGATAAAACGATAACCTGAGACTTAATGGCAGAAATTAACAAGTAGGAAACAGCAGAGAGCAGAGACTCCAGCAGAACGGGCTATTTGAAAATACGAGGAAAATGCAAAGACACGTGTAAGAATTATCCAGAAAGAAGTGAAATAAATAACACTAGGAATGAATTGGGGTGTGACAACATATAGAGAGATTTGCAAAATCACAGGAAAACGCTATGCACAGTAGAGGTGTAACCGGAAGACATAAGTGAAACGAATCATTTTTAGGAAAAAAACACAAAAAGGCAAAATTGAACTGAAAGGAGTAGTATCTGGCTATACTTGTAACCATTAAATAGTTAAATCAGTATTCAAAAATCAACTCTCATAAAAACCACTAAAGCCAGATGGCTTAAATACTAAAGCTTCAAGCAACAGCTATTTCCTATTTTATGCAGATTTTACACAGTCTAGGACGCAACTTACTTTATGAGATGAGTTATTACTTTGATACTAGCACTGAACAAAAGTGACACAATGAAAATAAAGAAATTTTATTTCTCAAAAAATATTAGCAAACCAAATATAACAGAGGGAAATCAGTAAAACAAAACGCTGTGACCACAGAGATATACCCTAAACATGAAAGCTGGTTCTGCTCCATGTAATTCACTTTACTAAGAGATTAAAGGGAGAAAAAGTCCAGTAATACCTCAGAGATTCAAAAATAAGCATTTGGTCCATTCAAAATTTTTGAAATTTTAAGAACCCAGGAATAAAGCATCCTTAATCCAACAAAAGTTATTTACTAAAGTCCTTCAGAAACGAACATCCTTTAACAAGATAAATATCAAAGACATTTTCTTAACGTTTGGGATGGATAATGATGCCTGCCAGAACCCCTCTGATTCAGCACTATATGGAACACCCCAGATAATTCAGTAAAATGAAAAATTTTAAGAGATATCCGATTAGAAAGGAAGACAGTTGCAGATGATGTATTTGTCTGCATGGATAGTCTAAGGGAACCACCAGTCAAGCAATTAATAAAGAATATAAGATGCCTTCAAAGATATAGGTTACAAGGTCAAAATACAAAACGATGTGGGTATGTGCCAATTATATAATATCTTGAAACAATTAGAAGTTAATTTTAAAATAATCTTAATTTTAAAAAAATTTAAAAATAATCTTGATCATGTTAAGCTACTTCAAAAATTTTAATAAAATATTTTAAGAACTTTATATTTAAAAATCCTAAAAGTTCATTGAATGACAAAAGAATCTCTCAGTCCGTGAATACACATCCCATGTAAGTACAGAAGTGGAGGAAGACATCTTCCCATTTACCAAACATATTCACCAAATGTGAATACAGTCACACGCCTCCTAACGATAGGGACGCTTCCCAAGAAACGCATCGTTAGCTGATGTTGTACCCACATCACAGAGTACACGTACACAATCCCAGGTGCACAGCCCACTGCACACCCACAACCCGCACAGCACGCCACTGTACTGAGTACTGTAGGCAACTGTAACACGGTGGCACGTATCTGTGTGTCTAAACAGATCTAGCCAAAAAGGTGGAGTGTGTGATTACAATCTTACGGGACCACCCTCACGTATACGGTCAGTAGCTGACTGAAATGTTGTTATGTAGCAATGACTGTACTTTGTACAGTTTTGTTCAAGCTAAGCTATATATTAAATTGAAATTCAACAAAAGCCCAGTCTTTTTTCATAAATTTGACCAGCTCTTCTGAAAAATGACTTTAGAATGAGGGACATGTAGATAATTTTGGGAAGAACAGGGGAGGGTTGCAGTTCACCTTACCCATTGTTAAAACATTATAAAAGTATTGAGACACCAAAATGTCTACTCCATACCACAGCAGGTGAATATCACAGATGTATGCTGAGCTAGAGAAGACAGACACAGGGAGTGCCTGATGTCTTAATCTGCTAACCTCCCGCTTTGGGTATCACTGGGGAGGAGATGCCGAGGGGGAGGGTCTGGGCTGCCAGGTTCTCTGACTGGAGCTCTGTCTGGATGGTGACCACACAGCACAGTCAATGGCCTCTGCACTGAGGTGGGCACACTTTGTACATGTTACATCCAATAGAAATTTACATATCAAATAAGATGAGAAAGTTGAATTGAGAAAAGAAAATCATCAAGCTTTTTGAAAGACTGACAAACAGAACCAGTGGAATAAAACTGAGAAGTGAGAAACCTAATTACACACCTGGTAACTGGATATACAACCCACGTGAAGTCACACACTGCAGGGAGAAAGGGCATTTCAGCTATTAATACAGACACTGGGACAACTCCCTACCTAAGCAGAAAAATGTAAAGTTCAATCCCTGTCTCACAACAACAAATGTGCCTGATGGATTAAAGATACTAAACTTTTAGAAGAAAACAAGGGCAAATATTTATATGAAATCATTAGAGAAAGATGCCATGATGAAACCCAAAGACTTCAAAATCGGAAACACTGATTAAAAAGACACCATAAAAAAGATGAAAGATATCTCTATTTTTGTAACATTTATATTGTACTGACAAAGGACTAGTATTCATATATAATTACCATATATTATATAGTAAAATATTATACTATATATAACACATATAGTATGTCTATATAAATATGGTTTACATACATATAGACATGTAACATATATTTATATATTTAATATATAGTATTTATATTAAAGTATAAATATACAAATATAAGATTTATCATATATAATATAAAAAATCTTTCTAGAATATTGATGCAGATACAAAGAACCCTTACATTCTAATAATAAAATAACAACAACAAAAAAAACACACTATGAAAATTAAAGTGTTTAAACAAGCAATTCACTAATGAGGAAATATGAATGGCTAATAGACCTATGGGAAGCTGCTCTGTCTTGGTAGTAACCAGACACAGACAAATAAAACTTATAATAAGATACCATTTTATGACCATCCCTTTGGCATAAAGAGAAGTCTGATAACACCTAATTAAATTATATTGTGGGGAAATAGGAAAAATGTAAAAACTGCCTAAATATCCTACAGTAGAAGAATGATGTATAAATTATATTGTAATTATATGTAACGTAACATGTCATAGTTACATATAAACTAGATATAAAGGCATGTGTGGATAAATCCTCAAAATATAATTCTGAGTGGAAAACACATCTCAAAAAGATAGCTACAGCATGAAGCCAATCATGAAATAATTCCAGAACATTGTGGGATGGAAAATACCCAACTCCAGCCCCTCTGGCCTTCCTTTCACTTACAGGAGGAAAGAAAAAGCTGGCTGGTCACCATGTCTCACGCCTGTAATCCCAGCACTTTGGGAGGCCAAGGCAGGCAGATCACGAGGTCAGGAGATCAAGACCATCCTGGCCAACATGGTCAAACCCTGTCTCTACTAAAAAATACAAAAATTAGCTGGGCATGGTGGCATGTGCCTGTAGTCCCAGCTACTCAGGAGGCTGAGGAAGGAGAATTGCTTGAACCTGGGAGGCGGAGGTTGCAGTGAGCCGAGATCACGCCACTGCACTCCAGCCTGGCACCTGGCAACAGTGTAACTCTCTGTCTCAAAAAAATAAAAAAAGAAAAAGAAAAAGAAAAAAGAAAAGCTGAGAAGTCCTCATGAGGCCACAGGGCAGAGGATGCTGCCCCCTCCTTCCAGAGCAGACCACCACATCAATACCAGCAGGGCTCCGGCATAACGACAAGGAATTACAGATAAAATAACTGCACAACTCAGACTTTATTTAAGGAGAATTCTCTAGGGAAATCCAAAGAAAACTAGGGAGACAAGACAAGGACACCAGAGGAAATTTAGCCTCTGACTACACCTCCAGCAAACAGTGAACTGCCTAACTCATCACCAGGTAAAGATAAAACTTAATGCTAAAGGCCAATATGCCTCATTAGTTTCTTTTATCTAATACATCATATCTAGCTTTCAACAAAAAAATCACAAGCCATGCTAAAAGGGAAAAAATTTAAAGAGACAAAGAATTGGACTCAGATATGGCAGAGATATTGGAATTATCAGAGCAAGAATCTCAAATAACCATGAAGAATATGTGAAGTGCTCTAGTGAGAAAACGGACAATGTGCAGGAACAGATGGGTGATCTGAGAGTTGAAAACTCTAGGACAAATCGTAAGGAAATGTTAGAAATCAAAACTACTGTAACAGAGATGATGAATGCCTTTGATGGGCTCACTGGTAGAGCAGACATAGCAGAGGAATAATCAATGAGAATGAGGATCTATCAATAAAAACTTCCCAAACTGAAACCCAAAGAAAAAAAATGAAAAAGACAAAACAGAATGTCCAAGAGCCACAATTACAAAAGGTGTAACATACGTATAATAGGAGGAGATCATACCAGGAGATCAAGAGAAAAGGGAACAGAAGGAATATTTAAAGTAGTAATAGCTGAATATTTTCAAAATTAATGCCAGATACCAAGTCACAGACCTAGGAAACTCAGAGAACACCAGGAAGGATAACTACGATACTCACACACACACACGCACACTCGCACACACACATGCACACACACTGTAGAGACACATGTACGCACACACTGCACACACATTCACACACACGCACACTCAGGCACACACATACACGCGCACTAATGCACACTACACATGCACACACACTACACACACATGCACATGCACACACTGCACAGACACACATGCACACACACACAGGCACACATACTGTGGAAAAATCAAGGGAATTTTTTAACAAAGCCAGGGGGCGGGGGGGATCTTAACCACAGAAAAGCATGGATAGAATTACACTGGCTTCTTTTTAGGAAGAAGCGAAAAGAGAATGAAGTAAAATATTTAAAATGTTAAAAAAAAAACAAAAAACTTAGAATTCTGTGTCCAATGAGATAATAATCCAAAACTAAAGAAGAAATAAAGACTTTTTTAGGCAAACAAAAAAATAAAGGAATTTGTCAGCAGTTAACCTGCCTTTTTTCTTTTTTGAGACAGAGTCTCTCTCTATTGCCCAGGCTGTAGTGCAATGGTGAGAACTTGGCTCACTGCCACCTCCACCTCCCAGGTTCAAGTGATTCTCCTACTCAGTCTCCTGAATAGCTGGGATTATAGGTACACACCACCATGCCCAGCTAATTTTTGTATTTTTAGTAGATGGGATTTCATCATGTTGGCCAGGCTGGTCTTGAACTCCTCACCTCATGATCTGCCCACCTCAGCCTTCCAAAGTACTGGAATTACAGGTGTGAGCCACCACGCCCAGCCAACCTGCCTTTCAAGTAGTGTTAAAAGAAGCTCTTCAGACAGAAGGAAAGTGACACAGGTCAGACACTCAGGTCTACACGAGACACTACAGATACCAAGGAAATCGTTCCAGGCACCACCAGGAAGAGCTGCTGCAACTGCCCTGGAGAAACAGATACCAAGGAAAGCGTTCCAGGCACCGCCAGGAAGAGCTGCTGCAACTGCCCTGGAGAAACAGATACCAAGGAAAGCGTTCCAGGCACCGCCAGGAAGAGCCGCTGCAATGGCCCTGGAGAGGCAAGATTTCTTGTTTGAGGAACAGCAAGGACACCAGGGCACTTGGAAGAGATCTACTAGTTATTAAGGGAAGTTCAAAGCAAGAATAAAAATGCATTATCTGTATTATCAACAATTTTTATTGCTTTTTTTCTAAGTAGTTCTCAATAACATTACTATAAAGAAACAACTGAGGCTAGGTGCAGTGGCTCGTACCTGTAATCCCAGCACTTTGGGAGGCCGAGGTGGATGAATCACCTGAGGTCAGGAGTTTGAGACCAGCCTGGCCAACACAGTGAAACCCTGTCTCTACTAAAAATACAAAGACTAGCCAGGCGTGATGGTGCATGCCTATAATCCCAGCTACTCAGGAGGCTGAGGCAGGAGAATCGCTGGAACCTGGGAGGCAGAGGCTGCAGTGAGCTGAGATGACAGCATTGCACTCCAGCCTGGGCAACAGGCAGGCTAAGCAATAGAGTAAGACTATGTTGAAAGAGAGAAAGAGAGAGAGAAAGAGAGAGAGAGAGAGCGAGAGGGATGGAGGGAAAGAAAACAAAAGAAAGGAAAAGAAATAAACAATTGAAAGCTACAAATAGTCAATATTTAGTCTCTTGAAAACTGGCCACACAGACACCTGCACGCTTGGGTCCTTGCGTGATCTTGGTGATTCTGAGCAGCTCTAAGTCTTTGCTGTCGCTGTCCTGTGCCCCTTCCCAATGACACTGTTTGCTCTACATGCCTCAGTTCGTGGTGGACAGACAGACTTCCTTCAGCCATGTCCGGCTCCTTTACTAATTCTTGTGTCTTGCAGCACTCTTAGTAATCACATAGTTTTAAATTCTTTATGTAAAAATACCTGTTTTATGCCTTAGCAAAGACCATCGAAAGAAAGATGCCTGTATTTCCAGATGCTGCCATCGCAGACCCAGCAGATCCTGCAGCGGGACACGCACGTTCCACCCTGCGAGGGGCCTCCGACCTCGTGATGGATGCACTGCGCCAACATGCCTCAGGCACGGAAACACCTGTCTGTGGGTGCATACTTCATGCCCACAGAAGCCAGAGACTGGATTTCCAAATGTCCAGACAAATGAAGCCAGGGGAGTGAAACGCAGAGACCAGGAAGGAGCTCAACCCACGGCCCCGTGGCACTGGACTCTTCACCCAGCAGAGGGGTCGGGAGTTCCAGTGGGTTCAGTGTTCCTATCGACAGAGAGCTGCTTCAGAGCAAAACCAAACACAGCTCAGAACTGCACAAACTCAGGCACCAGGCGTAGGGTAGGATCAATGTCGCTCTTTGTGGCATACGATAATGCACTCTCTAGCAAACGCATGAATCATTCATTCAGAAAGAGATGGAAGATCCGTGGAACCGTGAACTCATCCTGAATGTAACATTTCCATTTACTCCCCCCACACTTCACATCTTCCCAGTATCCCGTCATGCCGATTTCATGTTCTTGCTGCGTGCTGCTGTATCTTGCATGAAAGCTTCTGGAGGACAGGGGTGTGCCAGGCTCAGTGCATTCTGAGGGACCTGGCTGTCCTGAGCCACAGCTGGCTGATAGAAAGTATCATAGTTAAGAGTCCAGCGGGTCTCTGTGACAATGTCTCAGGGCCAGGGTGATGAGCATCTGCTGCCTACTGTGCGGGGGAGGAAAGGGAGAGCTGGCTTGCAGAGACTTACGGTTAAAACTACTAGAAAACAGGTTTTATGAACTGCCTCTGAATGTATTTGTATTATGATGTTTCATAATTAAAAGAAAAGCTTGTAACAGTTTCCTCATTTATAAATTCCATATTTCAGCACAAAGCAAAACACTCGTGGAGGTTCTGGAATCCTTAAGGGTACAACGCATCTACCATTCCAAGACTGAGACCAAAAAAGGGGGAGGAAAGTTTGGGGGAAGTTACGCTGAAAAGCTGCTGATGGGCGTGGGGGCATGCCTGTAGTTCCAGCTACTCGGGAGGCCAAGGCAGGTGTGTTACTTGAGCTCAGGAGTTCAACACCAGCCTCAGCAACATAGCAAGACTCCATCTCTCGAAGAAAAAAAAATACAAAAGAAAAGTTCCTAGTGATAAGTAATGTGCCATGTGAAAGGGAAAAGGTTCCTATAATCTAAGGGAGCGAAGGTCAGGTTTTAATACCACGGACAGAAAGAGCATCATCTTCACAACTTGCTTACCCATCGGTTAAATCAGAGATGTGTCCTGGCTGTAGACACGGCCAGTGACAGCAGGATCAGGGACCAGGGACGAACATCAGCGGGACTCTCCTTCATGTCACCTGACTTTAGAGTTGGTAAGTTTTTCAACAAAAATACTCACCAACAATAATATCTCCCCCAACACCAAGCTCCATTCGGGAGAGAATGGCATTTGGGTGGCAGACACGGCCAGGAACAAGATGGAGAAGGGCCTGCCCTCGCTGCAAGGCCGTCTGCGTTAAAGAGGCCGATGTCTGAGCACAAGGCCGGTGCCAGGGAAAGTAGCTTGACATTTACAAACCTACTCCGCAGCCTTTGTTCTCAGTGCCAGGCACCCGAGTAAGCAAGCCTTCCTTCCTGGCACTGCAGACACTTCTGAAAAGACCCAGCATTGCTTCAGAAAGGAACACTTCGCAGTGCGGCAAGCGGGGGAGATGCACAGACCATCCTGCACAGCAGGTTCCACATTTGACAATCACACAAAATGTGTGGCATTGATTTGTCATTCACTCAAAAAATGTGTGGAGCACCTAACATAGGCTGACCACGTCACTGGACAGGCGGAGGGCGCAAAGCGTAAGGGGAAAGCCCGCACGCCAAGGCCGTGATGGGCGGTGAGAAAAGTGAACCTCCTGTTTATGGAGTACTCCATTTTCATAAAAGTAATTAACTCCCAGAGCAACCCTGCCGGGTGTTTCAGATAAAAAAGTTTAAAATAACTTTATCTGAGGTATATGACTAAAAGCCAAGAATGAAAGACATGCTCAGAAAGTCTCGGTTAAATAAAAACAGTGAAGGGGCACAGAAGCAGGAGGAGGGACCTGAAGCTGCTGCGTCCAGGGAGTTCACCTCTGGGGGAGAAAACCGAATGAGCAGAATGAGGGCGGCCGCGGCCCTGGGGCGCAGGGCTGGGGGCAGGGGGCGTCCTCGTCGCTGCTGAATCCCTGCAGGACTCTGGGGCTGCTTCTCCCTGCATGCCCTGCACCTGCACAGAAATCTATAAAAACAAGCACTTCAATGTGTATATCTTTCTTTTTCCTACTAAATGGGAACACAGTAGAGCTCGGTCTAAATTATCTGCAATTCCAAAGAGAGGAGGCTCTCTGGGACTCAGGCAGGCACAGAGAGCTTGGGGCTGCAGTCGTTCGTAAAGACTCTGCTGAAACCAAACTCATCAGCAGAGGACAGGCTGCAGGAGGCTGCGTGGGGCAAGGAGAACTCATGCTGTGGAGACAATGGGCTGGTCCCAGGGGACCAAGATGGGAGCTCGTCCTCAGAAATGGCGTCCAGGGCTCCAGAGGCCCAGGTTGCCATCCTCTGCTACTCGGAAAAGAGATCCTTTGCTGCACCAGGAGATCCTTTGCTGCACCAGCTGGCCAACAGGTGCCAGCTCGGTGATGACTAAGTACAGAAGAGTCTACCGTAGGAGCCACATTTAATTCTCAGCAAGAGCATGTGGAGGATGCCGGGAGGAGCATCACAGACGGAAAAAATCATCATCAGTGGAGAGCCGCCCAGAACAATGACAGCAACTTCACTTCCTCAGACACCCTTGAGAGTTACGCCAATAATCACTTCTCGGTTATAACTTACAGAAAGCCTTTCTAAATTAAAATATGGCGCTATCCACTTAAACCCTACTGGGCTGAACTCACACACATGTATGATATTGACCCCTGAATTGATCAGGGATTGATGCTGAAACCACCCAAAGGTTAAAGCATGGCTGGAAGCCTGAGAGCCGACCTGACTTTAAAGAAACTTTGTGGGTTTGGGAAAGCAGTCACGCTGCAAGTGGCAGCTGTTCCTTGTTTCCCACAGACAGCAACGGATCTGTGAGGCTGAGCCAGGTCCTCTGTTGGGAAGCCCCAATGGCTGGAGAAATAAACTTTTTATTTAAAAAGTAACTGGAAAGATGCTTACGTTAATCAGATTTCCAGTTTTTCACTTTTGCATGGTAAAGATCCCAGCTATCCAGACAAATGCCCCCCAGAGCATCCCCATGTCCTGGTGGTCTTGGCCCTGTGTCAGCTTCTTAAATGTTCACAACCACAGCAAGACATGAGAAGCAGGAAGGAGAGGAAAGGAACGAGGAATCAGAGAGATGTGCCCCAGGACGCGGGTGCGGCTGGCACAGAGACGGTCTCTGAATTGCAGTAGATTTCAGATTATTTAGCACAGACGTCCTGTTTTATCATTCAAAACCTAAGGAACAGAGAGCACAAAGGGCTCGCCAGTGGTTGCCTAGCTAGTCAGTGAGAAACCTGAGAGCAGAATCTGCGATCCTGGCATCCTGCCCGACACCGCCTTGTTCTGTGCAATTCCCTTCAGGGACTTAGGCAATCCTGCTTTCTCAGGTGGCAGGCTCTTAGCACCACGCCTTCCACCACGACCTGACACCCAGCTGGTTTCTGAGAACGCACTGCGTTATTCCGCAGCCCCCGCGGCTAAAGGATGCTGAGACTTTCAAATACTGTGGCTGCAGGAACCAGGTGAGGATGGCAGGCTGGGTGTCAGGACAGGGAAAAGCCATTCACCCAGGCATGCTCTTGAGCTTCCTGAAGGCAATTTCCTAACCTGACATTTTGGAGACGGTGGGACGGGTTTCTCAGCAGTAATCCCTCATCTGCCATTGAGGTTCTGAGCTCATCTTCTTTCTTGGTGTGCGTACCGCTAGCTTTGCACCACTTCCACCCACGTGCCAAAAGTCCGTCTAAATCCATCCATGCTTATTTTTAATTTAACCTTAATCCTGCAGGATCAGTAGAGGGCCAGACAATCACGCTTACACAAGGGAGGCGAGCAGCTGCAAGGGGGTCTAGCCTGAAAACGCCCCCTCCCCACCCCTGGAATGGAGCCTCCTCCCCCACCACAGCCCGGAATGGAGCCTCCAGATACGTTCAACTCAAACCACATCCCAATTCTCCCTCGCGTGAACTCATCTGGTGACAGGGCATTTCCTGAGTGCAGACTGTGTGTGACACACACTGCTACTTTCTCTGAGGAACACACAGATGAATACAACCATCCCTGTGGGCGGGCTTAGCAGAGAAAGAAATGTGGGCACCAAAGTCAGAAAGACCCAGGCTGGAGCCCAAGCGCCATGCTCAACAGGCCAGGAGCCAAGGGCTGGTCACTCAGTTCCCTTTCTCTCAAGGAGCTTTCAACTCAGGGGGAATAAGCAAGGACTGTATACACATCATGTCCAAGGCCAATCACAGGGACCACGGCCAGTAGAGCGGGAAGCCACGGCAGTCGTCAGAGAAGGAGCAGCCAGTTGCACTGTGCGAGGGCCGCCTGTAGTCACTGGGCATGGGAGAGGAAGTACGGTGTGCCCAGCATTTCAGAGCCAACAGCAAAGGGGAGCCGAGGCCGGGCTGTACAGCACGACACACAGCCATACACGGCTGGGCTTTTCTCCATGCAAAACGGGCAAGCTGGAAGCCCTCAAGTGAGTCAGCGGCCCACCAACATGGCATTACAGGAGGATGAACAGGGCAGTGCAAGGTGACCTGGGACAGGAGCACTAAGCACATGGAAGGCAGGTAAGGCAGGTTCCCGTTCAGGCACGAGGCAGAAAGAGCCAGAACGGGGCCGAGGGACTCGGAGTAACAGGGACAGAGGGGACTGATAGCTCTCGAGGGTGGCCAAGAGTGGTGCACATGCGTTTCTCCTGAGGGCACTTTCTCTCTGTCCAGATAGAAACGCATACACAAAGACGCATATGTACACACACTCACACACAGGTCAGGACCATTCTTTCAACTTTTCTATCTGCATATTTTCACCATAAAATACCGGGGGAAATGGTGCCTTTTCATCTCTGTAACATGAGAGCTCTACACATCGGAAACTCTCCTTCTCTTACAGACCATGTAGAAACGCGTGGGAAAGAGTATGACATGCATCTACAAATCTCCAGGTCCCAACAGGCACAGGCATCTCCTCTTTGTCCTTACATTACATTTTCTTAGACTTAGGTTTTCTTCACAGCAGGGGAACATGACTTGACTCTGAAATCTGAATGATACATTTTAAGGTAAGTTACATAGGAATAATGTGCCCATATACCTATCATCATTGTCACTAGTTCCATCATCATCACCATCAATAAGCATCATAATCATATCATCCCACCAGCACCATCATCAGCATCACTATCACCACTACCACCGTTATCAGCATCACCACCATCTGGTATCACCAGCACCATGACATCACCATCATTACCATCATCACTGTCACCATCACATCACAACCACCATCACCATCACCATCACCTCCACATCAACACCATCATCATCATCACTGTCGCCATCAATCACATACCACTACCACCACCGTCATAGTCACCATCATCAGCATCACACCATCATGGTCTCACCATCACCATCACATCACCATCACCATCATCACTGTCACCATTGCATCGCAACCAGCATCACCATCACCATCATATCACCACCGTCACCATCATCACTAGCACTATCACATCCCCACCAATACCATCATCATCCTCACCATCACCACTATCATCCCACCATCATCATTACATCACCATCATCATCACCACCACCATTACCATCATCACTGTCACCATTACATCACCACCACGATCATCATATCCCCACCATCATCACCATCACCATCACATCCCCCACCAGCACCATCATCACCATCACTATCACCACTACCACCACCATCAGCATCACCACCATCATGGTATCACCAGCACCATGACATCACCATCATTACCATCATCACTGTCACCATCACGTCACAACCACGATCACCATCACCATCACCATCACCATCACCTCCACATCAACACCATCATCACATCCCCACCACCACCATCACCATCATCAATGTCACCATCAATTACATACCACTACCACCCATCATACTCACCACCATCAGCATCACACCATCATGGTCTCACCATCATCACATCACCAACACCATCATCACTGTCATCACTGCATTGCAACCAGCATCACCATCACCATCATATCACCACAGTCACCATCAACACTATCACTATCATATCCCCACCCACACCATCATCACCATGACCATCATCAGCATCATTACAATCATCACCATCACTATCACCATTTTCATCAGCAGTTATCAGCAGCAGCATTATATCACCACCACTATCATAACCATCATCACGAGCAATCATCACCACTAACATCGGCATCATCAATACCATCACTATTACCACCATAATCAGTGTCACTTCCACCATCGCCATCATCAGCATCACTATCCCCATCATCACCATGGCCATAATCAGCATCATTATCCCCATTACCATAATCGCTATCATCAGCATCACTATCCCCATTGCCACCATCGCCATCATCAGCATCACTATCCTCATTGCCACCATCGCTACCATCAGCATCACTATCTCCATTACCACCATGGCCATAATCAGCATCACTATACCCACTGCCACCATTGCTACCATCAGCATCACTATCCCCATAGCCACCATGGCAATCATCAGCATCACTATCCCCATTGGCACCATCGCCACCATCAGCATCACTATCTCCATTGCCACCATGGCCATCATCAGCATCACTATCCCCATTACTACCATGGCCATCATCAGCATCACTATCCCCATTACCACCATTGCTACCATCAGCAAAACTATCCCCATTACCACCATGGCCATCATCAGCATCACTATCCCCATTACCACCATGGCCATCATCAGCATCATTATCCCCATTGCCACCATCGCCACCATCAGCATCACTATCCCCATTACCACCATCGCCATCATCAGCATCACTATCCCCATTGCCACCATCGCTACCATCAGCATCACTATCCCCATTACCACAATGGCCATCATCAGCATCACCATATACCTATTACCACGATCGCTACCATCAGCATCACTATCCCCATTGCCACCATTGCTACCATCAGCATCAATATCCCCATTGCCACCATCGCCATCATCAGCATCACTATCCCCATTACCACCAGCGCCACCATCAGCATCACTCTCCCCATTGCCACCATGGCCATCATCAGCATCACTATCCCCATTACCACCATCGCTACCATCAACATCACTATCTCCATTGCCAACATGGCCATCATCACCATCACTATCCCCATTGCCACCATCGCTACCATCAGCATCACTAACCCCATTGCCACCATGGCCATCATCAGCATCACTATCCCCCACTGCCACCATCGCTACCATCAGCATCACTATCCCCATTACCACCATCGCCATCATCAGCATCACTATCCCCATTACCACCATCGCTACCATCAGCATCACTATCCCCATTACCACCAACGCTACCATCAGCATCACTATCTCCATTACCACCATCACCATCATCAGCATCACTATCACCATTACCACCATTGCTACCATCAGCATCACTATCTCCATTACCACCATCGCTACCATCAGCATCACTATCCCCCATTGCCACCATCGCTACCATCAGCATCACTATCCCCATTGCCACCATCGCCATCATCAGCATCACTATCCCCATTACCACCATTGCCATCATCAGCATCACTATCCGCATTACCACCATCGCCATCATCAGCATCACTATCACCACTACCATCACCATCAGCATCACCGCCATCATGGTATCACCAGCACCATGACATCACCATCATTACCATCATCACTGTCACCATCACATCACAACTACCATCACCATCATCATCACCATCACCTCCACATCAATACCATCATCATCATCACTGTCGCCATCAATCACATACCACTACCACCATCGTCATAGTCACCACCATCAGCATCACACCATCATGGTCTCACCATCACCATCACCATCATCATCATCACCACTGCATTGCAACCAGCATCACCATCACCATCATCATATCACAACCGTCACCATCATCACTAGCACTATCACATCCCCACCAATACCATCATCATCCTCACCATCATCATCATCCCACCATCATCATTACATCGCTATCATCGTCACCACCACCATTACCATCATCACTGCCACCATTACATCACCACCATGATCATCATATCCCCACCATCATCACCATCACCATCATATCCCCACCAGCACCATCATCACCATCACTATCACCACTACCACCACCATCAGCATCACCACCATCATGGTATCACCAGCACGATGACATCATCATCATTACCATCATCACTGTCACCATCACATCACAACCACCATCACCATCATCATCACCATCACCTCCACATCAACACCATCATCATCATCACTGTCGCCATCAATCACATACCACTACCACCATCGTCATAGTCATCACCATCAGCATCACACCATCATGGTCTCACCATCATCACATCACCATGACCATCATCATATCACCACCGTCACCATCATCACTATCACTATCACATTCCCACCAACACCATCATCACCATGACCATCATCAGCATCATTACCAGCAACCATCACCATCATCACCATCACTATCACCATTTTCATCAGCAGTTATCAGCGGCAGCATTATATCACCACCAAAATCATCACCATCATCACCAGCAATCATCACCACTAACATCGGCATCATCAATGCCATCACTATTATCACCATAATCAGTGTCACTTCCACCATGGCCATCATCAGCATCACTATCCCCATTACCGCCATCGCTACCATCAGCATCACTATCCTCACTACCACCACCACCATCATCAGCATCACTATCCCCATTGCCACCAGGGCCATCATCAGCATCACTATCCCCATTACCACCATCGCTACCATCAGCATCACTATCCCCATTACCACCATCGCTACCATCAGCATCAGTATCCCCATTGAAACCATCGCTACCATCAGCATCACTATCCCCATTGCCACCATCGCTACCATCAGCATCACAATCCCCATTACCACCATCGCTACCATCAGCATCACTATCCCCATTGCCACCATCGCTACCATCACCATCACTATCCCCATTACCACCATCGCTAAGATCTGCATCACTATCTCCATTACCACCATAGCCATCATCAGCATCACTATCCCCATTACCACCATCACTATCCCCATTACCACCATCGCTACCATCAGTATCACTATCTCCATTACCACCATGGCCATCATCAGCATCACTATCCCCACTGCCACCATCGCTACCATCAGCATCACTATCTCCATTACCACCATCGCCATCATCAGCATCACTATCCCCATTGCCAACATCGCCACCATCAGCATCACTATCCCCATTACCACCATCACCATCATCAGCATCACTATCCCCATTGCCACCATTGCTACCACCAGCATCACTATCCCCCATTAACACCATCGCTACCATCAGCTTCACTATCCCCACTGCCACCATGGACATCATCAGCATCACTATCCCCAATACCACCATCGCTACCATCAGCATCACTATCTCCATTACCACCATCGCTACCACCAGCATCACTATCCCCATTACCACCATCGCTACCATCATCACTATCTCCATTACCACCATCGCTACCACCAGCATCACTATCCCCATTACCACCATTGCTAATATCAGCATCACTATCCCCATTACCACCATCGCTAATATCAGCATCACTATCTCCATTACCACCATGGCTACCATCAGCATCACTATCCCCATTACCACCATCGCCATCATCAGCATCACTATCTCCATTACCACCATCGCTACCATCAGCATCACTATCCCCATTACCACCATCGCCATCATCAGCATCACTATCTCCATTACCACCATCGCTACCATCAGCATCACTATCCCCATTACCACCATCGCCATCATCAGCATCACTATCCCCATTACCACCACGGCCATCATCAGCATCACTATCCCCATTACCACCACGGCCATCATCAGCATCACTATCCCCATTACCACCATCGCTACCATCAGCATCACTATCCCCATTACCACCATCGCCATCATCAGCATCACTATCTCCATTACCACCACGGCCATCATCAGCATCACTATCCCCATTACCACCACGGCCATCATCAGCTTCACTATCCCCATTACCACCACGGCCATCATCAGCATCACTATCCCCATTACCACCATTGCTACCATCAGCATCACTATCCCCATTACCACCACCGCCATCATCAGCATCACTGTATCCATTACCACCATGGCCATCATCAGCATCACTAACCCCATTACCACCACGGCCATCATCAGCATCACTATCCCCATTGCCACCACCGCCATCATCAGCATCACTATCCCAATTACCACCACCACCATCATCAGCATCACTATCCCCATTGCCACCATCGCGACCATCAGCATCACTATCTCCATTACCACCATCGCTACCACCAGCATCACTATCCCCATTGCCACCATCGCTACCATCAGCATCACTATCCCCATTACCACCATCACCATCATCAGCATCACTATCACCACTACCACCACCATCAGCATCACCGCCATCGTGGTATCACCAGCACCATGACATCACCATCATTACCATCATCACTGTCACCATCACATCACAACTACCATCACCATCATCATCACCATCACCTCCACATCAACACCATCATCATCATCACTGTCGCCATCAATCACATACCACTACTACCATCATCATGGTCACTACCATCAGCATCACACCATCATGGTCTCACCATCACCATCACCATCATCATCGTCACCACTGCATTGCAACCAGATTCGCCATCACCATCATCACATCACCACCGTCACCATCATCACTAGCACTATCACATCCCCACCAATACCATCATCATCCTCACCATCATCACTATCATCCCACCATCATCATTACATTACTATCATCGTCACCACCACCATTACCATCATCACTGTCACCATTACATCACCACCACGATCATCATATCCCCACCATCATCACCATCACATCCTCACCAGCACCATCATCACCATCACTATCACCACTACCACCACCATCAGCATCACCACCATCATGGTATCACCAGCACCATGACATCACCAACATTACCATCATCACTGTCACCATCACATCACAACCACCATCACCATCATCATCACCATCACCTCCACATCAACACCATCATCACATCCCCACCACCACCATCACCAATGTCACCATCAATCACATACCACTACCACCACTGTCACAGGCACCACCATCAGCATCACACAATCATGGTCTCACCATCATCACATCACCATGACCATCATCATATCACCACCGTCACCATCATCACTATCACTATCACATCCCCACCAACACCATCATCACCATGACCATCATCAGCATCATCACCAGCAACCATCACCATCCTCACAATCACTATCACCATTTTCATCAGCAATTATCAGCAGCAGCATTATATCACCACCACTATCATCACCATCATCACCAGCAATCATCACCACTAACATCGGCATCATCAATGCCATCACTATTATCACCATAATCAGTGTCACTTCCACCATGGCCATCATCACCATCACTATCCCTATTACCACCATCGCTACCATCAGCATCGCTATCCTCATTACCACTATCGCCACCATCAGCATCACTATCCCCATTACCACCATGGCCATCAACAGCATCACTATCCCCATTGCCACCATTGCCACCATCAGCATGACTATCTCCATTGCCACCACCGCCATCATCAGCATCAGTATCTCCATTACCACCATGGCCATCATCAGCATCACTATCTCCATTACCACCATGGCCACCATCAGCAACACTATCTCCATTACCACCACGGCCATCATCAGCATCACTATCCCCATTGTCACCACCGCCATCATCAGCATCACTATCCCAATTACCACCACTGCCATCATCAGTATCACTATCCCCATTGCCACCATCGCTACCATCAGCATCACTATCTCCATTACCACCATCGCTACCATCAGCATCACTATCCCCATTACCACCATGGCCATCATCAGCATCACTATCCCCATTACTACCATCGCTACCATCAGCATCACTATCTCCATTACCACCATCGCCACAATCAGCATCACTATCCCCCATTGCCACCATCGCCACCATCAGCATCACTATCCCCGTTACCACCATGGCCATCATCATCACTATCCCCATTACCACCATCGCCACCATCAGTATCACTATCCCCATTGCCACCATCGCTACCATCAGCATCACTATCCCCATTGCCACCATCGCCACCATCAGCATCACTATCCCCATTACCACCATCGCCATCATCAGAATCACTATCCCCACTGCGACCATGGCCATCATCAGCATGACTATCCCCATTACCACCATCGCTACCATCAGCATAACTATCTCCATTACCACCATCGCTACCATCAGCATCACTATCTCCATTACCACCATTGCCATTATCAGCATCACTATCCCCCACTGCCACCATGGCCATCATCAGCATCACTATCCCCCATTACCACCATCGCCATCATCAGCATCACTATCTCCATTACCACCATGGCCATCATCAGCATCACTATCCCCATTACCACCCTCGCTACCATCAGCATAACTATCTCCATTATCAACATCGCTACCATCAGCATCACTATCCCCCATTACCACCATCGCTACCATCAGCATCACTATCTCCATTACCACCATCGCCATCATCAGCATCACTATTCCCACTGCCACCATGGCCATCATCAGCATCACTATCCTCATTACCACCATCGCTACCATCAGCATCACTATCCACATTGCCACCACCGCTACCATCAGCATCAGTATCTCCATTACCACCATCGCTACCATCAGCATCACTATCTCCATTACCACCATCGCTACCATCAGCATCACTATCCCCATTGCCACCATGGCCATCATCAGCATCACTGTCCCCATTGCCACCATCGCTACCATCAGCATCAGTATCTCCCATTACCACCATCGCTACCATCAGCATCACTATCCCCATTGAAACCATCGCTACCATCAGCATCACTATCCCCATTACCACCATCGCTACCATCAGCATCACTATCCCCATTACCACCATCGCTACCATAAGCATCACTATCCCCATTACCACCATCGCTACCATCAGCATCACTATGTCCATTACCACCATCGCCATCATCAGCATCACTATCCCCACCGCGACCATGGCCATCATCAGCATCACTATCCCCATTACCACCATCACTACCATCCGCATCACTATCCCCATTGCCACCATCGCTACCATCAGCATCACTATCCCCATTGCCACCAACGCCATCATCAGCATCACTATCCCAGTTACCACCATCGCCACCATCAGCATCACTATCCCCATTGCCACCATCGCTACCAGCAGCATCACTATCTCCATTACCACCATCACTACCATCAGCATCACTATCCCCCATTGCCACCATAGCTACCATCAGCATCCCTATCCCCATTGCCACTACCGCCATCATCAGCATCACTATCCCAATTACCACCACCGCCATCATCAGCATCACTATCCCCATTGCCACCATCGCTACCATCAGCATCACTATCTCCATTGCCACCATCGCTACCATCAGCATCACTATCCCCATTACCACCATAGCTACCATCAGCATCACTATCCCCATTACCACCATCACCATCATCAGCATCACTATCCCCCATTGCCACCATCGCCATCATCAGCATCACTATCCCCATTGCCACCACCACCATCATCAGCATCACTATCCCCATTGCCACAATCGCTACCATCAGCATCACTATCTCCATTACCACCATCGCTACCATCAGCATCACTATCCCCATTACCACCATGAGTATCACTATCTCCATTACCACCATCGCCACCAGCAGCATCACTATCCCCATTACAACCATCGCCACCATCAGCATCACTATCTCCATTACCACCATGGCCATCATCAGCATCACTATCCCCCATTACCACCATCGCTACCATCAGCATCACTATCTCCATTACCACCATGGCCATCATCAGCATCACTATCCCCATTACCACCATGGCTACCATCAGCATCACTATCCCCATTACCACCATCGCTACCATCAGCATCACTATCTCCATTACCACCATGGCCATCATCAGCATCACTATCCCCATTACCACCATGGCTACCATCAGCATCACTATCCCCATTACCACCATCGCTACCATCAGCATCACTATCTCCATTACCACCATCGCTACCATCAGCATCACTATCGCCATTGCCACAATCGCCACCATCAGCATCAGTATCTCCATTACCACCATCGCCATCATCAGCATCACTATCCCCCATTGCCACCATCGCTACCATCAGCATCACTATCTCCATTACCACCATCGCCACCATCAGCATCACTATCTCCATTACCACCATCGCTACCATCAGCATCACTATCTCCATTACCACCATTACCACCATCAGCATCACTATTCCCATTACCACCATGGCCACCATCAGCATCACTATCTCCATTGCCACCATGGCCATCATCAGCATCACTGTCTCCATTACCACCATCGCCACCATCAGCATCACTATCCCCATTACCACCATCGCCACCATCAGCATCACTATCCCCATTACCACCATGGCCACCATCAGCATCACTATCTCCATTGCCACCATGGCCATCATCAGCATCACTATCTCCATTACCAGCAACGCTACCATCAGCATCACTATCATCACTGCCATCACCACCATCATCATTGTCAGCATCTCCATCTGACTGCGGCCCTGGAACTCCTCCTTTGTCCTCTTAGGTGGGCATCTCCCATCATTTCCGCAACCATTCCCAGCCCCAGTTCTCTTTGCCACCTTCCTCTCCACGTTCAGCCCTCTCTGTGGTACTGTTGGCCGACTCCCCACTCGGACGCTGCAGGTCTCCGCCCTGTCTTCCTTCCTCTCACGGCTCTTCATGCTCATCTCACCTCCTGAACTGCTGTCTGAGGCCAGGACTTACTCTCTCCGGACCAACCTTCAGCTGATCATTGAGCTTAAGTTCCTTGAGGAACTCAGCCCCCGCAGTGTATGTTTCCATGGCACCAGTCTCACAGCTGACCCACACAGTCCTCAAAGAATGCAACCTGACAGGAATTTGGTGCTCAGTACTTACTTATTTGTTGCAATGTAGGTATTACCTTTGGTTCCTGCAAAAGTTGAAAGAGGTAGGGAATGATCCAGGCACAAATTAATTCACTGCTAATGACCCCCACTTTATCAGGATAGAAATAAAATACATGTAGGATAATGTGCACATTGTGATTTATTTAACAAGGGTGTTCCTGAAAAGGTATGTCTAAGTCAGAATGCTTCTGAAGTGGCCTAGAAAGGTTACTGTTTAAAACACTGTTATTAGAACATATTCAGGGGATGCAAGCTTCTGTAGATTAAACATGATTTAAAGTGATCATGGCTGTATTTCTACCTTCTGTTAGAATTAATGAGAAACATAATCCATAATTCTACTGAGCTACAATTTGAAAATATCTTGGGTATAATTTTCTTTCACATTTCTTTGGCTCAGTGTCCTCCAGATTTTCCAGCAAAAACAAAGTGACAGCAGCCTTGATGCCTTTTTTTTTTTTTTTTTTTGTAGTGATGGAGTCTTGCTCGGGTCGCCCAGGCTGGAGTGCAGTGGCACGATCTTGGCTCACTGCAACCTCCGCCTCACATGTTCAAGCAATTTTCCTGCCTCAGCCTCCCGAGTAGCTGGGACTACAGGTGCGTGCCACCACACCTGGCTAATTTCTTTTGTATTTTAGTAGAGACAGGGTTTCACTGTGTTGCCCAGGCTGGTCTCGAACTCCTGAGCTCAGGCAATCCACCCACCTTGGCCTTCCAAAGTGCTGGGATTATTAAGCCTGAGTCACTGCACCCGGCGACGCCTAACTTTTACTGACACATCTGCAGAGCCTCAAGCCAACCCCCTCTGGAAACTCCACAGTGCACAGTTCTAGATGCAGCCCAGTTTAAGTTATTATGGGGCCATGGGGACAGGGGAGGGCAGGAAGCACAGCCCTCCCCTTAAAACTCAGGACTTCCCATGACTTCCAAGGAGCCACTGGCCCAAGCCTGGGCCCCCTCCAGAGTCTGCCTGCGAGGGGCTGCGAGGGCCTCACACATCCTCCTTGTGTCAGGCGAACCAAGGTTCCTGGATAATCAGCACCAAGGAAGGTGAAAACAGGCTCTCGAAGTGGCTCTGCCTGCCTGCCTGTCTGTCTTGGGGAAGTTGGAAAACTGGCTAACTGAACGACGTCCACCTCACGCTGTCCCAGCAAGCACCCGCCACCTTTATTTTTCCCATTTCAGTGATGCTCAGCACTGATTACAAGGTGCCTCAGCTGGTAATATGTTCACTTCATTTTTTTTTCGAATGTTTTTTTATTCAGTTCACAGATGAATCCAATTAGCATATCACTGTGACTGATTAAATATGCCTCATGTAAATTTACATGCCAAAATACACGCTGTACTTAAACAAGAAGGCCCGGCCGCCAGCCCTCTGTAAACAGCTTAGCAGGCTCGGCCAGCTTGAAACACAAAGGCGAAGATTTAAATGTGCGGTGACTACCTGGTACGGAGGGAGGAAAGAGAAAAGGTAGCGTTACTCATGCATGAGGGGGAGGGAATGAATATAGACATTTGTCTCTCTCTGTCTCTGAAGGGAAGCCATTGACAAGGGGTCCCCATCTCATACGAGGCTGCCACATCCAATTAGCTCATCAGGTGATGGAAATTTGGCCTCTGATCCAGAAAAGTCCCTGTGCACTAAAGTCAAGACTGTTTCAAAGAGATTATATTATCTTAGACAGCAGGATTAAATTAATATGGCAATGACTTCTACGGGAGGAAATGTTTTGTGAAACATGTGCTGATGTTTATTATGCATGGCATTTCCATCACAAGTCATCTTCTTTGATGTTCCATTCATTTGTTGATTGCTTTCCGACTTTCTCTTTAGAAGGGAGCAAAGAAACCCACGAATGAAAATTGGATTGTGAAAGATAAAGAAAGACAGAAGCCTTAATTAGGTTCCTCTAGAAGCAGTGACTACTGGTTTTGTGGGTTATTGGGGGAAATTCTTAAAATAATAAAATAAAATTAAGAGTGGTCTGGCCACCAAGAGCATCAGCACCAAAGGCACCTCGCCTCCTGGGGGAAGCACTGAGTCCCTGCCGTGTGGAGGGGGAGAGGGTGCAGCCACTGCTTTACCTCCTGGAGGCCACAGAGGAGCGCCCTTCAGGTCTCCTGGAGAGGGGGAGAGGGGAGAGGGTAGAGGGTTGTGGCTACTGCTTTGCCTCATGGGGGCTGCAGAGGAATGTCCTTTGGACCTCCTGGAGAGGGTAGGGGGTGCAGTCACTGCTTTGCCTCATGGGGCCAGGGCGGAGTGCCCTTCAGACCTCCTGGAGAGGGTAGAGGGGTACAGTCACTGCTTTGCCTCATGCGGCTGTGGGGCACACACCCTTCAGACCTCATGGAGAGGGTAGGGGGTATGGTCACGTTCCCCCAGAAGCACAATTATGGATTAGGTCTTTTATTAATTCTAACAGAAGGTAGAAATATAGCCATGATCACTTTAGCTCATGGGGCCACGGGGGAACTCCTTTCATACCTCCTGGAGAGGGTGGGGGAGAAGCGTAGAGGGGTGCGGTCACTGCTTTGCCTTGTGGGGGCTGAAGAGAAGTGCCCTTGGACCTCCTGGAGAGGGTAGAGGGTGCGGTCACTGCTTTGCCTTGTGGGGGCTGAAGAGGAGCGCCCTTGGACCTCCTGGAGAGGGTAGAGGGTGCAGTCACTGCTTTGCCTCATGGGGGTCGAGGAGGAGCGCCCTTTGGACGTCCCAGAGACGCCTGGCCACAGCTCCCAGCTCCTTGGGGTCTAGCACGTTCCCTCAAGACCAGGCTTCACCTGGGATGCCCCCAGCCTAGGATAAAACTCTGTGGGCTACAGGACCAGCCCTCCCTGGCCAGTGCAGCCCTTCTGCGATCTGCACCTCGGGGGGGCTCCTGCCGGGGTCCGAGGCTCTGCCGCCTTCTGCCCGCCCAGGCTGCCCCCATTGATCCCACCCTAGCATCCCTTCCCAAGCACCCAGCGGGCACGCCCCCCAGAAGCACAATCAGTCCTGCCCTTCACCACTGTCTGTCTTAGTCCTGGGAGGGGATTTGTTTCCCATTTCAAATAATGTCAATAAAAGTGATTTTCATAAACTAACCTAGAGCAATTTTTATGGCTGGGGAGACACAGGCTTGCCTGGGAATTTCTGAGTGCACCTTCACAGCTGGGCCATCTGCAGCATGGAACTAAAAGGGGCTTTAAAAACACCTGACACTGCAGGAAAATCTCACAACTGGAGCAGATGAGCAGTAGTGACTGAGGGAGAACACGAGCTGGGTAAGAAATGAGGGCCTGTAGGCGCCACTGGAGGGGCCTGGCATCTTCTCGCAGTGCAGCGGACGCTGACGTGGCTCTGACCGTTTAACGCACAGCTAAAGATCGCAGGAAAGGGGGAAACCGCAAGGCAAAGAAGAAAATGAAAAATCATTCAGGACCAACTGCAGCTCCTGAGATCAGTTACGGGAAATTCTGAAGAGGAATGAAGAGTGTGAGAACATGGAAACAGATCTTCCTGGTATGTTTTATCAGACACATGAAGAGGTTAAATGGGTTTAATGTGGTAGAAGGAGATGTATTTACACATGGCAGGCGGCCGCTGTGGAAGATGCAGGGACCCTGGACAGCATGGGGCCCTGGAGAGAAGTCACTGCCAAAGAGATTTTGGCTAAAGAGAATACTCTGCTTTAGGGCCCATGTGAAGCAGGAGTGTGCCCGTGGGTGTGACATAAAAACAGCTCTCAAATTTTTCCACTGCCTGGGCCGATGAGACCATGCTCTCGTCCTGAGACCAACAGGAAGCCTGCTGAAGTCCGGCAGTGGGACTGAGCGAGGGGACGGCACGTCGCTCCTCAGGAAGGAAGGACAAGCCCCTTCTGCAGACACTTGACTTGTGTGCTGGGTTGGAGGACAGAGAGAGAGAGGAAGACAGGAAGGAAAAACAGACATTTATGGGTACTTCTTGCCTGCCATTCTTGTGAGTTGAGTCTATAAAATATGCCATGAGATTGTTTTCTGTGGTTGATTATTCACACAACAAACACGTCAGAGCACTTTCAGGTGGCCCATGGGTGAGGCCTCGCAGGGGCAGCCCTCCTCTCCAGAATCTGGTAACCATGAGAGGCCCCTTGGCGGGTCCAGTAACAGGGGCGCACGCACCTCTCTGCCCATCCCACACCTCTACACGGCTGCTCCCAGGCACTGCAGCCTCCACCTACCCCGAACCAAGCCCTGCCCGCAGTGTGCCCTGCAGCGCCATCAGCCCCCCTTCCATGATTGCAGCTGACGTGCCTGGGGGCGTGGGCGCCATTTATTCCTGACTCCTTCCCTCTGTCCAATTTATCACCAGATTCCACTGCTGGCACCTCCAAGACACCCACAGACTCTGCAGCCCACAAGCCAGTGCCCGAGGTCAGGCCAAGTGGCTCCTGCCTGCTCCCCCGTCCTTCATGCTCTGCCCAGCGGTCCCCTTCCCAGTGGTCAGAGTGATGCTTCTAACGGGGCCCTGTTCCAGACCCCACTGCCCTGTGGGGGAGTCTGGGCCTGGGCCCTTCCTCTCAGGTTGGTTCCTACTGCTCTCTTCAGTCTGGGATCTTCGGAGGCTCTCGCTCTGCTCTGACACACATCTTCCCCACACGCTCCCACCCCCACACGCTCCCTCCCCCACACGCTCCCTCCCCCAAACGCTCCCTCCGCCACACCCTTCCTCCACCCTGACGCTCTTCCTGCCTTCCTATCGGCCTCAGTAACTCCCTTGGATCCTGCTAATCTCACCTCACAGGTCACCTCCGCTGCGGAGGAGTGTCACCCTGCCCCCGGGCAAAGTCAGCTCTCCTTAGTGGATGCCCCGTAAACAAAGCCATCACAGCGTGACCACCCAAGCACTCCCCTTGACCTCACCCAGACAGAGACTGCGAGGAGGAGACATAGCTGGCTTGTTCTCTGTCCCCAGGGGGGGCGGCGGGCACTGGACGCGGTGCTCAAACAGTGGGTGCTCTCTCAGCCCTCCCGTGAACCCGGGGGAAAGTGCTGGGAAAAACATTTGTAAAAGTCACTCGGGTGCATTTGTCAGCAGTACGGAATAATTCCACGTGCCCGGGTTTAGGACAGGCATGAGAAGCCCCTGAAGGGCGCTCGGTTTGGTGACGTGACATCATCACACGCACGCGTCACCGGCCACAGCAGACCGGCTCTCCACGAAGCCCAATTGGCTGCTGGAGCAGAACTGTGCTGGGCTCCTGCTGATGCTTCTGGTGGCCGGTGAGGGCTATTTCTTATAGCTACATTTTGCCAACGCTGCTTTTGAGTGATTCTTTTTCAGTGCCTACAATCAACACAGCAGAACGGCGGCTCTCCCTGGCAGCGCCTCTTCCTGACCCCCTGGAGTCCTTACAGAAACTGCTCTTTACGTCCCATGCATCAGCGCAGGTCGGGGACGGTGACTGTCCGACACACAGTGAAAGCAGGTGCAGCTGTGCCGCCCACGTCAGGTGCGTGCTCCACTCACCAGCGTCCTAGGCTCACAACTCACCCTTCTTTGACTATCAGCCTCCTTGGATGTGTCCGTCAAGCTTTTAAAATTCACGAACAAAAACCAAAGATGCACCAGAGCCACCCAGCGGCCCCGAGGGCACGCCCTCCGCGGTTATTGGCAAGTCAGGGCACCTGCCAGCTCCCACTTCCACTCAGAGCCCATGGGCACGGGAGCACCTGTCATCAAGCCTTCGCAGTTCTATTTTATGATAAATATAGAAACGACCCTTAACCCACCTTTCACGTGTTTTTGCTGCTTTTCCTACTGACGCCTGCCCAGCCGCTCTGCTTCTCAGCAACCACAGAATGAACCAGAAACTTCGCTCTTCCACTGTGCCCGAAGGCAACTGTTCAAATCTCCCGACAGTCTCACATGGGTTCTGCTAGAATCATCACTTGAGGAAAACATGATTTGAGATGAACTGCCACCTTCCAGGCAGCACAGCCAATGACGACAATCTCTTCTCCAGGACAAGCATTTGGATTTCATGACCCAGCCACACCCTGCAGCACAGGCCCAGGCCAAGCAGGCCGACGGGAGACACAGCCCACAGCCTCACCTGCTGGCTTCACGACAGTCAGCTCTGGATTATTCCCTGGTCTGTGTCTGAGAAACACATGTAACACACCTGGAATGAGGGTGCCGTGGGCTGGAGTGGGTGAGGCCATCCTCCCCTCCCGAGCAGAGGGAAGGGGGTACATGGAGCCCCCCCCAGAGAGCCCAGGGTCCGCTTCTCTGTGAGGAAAAGCCCCACAGCAAAGTCTCTAAGAACCCAGCCTCAGCACCCTTGCCGCTCCCCCAGAACTCCTCAGCATGGATGCCTGGCGCCCCTGCCACTCCCCATAGCTCCTCAGCACGGCTGCCTGGGGCCCCTGCCACTCCCCCACAGCTCCTCAGTGCGGCTGCCTGGGGCCCCTACCACTCCCCCACAGCTCCTCAGCACAGCTGCCTGGGACCCCCTGACACTCCCCACAGCTCCTCAACGTGGCTGCCTGGGGCCCCTCGTCTGCCTCCATCAGCTGCATCCACGTGCACAAGGTCCACACTGGTGGCGAGACCACGGCTGCAAAGACACGCAGTGAAGGAGGAACGCTGGCCGTGAAGAAGTTAAAGTCCTCGGATGTAGGGATGACATGTTATCTTTTTTCCTTGTTTTCTGCTAATTTGATTAATGGGAAAGTCTCTCTCCCGGTAACCCATATAAAGAATGCTTCCTTAGTTGCTGGCTTTACAAATAATTATCTAGAAATAAACAAGTACAACGATCTATGATAAGTCAATCTGTATAAGGAAGAGTTTTCTTTTCTTTTCATGAAGACCCAGCCACTTACTGCAGAACTGCTGCCTCCGTCTGCACGACCACACATCGCCGCAGGGTAGAAACACCCCCATCTCCCATGAGACCCCCGCAGCTGCCATTATGGGTCTTGCCATCTCGCCGTGCGTGCGTGTAACCAGCCTTCTCCCGAGCTCCCACGGCTGTGGACACACCGCTCCACCTTGGCCTGTCAGCACGTGGCCTCTCTCTCTATCTGCGCCTTCACGAGGTGACTCCCTCTTCTTCCAAGGACACAGTCACGTTGGATTGGGACCCACCCTTGAGTCTGACCGCCTCTTAATGGCATCTCAATGATCGCATTTCCAAATAAGGCCACGTCCACAGATAGCAGGGGTCAGGTCTTGACCATGACTTTCTGGAGGACTCATTATCCCCACAGCAGGCAGCCCCCAGCTATGGTTTATGGAGCCTCCACCGCACACCAGGCAGTCTGCTGGAGACATCGCACTCATTATCTTTGTATATTTATGAACATGGGAAGGTTTTGCAAAGCGAGGCACAGTATGGAGAGAGGCCGAGCCGGCCTTGCTAAGAAGGACGGCCTGAAGGGACTGGAGGAGGACCTGTCAAGGCATTTTGTTTGAATGGAAAGTTTCCTTTATTAAGTTATTTTACAAAGTGAGCTTGTATCAAGGCTGAGCTTTCAGTGCAGTATTCATGAGCTGCATTTCTTTCAAAACATGCTAGCAAACTGCCATTTCCTTAAATCAAACTGACCTTCCACAACACAGAATAAATCAGGTAGTTTACTGACTAAAGAGTGTTTTCCCCAACCCTGAGACAGTGGCTCTGTCCCCCGTTGCACAGGCACTGGCTCGGTGAAGTCTGGCCGTGGCAGAGCAGGCGGCCAGCAGCCGTGACTGATTACCGTCATCTGTGGCGGTGTGCCGCAAATTAAAGGGACACACCCAGCCAAGCTGCACTGCTCAGAGAGTGTGCGTCCCACCTCTGCAATTACCGATGTACACAGAGGACCCGGGGGCCACGTGAAACAAGGGAGGTGGGAATCCACGCACGGAGGAGCCACAGGCACAAGGGGAGGACCTAATCCACGCAGGGAGGAGCCACAGGCACAGGCCCCACGCACCTGACAGTGGCCCCACAACCTGCCTGCCCACTCATTCTGGGGGGAGCCTCTCCCCGTCCACATGCTGCTGTGGCTCAGACCCCAGGCACCACACAAGTCCTCAGCAAAGAAATGGACCATGCCGCCAATGCACACGGCACTCAACCATCATTCAGGAGAGACCGGCCACCACTGTGGCCCCTGCGGGCTGCAGTGTAAACAGTTGTGGTGGAGAACTGGCGTCCACAATCACACGTTTTCCACGAGCACTCTGGCTGTGGACAGAGGAAGCCTGTGGCTCCAGGGGTTGTGGTTTAAGCACCGCCGCCCGTGGTCCGAGAGCTGTAGGTGAGATGCGACAGGGGTGCCCTCCTCACCAGTCCCCAGGGCCACACCTGAAGGGCTGACACTGAGCCCGATGAGAGGGCTGTTAACCTACCAAAGCATGAAGATGAACCTCACACGAGCCATTCAGAGCAGGAGCCAGCTAGTGACAGAGCCCTCCGATCCCTGTGGAGGCACCTAATAGCACTGAGAGATTCAAGGCAAGAAAGGACATGGTCCACTCCAACCGCTGCTCCCTACCCAGAGGGAGTGCCCACGCGTGCTGTCCCACCAAGGCAGAGCTGGGCATGAGCACGGCTGCAGTCCCACTGTCAGAGTGACCTCATTTCACGGGGTGAGCGTCTCGTCCTTGGTGTGGAATCCCAGGCCCCACGCCGACCTGTGCAACAGCCTGGGTGCAGCAGCAGGGGTGAAGGCCATGGCACTGAGCATCCAGCACAGCGGTTATCTGAGGTCTCTGCATCCACCCGCAGGGGGAGGGCGTCGGCCCAGTTCACAGATGGAGAAAAGGAGGCTGGAGGAGATCAGCATGCCCGACATCACAGGCACATGAAGACTGAGGCTGAAGCTCAGTCCTGGGGAGACTGGCCAGTGCTGCAGGCCCTGGTCCTCTTCCTGCTGTAACACACGAGGCACACGGCTGCAATGTGTGTGGGCTCTGTGGGTTCCCAGGCACCGTCAGTGGCAGGTCAGGGAATGGGGTGCCTACACAGTTTCCAGCAGGTGCCCGTGACAAAACTTAACACCAATTAACTAATGACCTTTCTAAACACGTGTGTATGCGCTCAGAAAGTGAGGCACACACACTGAGACACACACACACTACACACTCAGACACATGCACACAGTGAGACACAGGCTCACACAACACCACACACACACACCACAGTTGCACCAGCAGGAGCATCTCAGCAGAACGTGGCTGTGCAGGGCCTGTGCCTGCTGCTGAAGGCGATGAGGTCCCAGCCTCCAAGTGAAGTACAAACCTTCCCACATACGAGGAAGGAGAGACCTGGGGTGAATTCCACATAGTTCACCTGAAAAACAGACACCCCAAGCAAGTTGGGTTTAACCGCATTGACTCTGGCAAGCTGAACGCGTGCTGGGTGACCGAGTCAGGTGTCTGAAGCACCTGGAGAGCCCAGGACAGGCACAGCATTCTCCTGGGGACGTCTCTCAGGACCTGTTACTCAGACAACCAAGACAAGATTCCCAGGACAGCTGCAGCTCCCCCAGGACAGTGTGGGAGATGCATGAGGGGAGCTGTGGGGCCAGGGGCTGGGGCCACAGCTGCAAGGGTGCTCAGGGAGCCCAGCACAGTGAGGCTGCTTGGATGCGTGGGTCATGCAGGGCACTGCCCCATGGTTTCCTGTGCAGCTATTTGCTGGAATCTGGCTGCTAAACAGGGAGCCATCTATATCCTGTGTCTGAGGGATGCCAAGGACTCCTTCCTTCGCAGACGTTCCCTGTTCTTCTCCTGAAGGCCACTGTCATCTCCCATTTAATGAAGCTCTCCTCAGCCAGTGACTGCGGGGGGGGACAATTTCTACTTGCAGGGAAGGGGAGAGAAAGGGCCACCCCACCCTGCAACAGAATTGACTCCTGGTTCAACCTCATTCTCCTCCAAGTGCCATGACGGGGAACTGTGATGAGAGTGTGTGACTTCACGATGAGTGCGTGTACTCTGTGATGAGTGTGCGTGGCTCCGTGATGACGGCACGTGGCTCTGTTATGACTGCGTGTGGCTCCATGATGGGCGCACGTGGCTGTGATGAGTGCAGGTGACTCTGATGACTGCACATGGCTCCGTGGTGACTGCACGTGGCTGTTATGACTTCGTGTGACTCTGTGATGAGCGCGTGTGGCTGTGATGAGTGCGTGTGACTCTGTGATGAGTGCGGGTGACTGTGATGAGTGTGCGTGACTCTGTGATGCGTGCACATGGCTGTGATGAGTGCGCGTGGCTCTGTGACGAGTGCAGGGGACTCTGTGATGAGTGCGTGTGGCTCTGTGATGAGTGCGCATGGCTCTGCGATGACTGCGCGTGGCTCCGTGATGACTGCATGTGGCTGTTATGACTTCGTGTGACTCTGTGATGAGCGCGCATGGCTGTGATGAGTACGTGTGGCTGTGATGAGTGCGCGTGGCTCCGTGATGAGTGCACGTGGCTGTTTTGACTGCGTGTGACTCTGTGATGAGTGTGTGACTGTGATGACTGCACGTGACTCTGTGATGGCTGCACGTGACGTGCTGGCTGGCGGGTGTCCCTGGGGGAAGGAGTGGCAGGACCTCCTAGGGACGGGGCACAGAGAGGCCAATTCCATGGATGACAGATGCTTCACCTGCTTCCAAAGGGGCTGCAGGCAGCTCAGGTATAAATTGTTAGCTTCATAAAGACCAAGGCTGAGAAACAAGTAATCCAGGGGAAGACAGGCAGAAAAATGGTGCCATGTTTTTGGTAATTTACTGTAATCTGGCACATTCTGGGTGAGAGAAGCTAAGCAGGTGAGCACGAAACCTGAGAGTGAGATTCCTGGCTCAGGACGAGAGAAATGCGTGGTGCAGAAAGTGACTGTCTGGTGGCAGGAACCATGTGGCTAACCGGGAACCACGGGGCTCACCAGGAACCACGGGGCCCAAACCACGGGGCTCACCATGCAGGAACACCGACTTCTCTCCTGGCCTTGAGCCCCTGGATGCTTTCAGCTGAATCCCAGCTGAGAGACTTGGAGGAGTCTGCTCAGCAGCTTTGGGTGAGTTTTCCCAACGAGTTTCTTACCTTCCACCCCTCATGAAAACCTAGGATGGAAGATCATAGGAGAGTCCTGTAAGGCTGACCGAAAACTCACCCCAAAATGCAACAGGCATTGCCCTGCATTGAGCTGGGACATGATTCCAGAATATGTGCCTCCAGGGCAGCTGTGCTCAAGTGGCCATCTGACCAAGTCAGAGCCGAGTCTCAGGGGAGTGCCAAAAGGCCCCGTATGAACAGGCTACAGCCAGAAAGTCAGAGGCTGGCGGGGCAGATGAAGCCGGGAGACCCGGGGGGTGGGCGGGGGCTGCTGCGGCAACACAGCCCCCACAGGTGAGATCCACGTGTTCAGGGTCCGTGTTTCACAGCCAGAGGATAATAAGCTGAGTCATTCACTAAACTGACGCTCAAAACTCTTATTCATTTTCAGAACAATAAAGTCAAAACTCCATGAGGACCTTCAAAAAATAACATATCCTGGATTTAATTACAGATAAAAGAAATCTTACTTCTATTAAAAGAGGAGAAATTGCATATTTAAAATGGAAATTATCCCAGAGCATGGGAATGGCACTGTCTTCTGTGTTATTTTAGAATATGAAATTATGTGGCCATTCAGTTCTTAGAGAAAGTGTTTTTTAAAAGGGAAAAGGTGGATGGGCAGGACTGCGTGCAGAAGAGTTTCGTTAGGGAAAGGTCCTGCTCTGGCTCTTTTACCTAACACAGGGAAAGGCTTTCCTCCCATGCCTCAGTGTACCTATGTCCCTCTGATATGAAGTCGTATGTTTCTACTGGAAATCACATAGTAATGCTGCTTTGTTTCTCTGGCAAGGAATCGCTGTGAGCTTGGGGGTCTTGAGGCTTGGCGGCATCGTACAACAGTAAGGTTCCATCAGCAAGAGGGTGGGTCCCCCCGTCTCCCTCGTGTTCCCAACCACCAGCAGGGGATGGCACCTTCCATGAGGTGGATGAGTCCCCTCCATCCAAGGTTTTCTGTACAAACAGCCACGCTTCTGACTCCAAGATAAAATGAGACTCTAAATATGGGCCCTACCCCATGGGCTGCCAGGCTCACGGCCAGGGCCAACGAAGGCAGCTGTGTCAGGCTCTCTCCGGAGGCTTTGACACAGAATGTGTTGTGAGCTGTGCTGCTTCCTTTCAAAGCCTTCAACCATCTCCCAGCTCTTCGGTATGGAAGGGCTCTGAGTGCTCAAAGGAACACAGCCTTTAAAGCTCGCTTCACACGACAGTTACAAAACTCCACGGAGAAATTCCAAAACCAGGCGCTGTGGAGATACCAAAAGCAGTTTTCCCTACAGGAGAACGGTAACGCTAAGATCAGCTTCAGAAAACACACACCTGAGTTGCGGTGACTCTCACCTGGTTACGTCCCTTATGAATATACATCCTTACCCAGATTTTACACTTTATGGGAAAATTAACAATGTCAAACAGACGGTAAGGCTGGCAGGCAAGTGTGACCTCAGGACGTGACACAAAGGGCTGGTCCTCGCGACGTGAGCGCATCCCTGGGACATATGGGGGGGGGCTTGGGGCTTTGCAGCAAGAGACCCTGAAGTCACATCCCCTCGGGGGGCCCCAGGCCTGACAAACAGGAAATAAAGACAAAATCTTAAGCAGATTTCAATCACCTTCATTATCAGCAAATCCCCGAAAACTTAGAGTAGAGAGTAGTTACAGTTACAGGTTGAAAGCCTAGAGTTGGGGAGAAAACAGGCTATCTGTTCCTACTTTCCTGAAATTTCTCATCTTCCACCCAGCAGCTAAGCAGCCTGCCACTGGAGTTACTGCTCACGTTGCCGCAGTCACAGGAGGGCTGCGGTATGTGACGTGGGTGGAGGCAGAGGCAGAATTAGGATGAAATTCTTGTTTCCCCGTATGTGATAACGCTGTTGCAGTGTTTTTCAGTGAAGCCTCCTCCTGCACCCAGGGTGTCTCCTGATGCAGAAGCGACATTTCCGACGCCCTGCAGTCCTCTACCTTCCCTGCCGCCACTCGGCCAGCAGGCGTCTCCTGGGTGTCTACTGTGGAGGAGCTCCCCAGCGGGCAGGGGGCCGGGGTTTGTCTTCAGGAGCTCTGGGGCTTTGGCTGTGAGTGGTGCCCGGCTCCAGTGCCATCGAGGTCCCTGGGGGCTGCTCCTAATGGCTTGTGGGCCTCACCTCCAGGGCATGCTCTGAACCTCTGGAGGGGGCCCAAGAGTCTGCACTTTTAACCACCTCCAGCTGCTGCTCAGGGCCCCTCTTGGAGAAGCCCTGTCCTACAACCTTGAGGAATGCTGTGTGTAATAGGCTGGAGAGGGAACGTCTGAGGCTTTCTGGGCCGGGCAATCTCCACCATGAGCCCTCAGCTCTGCACGTGGGGGAAAGCAGCCATGGACAAGGCATGAAGGAGTGAGTGTGCGCGGTTCCCACCAGCGCCTCCTTCCAGAGCAGCACCCCGGAGTGAGTGTGCGCGGTTCCCACCAGCGCCTCCTTCCCAGAGCAGCATCCTGGGTCTGGCCGGGCCACGGTGTGCTTAGAATCTGGTGAGGTGGCAGTGTCGGGGAGATAGGCTGGGGTCTGAGGACAGCCTCCAAGGCTCTCCCTGTGGGGTTGCATGGACCTTGCAGCTGGGAGATGGCAGGACTGGGTATGGGGAAAGGAGGGAGGAAGGCAGGCACGCTGGGCTGGAAGAGAGCTGGGGGCCAGGGGTGGGCGCCCAGGCTGTCCAGTCCCCGGGGGAGAGCGGCCTGTGCCAGAACCCGTGACTGAGCAGGGCAGGCTGGAGTGTGGGGACTCCATCCCCTCATCTGTCCCCCATCACTCCTTCAACATGAAGGAGAAAGCCAAGACATGATGCAGGTGACTGTGCCATCACGCCCGCCGGGCGCTGAGCTCACTCTCCCCATGGGGTGCTCATGCTCATGGTAGCCAAGGGTACGGTGCAGAGCACAGGAGGCCCAGGCCCAGCACCTCTGCCACACCTCCCATGCCAGGGCAGCTCCCGCACCAGGACAGCTCCCACGTCAGGACAGCTCCCACACCAGGGCAGCTCCCACCCCAGGGCACCTCCCATGCCAGGACAGCTCCCACGCCAGGACAGCTCCCACGCAAGGACAGCTCCCACGCCAGGACACTTCCCATGACAGGGCAGCTCCCACGCCAGGACAGCTCCCACGCCAGGACAGCTCCCACGCCAGGACAGCTCCCCACACAAGGACAGTTCCCACGCCAGGACACTTCCCAAGCCAGGGCAGTTCCCACCCCAGGGCACCTCCCATGCCAGGACAGCTCCCATGCCAGGATGAGCAGAACAGCAGCAGTGTCTGCAGGGAAGCACAGGCTGGCGCTGGCATAGCTTCATTTTAAAATGCGTCGTCAAACCCCACAAACCGCTGGAACCAGGGCCTATTTAACATGAGCGCTCAGCCCAAATCATCACTGTGAAACTGAGATATCCACACTGGCTACGTTCTAACTAGAAAGGCAGACGTCATTAAGCCAGAGGCAGCTGAAGCTCCTGCCACCAGCATTAGCTGGGGGATGCCATTTGGTCAGTCAGGGGCTGTGAAGCTGATGGGACTTGCTATTTGTACCATTTTATACCATGTGAGGAAATTGTGTAATTACTTTTGTGACGACTTCTCCTTCTTAACTTGCTTTCTCATGGTTTGCAACTGTAATAAGACAAGGTGTTGACAGAGTGCAAACCGTCTTTAAATTTAAAAGGTAAAATTGTACATCCACCTTTAATCAGTGCTAAAATATCAACACAGATTCAAGCCTCCCTTCCCAGGCTACCTGCCAGAGGGTGTGCTAACCCTGCCGCCGACACTGCCTTCATGTGCTCTCTGTAAGCCGTAGGCTTTGTGTGAAAGGAATCATCGTATCTCATTAGTGAGGCGGCCTCGTCTTGACTCAGAAGACAGGCCCGTGAGGAGTGGCAGCACTGCAAGGCGGCGTCTTAGGGCCTGACGTGGTGGATCTTACCAGCTCAAGATCCTCCCCACTCTTCTTTTTAAAAAAATGTTTAGAGATGGGGTCTCACTCCATCACCCAAGCTGGAGTGCAGAAGCGTGATCCCAGGCGACTGCAGTCTGGAACTCCTGGGCTCAAGAGATCCTCCCACCTCAGCCTCCTGGGTGGGACTACAGGTACACCACCATGCCTGGCTAAGGTTTTTAATTTTTCTGTGGAGATGGGGTCTCACTATGTTGCCCAGCCTGGTCTCAAACTACTGGACTTAAGCGACCCTCCTGCCCCGGCCTCCCAAAGCGTGGGGATGATAGGCATGAGTGCCGGGCCCATCGCCTCCACTCTTTATCTACGATGGTTGCTGTACTTCTAACCCCGTGAAATCCTACTGTCCACTCAAAGCCAAGTAAAGACCACCACTGAAAGAGATTTCTGCATGAGGGTCTGGCACGGCAGCGTTCTGACTCCAGGCATTCCTGGGCTGCACAAAGCCAGTGGAGATCCTGAGTGAACGATGGCGCCCAACAACTTACAGACCGCTCAGACTTTAAATGTTGCTCTCACATCCAAATATTCCCACTCATGTGATCCTGACCCAGCCTCATGGAGTGTAGCTATTGGCCACATGTGACAGAGAAGGCAACCTGACTTTGAAAACAGTAAATGAGTCGTCCAAAGTCACAGAAGAAGCAAGTAGCTAGAGGGTGCTGTGAATTCAAGTTCTCAACTCCAAGCTCCAGTTCTTCCCACTTTCCTTTGCCAACCTCAGCTGCCATGAAATGGCACGGAACATCCAGGTGGGGCTGGAGATGCTGGCACCTGACCTAGATCGGTGCCTAATGGATGGAGCACTGCATTATGGTCAACAGAGTAGACATTGCAAAGCAGGGACTAGCCTAGAGTCAGGCGCTTCCATCACCCCCAGCTTCACTAGGTAAGCAGCCAACTGCTATGGAGGTGACGGAGGTGCTCACGGTGGGACTGAACTGCTGTGGAGGTGACGGAGGTGCTCACAGTGGGACTGAACTGCTGTGGAGGTGACGGAGGTGCTCACGGTGGGACTGAACTGCTGTGGAGGTGACGGAGGTGCTCACGGTGGGATTGAACTGCTGTGGAGGTGACGGAGGTGCTCACGGTGGGATTGAACTGCTGTGGAGGTGACGGACGTGCTCACGGTGGGATTGAACTGCTGTGGAGGTGACGGAGGTGCTCACGGTGGGATTTAACTGCTGTGGAGGTGACGGAGGTGCTCACGGTGGGATTTAACTGCTGTGGAGGTGACGGAGGTGCTCACGGTGGGATTTAACTGCTGTGGAGGTGACGGAGGTGCTCACGGTGGGATTTAACTGCTGTGGAGGTGACGGAGGTGCTCACGGTGGGATTTAACTGCTGTGGAGGTGACGGAGGTGCTCACGGTGGGATTTAACTGCTGTGGAGGTGACGGAGGTGCTCACGGTGGGATTTAACTGCTGTGGAGGTGATGGAGGTGCTCACGGTGGGATTGAACTGCTGTGGAGGTGATGGAGGTGCTCACGGTGGGATTCAACTGCTGTGGAGGTGACGGAGGTGCTCACGGTGGGGATTGAACTGCTGTGGAGGTGATGGAGGTGCTCACAGTGGGATTGAACTGCTGTGGAGGTGACGGAGGTGCTCACGGTGGGATTTAACTGCTGTGGAGGTGATGGAGGTGCTCACGGTGGAATTTAAATGCTGTGGAGGTGACGGAGGTGCTCACGGTGGAATTTAAATGCTGTGGAGGTGATGTGGGTGCTCACAGTGGGATTTAACTCCATTCAGTTGAACCCTTTTGGTTCTGCTGACCAGTGTGCATTTATCCTACTCATCATCACCCAAGGACTGCTGTCCAATAATGCAAATACCTAGAATGCTGTCCTGGGTGATAAGTCGGAGCCTGCTGGTGTGCAGCACACTCCTTATTAAGAAAGATGAGAGGGCCAGGGGACTCAGGGGCCAGCCTTGCCATGTGAATCAGCAGGTAAACTTTCAAGAACGGGCCCTCAGAGCTTTGGCATTCCCGTGATTGGAAGAAAAGTGCAAAGAGTGAGATGCAAGGCCCGAGAGCCCAGCGGCCTCGGTGGGTCTAACCAGGTAAGACCTGCCTGTGACAAACATCCCAGCAGATGAGTTTCTGAGTGACTCTTTTCCAAGTGCTGAATATGCTCATGCTGGTCCCAAATGCTCAGGGACCCATTCCCACCCATCCCAGGCAGCTCTCGGTCCTGAGCCTTCACTGAACCTCCTCTGCCTTCCAACTGAGAGCTGCCTCTCCCAAGTCCCTGGGCTCACCGAGCTGACGCTGTGCTAATCTGATGACCTGTGCACTCACAGGGGCCATCACCTGCCAACGAGGGGTTCGTGCCACACGCTCCAGCTGTTGTCTAGCGCTGTAGGGTCCCCAAAGCACAGGGAGACAGTCAGACGAGTTTCCGACACCAATGTGCTGCTGCAAAATAATTTTTCAAATAATTGAGCCTTTCAGAGTCTCTCAAGTCCTAACATTTGGACAATTCATGCCTCGAGACTTGAGCTTGGCCAACGGGTCCATCCACATGGCAGAGCAGGAGAAACCTCGTGTCCTGCCCGAGATGGGCCAGACTTGTGACCTGGTGCAGCTGCAGGGCAGGACTCCTGGGCCGACCTGCAGGGACCCAGGGCAGTGTCTGGGCCGCCACTGGGGCAGGAGCTGCTGCGGGAGGTGGGTGCCCAGCACCGTCTTTGCACTCAGCACCATCTTTGCACTCAGCACCGTCTGCTCCTCTGCCCCCTCCTGCTTCTGTCAAGTTGCCATGGGAACCAGTATTGGTAGAAGAACTCCCAGGAAGTGGCTTCTGGCAAACACTGGCCTCCCCTCAGCTCAGAGACAGCCTGTGAGCCGCGGCTGCAGGAGGAGGAAGCATGGTAGACTGGTGTGCTGGCTGGAAGTCTGTCTCCAGGGGCCCAGGGAGGGTGTGGGCCCAGGTGTTGGCTTCAGGGCCGCACTGGCCTCTCCCTGCAGGCTCCGAGTGCACCTTCCTCAGGCACCCCTTGTTTTCCTCATTCAGGTCTCAAAGCAACACCATGCCAAGCCACTCTCAGCACACAGCCTTGATTTAAAATCAGCCACTTTCTACTCAGCCATAAAGACACTACCCTTTCTATGCAGAGTGGGGAGGAAGTGGAAACAGCATATTTGTATGGACAAAGAGCAGAAGTAAAGGGTGTGAAAACAGGCACAGTGGCCTGGCATCTTGGAAGGACCAGGGCTTCAATGCTCAGCAAGCAATTGCCAAGCAGACAGCAGTCTCCTCCAGCAAAACCGGAGGACTCGTCCCAGGCCCTCAGTCCAGCGGCAGCTCCGCGGCAGACGTGGCTTCCCCCGGACTCCCCCCAGCACAGCTCCCCTCCAGTGGGCTGGCACAGCCACCACAGGAGCGCACACGTGCCCTGACCACGCCGCCAGCCATCCTGCCATCCTCCCGTCAGTCTCTAACCCTACGGAACCTGGGGCAGCGAAGAGAGAAACCCATGTGCGGGGAAGAGAAACGCTCAGGAAACTCAGCGACGCCCGCAAGTGAGCAGACCTCCGAACAGCCAGCAGCACCCCACTCCTGACATTCAGGGTGCAGGGCCTCCTGCTGGATTTCACTCCGTGGCAGCTGAAGGTCCTGCCAGACCCATTTCCACCTGGGAACGACTGGCCACACTGTGCTCTGTGCAGGAGGGGAGTTTCTCCGAGGTTACAGAGCTCTGCAGGGCTCAGCCAGACTGTAGCGAAGGCCATGTGGGCCCAGCGGGTCCCTCAGCATCAGGCTGTACCGGGCCGTCTGCCCAGCAGAACCAGCTCAGAGCCACTGACAGGAGGCTTCTGCCTCTCCCAATACTTTTTTTTGAGTCTCACCCACACCACCCACCTCACACCATCCTCATCAGTGCCCCTGACCAACGCCACCCACCTCACAACATCCTCATCAGTGCCCCCTCCTCACTCACGCCACCCACCTCACACCATCCACATCCACATCAGTGCCCCCTCCTCACCGACGCCACCCACCTCACACCACCCTCATCAGTGCCCCTCCTCACCGACCACACCCATCTCACGGACATCACCATGTCTGTCCCCCACTAGCCTCGCTCGTGGCCCTGTCTTCATCTGCACCGTTACTCACTTGCTCACCTGTGCCATCCACATCCATGCCACCACCTGGCTCCTCCACATGCCCAAGTGTCTTCTAAGCCATCTTTCCAGCACCTCTTTGCCATTTCCACCCCATGTTTCTCAAGCTGAACCAAAGGAGCTTTTAAAAATGCAAACCAGACTCCCTCACCCTCCTTGAGGACTTTGCAGTGATGTCTCATTTGATAACAGTAAAAATTCCTGCCATTTGCCTTTGAGATAGTTCCTCCAGGAAGCCCTCTCTGCCTTTTCAGACTAAGTCCAGGCCCTGTTGTTTGGGCAGTCCTCCATGTCCCTCTCATCACACAGAGTCCTCATCTCCCCCAGAGGAAAAAAGCCAGCATCTTTCTGGAGCACAGCCATGGCCCTGGTACAAAGCAGGTGCTGGGAGGGCATTTATGGGAGGGAGGAGGGTAAGGAGGAGGAGTTCAGGGAGCTGAAGGCAGCCGAAAGGGAAGAAGGAGATGGTCTGCAGGTGGGAGGCGAGCACACCCTCTCTATAACCAGCAGTGGCCTCCAGGGAGGTTGGAAGGGTCCTCACTGTCCACTCCCAAATTTGAAACTTCAGTGGGGCCTCTCCCTGCCTCACAGATTTGCACATCCCACTGCCAGTACCTGAACATCTAAGAGGAAGTGAAACTGATCCCACAAACCCCTGAGCACCCCCAAATGTGCTTCCCCATCTCCCCATGTCACTAATGGCAACCCCAGTCTTCCAGTTGCTGGGTGTCCTTGACCTCTGTCTCCCTCATCCACATCCACCCTCTGCAAATGGTGTCAGCTAAATCTTAGCCATAGCCAGAATCTAAGAACCCCACCATCATCCATCCCAGTCCACAGCTGTCACCCATCCCAGGCTACAGCTGTCACCCGTCCGAGGCCATGGCCATCACCCGTCCCAGGCCAAGGCCGTCACCCGTCCCAGGCCAAGGCCGTGACCCGTCTCAGGCCAAGGCTGTCACCCGTCCCAGGCCAAGGCTGCCACCCGTCCCAGGCTAGACCATTCCCCATCAGGATGACTGCAAGTGCTGCCTCCAGCCATTCCCAGCCAAGATGGCCCCAAGTACTGCCCCAAGATCACTCACTACGTCAGGACGGCTCCCAGAGGTGTCCCGAGGTCATTCCCCCACTAGGTTGGCTGAAGCACCCCTCCCCAGACCCCGCTCTTGCTTCTCTCCCTCACAGCCCAGCTGCCGTGACGTGCTCTTGATGCAGCAGGCAGACTGATCCTCCCACACGTCTCCAGTCATGGCACTGCAGGTCAGAGTCCACCTTAGGTTGGCTTCCCCCAGAAGCCAGCCTGAGGATAAAGATTTGCGGGCAGAGCTTACATAGGGGGGACATAGCAGGGAGATGAGGAGAAGCAGGAAGTGAAGGGGAACTGAGCAGTGATGCTGTGCGAGCAGCAGGGGCCATGCAGCAGCTCAGAGAGATGAGCACAGCATCCTCAGAGTCACCCAGGGGTGGGGGCTTGGGTGCTCCTCCAGCTCCCATCTGTCCCCTACTATGGCAGCTCCCTGGCACTAACCCCGCTCACTTTCAGCCTCGGGTGAGGGATCCCGGTGCCCCAGCCTCCACGCCCTGCTGGGCACCCGCATGAGAGGCTTCCGGCCATCCCGCCATCCCTCTGCTGGGAGGCTGGGCGATCTGCGGAGAGGAGGTGGGGAGCCCCTCAGCAGCCTCCCAGGCGTCAGAGGGCACAGGGAGGTGGCGGTAATTCAGTGTCTCTAACAGGTCCTCTGGCCATGGAAGTCCCTGCACGTTTTGTGGAAGTCTACAGAGGATCCTGTGTGCACTCAAAACTCTCACTCAATGTGTTCAGAAGCGGGTTTTACAAGTTTTGGCACGTAAAGTTCTTAGCTGTATTTTTATGGGTGTTTGCCTAGGCTGCCCCAAACCTCAGGCAACTAGGGGTGACTGCCTGTGGTTCCCCGTGTACCACCTGTGACGGTCAGCCCTGCGCAGTGGACGTGCTGATGCGGCTCCTGAGCACCGCCCGTGACGGTCAGCCCCGCACAGAGGACATGCCAACGCAGCTCCCGAGGTGGGGAGAAAGCTGGAGGCCCTGGGGGCCCTTCTCCCCTGCTCAGGGTGTGACTTCTAAATAAACATGTGAGATGAAATGGAACCTGCTCTCCCTGGCAATGAGTTGGAGGGAGGCCAGGTGCCACCCTCAGCCAGCGGGAACAGCACCACTGGCTCATTTGCAGGTGAGAATGAGCTGCTCCCATAAACCCCCTCTGCATGAAAACGAAAGCGGAAAAGTGACAGTTGAGCTTGACAGTTTCCCAGCACTTAGTTTAGCAGCCTCCCCGAGAGTCCCCGAACGCTGCTCCTGGAGTTCCACGCGGGCGGCCCTAGAAATGATGGCGAAGCAATTACTTTCTACCATGGTGTGGTGTGTGCTCGGGATAAAGCCGGGATAAAGCCGGGATAAAGGCAGCTTTTGGGACTTGTAATTAGAGCCGTGGGTGACCTCTGTCCTTGCAGCAGGTTAGATCAGCACAGGTCCTGGGTGCTGCCGGCCCCGAGCTCCACTCCTGCAAGTGCTTGTCAAAATGCCAAAAGTAATTACCTGGCTGTTCAGAACGGAGTAATGGGGTACAGCTCCTACTGTCTCCTATTCCCTAAAGCCTCCAGTTCACACTGTAGCACCCCCCACCACGCAGCAGGTCCAGCAGGAGATGGGCCCTGTGCAGAGCCCGTGGGGCAGTGGTGCACACCCCCAGCCCCCACTCCCCACGCGCGCCCACCACTCCTTTGTCTTTTCTCCCGGAGGCTCCACTTTTTAGTTACTCCTCATCGCCTGTTTCTGTAACGTGCCGTGAGTCAGGAATGTTCTAAGAGCAGGAGGAGAGCCTGGCGTGTCCCCCCAGAATCTCCCTGGCCCACCGTCGTCCACGCCTCAGCAGGGCGAGCTGTGGATCCTCAGCCTAGTGGCTGCACAGCGGCAGGATGCACGTGAGCACTGTGCCAACCACAGCTGAGGCCCCCGTTGCCCCCAGCATGTGCTGATCCTGGGCAGCAGCTCAGCTCCACTGAGCATGTGACACAGCCGCTCACATGCAGCAGAACCCAGAACCCCAGGCCAGGCTGACCAGGCCACACCTCCAGCCCCACTGCTCCGGTGCTGCTTCCTCGGCTGCGCCCTGGGGGTTGGGTGAAGGGAGGCACTGGGATCACGTCCCTGGAAGACCCTTCTAGGAGAGTGCAGGTCCCTGAAGAGTCACTTTCGTCAGTTTGACAGGTGTCTCATTCACTTGCACATGGGGACAATTTACTCAGCAAGTGGCTTTTTTGAGCATTTCCAAAGCATCCTCCTTCGTTTCCAGTAAGAGTGTAACTTCCTTCCCACACTCATGACTCAGGAGCTCCTCTTGTTCCAATGTCTTAATCATAAGTGTGTGGATGGGCCCCACCAGCACACAGCTCCACCCCACGTGGCCTCTGTGGGGGAGTGGGTGTGTGGGAGCATGGATGGCTTTGGGCCCCACTACTGGTGACCAGCACGCAGCTCCACCCTGCGTGGCCTCTGTGGGGGAGTGGGTGTGTGGGAGCGTGGATGGCTTTGGGACCCCCCACTGGTGACCAGCATGCAGCTCCACCCTGCGTGGCCTCTGTGGGGGAGTGGGTGTGTGGGAGCGTGGATGGCTTTGGGCCCCACCACTGGTGACCAGCACGCAGCTCCACTCTGCATGGCCTCAGTGGGGAGGGGTGTGTGGGAGTCAGATGACAGACGTCTGCTGCTTGTGGACCAATGCTGAGGGAGGCACCCCTTCCCCTCCCCCTGTGGCCACCCTGCCTGTATCTACCTCAGCAGAGTTGATTTGACCAGCTGCAGCGAAATTCAGGCCCAAGTCCTTCTTAGTGGGTGCTGAAGACGAGGTTCCCACACTATGAAGTCCGATTCTGAATTCCATCTTGCCAGCCTCTTCCTGGTATGTCCTTGGCACTGGACTCCACACCCAGGCTACACCGATTCACGTTCCTCTCTCTGTCAGCCCCTGAGACCCACACTAGCCCTGATGCTCTGCCCAAAGCCAGCTTCTCTGGGGAGCCTTGTCTAAGCCCTGTGCTGACCTCCCAGACGTGGCATCCGCTGCCCCAGAGAGCTCTGGTCTGAATGTCCCCCGGCACCAGGCAGGGGCCGCTGACTTCCAGAGTGATACCGCCTTTGGGAGGTGCGACGCTTTGCCGGAGACAGACTCTGCATGGGGTAGACCCAACCGTGGAGCGCCGATGCCTGCCTGGGGTCGACAGTGAAGGCTGGCTGGATGGTAAGTATGTGTCACAGAGGAATTCGCTTCACTTCACCATTATGCTTTTCAAAATAAACACGTTTTGTCTGCTTTACCCGGAAGCCAGAAGCCTGGGCAGACCCTCGCTCCAGCAGAGAGGCCTCTAACCCCGAACACTGCAGGCTGCGGGGTCGGCCATTGGCACAGAGTCCATTTCTGAGCCGGGATTCAAGGGAGGTTCACGAGAGAGGAGGGGAGCATCTGCCTCCATGTGGACACCCTACGTATGAGACACAAAACATGGAGAGCAGCACAACAGAGGAGATCCTGCTCTGAGGCTCAGCAGCTTCATGGAGACACTCAGCAGGTGGACGCAGGAGGACGTCATGGAAAGTCATGGAGGCACCGCTACTGAAATGGCACAGGGCGCCTCTCCAACAGGCTGACAGAAACAATGGTAGCCAGATGCTGTGGCTTAGAGGCTGTCAGGTGGAGGATGCTGAGGTCAAAGGGAGGGAAACTGCTCAGGACAAGAGACCCCGTGAGCCTCACCCCACCACACAGGACTCAGGACAGGAGCCCCCATGAGCCTCACCCCACCACACAGGACTCAGGACAGGAGACCCCGTGAGCCTCACCCCACCACACAGGACTCAGGACAGGAGACCCCGTGAGCCTCACCCCACCACACAGGACTCAGGACAGGAGACCCCGTGAGCCTCACCCCACCACAAAGGACTCAGGACAGGAGCCCCCATGAGCCTCACCCCACCACATAGGACTCAGGACAGGAGACCCTGTGAGCCTCACCCCACCACAAAGGGTTAGGTCAGGAGCCTCCCCTGAGCCTCATCCCACTACATGGAGTCAACACAGGAGCCCCCATGAGCCACGCCCCCACCACACAGGGCTGAGTGCAGGAAACACACCCTCTGTGGCGCCTGAGAGGGAACGTTTGAAGAAACAGGCTGAACTTGGCCGAGCATGCGAGGGGATTCCCTGGCAATAAAGCCATAAAGCACGGCAGCCCCACATGTCACCAGGCGGGGATCTCTGCAGAGTGGGAGCCGGCAAAGCGAACACTGTTTCTAAAGAATGACTCCTTACCGTTTCTTTGAAAGGAGCAATACAAAGATTAATCAGAAATATAGTATTTAAGAAGAAACTACCAAGGAAATAAAGAGTTGAAAGGGTTTTTCTGTTCTGCCAGTTAGACTGGATGGCTGAGCCATGGAGATTCCAAGTAGCTCCCAGTCACTTCTGTGGACTCTGTGGTATAGTAAGTGCCTCCTTGAGCAAAATCCACTTATTTTTAATATTCACTAATACCCTGTGCTTATATCCAAGGTCCATAAATTAGCAGACTTCCCGGAAAAGCATCGCCTGGGGATAAAGCAGAGACTCTGAGTAATGAAAAGTGGCTGCTCTTCTCATTCGGCATCAAATCCACATGACGTTTGATGGGGACTAATGTGGGATTAACCACACGCCAATTCATTAGGTTTTGTATCATTTTTTATAAAATTAGCAAAATGAATGTCTTTTGAGTTCTGATGCCAGGGTGATGTCTCCTGCATAAATAACAGCAGGAGATGTCAGCAGCCTCAGGTCCTCAGGCCCGTGGGGAACCAGGCGCAGGCAGCCACTGGGTTCCAGGCAGCTGGCAGGTGCACGCAGCACCCAGCACCTCCAGCAGTTTCAACAGCGGATCTGGAGTTCTGCATGCTGGTGACAAACACAGGCAACACCACTCGTCCTTCCAAGTGTGTCCACCGTCACCGGAAGGCGTTTGTGATGACACTATTAGGATTCCACGTCATCTTTTATAACTCGAGACCACAGAAGCTCCTTTCGAGGTTGGAACTCTTCCCCTGCTCTCGCGTCAGCCTGTCTACGTCTCGCCTGAAACGCCTCTCGGGGAGAAGCTCCTCTTCACCATGCCAAGCGCTCTCCCCGAGGCCGATGGGCCAGCAGCGCCACACAGGGCATGTCCGCTACCTGACTCATGGTCACACATTCTTTTTTATAATCTTTCTTTTTCTTTTTTTTTTGGAGACAGGGTCTCCCTCTGTGGCCCAGGCTGGAGTTCAGTGGTGTGATCTTGGCTCACTGCAACCTCCACCTCTTGGGTTCAAGCAATTCTCCCACCTCAGCCTCCAGAGTAGCTGAGATTACAGGTTTGTGCCACCACACCCGGCTACACATTTTTTGTATTTTTAGTAGAGATGGGGTTTCACCATATTGGCCAGGCTGCTCTCAAACTCCCGACCTCAAGTGATCAGCCCACCCCAGCCTCCCAATGTGCTGGGATTACAGGCGTGAGCCACTGGGCCCAGCCAATCTTTTCCTTATACACCATAGAATTATGGCACATTCATAACACCATAACACATTCATAACACCACAGAATTATTCAAAATATTTAAAAAACTAATTCTTTAAAACTTATACATGAGTGTAAACAATTTTGCACACACACAACAAGCAAGAAATCTGACTTGCTCAGCCACGGATCGCTGAGCCACGAATTGCTCAGCCACAGAGTTACAATGGACACGCTGGTGCCAGTGAGCAAATGCACGTGTTTAGAAAGTTGTTGACATGCGACTCAAACCCACATTTCACGTGTGACTCCCCCTTGGTGCAGCACTTTGCTAAATAACATGAATACTCGAAATGACTGAGAAACTAGCTTTCGAATAATCAACCTCATTTTCCCTAGAAAGCCGTAAAACAAATCAGAGGCCCCTGTCTGTATGTCCTGATGATTTTTAAAAAGATAACAAGATGGCCATTCCTAGCATCAGTGAGTCCAGCAAACCTAATTTCAGTGGCACTGCTCCCCAATACTGGAGAAACAACCAGTCCTGCAGTGACTGTCAGTGCATTTCTGCATAAACCTGATCGCTGATTTGGTCTCACGTATGCTCAATAATCATGTCTGATGGGGAGCTGATGCAAGAGAAACAGGCTGTGGGGGAAGGAGGCGCTGAAGCCGTGGCTGGGACGCTGGGACCCCCACTCCTTCCTGTGTGCAGTGTTTGGCATGGAAGCCGCTGACTTCTTGTGCTGGACCACGCAGCTGGAGGGAGGACAGTGGGCTGCTTTGCCGAGTTGCACCCCAGCTTCACAGGCCTCACAACGAAGTATGGCAGCGAAATGAAGACTGCGTATTCAAATCTCCACAAAGCTTAAGTCAGACTGCAGAAGTTCAGCACAACTTTGCAAAGAATCGTATTTCGACCACAAATCCTCAGCCCCCTAAATCACCAGCTTGAGCAAAGGAGTCACTGAGGGCACAAGGACATCCCATAAGCGAAACTGACAGCAACCAAACCAGAGAGGACCAGAGATGCATTCCACCCACAGAACAAGGCGGCCGCCTCACGCCTTGGTTACTCTCACTAGAAAAAGAAACTTCAGGTTTACAGGTGCCAGTACAGTGACGCTTCCATCAATGAGAACTAAACATTGAAATCCCGAAACGGACCAGAGTATCTTGCTGCATTTTACACTGGGAAAAAAAGACACACATTTAAGCAGAAAATAGTTCATAGACTTAGCAGCATAAAGGATTGGCTAAAACCAAGGGACACAGGCTGCCGCGGCTGGGTCAGCAGCTCCACCCACCTTATCAGCGATTACAGAACGCCAGCGTCCTGCCGGTGGAGCGGGCCTAACGCACTGAAAACCATCGGGCTGAAGTTCTGTTACACTGCCTGGACTTTATGTACTAGGCAGGAGGATTAAACAATTTGCTCTATAAGAGTTTTCAACAAGTTAAAAAAAAGATACGTCAGGTTGAGGAAAATGCAAACATCGTGTCCACGCATTCTGCTCCTCAAGCCTCTCATGAGTGAAGCTTTGCATTTTTCACTCAATGACCATTTTAATCACATAACAAAGATCGCTCAAGCTCTATCGGTAAGTACATCTCAAAAATGTGTGATTCACAATGCCCAGAACCCTGGGCTGTAAACGGTGAGACCATCTGGAAGTCGGTCGGTTTTTATGGAAACCTCCCAGATCCCACGCGGTGTCTCTGTCCACCACACGGGAGCAGGGCTGGTTTGTGCTCCTGGTCTGGTACAAAATGAAAAATCTCAAAGCAAATTGCAGGTGCTCTGCACACAGTGGAGTTACTACAAACAATAAATCTTGCTTTTCCAAAAGCCAGACTTGTTCTCGGTCACACGCAGCCCCATGTCTCCTGCCTTCTGTTTGAGCCAGTTCCACACACCAGGGTGGTCCAGCCCCTCTCCAAACAGTGACGTCCCAGAAGGTGCCCTCGGACCACCAACTGTCCCTCCCCTGCAGGACACACGAGCTTTCCACGGAAACTGTGAGCTTCCTTTCAGGTTGCTCCATATGTGTACTGCCAGGCCCTCTCTGCCCTGGCTGTGCGCGTGCGTGTGTGCATGTGTGTGCGCACGCACGTGTGTACGTGTGTGCATGGAAGGAGCCTCACCTGTAGCCTTCTGCACATCCGCAGTGGTCACGTTTTGGACATTGGCGCTCACTTTGAAGGTCACTGCTGGTCCAAGAACCCTGGAAGAGATGATTTGAAATAAGTTCATGACAAGGTCCACGTGCCACACTGCTCTTCTGAAAACAACGTGGAAAACACTGGTATGTTTTCAAAAACACAAACATCCGAAGCCACTGCGGCTCCAGGTGTGAACTCCACAGGACGTCAGTTTTTGTTCACACCATGATCTTTTGTTTCCATTTTCCAGTAATTCCGTTTCCAAAACATACTTCACAGTGTAATATGTATCTTAAAAAAATCAAATCAACCTCCAGACCCAACAATAGCAAGCAGATATTCTTGCCAGGAAAAAAGGAAGTCGCTACTGAAATAGATTTTAGTCTTTGTCCCCAAAGGAGATGTATGAATCAAGAGCAGAGAGGAGAGAGACTCATATTTTAAAAATTCTTTCGACAGGAACCATTTTAAAAACTACCGAAGTCATTAGGAAGTACTCTGTATAAAAACAATTGGCAGGGAATTGCTAGGCAGGAATTACCAAAATGATCTGAAGCTTTTTAAATGCTATGTCAACCACAATTTTGGAAAAATACATTTCTTTTTTAACGATTTAATTCATCTGAAAACCCCACATGCAGTAGGAACTGGATATTGCGCCTAGCCATCTCAAAACGAATTAGGAGTGCAAGGTCCGTTCCCAAAGACAGATAGACCCTATGTCCACAGATGACAGCCATGGATAGCTGTTCCTGGAACGACCCCTTCAATGTCTTCTAAGGGATAAATCCCAGGAACAGACAAGAAATGCGAAGAGGACCCAATTTAGGTGGCAGACGGCAGCTAAGGCTGTCGGTTCCTGGTCCCTGGGAGGTGCCTGCGCTCCCATCTAAGCCGTTACACTCTGCCCAAGTGGATACCATGTAGCCCAGGGTCCCTTGCTGTCCCCACTGCAGCCACACACCCCTGCTGATGGGTAAAAGCCCAGCTGGCGGGGAAATGCCACAGGTTGGCCGCCTCCTCTCCCTCTGCGCCCGCCTCCCCCCTCCTCCGCGCCTGCCTCCCCCCCTACTCCGCGCCCGCCTCACACCCTCCTCCACGCCCGCCTCCCCCCTACTCCGCGCCCGCCTCACACCCTCCTCCGCGCCCGCCTTCCCCCTCCTCCGCGCCTGCCTTCCCCCCTCCTCCATGCCCGCCTTCCCTCCCTCCTCCACCACAGGCTCATCCCAAGGCAGCACAGGACACGGGGCCGTGGATTTTGCACCCAAAATCCCTTCAATCTCCCATGTATTTGCGATTCAAATATCTCTGCTCATGATGCTTTCGTCCCAAGCTCTGGTCTTCCCCCTCAGGATTTTTGCTCACTCTCCCGGCCAGCTCCTCTGCGTGCAAACCCCTGGTGATGGGAGACCGCTGTGCCATTGCAAGGCAGCACAGTTATCACCCCCTAACACCACGGCTGAATATTCCACGCAGAAGTCTCACCATCACCTTGAACTCAACAAGGTCTCCCCTGAAACAGCAGCTGCTCTGAGGAGCACACATGTTCTAACCTTACAGATGTCCCCTTTGGCTTCCTTATGCCAGAAATATCCAGCTAGTCACCAAATTCTGCAGAAAGCCCTAGAAAATGCACCACGTCCATGGCTGTCTCTTGGTTCCCGCCATGATCCTTCCAGCCCAAGCCTGCGCTGCCTCACAGCGGAGCTGAGTGACTTCCTGTGTCCAGCTCTCCTGCACACAGAATGTCCCTGGGGAGCTGCTTCCAGGGGCTGATCATGGAACAGGGACCGGTGCCTCCTTCTCCAGCCCAGGTTAGTCCCAGCCCCCAGCCCCCGGCCTGTCTGCAGTGCCTCAGCTGACCACGGAGCAGGGACCAGTGGGTCCTTCTGGAGCCCAGGTTAGTCCCAGCCCCAGCCCCAGCCCCTGGTCTGTCTGCAGTGCCTCAGCTGACCACGGAGCAGGGACCGGTGGGTCCTTCTCCAGCCCAGGTTAAAGTCCCAGCCCCCAGCCCCCGGCCTGTCTGCAGTGCCTCGGCTGGGCCCTCTGTTGGTCCCCCACTATGGGCCCTTGGATAGGAGGAGGCCACTCCCTTCCTGGACTGCAGTTCTCCTGCCAAGGACATCCCCTCGTGAGTACTGAGTTCTGCCCCCTGTCAAAGCCCTTCTCCCGAGTGAGCACCATGATAGTGGCAGATTCTCCGTCTGCAGAATCTTCCAGAAGTGCCCTGAGTGCCTGATATTTAGATTCAAATGGTACACAGGACACTTTATAGATGTCTCCCTCCTTCCCGAGTGGAGCATGGGCTCTTTGAGGCATGCGTGATGATTCCTGCCAGGACCTCACCCATGCAGGAGATGATCAATTCATATTATAACTGGTTCGACGCTTGGGCTGAATGGCTTTCTAAAATTAAGAGAAAGTCCTCATTAACACAAGCAGCACACCTCTACCCCCGAAACAACACTGGGAACACAGGGCTTAGTCACAGGGCTTCAAGCTTACAAAAGCTTCTGTGAAACTGAATCTAAACCATATCTGAAGAGTTCCCTGACACAAGAGACTGAACTTTCCTAAACCCAGCGTTCCTTCAGGTGCAGAAAGTTTTCTCTAAAGGCTAGGAGCTGGTACTTGGTTTCCCAGAGTCCAAAGACCCAGCCCTGTGCTAGGAAGACGCATGTGATCCACACGTGGCCCCGTATTGCACTGTGAGGGCTGCAGGAGAGGCCCACGCAGCGTGTGTCCTTCCTTGCATGCAAGCTGAGTGCCACCATCACGTGAGGCCACGGTTGTTGCCAGGGAGCGAGTGCTCCTGCCACCCTGGGGGGCACACCTCGCACGCGGCGAGCACCCAGCGACCCTTGCCGCCAGCACCAACAAGACCCAGATGCCCGTGGCCAAGATGCGTGGAGCCCTGGCCCCAGCCCTTGTGCTCTCAGGAGCCCGCAAGAGGACGACACCATGAGGCCCATTCTAGAGGACACTCAGAGCGTCGGTAATGTGACCCCGACTGCATAACCTTCCCTAACCTGAACACGCACAAGCTCTTCCCTAAGCCCGCAGCGGCTGCTCTGTCATGGGGAGAAGTCTCCATCCCGAGGCCCCGCTGTAAGCCTCATTCCACGAGTCGCTGTTCTGTGGCCCTGCTAGGCCTTTCAGCTGGGCCTCAGTCCACTCAGCTCTCAAGTGTGGCAAGGCCCCCGGGGCCTCTCAGACTTGCTCTGGCCCGGGGAGACTGGCTTAGGAGACTGGTTTTCAATAAACTGTGGTACACAGGCCCAGAGGGTCTATGAGTAAACAGGGCGACTGGCGGCTCCAGAGCTGAGCTCCCAGATCTGCCCCTGGCACCATCAGCAGCAGAGACCCGTCCCCACAGGAAGACCTTGCCCTGTGCTTGTTACCAAGCCCCACACACCTGCTGTGCAGGAGGCAGGCGGCTGAGTGCTGTGCATCCAGGGAAGAGGCTTCTGTGGGGGGGAGCCAGGCCAGCTGTCCCACCACCTTTTTTCTAGCACCAGGGAGCCCTGGTTGTCTCTGCCATCTTGTTTAGCTTTCTGGCTCCTTAGACATTTGGGGAAAGCTGAATAAATCCTCTGTGCATATTGCTGGCATAAAAAGGGGAATTTCTGTATTTAATCAGGAAATGAAAAGTAAAACAGAGATGCCTAGAGCCTGGCAGAGTCTCTTAGGAGCAAGCAGAGCACCTAATATCACAGCTCTCGGGGGGAAAAGAAGCTTTTCTTGAGCACGGTGCCTCCTGACAGCTGGCATTTGTCACGCAGGGCGTGTCAAGGCATCTGTGTACACACGTACCACTCTACTATGGTTAAAGCAGCAGCAAAGAATGAGGGTTAAGACTGGGTAGAAATTATCGATGCAGACATAAAGAAAGCTGGACATTAAGTTACACGGAGGTATCTAGGTTTAATGAAGAAACAGATGCTAATTTTGACTTTCGGATTTTCATTCAGATGCAACAAATAATTACTGAGGCCACACTCCAGTCAGTTCTGATTCTTCCAGGGGGCCGCACTCTCTACAGTCATCGGGAACAGACACTGACCGAGCCAGTGTTCCCACGAGAAGCAGAGGGTGAGGCTCCTGTGAGCCTATGGACACCACGTTTCTGTCAACTGATCGACATGTAACCTTGTCTTCTGTGTGTTTCTATTCAAAGACTCATTTAATGTACGTGGCTGAGTTATTAATGCTGAACTCACAGCTGCCCACACAATGCCCATCCACACATGCATTTCTCCATGAGACACGTCACCACGTGTCTGTGTCCGGTGTCTTCTCCATGAGGCACATTGTCACCATGTGTCCCTGTCCAGTGTCTTCTCCATGAGGCACGTTGTCACCATGTGTCCCTGCCCGGTGTCTTCTCCATGAGGCACATTGTCACCATTGTCTGTGTCCGATGTTTTCTCCATGAGGCACGTTGTCACCATGTGTCGCAGCCGGTGTTTTCTCCATGAGATGCGTTGTCACCGCATGTTCCGGCCCGGTGTCTTCTCCATGAAGCACGTTGTCACTGCGTATCCCAGCCCAGTGTTTTCTCCATGAGACGCGTTGTCACCGCATGTTCCGGCCCGGTGTCTTCTCCATGAGGCACGTTGTCACCACGTGTCGCAGCCGGTGTCTTCTCCATGAGGTGCGTTGTCACCATGTGTCCCGGCCTGGTATCTTCTCCATGAAGCATGCTGTCACCACTTGTCCTGGCCTGGTGTTTTCTCCAGCAGGCATGTTGTCACCGCGTGTCCCAGCCCAGTGTTTTCTCCATGAGGCACATTGTCACCATGTGTCTCGGCCTAGTGTTTTCTCCATAAGGCACATTGTCACTGCATGTCCCAGCCTGGTGTCTTCTCCATGAAGCATGTCATCACATGTCCCGGCTGGTGTTTTCTTCATGAGGCACATTGTCACTGCGTGTCTTGGCCCAGTGTTTTCTCCATGAGGCACGTTGTCACCACGTGTCCCTGCCCGGTGTCTTCTCCAAGAGGCACATTATCACCATGTGTCCCTGCCCGGTGTTTTCTCCATGAGGCACGTTGTCACCATGTGTCCCTTCCCGGCATCTTCTCCATGAGGCACGTTGTCACCACATGTCCCTGCCCGGTGTTTTCTCCATGAGGCACGTTGTCACCATGTATCCTGCGTGTGCTGGCCTCACATGCACTTAGAGCGTTTCCTTCCCTTTCCCGCTTTGGCCTTGAAGCACACGGTGAAATTGCTTGTGGCTCCCTTTCCCACCAGGCACTCCTGTACACAGTGCTGACCCATCTAATTAGGGACCTGCTTAGAAATTCCAGGGGCCAATTTTCAAACAGAACAGAGAGACCCAGCTGCAGTATCTTCCTGCTGAGGGGGAGTTAGGAACATTTAGCCCAGTGCTCCCAGGCTGAAGTTATGATGACACAAACCAGGCCTCCACCCATGAAGAGATACCCAACAGAACAGACACACAGCCTGGCGCCCTCCTGAACCACTCACCCATGATGAGACAACCATCAGAACACAAAGCCAGGCGCCCTTCTGAACCACTCTGCCCATGATGAGAGCATCGTCAGAACAGACACACAGCCCAGTGCCCTCCTGAACCACTCCGCCCATACTGATACAACCATCAGAACAGACACACAGCCTGGCACCCTCCTGAACCACTCCGCCCGTGATGAGACCATCGTCAGAACAGACACAGAGCCCAGTACCCTCCTGAACCACTCCGCCCATATTGAGACAACCATCAGAACAGACACACAGCCTGGTGCCCTCCTGAACCACTCTGCCCGTGATGAGACCATCGTCAGAACAGATACACAGCCCAGTGCCCTCTTGAACCACTCTGCCCGTGATGAGAAACCATCAGAACACACAGCCAGGCGCCCCTCGTGAAACACTCTGTCCGTGATGAGACCATTGTCAGAACAGACACAAGAGTCCAGTGCCCTCTTGAACCACTCCGCCCGTGATGAGACAACCATCAGAACACACAGCCAGGCGCCCTCCTGCACCACTCTGCCTAGCTCCATGCCTTTTCCTTCTTGAACCCCTCACTCAGCCAAAAAGGGGGAATGGTGTGTTAAAGGCATGAGCCTGGCCGTGCCCCAGCAGCCAGCATTTGCTTGATAAAAGTGCTTTCCTTCCCCCCACACCTCCATCTCATGTTTTGGCCTCTGAGTGGTGAGCAGCCAGACTTGAGCTGGTTACAACACTGGGAACACCATCAGCACCCAGCACTGTGCTGGGCCATTTAAACAGCAAAACCACCAACAAAAAGCACAACACGTGGAAAATGGGACACTCAGTAGACCTTCAGGAGGAGCCTTGTTTCACAGTCCGAGCTGAAACGAGAAGGCAGAGCTCTCCTCCCCCACCTGGGCGCAGGCGCGTCAGGCAACTTGAACTTCACGGCTCTGTGCGTGTCCAGGAATGACCTCGGCATGAGCATTGATTTGGGGGTTACAGATTAATTTGCAAATACAGAATCTGTGAACGATGAGGACCGTCTTCCGCCCAGCATCTGTGTTGAAGCATTTTCACACACAACCTTGTTATCCTCGTCACATTTTACAGTTTACTACTGTAGAGACGATGGGAGCACCGGAGCTGACCCCGCTGATCCAACTGTTTGTTGAACTGCCACTTCCTCGCCGGGCGATTTTGCACGTTCCATTATTTACCCTGCAAAATTTGGGGAACAGGACAAGCCTTGCACGGCTGCTGGGCGATGGGGTGGGACACCTAACATGCGACAGGACTCCCTCTGAATCAAAGCTGTCGGTCCATGCTCTGCTCACTCAGGAGGGCTCTGCTCCTCCCCCAAATTCCTTGTGTGGGTTCACGCACCCCCAAACACTGCACTGGCTTTCTGGGGGGAGCCTGGTCGTTTTCCTTCCGGAATGACGTGGTTGAGATAAGGGAGGACGTCGTCTCTGCCTCTTCCCAACCCTGGATGGTGGAGGGCAGATCTCGTGAGGAGTCTGTCAACGGCCACGTAAGGGCAGACCCTGAGAGCACCATCCGGAAAGCCACGCCAGGCACACCTACAGTGGGGAGCATCTGATGTGAGAGCACCTGGAGTTTCTGAGTCACTGCTCCTGGGAGAACCATCCAGCTTTTCACAGTCAAATTCACTTACTGTGAAAGGCGACTCCTATGCATAGTGGAAGAAATGCCAAAGGAATGCCACTCACTCCAAGGGAAAGCCTTCTTCCTTGAGAAAGAGGGAGGTCTTCGCACATCTGTAGCCTAGAGCCCTCAGGGGTGCGGTACTTAAAAAATGTGTTCACGTGGGTCCTGTGGAGAATAAACTAGGGGAAACCAGAGCTTTTCATTACCACGAGGAGTCATCTTCCAATTGGGCTGGAAATAATATGAAAAACTATATCCCTGAGATTCTACAGAATTCACCGATTTAAAGCTACCTTTAACCAAAATAAGCAAACCATAGAAGTGCACATACATAAGAGATCATTTCATCACTGTAATTTTAGCTATAGTTACCTCTATTTTAAATTCCATTCCATTTATTCCTGAGTTCTCTATCCCTCAGTGGCTCCACTTGATATTTTACTACATATTGATAATTATTCATTTATTTTTATGATCATAAAATATGCCAACAAAGAGGAGAGGTGACATCTAGCGTTTGAATGCTGATTTTATGGCTTGTGTTCCAGAATAAACTCCTATCACTCAAGATTTATGAGACAAACACACCAGCCCTCCATCAACTAGAGTGTTGAGTGTAAGACTTCTGCCTAAAAGGTCTTTTCTTAACGGAGGACTAGCTGGAAATCTCTTTTTCCCCTACTTTTATCAGTGAAATAATTTTAAAATGCATATAATTATCTGCCTTTAGAACATCAACATAGGGATATACTGATACATGTCTTCTTAGCAATCATGGATCTCAAGGTCATTTTCTGAATATAATTTTCATGGCATGACACTTTAACCACAGGAAAAAAGGCAGCGCTCCATCTGTCCTCAGACCAACCATTCAGCTCAGAGTGGAGAAGATGAGCAAATCTCTGACACAAGCTTCCATGTTTTAGAAATGTTTTTTTGTTTGTTTGAGACAGAGTCTCTGTCACCAGGCTGGAGTGCAGTGGCACAATCTCGGCTCACTGAAACCTCCACCTCCCCGGTTCAAGTGATTCTCCTGCCTCAGCCTCCCGAGTAGCTGGGACTACAGGAGTGCGCCACCACACCCAGCTAATTTTTTTATTTTTAGAGAGACGAGATTTCACCATGTTGGCCAGGCTCGTCTTGATCTCTTGACCTTGTGATCCACTCGCCTCGGCCTCCCAAAGTGCTGGGATTACAGGTGCGCACTACCACGCCCGGCCTATAAATGGTTTTAAATGAGAATTGAGGCTTCCATTTGGTTGGGTTAGTCTGGGAGCTCACATTGGTAGATGATAAGGACTTACACCTGACACAGGCTGATTTGTATCAAGTCAGCCTTTAAGGTCCACAATAAATGTAACACATTTGACTCCAGTTTTCCTGATAGACACTGAGCAGCAGTGAACAACTTTGTAGTCAGTTTAAATAGAGACAAGCCTCAGGTCCTATATTCCCTTGACTTCTTGTGGATAAAATGAAGATAGCCAAGGCGTATATGTCAACAAATACAGTTTCTAAGTTAATCGTTTACTGTGGATACAACCAACATGAAAGCAGACGCTGCTCTTTCCAGCTGGTGAATCTTCTTCAAACTTGTTTACAAACAAAAAGAAAAACTTCTGTAGTCTGTTGTTTATTTTACTGGTATGCTCTCAGCTGGCTTGGCAGACTGACCTGTGCTTTGTCTGTCTGACACCTGGATTTGGGGTGAAGCCCATAACATGAATGGATGGGTGGTAGAGAGATGGTGGGTGGGTGGGTGGGTGGATGGATAGGTGAATATATGGGTGGGTGGGAGGATGCATGGATAGATGGATGCTGGGTGGGTGGGTAGGGACATGGTGGGTGGGTGGGTGGATGAGGGGGTGGATAGATGAATCTATGGGTGGGTGGGAGGATGCATGGACAGATGGATGCTGGGTGGGTGGGGTAGGCAGGTGGGTGGGTGGGTGGATGAGGGGGGTGGATAGGTGAATCTATGGGTGGGTGGGAGGATGCATGGATAGATGGATGCTGGGTGGATGGGCGGGTGGGTAGGCAGGTGGATGGTGGGGGGTGGGCAGAGAGATGGATAAGTGAATAGATGTATGGCTGGATGCGGGTAGGTAAATGGATGGATGAAAAACGAATGGGTGGGCAGTTTGGTCGATGAGATATATAAGTACTTATTGTTTATATTAATTCAAACATATTTAGATACTTTCCCAAAATACTATTTATGGCTTAAGAATCATTTTGCATTAACTTTTCTCATCTCGTGGGCGCTACATTTAGTGAATTGCTCATTCCGTTTCTTACTCGGTATTACGTTCAGAGAAACAAAGTGGTAATTAAGGTCTCAAAATTAGCAAACAAAATCATAATGACTTATGAGAGTATATCTGGCTGGATGTAATTCCAGGCCAAGTGAAACCTGGGAGAGCTCACCACGCACAGCACATGTTTTAGAGGCTCCCTTAGCCAGTCCCTCAGCCTTGAGGCAGAGGCACCGGCGACCTCCCACGAAGCCGGCCCTGTGTCTGGCCGAGGGGTACGCTGCTGAGGTGCTGAATAACAATCGCGAAATTTAGACCTAAAGCCATTCACTTGCCAGCGCCCTACTTTACAGCTGAATAAACTGAAACGCTTGGAGTTTTAGGTACTAGCTGCAAATCATCCAATTTTAATGTCAGTGCCACCACTGAAATCACGACTTCAGCATACTCAGCTGAGAGCCTTCCGTGAGGCACGAGGACAACTGTGAACCCAATGCAGGCGGGCACCACTGCCCTTTCCCGACTGCATCACTGGGCTGAGCCCCACACCGTGCGTTCGCTCCCCAAACTGTTCCCGGTGACCACCTGCCTCCTCCCAGCCTTGTTTCTTGTTCACTGGCGTCCCCCGACTCCAGGGAAGCCCACAGTTTGGTGCTGGACTAATCCAAGCTGCCGACAGAAACCAACAGAAAAATGAGCTCACATGCAGAATTCCCTTTGCATGCCTCATTCCAGCTGTGTCTTCTTAGAGAGGAGACAGCAGGACCGTGAGACTCTGGAATTCCACGTGGATGGCATAATGCAGACTTACTTTCCGAACCCATACTTTTCATTTACCACATTTTCTGCACAATTGTGTATGCCCGTCTCCCATACACAAGGCAATAACTTCCCAAAACATCTAGCCTGAGGGCTTACAAAGGAGGAATATCAGAGAGTCAATCCTATTTGAAGGTATGAAGAAACAAAGTTATTGCAAGATGATTTAACATCCTTCAAGCCTTAACCAAAACGTGATTACTGACGAGGCTTTCTGCTCTGAAAGCGCTGAGCAGATCGTGTCTTATTTGCAAGTACCTTGTCATTACGTGCGATTTGGGAAATCCTTGCTGTGCCAGGGAATGTCTCACCCCACACTCTTCTCATAGAGCGTTTGGAAGAAAAACAGATTGTTCAATATTTATGCTTTGCCTTTGAACTCTAGAAGCATTTGCCTGATTGTAAGTTCTACTGCCACCTGCTTTCCTGCTACACCTGCTGGGTGGCACGACCGGACCCAAGAGAAGACCCTTGTTCCCCCAGCACAGGTGTGGGCCAGGTCTCGCCAGGAGGGGGCAGAAAGCTCACCATTCCCGAAGGACCAGGGCCACCCCATCTGTCCCCCGCCTGTGGTTCCTATTGCAGCTCCACTGTCACGACGCTTAAGGATTAATGAGCTACACAAACAGATGACCGACTTCTTAGTGCCTAACATGTAGAAATAGAAGCGCTGACCCAAGAATTAGGACCAAGGCTTTTTCCCCGAAGCCTCAGCAGCTTGGCCACAGCCTTCGGTGATGTAGGACACGTAGCGATGGTGAGAACCCGCCCCCAAGAGGATGCCTGGGGGCTCCACTGCTCAGCCCCCACCATCCCCCCAGGGTCTTCTGGGCACTGTGGCTCAGTCTGCTTTCGTTTCTTGTTTTACTTTCGTTTCTCTTGTCACTCAGGCTGCTAACTCCCGAGGGCACCCGCCAGCCTTCATACAACTCCAGTTTGCAATCCCGAATGAAATGTGATGCACACTCACGGGCCAGCATCTGTGGAGGGAGGAGCCACTGGGTCCCGTACCTGGGGCAGGTTTATATTCCTCCCTGCCCTCTGTGGCAGGTCTCAGCCTTTCCTGCAGGAGCTGAGTTCCGAAAAACCCGCCCCGGCCCATCCGCCCCAAAGCCTCCTGCCATCAGCTCATCCACAACGTCTTTGACTGAGAGACACACTCGGAAGAGTGAAGTGATTTCTGTTTGGTCCTGGTGAGAAAAATAAGAATAACGCCGAGCAGGGGTGTCTCACACGGATGGTGTAGGTCATGAGAAAAATACATATTTCACCACACTGTTCAGTGTCATTTCAGTATAAATCTAACTTGTTCATGTTATTACATATTTCTTCACTTAAACATTTTGTTATTTTAATAATGCGTCTAGAAGGCTATCCCTTATCTAGTGCTAAGTGTCTGCATACACACGGCACTTAATTCTCACGACTCCAACGTACCCATCATCATCTCTACTCTACAGAGGAGCCCGCTGAGGCCAGGGTGGCTTCAGGAATCTGCCCAGGGTCTCATGGCAAGTTGAGAAAAACAGAGTCAAACCCACGTGCCTCTGAATCCAGAGCCTGTCCATTCTTCCCTGGAATGATTCATTCACTCATTAACACATAAGGCCCGTTATGGTCCAGACGCTGTTCCAGTCACTGATGACGCATGACTGAGCTATGCAGACCCAAGCCCCACCTTCAAAGAGCACAAGAGTGTACATATACACCATGGAATACTATGCAGCCATAAAAGACAATGAGTTCGTGTCCTTTGTAGGGACTTCGATGAATCTGGAAACCATCATTCTCAGCAAATTGACACAAGAACAGAAAGCCAAGCACCGTATGTTCTCACTCATAGGCGGGTATTGAACAACAAGAACACGTGGACTCAGGGAGAGGAGCATCACACAGGGGACAGTTGGGGGGGGGGCTAGGGGAGAGACAATGGGGGGTGGGGAGGGAGGGGAGGGTGGGGGAGGGATAACATGGGGAGAAATGCCAGATACAGTATGCACCTAAAGTAAAATAAATTTTATAAATAAATAAACAAAGAGTGTACACTTTCTGGTTTTGGTTCTGTAGAGACAAGGTCTCGCTATGTTGGCCTGGCTGGTCTTGAACTCCTAGCCTCCAGTGATCTTCCCGCTTCAGCCCCCAAAGTACTGGGATTACAGGTGTGAGCCACTGCACCTGGCCAGGTGATAAAGATTCAAAGTCCTATGGATGAAAGTGCCATTAAAAGAAAGCTCAGAGCTCAACGCCTCATTACCAGGTATCCAGTTCAAAGCCCAAATGCAGCCTTTTCCCAGAGCTCCACACTGGGAGCGCACTGAACAGTCTGGAGAAAAGCATGGCTTCTTCTTGCCAATCTGAATCCACTAACAGCAGCAATTAGAGTGTTTTTTTCCTAACAACAATGAAAACAGTGGAATTTTCCAGCTAACGTGTCGCAAACTTCCAGGGCAGGCACTATTCTAGCTTTTCCTAGAGTCTCTCCAACCCTGTCATGGCCTGATGACCATATATATAATTTGTGGGGCCCTCTGTTGAAGAACTGTAAGAGGCTCAAGATGGTGCCAGCAAAGTGTGGACCACACGTGGGGCCTCCTAAGAGCCAGGTCCCAGCCACACGCCCAGGCCACCCTGGATCCTGTGGGGACCCTGAGGCTCAGAATGAGGAGGAGCCTGGTCTCCTCCTAAATGGTCACAACCTTACACACTAGGAAAGGAGGCTCCATCGATACTTCAAACACAAATATCTTCAACCAAAGCATGGGGCTCACTTAACATGAGAAATGCCACCTTTCACTCTGGCAGGATTCTTCTTTGCAAATCCACAGGGGTCTTCCGTTGCTGTCATCTGAAAGACAGGCCGGGGCAGTTCGGACGTATTGTGACATTTCCTTGACACTCCTTTCCAGGAAAACCTCACGTAACTGTGTGGAGCCGCTAGCTTGCACCTTTGCAACTGCTTGTAATATTCAGAGAGGGCACAGAAGACGAAGCCTGGGCTCCGTCTGGGAAGGAAAGTTACGTAACATGAGGCCACCACTTCCCTACCTTCCTCAGGCAGCATCGCTTGGCAAATCCAGAACACAGGTAGAACAGGTAGCAACGTGGCCAGTGAGGGCCGGAGTCTGCAGGTGGTGGGTACGCTGCATCGACAGGCAAATGCCATTTACCAAGACCCTCCCTGGGGGCTCCTGGGATCTTTGCACTGCTGGGGGCTCATGGCGTTGAGCGATATTACTAACCCACAGCAAATCTGTGTGGCAAATCTGCACTGCCCTGATGTGTAGACCAAATTTTCCAGGGCTTCACAGTCATCAAGGCTACAGGGAAAACCAGAGCCAACCAGGGAATTTAGGACCATTCTCATCCCTCACAGGGTTCCTGCCTGCAACTTGATAAATCCCTCATGCACAGGGACAAGACCGTGGCAAGGAAACACAGTTCTGCCCCAGGAAACTAAAACATACTTTCCAGAAGCTTCCCTGCAAACTCCAGGGACTTCTCCCACTGGCAGGGTGGGAGAGGGACAGGCACTGGGGGTAGGGGGGAGGGGCCTGGACAATCCTGGGACTGTCACAGGATCCAGCAGGCACAGGCATCTCTCATGTCCTGTGCACAGAGAAGACCCTAACGAGAAGCATCAGGGTTGAGAATTCCCACGGCTGCGTCTTGGGTAACGGTCCTGGAGACCACCACCACTGTATTCATCAAATCCGCTAAATCACACGGATGAGAAAGTCAACGCTTCTTCACTGGGAGAACGCATGAAGATTGATCACAGAATTAGCCTGCACCCCAGATGCCCGGCAGATCCAGGACCGCACGTGGCTGACGTGGGGCTCAGCCGAAGCGTCTGGAAGAGAACTGACACTGAGCTGGTCTCACTGTGGACTCGGGGGCTCATGGGAGTGTGCTTTGGCGTTCTTCCTCCCAGGAGTGCTGCCCACCTAATCGAGATTCTGTGGAAGGCAGCCTGGCATCGATCACCGCACCGCAGACGGCCATGATCACGTCGTAAAACCCGGCTGTAGCCACTGCGGGTCTGCTGGCATAATTACATCACAAGCTAATGCAGTTAGCATTAATGGTCTCTAATGATGTAATAAGAAATAATGGAATTTACTTGACAGCTACATAACCACTAACAAAACATATTCGGCATAACTAGTCCTTCCATAAAACCGCAGGAGTCCGAGAGTGACAGTTTGCACATCCCGTCCGCCTCTCTTCCCGGCACAGTGAGCCGCTCTGAGAGCGGGCTCCGACATGCAGCCCCACGTGACTGTGTTGCCTGCCTGCCTGCCTGCCAGAGCTGCTGCCCTCCCCGAGGCACCAACCAGGCACAGCCCACGCCCATGTCAGTCCCTGGAGCCCACACATCTGCCAAGTGTGTGCCCGCCGCTCCCAGGCCCGGGGGGAAGCACAGGTCATGGAGGCAGGGCTGTGTGCTCCACTACACATGAGCACACACGCACACGGGCACCGTAACTCAAGACCAGGTATGGGCAGCCTCTGCCTGGCCAGGACAGGGGACCTCGGAGAAGGTGCTGGACGCAGAAGGCTCAGAGTTCAGCTCTGACATGTGGGCAGGGGAACCGGCGCAGGACCGCAGGCGAGGCCACTGGGGAGGCTCCCTGGGAAGGAGGCGCAGGTGGTCCAGATTCTCAAAGGCTCTCAGGACAGGCAGTGGGACTCAGGTTTGACTCTGCAGGAAAGAGGGGGGCCACCAGCGTCCTGAGTGGGGAGATGGTGGAGAGCCATGTTTACCAAGGACTGGGTCTGTTGAAGCCAGCCCTGCTCCCCGCAGAGCTGAGAAGCCCTCTGTGCTCAGAATCCATCCTCAGACAGCGAAGGCAGTTGCCAGGAGGGCCAGGGGCAAGGAGTGGGCACAGGCAAGGTCCAGCTGCTCTGTGACACCAGAGGCTCCCCAAAGCACACACCTCTCCTGCCCCCTCCCTGGCCTGGCATCTGCCAGTCCCACCATTTTGCTGAGACTGTGAAGGTGACAGGCTTCTTGGGCTCCGTGATGGGAAGGAGGATGTTTAATTTTGTGAACATGTGATGCTCTTTGTGGGAGAGGAGGGGGGAGAGATAAAGCAAAGCGAGACCACCGAGGAGCTGGGGGAGAAAGCCAGAAAGCAAGGAAGCAGCCGGGGATGTGGAACGGGGGCGGGGTGGGAGGGCTGGAGAAGGTGGCAGAGGACGAGCGTGCCTGGTGCCTGGGCCCTTGGGAGGAGCCGGCTTCTCAGCCCTGAAGACTCGCTTCTTCTCTGGCCTCATCCCCCAGTTCCACGTCCCCGGCTGCCTTCTCTTCCTCTCCCCCATCCCGTCAGTGGTCATGCCTCACTTCCTCTCTCCATGCCTCCCTCATAAGGACCATTGTGTTCATTAAATAAACTTATTCCTTCTTATTTTTATTTCCACAGGTTTTCAGGGAACAGGCGGCGTTTCGTTACATGATTACGTTCCTTAGAGGCGATTGGTGAGATTTCTGTGCACCCATCACCGAAGCAGTGTGCACCGACCCCAGTGTGCAGTCTTTTATCCCCACCCTCCTGCCACCCTTTTACCCAAGCCCCCAAAGTCCACTGTGTCATCCTTAAGCCTTTGCATCCTCATAGCTTAGCTCCCACTTATGAGTGAGAACATACGATGTTTGCTTTACATTCCTGAGTTACTTCGCTTAGAATATTGGTCTCCAGTTCCATCCAGGTTGCTGAGAATGCCATTCTTTCTTTCCTTTTCATGGCTGTATAGTAGTCCATTGTGTGTGTATATGTGTGTGTGTGTGTGTGTGTGCATACCATAATAACTTTATCTTTATCCATTCACTGATTGACGGGCATTTGGGTTGGTTCCATATTTTTGCAATTTTGAATTGTGCTGCTGTCAGCATGTGTGTGCAAGTATCTTTCTCATATAACGACTTCTTGTCCTGTGGGTAGGTACCCAGGAGTGGGCTTGCTGGATCAAATGGTAGTTCTACTTTTACTTCTCTAAGGAATCTCCACACTGTTTTCCTTAGTGGCTGTGCTAGTTCACATTCCCACCAGCAGTGTAGAGGTGTCCCCTGATCACCACATCCACGCCAATATCTACTGTTTTTTGATTTTTTGATCACGGCCATTCTTGCAGGAGGGAGGTGGTTCCGCATTGCAGTTTTGATTTGCATTTCCCCTGATCATTAGTGATGATGAGCATTTTTTCATATGTTTGTTGGCCATTTGTATATCTTCTTTGAGAACTGTCTATTCATATCTTTACCCCTTGTTTTGATGAGATTGTTTCTTGCTAATGTGGGTTATATTTAGAGTCTGGGTATTAGTCTTTTGTTGGATATATAGATTGCGAAGATTTTCCCACTCTTTGGGTTGTCTGTTTACTGCTGAAAGAAATCACAGACGACACAAACAAATGGAAACACATCCCACGCTCATGGATGGGTAGAATCAATATTGTGAAAATGACCATACTACCAAAAGCAATCTACAAACAATTCCCATCCAAATACCACCATCATTCTTCACAGAACTAGAAAAGACAATCCTAAAATTCATATGGAACCAAAAAAGAGCCCTCATAGCCAAAGCAAGACTGAGCAAAAAGAACAAATCTGGAGGCATCACATTACCTGACTTCAAATTATTCTATAAGGCCATAGTCACCACAGCAGCATGGTACAGGTAAAAATCGGCACATAGACCAATGGAACGGAAGAGAGAACCCAGAAATAAACCCAAATACTTACAAGCAACTGATCTTGGAGAAAGCAAACAAAAACATAAAGTGGGGAAAGACGCCCTATTCTACAAATGGTGCTGGGATGACTGGCCAGCCGCATGTAGGAGAATGAACCAGGACCCTCATCTCTCACCATCCACAAAAATCAACTCAAGATGGATCAAGGACTTAAACCTAGACCTGAAACCATAAAAATTCTAGAAAATAACACTGGGAAAAACCGTTCTAGACACTGGCTTAGGTAAAGACTTCATGGCCAAGAACCCAAAAGCAAATGCAACAAAAACAATGATAAATGCCTAGAACTTAAACTAAAATGTTTCTTTACCGCAAAAGAAACAATCAGCAGAGTCAACCTACTCCTTCCAGTCATCTAGCCAAACAAGTCCCATGGAATGTAAAGAAAGACCTCACACCTTCCATTGCACCAACAGTTTAAAACACAGCTCACCATGAAAGCCACAGAGACTTTCAAACAAGCCCTACCTGGTGTTTAAAAAAGTCTTACTCACACGCTCCTGGCACAGGAGTGCGCCTGTCGGCCTCAGGTCCACTCCAGTTGGAGTGGACAGCAAAGCCCCAGCCACCCTGACCTTCCAGCTGTTGGCCAGGTGGCCAACCGCTCCTCCCTGCCTCACTGTGCCCCCACCCCGTCCCAGGGGGATGTTACTGAGGGAGGGCAGAGATGGCCAGAGCAGTGAGCAGAGATGCCCATCTCCGCATGTCACTTTCACCGTGCTGGGCCCTGAGGTCCCAGGAGCTGCTCTCAGAGGGCGGCCATGGAAAGCTGACCCTGCCACCTCTTTCCTGTCCTGAGGATGAAGTGGCTCTTCTCTCAAGCCCCAGGTCGCAAACTGGCCCCATGTGTGAAGCGCTGAGCCCAGGTGCCAGGAACCCCCAGCCCACGCCTTCATCCTGGAGCCATGATGCAAACAGTGCATGGCAGCCATTGGCAGCAGGGTGGCCAGGAGGGAACCTTGAAAAAACACTGAGCCCTCGTGCACCTGAGCCATGGCCTTCTGTGTGCTGGACAGCCACCACAGAAGGGCTTTGTCAGAGGAAAATACGGTAAACACAGTGCATGCGTCCCAAGCTGGTGCGAGGGCGTTTTATTCCAAAGCTGCCGTGTGTGACTGCCCACCCTCTGTGCAATGATCTCAGTTATGTGTCTGGGTAAAACGGCCTCCTCCCTCCCATGGAGGCGCCTCTCACAGTACCCAGGCTTCTTCCTGTCAGTGGCCCTCAGATGTCCCCCACAACAATCTCACTTTTAACTAAGGAGGCACCCACACGTGCATCAGTACTGTGGGCCTTGGTAGCAACAGGTGTACTTCCCAGGGCTACAGAACCACGGAGGGGGTGTGGGATGGGTGCTGCAGCTCTGTGGATGATGGACGGATGAGGCCTTCGCTGTTCACAGACTCATTGCATCAGGTTTGCATCACACTTGCACTTAACAGGCACCCCTCTGAAGTCACTGAACCAGGTTCAGAACACAGAGAGGAACCGAGGGCCTGACGGTCTGGGGAGAGAGACAGCGCCCGCCTAACGTGCTGGCGGCTATGGTGTAGGGAAGGCACTGCAGACCCAGGAGAACGTGCCTCCAGGACAGTGCCTCATGCTCCTGAGTGGCACCAGAGCTGGGTCCTAGACAGGGAGCCTGACGGGACAGGAGCGGGGGCATCAGTGCATGGGGAGCCCCTCTTCTAAATAAGCAGGACCCAGTCAGGCCTGGGTGTCCAGACACACACCCGTCCCTGTCTGACAGCACAGGCAGATGCGAGCGCCTAGAGCAAAGGGCCAGTCATCATTGACTGCGGTCAGTGTGAGGCTCCCCACTCACCACCTGTGGCCTCATCCTGCCTGTGTGCCTGGCCTGGGCCCAGGGTGAGCTCCCGAGTCCTAAAACCAGGCCCCTTCGTGGGGGGCCTTCAGGAGGGATAGTGCCAAAGACACAGGCCTGGTGTGGAATCCTTCGTGGAAAGGAACGCAATTTGAACCATTCGGGATACTTGACGGCAGGTGGGTCCTTCCAATTCAAAGTAAAAAGTAAAAAGGTTTAAAATAAAATAGCAGCAGTGGGAAAAAAGAACGTGGAGAAGCTGCACAGAGGTGAGACTCAAAGACCATCAGGAAAACTCTCCTTTCTGCGCTGACACTCCCGTGGCCAGGGAGCGGCAATGTCCAAGGCAGGGCCCGCTCTCTGGGCCCCAGGAGACCCCCCTTCCTCTCCACCTCACTTCCCTACCTGAGATGTACTCGGAATGCCTGAGGTCACTGGCAGTTCTAGAACCTTCTCTAGCACTGTCCAACTTGTTTCGTAAGCCAGGTTGTGAACAGCTCAGCAGCAGGGATGGGTGTCCCCTTCTTATATGTCCTGCTCTGTGCCAGGTCATTGCAGGCCCCCACTGGACAAGACAGTCAGCAAAGTGTCGGGGCCACGGCACGCTGCCCACGATGTCAGATCGTCCTGCTCCGCCCAGGATGTCTACAGCCTGGACACATTTCCTGCTGGTTCTTAGAGACAGATTTAAGGCAGTGGAGCATCGGGCATCTGTCCCTGAGGGTTCATTTCTGTGCTTCCTCACTACACCCTCTCTGGAGCAGTCTGAGGCATCAGAAGGCTTAAGGAAGGTCAGGATGAGGACGGTGGAGGTCAGGTGAAGCTCAGGCTCATATACTCCCAAGAAAGGCCCTGGAAGACACGTCAGGATCAACGCAACTTAGGAGCAAAGCTACTGCTGAGAAAATCAGGGATTTGCAGATGGCTAAAAAAGTCATAGATGAGGAAATAGTAAGACACCAAGATCAGCAGCAGGGCCCCTCACAAGATGAAAGAGGAGATGAAGACCGCAGGGCTCACCGAGACAGGGACAGAGAGAGGAGAACAGAAGGGAAAAGAGAGAGCAGGACTGATGGAGGCCTTGTCAGCAGTGGTGGGGAGCCTGAGGAAGAGCCAATGACCACCCATTATCAAAACCATCCCAGCTCCATCCAGCACCAGCCGCAGCTCTATCCCAGGTCCTCCACACTGCTTCCAGCTCCGTCCTCAGCTCCATCCTCAGCTCTATCCTCAGCTCCATCCAGCTCCATCCTCAGCTCCGTCCTCAGCTCCGTCCTCAGCTCCATCCAGCTCCGTCCTCAGCTCCGTCCTCAGCTCCATCCTCAGTTCCATCCTCAGCTCCATCCAGCTCCGTCCTCAGCTCCGTCCTCAGCTCCGTCCAGCTCCGTCCTCAGCTCCGTCCTCAGCTCCGTCCTCAGCTCTATCCAGCTCCATCCTCAGCTCCATCCTCAGCTCCATCCTCAGCTCTATCCAGCTCCATCCTCAGCTCCATCCTCAGCTCTATCCAGCTCCATCCAGCTCCATCCTCAGCTCCATCCTCAGCTCCATCCAGCACCATCCTCAGCTCCATCCTCAGCTCCATCCTCAGCTCCATCCTCAGCTCTATCCAGCTCCATCCAACTCCATCCTCAGCTCTATCCAGCTCCATCCAACTCCATCCTCAGCTCCATCCTCAGCTCCATCCAACTCCATCCTCAGCTCCATCCTCAGCTCCATCCAGCACCATCCTCAGCTCCATCCAGCTCCATCCTCAGCTCTATCCAGCTCCATCCTCAGCTCTATCCAGTTCCATCCTCAGCTCCGTCCTCAGCTCCGTCCTCAGCTCTATCCAGCTCCATCCAACTCCATCCTCAGCTCTATCCAGCTCCATCCAGCTCCATCCTCAGCTCCATCCTCAGCTCTATCCAGCTCCATCCTCAGCTCCATCCAGCTCCATCCAGCTCCATCCTCAGCTCTATCCAGCTCCATCCTCAGCTCCGTCCTCAGCTCCATCCTCAGTTCCATCCTCAGCTCCATCCTCAGCTCCATCCTCAGCTCTATCCAGCTCCATCCAGCTCCGTCCTCAGCTCCGTCCTCAGCTCCGTCCTCAGCTCCGTCCTCAGCTCCGTCCTCAGCTCCGTCCTCAGCTCCGTCCTCAGCTCCATCCTCAGCTCCATCCTCAGCTCTATCCAGCTCCGTCCTCAGCTCCATCCTCAGCTCCATCCTCAGCTCCATCCTCAGCTCTATCCAGCTCCATCCAGCTCCATCCTCAGCTCCATCCTCAGCTCCATCCTCAGCTCTATCCAGCTCCATCCAGCTCCATCCTCAGCTCCGTCCTCAGCTCCGTCCTCAGCTCCGTCCTCAGCTCCGTCCTCAGCTCCATCCTCAGCTCCATCCTCAGCTCTATCCAGCTCCGTCCTCAGCTCCATCCTCAGCTCCATCCTCAGCTCCATCCTCAGCTCCATCCTCAGCTCTATCCAGCTCCATCCAGCTCCATCCTCAGCTCCATCCTCAGCTCCATCCTCAGCTCCATCCAGCACCATCCTCAGCTCTATCCAGCTCCATCCAGCTCCATCCTCAGCTCCATCCAGCACCATCCTCAGCTCCATCCTCAGCTCTATCCAGCTCCATCCTCAGCTCCATCCAGCACCATCCTCAGCTCCATCCTCAGTTCCATCCAGCACCATCCTCAGCTCTATCCAGCTCCATCCTCAGCTCCATCCAGCACCATCCTCAGCTCTATCCAGCTCCATCCTCAGCTCCATCCAGCACCATCCTCAGCTCTATCCAGCTCCATCCAGCTCCATCCTCAGCTCCATCCTCAGCTCCATCCAGCACCATCCTCAGCTCTATCCAGCTCCATCCTCAGCTCCATCCTTAGCTCCATCCAGCACCATCCTCAGCTCTATCCAGCTCCATCCAGCTCCATCCTCAGCTCTATCCAGCTCCATCCAGCACCATCCTCAGCTCTATCCAGCTCCATCCTCAGCTCTATCCAGCTCATCCAGCTCCATCCTCAGCTCCATCCAGCACCATCCTCAGCTCTATCCAGCTCCATCCAGCACCATCCTCAGCTCCATCCTTAGCTCCATCCAGCACCATCCTCAGCTCTATCCAGCTCCATCCAGCTCCATCCTCAGCTCTATCCAGCTCCATCCTCAGCTCCATCCAGCACCATCCTCAGCTCTATCCAGCTCCATCCAGCTCCATCCTCAGCTCTATCCAGCTCCATCCTCAGCTCCATCCAGCTCCACCCACAGACCCATCAGAGCTCTATTGATCTCCATCACATCTCCATCCAGATGCATGCCCTGCTCTATCCCTACCTCCATTAATCTCTATCCTAGCTCCATCTTACTCCATGCAGCTCCATCCAGCTCCATCCAGCACCAGCTCCTGCTCCAGCTCCACCTGCTCCATCCCATCTCCATCCTACTCTATACCCAGCTCATCTCTGCTCCATCCTGGCTCATCCAGTTCCATCCCTCCTTCGTCCAGCTCCATTTCAGCTCCAACGAACTCCATCCCCATCTCGATTCTGTTTATTCCGAGCTCCTTCCATCTCCATTCCAACTCCTTCCAGCTCTATCCTAGCTCATCACTGCTCCACTGTAGCTCCATCCTGCTTTGCCTGCTTTGTCCCCAGATTCATCTCAGCTTCTTTCTGAGCTTCATCCCATTTCCATTCCCAGTTCCTTCCCAACTCTACCTTAGCTCCATCCCAGTCCATCCCAGCGCCATCCAGGCCCACCCTCAGCTCTATCTAGCTTCCTCGCAGGTCATTTCCGCTCTATCTCATTTTTATCCTTACTCTTTCCAAGTGGCATCTCCAGCTCCTTTCTGAGCTTCGTCCCAGCTCATCTCCCTTTCTATCCAGTTCCATCCCAGTCTCCATCTCTGCTCCCTCCCAGCTCTAGCCCAGCTTCCTCCAAAGCTCCACCATCACCTCTGTCCTTGGCTCCAGCTTCTCTCTTAGCTCCGCCCCTGCCTCCACACATACACCTTCGTGTATCATCTGGCAGAAGCAATTTCCCCCTTTCCTGACTCACTGTTTGTCACTACTCAAAAGTGTACCACTGTGGGAATCCCCAAACACGGATAAAAAGGGTGTCTCTCAGGGCTGATGAAATGAGCCTCTCCACACAAACACCTGCCTGTGGGACTGCCCTTGGGGATATAACCCTGTCACACTACCTGTGCCCTGCTTCCCGAAGGTGACAGAGTGCCTGCTACATGATTTTGACTAGTGTCCGAGGTCCCAGATTCACAGAAGATGAATCCTTGAATAATCACTAAAGATCAAGTAGGTAAATCCCTCTAATTTTCAAAATAAAACTATGGTGTTGAGAGGAAAAGTCACTTCCCTCTGATCCCATAAAACCAGATTATCTAATTCTCCTTCAGCATAAAAAGAAACACTTTAAGACGCTGGAAGCATCTCAGTTCTTTCTGGTCTTGGGAGTTTCTTCTATTTTCCACTTCTGTGAAATTTGTCCAGTGTGGTTTCCCCTGGAGTTCATATTTCTTCCCTAGGAACCCAAAACACTGACTGTGTGAGCTGCCTCACAAGAAACCAAGGTGAAGCTGACATGCAGGCTTGTCTCCGTTCTCACACACACCTAAGGGTGTGCCCACATCGCTGCCCCCTCTTCTCTTCCCTTACCTCCATCTGCTGCTCCCATCAGAAACTGGCACCTTCCTGTCCACTGTACATTGAAGTTATGACATCCACACCTACCCAGATCTGTTCCCTGAGTCACCTGGACAGCACCCCTCAGGAGTCATCCAGGTACCAGACAGAACTGTGTCTATTAATCAAACCCATTAGGAAGTTCCCTCAAACCCTCCCCACTCCTAAGTCCCTGGTGTGCTGAAAACCACCCCATACATACGCAGTACCATCAGTCACAGCAGAAGTTAAAACACTGAAGCATTTCCTAACAGGTGAGAAACAGCCGCAGCCCCTGCCCACCTCACCCCCAGAATCCCAGGCATCCAAACATCCCAGGCCACCCTGGGACAACAGGCCCTCCCCATGGTAAGCCACGGGGAAAAAGCTTGAATGCCCCAGGGGCCTCCAGGACTTCTGCCTGAGGCCCCACCTGCATGCGTTTCCACGGGCAGGCGTCACACTATGCAGGTCAGCACACACTGTGCACTCAGATCTACCCTCATCCCTGAAGCTGCCATTCTACAATTCTTCAAATCCTGCCTCCCAGGCAGAAGTCACTCAGTGGCCACCCACTGCAATCACGCTATACCTGTTCTCTTCCTCACCTGTATCTCCTCATGTCTCCTGCCCACAGCAGCCCATCAACATGTCCCCTCTCATGTGGCTATCTGCATCTGCCCTGCACCTGCCCCTCTCATGTGGATCTCTGCAAAGCCCCAGCCCACGGCAGGCTCAGGCAGCTGCCCTCTGTCTCACCTGGATCTGGGCAAGTCCCTGCCCACTGCAGCCTGATGCACCTGCCCTGTCTCACACATGGATCTCTGCACCTCCCCAGCCCACAGCAGGCTCAGGTAGCTGCCCTCTCTCTCACCTGGATCTGGGCAAGTCCCTGCCCACTGCAGCCTGATGCACCTGCCCCTCTCTACACATGGATCTCTGCACCTCCACTGCCTACTGCAGTCCCATACACCTGCCGCCCAAACACTTGCATCTCAGCATAGCCCCTTCCCATTGTGCTTACGCTGCACCTGGTCTCCCTCTCATGTGGATCTCTGCAAACCACCTGCCCACTGCAGCCCCAAGTATGTGCCCCTGTGCCCACCTGGTATGAGCAAATTGGCATGACCCTGCCAGTTAAAGCCCCATGCACCTGCCACCTTTCACCTGGATCTCTGGAGTCCACTTGCCCACTATAGCCCCAGGCATCTGTCCTTCCCTCACCTGGTTCTCTGCAGCCCACTCACCCACTACAGCCCCATCCATGCCCCTGGCCCCTCTCTCCCCCTGGATCCCTGTGCTTCCATCACCACTGCACCTGCCTTGTACCTGCACCTCCCTTTCCTGGATCTGTACATGTCTCCTGCCCTCCAGTCATCCCTTTCCCAGGTGACCTCAGGGCTGCTCTCCCTTCAGCTCTAGTCAGACCGTCTCACTATGCTTACCCTGTAGGTCCTCTGGCTGTACATATTGGGTCACTAGATGGCCTCTTGTCCCTGCTGACCAGTGCTACTTGGGCTGCCCACCGGGCCACCCCATCCATGTCAGGGAAACCCGCTGCAGCCCCCGTCATGTGTGGGGCCGCCTCTGCCCTCCAGGTCCTTTCCTGCCCATGGACATGTCCTTGAAAATGCTCCTTGCATGTGTCTGTGCCCTGGGAATGGTGTGGGCTGCAGTGACCAACCCCAGGCTGCAGGGCGCATCTCTCTGACACCTCCACGTGGCTTCAGATTTCTTCTTCTAGAAGCTTCTGGCCCCAGGCTGGCTGGGGTGCTTCTCATGCATGACCCCTAGTGCCATCCATGCTAATGACACATACACTCTACTATCTTTTCCTAATAAATGGCAGATTTGAGACAGGAACAATGTGTCTCACAGAGGATGTCCAGCTGCTGAAGTGAGGCCAAGTTACCCCAGGTGCCCAGTGACAACCTGCTGTGAAGGAGCCAGTGAGTGAACGACGTCACCCCCGTGTGAAGGGGACAGTGAGTGAACGATGTCACCTCCGTGTGAAGGGGACAGTGAATGAACTACGTCACCTCCCATGTGAAGGAGCCAGTGAATGATGTCACCTCCATGTGAAGAGCACAGTGAGTGAACGTCACTCCCGTGTGAAGGGGTGAGTGAATGACGTCACCCGTGTGAAGGGGACAGTGAGTGATGTCACCTGCGTGTGAAGGGGACAGTGAGCAAACGACATCACCCCCTTGTGGTCAGTGAGGTGACGTCACCCCCGTGCAAAGGGGACAGTGAGTGAACGATGTTTCCCCCGTGCAAAGGGGTGAGTGAGTGAACATCACCCCCGTGTGAAGGGGGACAGTGACGTCACCCCCGTGCGAAGGGGTCAGTAACATCACCCCCGTGTGAAGGGGACAGTGACGTCACCCCCCGTGTGAAGGGGACAGTGAGTGACATCACCCCTGTGTGAAGGGGTCAGTGAGTGAACATCACCCCCGTGTGCAGGGGACAGTGACGTCACCCCGTGTGAAGGGGACAGTGAGGTGAACGACGTCTCCCCCGTGTTCTCAGGAACGCTACTGCACCATTCTCTAGGGTGGGTCATCCAGGGGCTCCCACACATTGGCACAGGGCATGTTCCAGAGCCTTGGGTGGTTCCTACACTACCAGTGAGACGCTTGGCTGCACTGACACAGCCCTTCAGGAGATTCTCATTCTTCCCCTTAAACACAGGTGTCCCCTGTCTCTGAAACACTTAGCGAAGCTGCTGAAATCACCCTTTCACCTCCTAAACAGGTTCCCTCGTGTAATTAACAGAGCCACGGGCTGGCAGCTCCTTCCCTCCCACAGTCTCTGCGACTGACCCACACGAGCCCAGCAGGACCCCCAGGACCCCCGGGACCCCCAGGACCCCGTACTTACTCCAGGTCAGTGAAGGTGCTGCTGGGCACCTGCAGGAGGCGGGCGACGTCCTCCACCAGCCGCCTTCCTTCCTCGGGGGCGCAGGGGCTGCAGAGGACAGTGGGGGGGGGCAGTCACCACAGGGGAAATGTACATTCAAATGTCCACAGAGCCTTCAGTCTGGAGCACTAAAGCGCCATGGCCCCACAGCCCTACTTCCTGGTCCCCCACACACACCCTGCTCTCCAGGCCTGGGGTGAGCTGCCCCTCAGGCACGAGGGGTCACCCGAGTTTCCAGCTGTCAGACAGTGCAGCATGGACGGGGCTGTGGGAAGCCCCCGTGGCCCCCCATGTGGACACTGGCTCCTCTCAGCCTTAGTAAAAAGTACACTAAAGGGGAGAAGGGAGGAGGCAGGGACGGGCAGGCGCGGAGGGAGCTGGGACTCTGGCTGTGGACGGGCGGACGCACAGAGAAACCACCTGTTTTTAATGGGCTCATCTCTGACGTGAACCAGGCCCCAGTAAGGGGTGATTTAACCACCCAATGGAGGAGTGCACGTGGAAACCAGGCAGCCAGCCCACTGGCAGCAACTCAGGGGAAGGGGGCAGGGGCATTCCTGGAAGACGCCGTGGCTGCAGACTCCCCTCAAGGCCGCCTGGCTGGGTCCTGTTCCATCAAGAGCCGCAAGCCGTCACCAGGGCGGTTTGCAGCCCCGATGCCCAATCTCAGTGGCAGCATTCAGGCTGAAAGTCACGAGCTGCCTGTGAAATCCTGTTAGTACCACTTTAGCGGAGTATTAAATTACATTGTTATGTAAAAGCCGAGCTGTACGGCAAGGCGTTCCCCCCAGTGGACGGAGGCACCTGCATTCCTCATCCAGTGATCGTGCAGGACACCCCGCAGGGTGCCAGGCGCTGCTTCCAAATGCAGCAACAGACGGCAAAACCAGCCCTGCCCTCGGGGGGTTCACATCCCAGGGGAAAGGCAGCGAAGAGACGTTAGTGAACAGAAATTGATCCTGCTGTGATGGCTTAAATCATGTCACCTAAAAACATATGTTGAAATCCTAAAACCCAATAATGTGAACCTATTTGGAAATAGGGCATTCACAGATTTAGTTAAGCTGGGTTGTTAGGGTGAACCCTAAGCAAATGTCACTGGTGTCCGTATAAAAAGGAGGGTCTGGACTCAGAGACAAACACAGAGCGCAGGACGGTGCAAAAACACAGGGAGAAAGCCAAGGTTATCTCAGGCCAGTGGCAGCGGGGGACCAGGCTGGGAGCAGACCCTCCTCAGCCTCAGGGCACCAGCCCTGCCCACTTCTGGGTCCTGGACTTCAGCCTCTGCGCTGGAGCATCTAAGACGGAGCCCTGGTTTCCCCCAGCATCTAGGGTCAGGGTGATGAGAGGAACTGGCAAAGAGAAAGGAAAGGGCTGCCCCAGAGGCAGGCAGTGAGCTCGCGAGAGTTCCAAGCAGGAGAAGGGCTGGACGTCAGACCGGTCCAGAGACATGAGGATGGGGAGCTGACACGGAGCTACGGGTCCCAGCGGCTATGGGTGAACCTGCAGTAGCTCTTCTGCGAGGCTGTAGGGACCCGCAGCCTGTTGAGGGTTGGAGGGATGGAGGGTAGGAAAGGAGAGATGGGGCCAGCACTGCAAGCGCCACCCCTGAGCTCTAGGGGCAGGAGGGGAGGTTTCTGTGAAGCTGGGAGACGCATCAGGACAACAGCGTAGGGATGGGAATGATGAGACCAGGAGGTGCCAGGTGTGGGGCACGTCCTTGCACACCCCAGAGCAGGCAGAGGCCTCCGGCAGGAGTGGGGGCGCTGGTAACGGAGCTGGCACGAGGGCTGGAGACCCTGGGCATTCTCTACTCATGACTTGAACTCCCCCTGGGGGAGACCCAGCAGGGCCTGCAGATTCAGACGTGTGAGCGGGGGACACACAGTGACTAGTCCAGCCTGAGTGCTGCTGCGTCAGCTGCAGAGACAGCTTAGTTATTGGGGTTATGAATCCTTCCTGGGGACAGAGACACACTGAGGTGGAGTCTCACAGGCCTCGCACCCGGCAATGAGAAAGCCATCCGATGCCATCAATGCTACAAGCTGTTGTCGTGGCCACCAGGGACACAGCCCAGTGTCCTTGGCCATGACCTTGAGGCACGTAGCCATCTGGGACCAGCTGGGGGCACTGGCCGACCTTCTGCTGAGGGAGGAGCCACATATGGGCTCAGGGTGGAGCCTGTTCCAAAAGCCCTGTACCTCCAGGGAGGCCGGCAGCCCCCCACATCTGGGTATCCCCTCAGAGCCACCCAGGGAGGGTGTCCAGGCCCATGCCTGTCCTGCCCAGCCAGTGCAGTTGGAATTAGAGCCCAGGACAGTGTATTTAAAATCAAAATATAAAACCAAAAGAATCCCTTGCAGGCGAAAGTGACGACTGGTCCAGTTTGGGAGCCCTGGTTACATCAATGGAAAGATGAGGGCGCACCCACGTACGCCATGCCTTCCCTGCCTAGTCTGGGGCTCTGGGTCCTGAGTGGGCCAAGACTCACCAGGAAGGCTGTCGGAAGGCAGATGCCCCAGCCCCCACCCTCAGAGTTTCGGAGTCAGCAGGCCACTGGTCAGGCCTGGGAATCTGCATTTCTTGTAGGTTCCCACTAGCACTGACACTGTTGTCCAGGCACCTGCTTTGGGAACCCCTGGGCCAAACTCCCACACCATAAAACCACTAGCAAAGCCACATGACCCCAACCTTAGGCTAACGTAGGTCGCTCAGCTTCAGGCAGTCTACATGTTAGTTGGGAGGGACGTGAAAGACTTGTGTGGGAATGCTCTGCTCTTCATCTAACAAAGATTTCCTGAGCACTAGGGGTACCAGGCTGAGCCAGGAGCTATGGAGACAGAGATGAGGGAGGAGGAGGAGGAGCCCGCAGCCCCAGGCAGCCTCTGGTCTGGCAGGAGCAACAGTGAACGTGCATAAAAACCCACGGCACACCCCAGGGAAAGGAGAAGCCAGGGTCATGGGGCCTACACGGGAGCCTGGTCCAGGCTGGGGCAGGGGTGCCCCAGAAGGATCTCCAGCTACCACAGGGCTGAGAGGATGGACCATGTCACTAGTCTAAGGCATGGAGTGCGAGAGGCGGGCACAGGGGTGGAAACAGAAGCGGATGCCCCAAGGCAGCACAGTCACCTGGAGAACTTGAGAGAAGGGGCTGGGGAGGCACGGACGGCTGGGGGAAGGAGCCACCTACACGGTGCTCCTCATCCCAAATACAACGGCAAGCTATCAACAGGGCCTAAGGAAGGGAGCTGTGCTGATCAGACATTTAAAAGTTGACTCTCCTGGTCCCAGCTGCTCAGAAGGCTGAGGAGCCCAGATTGCTAGAGCCCAGGAGCTCAAGGCTGCAGTGAGCTATGATCGCACCTGTGAATGTCCGCTGCACCCCAGCCTGGGTGAAAAGCAAGACCCCATATCCAAAACAGCAACACCAACAATGAAAGTTTCTCTCTCCTGGATAAAGAATAGGTTGGAGACCAGAGGAGACACAAGGGGAGCAGCGGGAGGCCTCCAGAATGTCTCCGTGAGACTTGAGCTCATGCGGCATGGACCATGGTGACGGTGACTGAATGAACATGGTTACAGGCAGCAAGATGTTAGCAGGGAAGGTGTTCAGAGCTGTGAGTGAGCAAGGTGGGCTCTCCAGGGCAGAAGGGACGGCAGAGGCTGATGTTGCTTTCTGACGCAGGCTGCTATGAACTGGTTGTGAACCCCTAAATCTGTTCCAATCGTTAGCCCCAAGGTGAAGGTGTGATGAGGACGGGCCTATGCGGGGTGGACACGTCTTGAAGGCGGAGCCTCCTAATGGGATCAGTGCCCTCTACAAAAGGCTCTGTAGCTCTTTCTCCTCCATGCGAGACAATGCCATCTGCAACCTGGAAGTGTCCACCAATAACCCAAAATCTGCTGGCATCTGGATTCCAACCTCTAGAACTGAGGAAGAAATTCCTATTGCTTCTAAGCTGCCCCCTCCATGGTACTTTGTTATGCACTGCGAGTGGACACAGGGACAGCCCCAGGACAGAGGAAAGATCCTGAGGTGAGCCTCAAACACAGTGAGTCTGTGTTGCCTGCAAGGCATCAGGCGGCTATGACAGGACTAGGTGGGCTCTGAACTGTCTGCACTGAGCCCACACCTCACACTCCACCTGCGCCACCCTCAGATGGAAGAGGAAAGGAGCCTGGTTAGCACAGGTGAGTAACTGGGAACTGGAGTTTTATAAGCCAGGCCCACTCTGCGCAGCCTGCACAGAGTGGGGCAGTGAGGACGTCACCCACGTGGGTGGGCTTTGGCTACTGCACCACACACCTCTCCTGCACATGAGCACCGCAAGTACTCACTCCACCAGCAGACTCTACCTTGGCATTAACTGCATGAATGAATGAACAGGAAAATGTCAAGAATGTAAAAAATTCCAACAGTTTAAAAATTATTAAAATGTAAACTATTAAATGAACCCCCACTCAATTTATAAAGTTTCTGTAAAACTTAAGTAAAGCAGGAATGAATTTTAGGAAAATGGTGAGTAGGAGACACCAAGAATCTGTCTCCTACCTGACGACATTGTGCTAGTCAGATCTGTCTGATGCAACCAATCCTTGAACTCTGAAGCCTAATGAAGGCATCCGACTTCTAGGGGAAGGTTTGGGATACACCTTGCAGTCAACGTCAGCTTTTATCACAGTAGGAGCTACCCCTACCTCCCCCTCCAGCCCTGTGGCACGCAGCTGTGCACATGTTCCTGGAGCCGCCTGCACACACTTGCAAGAGCCAGAACAGGCAACACAGACTTTGTCCTCCAAACATTGGCCATCTGTGGTCTCACTGCTGATTGCCGCTTCTCATCACCGAGGCGCAGGCAAGGAGGAGGGGCGCCATCGTTTGACCACCTCCTCGTTGTTGCTGCTCCTCACCCTCTGGTCAAAGTGACTTACAGGGGATTTTAAATGCTAACGCCCATTTTTCCCACCTTCATTTTTCTCCTTTCCCCTTGTGGAAGCCAGAAATTAAACACCAGAATATTCAAAAGTAACTGAATGTACAGGGAAAATTACAAAGTCACCACACATGCCCAGGGGAAAGGCTCAGACAAGACCATAAGTTTATACCTCAGGCTGATCCTCGGCACAGAGACAGCCTACAACAATTTTAAAAGAAAGAAAAACAATCAATAGCAAACCTGTGGAGAGACAATCTGATTTCCAGAGCTAGATTAAACTTTCTAGTTTTCAACAAAAAATTACAAGGCATACGAAGAAACAGGAAACTACTGCCCATTCAAAGGAAAAAGGTAAGTCAACAATAATCGTCTCTAAAAAATCACCAGATGGCAGATGTACTAGGCAAAGACTTTAAAACAATTGTCAGAAAATGCTTGAAGAATTAAAAAAAGATGTAAAGAAAGGCAAGAAAACTATGTATGACAATATCAATAAAGAGAAAACCTAAAAAAAGAAATTCTGAAGCTCAAAATACAATAACGGAAACTAGAAAGTTCACTAGAGAGATTAAAAGGCAGATTTGAGCAAGAAAAATAAAAAACCAGTGAACTTGAAGATAGGACAATGGAAATTATTGAGTCTAAGCAAACAAAAGAAAAAAAGATTGAAGAAAAGTCACAAAATCCTAAGGGATATATGGGACACCACCAAGAGAACCAGTATATAAATTGTGAGAGAAAATTACCCAAAAGAAAAAGAGAGATAAAGGGGCAGAGAAAATACTTGAACAATAGCTGAAAACTTCCCAAAATTTGATGAAAGACATGCATATAAACATCCGAGACGCTCATTGAACTCCAAGTAAAATTAACTCAAAGAGACACATTTTAACTAAATTTTTAAAAGATAAGAACAAACGGAGAATTGCCCCTTATATTTGAAAGCAGCAAGAAGGAAGCAGTTTATCACACACCAGGGATCCCCAATAATATTATCAGCAGAAACTTTGCAGGCCAGAAAGCAATATATTCCAAGTGAACCAACATATTCCAAGTGCTACAGAAAAAAAGAAAAAAAAAAACCTGTCAACCAAGAATCCTATATCCAACAAAATTGCACTTCAAAAGTGAAGAATAAATTAAGACATTCTTAGATAAACCAAAGCTGAGTTTGTTATATAAGAGACAGTACTGTAAGTGTATTATTGCTACATTTTTAGTTTAACATAAAAATTCCAATTTTGACTATTAAAGGAAAGTGAAACACTTACATCACTATTTAAGAAACTTCATACTGTATCTAGAGTATACAGGGTACTCTTAATAACTAACAAGAATACAAACAATACCATTTAAAAATGGGCAAAGGACATGAATAGACATTCCTCCAAGAGAATATACAAGTGACCAAAAGCACATGAAAAGATGCTCAATGTCACTAATCATTAGGAAAACACAAATCAAAACTACAGTGTGATACCACCTCATACCTATCAGGATGGCTACTATAAGAAAAAAAAAAAAAACAGAAAATAATAAATGTTGGCAAAGATATGGATAAAGTGGAACTCCCGTGCACTGCTGGTGAAAATGTAACACGCTATATTGAGTGTGGAAAAGAGAATGGAGATTCCTAAAAAAAACCAAAACACAGAATTAAGTTATGAACCTTGGTATATAGAGTGGTCCCCCCGCCCCACCCCGTTAGCTGCAGTTGGTTTTCTGTGCTTTCAGGTACCTGAGGTACAGTACGAGAAGATACTTGAAAGAGTGAGAGACCACATATACACAACTTCTATTACAGTAAATTGCTGTAATGGTTCTATTTTATCAGTAGTTATTGTTGTTACTCTCATACTCTGTCTAATTTATAAATCGACCTTTATCACACATATGTATGTACAGGAAAACACGCTTATATAGGGTTCTGCACTATCTGATGTTTCAAGCATCCACTGGGGGTCCTGGAATGTCTCCCCTTGGATAAAGGGGGAGACTACCCAAAAGAATTGAAAACAGGGTCTCAAAGAGATGTTAGTGCCCCACATTCACAGCAGCATTATCTCAATCACTAAAGCATGGGGGGGGCAACCCAAAGGCCTACTGATGGACAAATGGAGGAGCAAAGCATGGCCTGCACTAACAGTAGAATATTACTCAGCCCTGAACAGGAAGAAGTTCAGGCACATGCGACAATGTGGATGAACCCCGAAACATGATGCTAACTGAAATAACCTGGGCGTAAAAGGACAAATCCTGTCTGTCCACCCACGTGAGGGTCCTAGAATCCTCAAATTCACAGAGACAGAGAGTAGAGTGACGGGTGCCGGGGGCTGGGGTAGGGTAGTGTTTAATGGAGACAGAGCTTCAGTTTTACAGGATAAAGAGCTCTGGAGATGGACAGCGGCAACAGCTGCACAACAGCACAGATGTACTGAACACCACTGAATTCTATGCTTAGAAATGGTTAAGAGGGTACATTTTACGTTATATATATTTAACACAATACAAAAAGTTGGCGGGACGATCAAATAAGGCAATGAGTTTAAAGGTGCCGTGAAACGTGGCTGCTTTCCACATCCAAGGCAGTGGACCAGTCCTGGTCCTCTTTCTGCTTCAGCAGAAGCCTCCTCATGGCTCACAGAGAAAGCTGGGCCAGGTTCCTGCTGGGCAAAGCTCCTTTCACTCCATCTCCCAGGAAAGCCTGTGGCGCATTCTTTAAAGTGGATTTTTCAAGGTATCTTTCCGTGTAACTTTACAATTGAGAAACATGCAATTTTCCTTTAGAGTGGCCACTGGAAGAGGAGGGTCTCGGGTGTCCTTTCTTTTCCTTCACATTTTGGATGTCAGCGCTAATCCAGGTCAGCCCCTGCCCCAAAACATCCTCCAGGGCCATCTGAACAGCTTGGGAAGGGCACCGGTGTCAGAAAAGGCCTGAATGGCCGGATGTTGGGCCAGAAGGGAGGAGACAGGGAAGGGAGCCAGGGTGGGCCATGAAGGTGAGCTCAGGCTGTAGCTGGACAAGGCAATGACTCACCACAGCCGGGTCAGCTCCCCCGGCTGATACCGTGCCAGGCTGCTGGGAACTCTAGCCTCATCCAGCCAGCCTCCCTGCTCCAAGCCAGCCCCCTCCTGGCAGGCAAGTGTGATGCTTCCCACAGAGCCCCTCGTTCCTTTCCTGAGACGCTTCCAGACAATCCCTCACTTTTTTCCCTGCAGCTACAGGTCCCTCCTCCTGGCTCCTGTGCTCCCTCGAGGCCTGGGCTTTTCTACACGTTCGCTTCCCCCAAAATCCGCCCCATTGGCTCAGTGTGGTAGTTCCATAGGAACACGTCCCAACCCAGAGGGGTCTGGGGTAGGCAGAGAGAGGCGTGCCTGTGTGAGCCATGCATCTCTGAAGCTCGGTCTCTGGATTTGGAAGGCAGCTTCCTCTTTGCTGAGAGGTAAGGGGCTCCCTCCTCTCCACACATGGCATCCGTCCTGTAATTCCTCCTGGCAACCTAACATGAAATCATTTTAAAGTTGTCTCTTGGAGGACTCGGGCAGCTGTCCTGCCCTTTGTGCAGTCTTAAATAATCCCTCTAGTTTGTAAAAAGGATAAAATGTAAACGGTAGCCGGGTGCGGTGGCCCACGCCTGTAATCCCAGCACTTTGGGAGGCCGAGGCGGGTAGATCATGAGGTCAGGAGATTGAGACCATCCTGGCTAACACGGTAAAACCCGGTCTCTACTAAAAATAAAAAAAATTAGCCAGGTGTGGTGGTGGGCACCTGTAGTCCCAGCTACTTGGGAGGTTGAGGCAGGAGAATTGCTTGAACCTGAGAGGCCGAGGTTGCAGTGAGCCGAGATTGCGCCACTGAACTCCAGACTGGGCGACAGAACAAGACTTTGTCTCAAAAAAAAAAAAAAAAAAAAAATGTAAATGGCAAAGGATTACTTTGTCCATCAGAAAATGTGAGAGAAAAAATCATGCCTGGAAAAGCCAAGCCCCCCCATCCTTCATCAACCTCAGCCCAGCAAGGCCAAGCCCCCCATTCTCCCATCTGAGCCTCAGCCCAGCAAGGCCAAGCCCCCCATCCTCCCATCAACCTCAGCCCAACAAGGCCAAGCTCCCCCATCCTCCCATCTGAGCCTCAGCCCAGCAAGGCCAAGCCCCCCACCTCCCATCTGAGCCTCAGCCCAGCAAGGCCAAGCCCCCCCATCCTCTCATCTGAGCCTCAGCCCAGCAAGGCCAAGCCCCCCACCTCCCATCTGATCCTCAGCCCAGCAAGTCCAAGCCCCCCCCCATCCTCCCATCTGAGCCTCAGCCCAGTAAGTCCAAGCCCCCTCATCCTCCCATCTGAACCTCAGCCCAGCAAGGCCAAGACCCCCCATCCTCCCATCAACCTCAGCCCAGCAAGGCCAAGCCCCCCATCCTCCATCAACCTCAGCCCAGCAAGGCCAAGCCCTCCATCCTCCCATCAACCTCAGCCCAGCAAGGCCAAGCCCCCCATCCTCCATCAACCTCAGCCCAGCAAGGCCAAGCGCCCCCATCCTCCCATCAACCTCAGCCCAGCAAGGCCAAGCCCCCCCATCCTCCATCAACCTCGGCCCAGCAAGGCCAAGCCCCCCCATCCTCCATCAACCTCGGCCCAGCAAGGCCAAGACCCCCATCCTCCATCAACCTCGGCCCAGCAAGGCCAAGCCCCCCATCCTCCATCAACCTCAGCCCAGCAAGGCAAGTCCCCTTCCTCCATGTGAACCTCGGCCCAGCAAGGCAAGCTCCCCCATCCTCCATCAACCTCAGCCCAGCAAGGCCAAGCCCCCCATCCTCCATCAACCTCAGCCCAGCAAGGCAAGTCCCCCTTCCTCCATGTGAACCTCAGCCCAGCAAGGCAAGCCCCCCATCCTCCATCAACCTCGGCCCAGCAAGGCAAGCCCCCCATCCTCCATGTGAACCTCGGCCCAGCAAGGCAAGCTCCTCATCCTCCATCAACCTCAGCCCAGCAAGGCCAGCCCCCCATTCTCCATCTGAACCTCTCAGCACAAAGAGCATGTGGATGCTGAGGTGACTCCGAGTCTAAACCACATTCTCCTCCTTTCTGTGGGACAATTAAATACACAAAAGACCCCCCTTTTAAAGAACGGCATCTGTGTCTTGCAAATCAACAGCCAATCTGTTAAGGTTTAAGCTGAAATCTGGTAAAACTTGCCCCAGAGAATCACAAATGATTAGTCCAATAACATGGCAAAAACCTCAATGTCTCTTCAAGAAGAGAGGGGGACCCGGCCGAGTGCAGCGTGCCTCGCACAGCCGCACAAACTGCCCACATAAAGCTGTGCTGTCTTCACCAGGGGTCTCCCAACCAACTGAGGTCGCGAAGGAAAAGAAAAGAAGTCAGCCAAGAAAAACATGATCTTTTTTTTCTTTAACCCACTGCTTTTTGGAGGTAAATATTCCAGTCCCGAAGACATCAGCGAACGCACGACAAGAAAATAAACCCAAATGCAAAGAAACGCCCTGGCTTGTTTCTACTTGGAAAGTCACAAGCGCAGAGAGGAAATGGCCGGAAGTGAGCAGTCTCCTTCCCCAGAAGGCGCCAGGCTGAGCGCACAGCGGCCCCCTCCTGTCCCTCCCCTCCAGGGTGAGCCCACGAGCGTGAACGTTGCAGGATCACTGCCCCTGCAGGTGCCCCCGGCAAACCACAGCAGCCTCTTGCTCTCTTGGGTAGCACCTCGGTGTCCGTTTGGAAAGCCCTTAAATGACCAGATAGCGTGGTTCTCTGGGCACTCATCTCTCTCCTACCCTGGGGGAGGGGTGGGCGGCTGTCCCCCTGCAAGTGTGGCTCAAGTCCCCAGGACACCTGCAGGGAACCACACAGTGTCCACAAACACAACATGGGGACCTCTGGGAGAAACAGGGCTCCAGCACAGAGTGAGGAGACCCAGGCAACCACACACACACAGGCTCCAGCACAAGGTGAGGACACACACACACACACAGGCTTCAGCACAGGGTGAGGAGGAAACACACACACACAGGCTCCAGCACATGGGGAGGAGGAGACACACTCTCACACATACACACACACACAAGTCTCCAGCACACGGTGAGGACACACACACATACACACACAGTCTTCAGCACACGGTGAGGACACACACACACACACACACACACAGGCTCCAGCACACGGTGAGGACACACACACACACACAGGCTTCAGCACAGGGCGAGGAAAAAAAACACACACACACAGGCTTCAGCACAGGGTGAGGTGGACACACACACACACACACACACACACACAAGACACAGGCTCCAGCACACGGTGAGGAGGAGATACACTCACACACACACACACACACACACACACACACAGTCTCCAGCACACAGTGAGGAGGAGATACACTCACACACACACACACACACGCACAGGCTCCAGCACATGGTGAGGAGGAGATACACTCACACACACACACACACACACACACAGGCTCCAGCACACGGTGAGGAGACACACACACACACACACACACAGGCTTCAGCACAGGGTGAGGAGGAAACACACACAGGCTCCAGCACACAGTGAGGAGACACACTCTCAGACACACACACACACACACAGGCTCCAGCACATGGTGAGGACACACACACACACACAGGCTCCAGCACATGGTGAGGACACACACACACACACACAGGCTTGAGCACAGGGTGAGGAAAAAACACACACACACAGGCTCCAGCACTGGGTGAGGTGGACACACACACACAAAGGCTCCAGCACAGGGTGAGGAGGAAACACACACACACACACACACACAGGCTCCAGCACACGGTGAGGAGACACACACACACACACACACAGGCTTCAGCACGGGGTGAGGAGGAACACACACACACAGGCTCCAGCACACAGTGAGGACACACACACACACACACACACACACACAGGCTCCAGCACTGGGTGAGGTGGACACACACACACACACACACACACAGGCTTCAGCACAGGGTGAGGAAAAACACACACACAGGCTCCAGCACTGGGTGAGGTGGACACACACACACACACACACAGGCTTCAGCACAGGGTGAGGAAAAACACACACACAGGCTCCAGCACAGGGTGAGGTGGACACACACACACACACACAGGCTCCAGCACACGGTGAAGAGGAGATACACTCTCCACACACACACACACACACACACACACAGGCTTCAGCACAGGGTGAGGTGGACACACACACACAGGCTCCAGCACAAGGTGAGGAGGAAACACACACACACACACACAGGTTCCAGCATGCAGTGAGGAGACACACACACACACACACACACACACACACACACACACACAGGCTCCAGCACAGGGTGAGGAGGAAACACACACACACACACACACACACACAGGCTCCAGCACACGGTGAGGAGGAGAGCAACACTTACACACACACACACACACACACACACACACACACACACACAAGGCTCCAGCACACAGTGAGGAAGAGATACACTCACTCACACACACACACACACACACAGGCTCCAGCACACAGTGAGGAGACACACACACACACAGGCTCCAGCACAGGGTGAGGTGGAGACACACACACACACACACACACACACAGGCTCCAGCACAGGGTGGAGACACACACACACACAGGCTCCAGCACAGGGTGAGGAGGAGACACACACACACACACACGCACGCTCCAGCACAGGGTGAGGAGGACACACACACACAAACACATACACACACACACAAAACACATACACGCTCCAGCACAGGGTGAGGACACACACACACACATACACAGGCTCCAGCACAGGGTGAGGAGGGACACACACACACACAGAGCACACAACATACATGCAACACACCACACATGAAATACATAGCACATATCACACCATGAACATACTACATGCCACACATGCCACATATATAACACACTGTGCACCATGCACACACCACAGAACACACATACAACACACACCACACAGACAACACACGCCACACGCTACACACAACAGACATGCAAAACATACCACACATACAATACACAGCACACATACACCACACGCACACACACAACACTAATACAACACACACCACACGTACAACACACACTACACACAACACACATGCAACACATACCACACCACACATCACCACTCATCACTAACCACCACACACACCTCATACCACACACGCCACACACATAGCAGTGTTTCCTAGGGAGGGAGACGGCCACAGCATGGGGTGTTTGACCATGCATAGGGATCAGCTGTTATATGGGGGAGACGTCACAGCACGGGCGTTTCATCACACCTGGGAGTCGGTCGTGAGAGTGGGGAGACGTCCACAGCATGGGGCATTTCATCTCACGTGGGAACCAATCGTGTTAAGGGTCTAGTCACCAGGTGCCAAGGCAGGCACCTCTCCTCCGGCTTTGCTGGTGCAGACACACAGGCTCAGAACACAGACACGCGGCCTCAGAACAGACACGCAGCCTCAGAACACAGACACGCAGCCTCAGAACAAACACGCGGCCTCAGAACACAGACACGTGGCCTCAGAACAGACACGCACCCTCAGAACACAGACACGCACCCTCAGAACACAGACATGCACCCTCAGAACACAGACACGTGGCCTCAGAACAGACATGCGGCCCTCAGAACACAGACACGCACCCTCAGAACACAGACACGCAGCCTCAGACCAGACATGCGGCCTCAGAACACAGACACGCACCCTCAGAACACAGACACGCAGCCTCAGACCAGACACGCCGGCCTCAGAACACAGACACACGGCCTCAGAACACAGACACGCACCCTCAGAACACAGACACGCGGCCTCAGAACAGACACGCGGCCTCAGAACAGACACGCAGCCTCAGAACACAGACACGCGGCCTCAGACCAGACACGCGGCCTCAGAACACAGACACGCGGCCTCAGAACAGACACGCGGCCTCAGAACACAGACACGCGGCCTCAGACCAGACACGTGGCCTCAGAACACAGACACGCGGCCTCAGAACAGACACGCGGCCTCAGAACACAGACACGCACCCTCAGAACACAGACACGCAGCCTCAGACCAGACACGCGGCCTCAGACCAGACACGCGGCCTCAGAATAGACACACGGCCTCAGAACACAGACACGTGGCCTCAGAACACAGACACGCACCCTCAGAACACAGACACGCACCCCTCAGAACACAGACACGCAACCTCAGAACACACACGGCCTCAGAACACAGACACGCGCCCTCAGAACACAGACATGTGCCCTCAGAACACAGACACGTTCCCTCAGAACACAGACACGCGCCCCTCAGGACACAGACACGCAACCTCAGAACACACACGGCCTCAGAACACAGACACGCATCTTCAGAACGCAGACATGTGGCCTCAGAACGCAGACACGCATCCTCAGAACGCGGACACGCGTCCTCAGAACACACACACACGGCCTCAGTACACAGACACGCGCCCCTCAGGACGCAGACACACAACCTCTGGACACAGACACGCATCCTCAGGACACAGACAGACATCCTCAGAACACACACGCAGCCTCAGAACACATTACATAGAACCTGCCTGTGCTTCTCTGAAGGGCTTAGAGCAAACAAATAAACAGCCATGAGGAGTTCCTGACTCTACAAATAGGAGAGCAAGGCCACAGACAGACATGTGGGATGCCTCGTCCAAGCAAAGAGCCTGGAAATGGGAAAACTCGTCCTGGCTTATTATTTAAAGCACTCTTGAAAAAATGGAGTCCACATATAACCGTAAGCTTGAAATTTCCACTGCTTACAACTGACCTAAAAATACAACAAAGATAATCATCTACGGCTGAAAACTGTCTTTTAATTTGGCTTTGATACACGCTCTGTGGTTTGGGCTCAAGATAAAATACTTCTGCCCAATTATGATATGCCACTAGTTCTCCCCTGATGAAATGTGGCATCTCCAGCACAGCGACAGCCAGCACAGGCGGGGCACAGGGAGGGTCTCAGAGTCCGCGGGACGGATGGGTTCTCAGCTGTAATGCAGCGCCCACCTCCACTGTGAATAATCCTTGAAATGAGACGGACTTCTTAACCAAGGAGGAAATACCTGAACAGATGCGCATCAGAACCGAAAGGCAAAATTACTACCTACATATGCACAGATACACACACACAGATATGCACAGATACACACGCACAGATATGCACAGATACACACACACACCCAACGTACACACTCACATATGCACAGATACACACACATCTACCCGACATACACACTCACATATGCACAGATACACACACATCTACCCAACATACACACTCACATATGCACAGATACACATGCACAGATATGCACAGATACACACACACACCCAACGTACACACTCACATATGCACAGATACACATGCACATATGCAGACACATGTATCTACCCAGCATACACACTCACACACATATGCACAGATACACATCTACCCAACATACACACTCACATACGCATAGATACACATCTACCCAACATACATGCTCACAAACATATGCACAGATACACACACATCTACCCAACATACATGCTCACACACATATGCACAGACACACACATCTACCCAACATACACACTCACATACGCATAGATACACACACATCTACCCAACATACACGCTCACAAACATATGCACAGATACACACACATCTACCCAACATACACGTTCACACACATATGCACAGACACACACATCTACCCAACATACACACTCACATACACACAGATACACACACATCCACCCAACATACACGCTCACAAACATATGCACAGATACACACATCTACCCAACATACACGTTCACACACATATGCACAGACACACACATCTACCCAACATACACACTCATACACACAGATACACACACATCCACCCAACATACACGCTCACAAACATATGCACAGATACACACATCTACCCAACATACACGCTCACACACATATGCACATACACACATCTACCCAACATACTCACATACGCAGATACACACACATCTACCCAACATACACACTCACATATGCACAGATACACATGCACATATGCATACATATGCATCTACCCAGCATACACACTCACACACATGCACAGATACACACACATCTACCCAACATACACGCTCACACACATATGCACACACACATCTACCCAACATACACACTCACATACGCAGATACACATCTACCCAACATACACGCTCACAAACATATGCACAGATACACACACATGTACATATGCATACACATGCATCTACCCAAATACACACACACATGCACAGACACACATCTACCTAACATACACACTCATACATACACAGATACACACACATGTACCCAACATACATGCTCACATACGCAGATACACACAACGCACATATGCATACACATGCATCTACCCATGTTCACACACATATGCAAACACACACATCTACCCAACATACACACATACGCACAGATACACACACATCTACCCAACATACACATCTACCCAACATACACACTCATATACCCAACATACACACTCATATACCTATGCACAGATACACACACATCTACCCAACATACACTCATATATCCAACATACACACTCATATACATATGCACAGATACACACACATCTCAACATATACACTCATATACCCGACATACACACCCATATACCTATGCACAGATACACACACATCTACCCAACATACACACTCATATACCTATGCAGATACACACACATCTACCCAACATACACACTCATATACCCAACATACACACTCATATACCCGACATACACACTCATATACCTATGCACAGATACACACATATCTACCCAACATACACACTCATATATATATGCAGATACACACACATCTCAACATATACACTCATATACCCGACATACACACTCATATACATATGCACAGACACCACCCAACATACACACTCACACACATGCATACACACTCATCTACCCAACATACACACTCATATATATATGCACAAACACGCACACATCTACCCTACACACATATACCCAACATACACACTCATATACATATGCACAGATACACACACATCTATCCAACATATGCACTCACAAACACACCTGCATACACACACATCTACCCAACACACACGCTCAAATACATATGCACAGAAACACACACATCTACCCAACATACACACTCATCTACCCGACATACATACTCATATACTTAGGCACAGACACACACACACATCTATGCAACACACACACACAGACACACACACACATACACACACGTGGGTGCGTGTACAGCCAGCCAGACACATCCTTCTGTTTGAAACGCTTCCATCACTTGAAGAAAACACAAAACTTGTACAAAGCAAAGCATAAAATGTCAGATTCGTTAACGGGTGACCTGAGAACGGGCTAACCACTTGCACCTTGCTGGGCCCGTGGTGCCTGAATTCTGAGCCTTGTTAAGTTCAGGTCGACGTGAGGGTGGGAAGAGCACTGCTGTGAAGCCTCTCTTCCCCTCTGAAGGGCACCCACACCAGGATATTGGGGCCACTTTGGTGCAACACAGATAAAGCACGCAGAGTCCTTCCTAACAGGCAGGAGTCTTACGTGGAGCAGTTTCAGGGGCCACGTCCCGTCCCGCGTTCCTGCACGGGGCATGCTGGGAGAGCCACCCCTGCCCAGGCCTTCCTGCAGCCATGCCTGCCCTGAGCTCCCACCTTGCCTGGTCCCCCGCTGAAGGCGATTCTGACCTGCAGAGAGGCACTGCCTGCAGGTGACCCATCAGGACCAAGAACCCAGGGAGGGAGTTTCTTGGTTTGGTTTTGTTCAATGTACTTCAGAGAACGGCCCTCAAGCTCTGGAGCCCAGCTCAGAAGCACCAGGAGGAGCCACCGGCCAGGCGCCTGGCCACCTTCCGCACCTAAGACTCCAGGAATGCCTGCACCCCATTATTCAGTTAGACACTTAAAAGCACAAGCTTCCCTCACAGCAAGGAGGCGCCCCACCTGCAGCCCCTGGGCCATGAGCCCTCCCTCTGAGCACAGGACCCGAGCCGGGGGCAGCTACTCACTCTCTGTCCGTCACAATGTAGCCCCCGCGCCTCTTCCTCGGAAGGCTTCACCTCCAACTGCAGGCCGTCGCCGAGCGTCTCCCGAGCACCCGCTGGAAGGCTCTGCTCCTCCTTCGATGGCCCGGGCAAGGGGCTTTGGAGCTCCGCAAACCCGCCGGCCCCGGGCTGCGAATGCGGCTGCGGCCCCCAGCAGGTCTTTGGAGTACGTCAGGCTCTTGACGTTCTCCACTCCGGCAGTCTCCTCTTCTGAAGACAGGGAAGCCTCGGGGCGCTCTGATTCCTTCCTCTCCATTTTGAGGGGCTTTGCAAAGGGGAGGGCTCCAGGCGAGAGTCGAGACCTGTGCTCCTGCAGGAGGTCCCCGAGCGTGGCACTCAGACGATGGACCTGGCAGAGAGGACATTCTGTGAGGGGAAGTTTGCAAGACGAATGCTGATGTGACGTGTGCAATCCCGGGCTGCCCAGGACACAGTCACCCATGGGGACGACATGGACAGCCTGAAAGAGTGGGGGAGGAGGTGAAGTGTGTGCAGTCTATATTTAGAACGTTGTCTAGGTGAGGGTGGAGCGTGAGGGCCCTGAGTATCTGAATCACTTACGTGGTGTTTTTGTCCCCCCCGCACTCCCCTCACACATGTGCACACGCACACACCTCTCTGAAGAATCAGACTTTGTAGAGTTCGTGTAGGGCTATGGCATTGATATTTTTAGAAATAAACTGTGTGACACCAAGATCCCACCCCTGCCCTCTAGAAGCAATGGACGCTTCATAATAATGATAATAAATCTGCACTGAACGAGCTCTGTACTAAATGCGTTATATGCACGAACATACTGGGGCCTCATGTAAGCCTATCAGCAAGGAACCCTCGGTAACCCCAGTTCACAGAAGGGGGAAATGGAGGCACAAAGGGATTAACCCACGAGTGGGCACATCACAGGGATGTGAAATTGATTCCAGTGGTATCTGGGGGATCTGCGGTCCTCACGTGGGCCACGCTGCCCCAGCCGGGTCCCCCTTTCCCGGATGAGACATCGCTCACAGCCCCTCAGCACTTCTGCTGACGATGCATCGGATATGGGCTTGCTTCCTGCAGGTGTCTCATTTAATTACTACTCCAACCCCATAAGTAAGGGGTGAGTTCCACCTTTAATTTATAGACCGTGGGGTTTACAGAGGCTAAATATTGAGTTATTTGTACCAGATCACAAAGGTCGTGATGATCAGATCCAGAATTAGAACTCAGGTCTAAGGGCTGTCAAACATGTGCTCTCCACCCCGGGCCGCGCTGCCCTCCCAGGCACCCCACGCTGCGTCCTAAGAAAGACGGGGCTGCTCCCCGCTGCGGGCACGTGCCAGGCAGCCCACGGACAGCTTCTGGCGCATGTGATGGCAGAAGTCTTATGCCCACTCGGCAGGGTTTTTCCAACCACGAAATCACATCTTCAATATTTCATTAGACGGAAACAGGAAAATCTGATTCGCTTTACGACTCACTTTGCCAAAGACACTTTTATGAAAATTAAGGAAGGGCTATAAAGGAAATTGTTCTCATTTTGGATACAAATGACAACTTTTCCTTTTGTATTTTTGAAAATTTAAACAAAATAGTTGTGTGATAAAAACATTGCTCAAATTGGATCCTCAGTGACAACAGGACGTGGGGTTGACGTCACTAAACAGAGCCAGGAAAAGGCATAATATTCTAACATTCTCACTTAAATTGTGTTTCATGTGAGAAGAAAAAGAAAGATGTTTTTAAATAAATAACAACTCAGAAAATACAACACTCACATACCCTTTGTGAAAAACAGAACTGCTCAAAAATATACCCTGAACAACAGAGGACTCAGTCAAAGTTCCACGCACGGAGAATGGGAGAGGCTGCCGTCTACAGTCAGGGAGTCTCCGCTAACCGCAGCCCAAGGGCGCTCCTGCCCCTCGGGTGGGAGGGCTGGGTCTCTCCCTCTCCCCCAAGTGAGGAAATGTGTTTCTCAGCCCCACTTCTCCCTGCACAGCTCAGAGGGCAGGTCCCATCATTTCGGATGGATATTCAAAACAAGAACCGCGGAGGCTTCCTTCAGTCCTCGCTAACAGGCACGGAACCGCAAGCCACTAGGAGACTCTGAGGAGAGGGACTAGCCGAAGCTCCTCTTACGAGGTCACTGCTGATGTTGAGGACAGGTCTTCATCCTTTGGCCTCGTATTAATGACCAAAGGTTCTCCAAGTGAGAAGACTAAGAGGCGAACAGACTTAACAGGGAAGACAAGTGAGTAGCCCGTGGACGTCGCCTGCCACTGGGCCCTTCTGGCTGCCTCAGAGCAGCGGCACCCACAGGGGCTCTGGGATGGTGGAGCGTCCTCTGCCTGCGGCGTCCAGCGCCTTGGCTGTGAGCCACACGCGACTAATGGGCCACTGACCTGTGCCCAGTGCAGCCATGGCACTGCATCTTTTATTCACTTAATTTTAATCAATTTAGATGTAGGTTTAACCAGCCACACGTGGCCAGCAGCACCAGACGGGACAGCCAGGTGTGAGCAAGCTGAACCCCTCAGGACTCGGCAGGCGTGGAGGCGTCAAGCGTGGAAGATGGGCACAGGCTGCCACATGATGACCCTGGCTGGGAAATTCCGGGAAATACTAATTTTCTTCTTTGCATTCACATGATTTTCATATTTCTACAGTGGATAAATTAGGTCATAATCTAAAAAGAGATATTACGTATCCAAATATACACACTTTTGTATGTTCTCTTTATACTGTTTTTCAGTTTGGAGATAACGAGGGCTTTCTCCATAATTTTCTGGGAAAAAAACTTTTGTATTTCATAAGTGTCCCCCACACCATGAACAAAAAAATTACCAATTTCCACATTCACATGAAACAAACACGAGATGTCATCTTACCTCCTGGTACAGTCTGTCATCATCCTGTGCTCTGTCATCTGTAGAAGACACCAGTGTCACTAAAGCCCTCACTGAGAGTCACTGCAGCCGTGAAAAGGGCGACCGTGCAGACCCCTCCACGCAAAAGGTGAGGTGTGATGACGCTGGCATGCGTCCCTATCAGAGGGTCAGAATTTCCTGTTTATGACATAAAATGGCATTCGACAAACTTCACGAAGGAGGAGGGAACTGACAAGCTAGGGGCAGCTGTGACGGCCTCGCCAGGCTCTGTGGTCTCCGCTCACGGTCGTGTTAGCTCGTACCCAGCAGCAGTTCGTGTGGTGAAGGCAGAGTGCAGCCTTCATCTCACAATTAAGATGGCTTCAGAGCCCACTGACTTTGGTGATTTCACTGTGGTCAACATTTCTGTCTACATAAATATCCTGGCTGGGCACCGTGGCTCACACCTGTAATCCCAGCACTTTGGGAGGCCGAGGCAGGTGGATCACTTGAGGTCAGGAGTTGGAGACCAGCCTGGACAACATGATGAAATCCCAACTCTACTAAAATTACAAAAAATTAGCTGCGCATGGTGGCGTGCGCCTGTAATCCCAGCTACTTGGGAGGCTGAGGCATGAGAATCCCTTGAACCCAGAAGGCAGAGGTTGCAGTGAGCTGAGATCAAGCCATCGCACTCCAGTCTGGCGACAGAGTGAGATTCCATCTCAAAAAAATAAATAAGTAAAATAATAAATAAATGAATATCCTACTTGCAATGGCCAAAGGTGTGTGACTCATGGCACCTGAACAGTCGCCCCTGGGACAGCACACACACCAGGGCCTCCTACATCCTTCCTATCCCTAGTGAGGGTTCCAATGCCTTCAACCACTGGGCGACCACCTAACACAGGCCCCCCCTCAGGGTGCAGTCCCACCCCTCCCCTGCACCCTGCCATCAACCAAGGCAGCCTTCCAGCTTCCAGCACGCCATCCTCTGCACCTGTGCGGACGGAGAGAGGGGCACGTCTGTAATTTGGTTTTCAGCACATACTCGTGGGCCTGCCACATGTGGGGAGCTGAGCAAGGTGCTGTCTTGCAGCTCCATGCTGGGAGAAGGAATCAGGCGGCAGATGTCCCGGCTGGCCCACGGGCCTCTGCAGGGCTCGGATGCCTGCCTGGGTTGGGGTCCCGGGGGGCTGCTTTCCAATTCCCCCAGTGGCCTCAGAGGGTCAATGCACCCCCAAGCAGACGTTTGAATGATCCCCTCTCACTCTGCTATTCAAATATTTGACAATATTCACTGTACACAGTCCAAACACAACACTTGCCATCACGCCTGTTTCCCCTGGCTCTGAGCCTCAGCACAGAGGAGCGAAACGTCAGAGCAATATGCCATTCAACATAACTGCTCTGGTAGGCTTAGCCAGTTAAGAAAGCTTTTAGAGGCAAAAGTTCAAACAGATAAAAATCATCAATATAAATCCGCATCTCCACAGCAGAAAGCCCAGGGGTGCGCCTGGTGAGCCTGTAGTCTCTCCAAGCCCTGAGAGGTCTCTGTCAGCCCTGAGGGGTCTCTCCACAGCTCTGAGGGGTCTTTGCACAGCCCCGAGGGGGTCTCTGTACAGCCCCGAGGGGTTTCTGTCAGCCCCGAGGGATCTCTGCACAGCCCCGAGGGGTCTCTGTCAGCCCTGAGGGGTCTCTGCACAGCCCTGAGGGGTCTCTGTCAGCCCCGAGGGGTCTCTGTCAGCCCTGAGGGGTCTCTCCACAGCTCTGAGGGGTCTCTGCACAGCCCCGAGGAGTTTCTCTCAGCCCCGAGGGGTCTCTGCACAGCCCTGAGGGGTCTCTGTCAGCCCTGAGGGGTCTCTCCACAGCCCTGAGGGGTCTCTGTCAGCCCCAAGGGGTCTCTCTACAGCCCTGAGGGGTCTCTCCACTGCCCTGAGGGGTCTCTGCACAGCCCTTAGGGGTCTCTCCACAGCCCCAAGGGGCCTCTGCACAGCCCTGAGGGGTCTCTCCACAGCCCTTAGGGGCCCCAAGGGGTCTCTCTACAGCCCCGAGGGGTCTCTGCACAGCACCAAGGGGTCTCTCCACAGCCCTGAGGGGTCTCTGCACAGCCCGGAGGGATCTCTGCACAGCCCAAGGGGTCTCTGCACAGCCCCGAGGGGTCTAGGGGATCTCTCCACAGCCCCGAGGGGTCTCTGCACAGCCCTGAGGGGTCTCTCCACAGCCCTTAGGGGCCCCGAGGGGTCTCTCCACAGCCCTGAGGGGTCTCTGCACAGCCCTGAGGCCTCCCCCTCCCCCACAGCACCCCTGGCTGTGGGCACCCAGGATGCTGGAATCACCTGGAAAGCTGTCTGCTCGGAGGGCAGTCTTGGGGCCATCCATCTGTTCTCCAGACTCTCCCAGGGCCATTCTCCCAGGGCCGCTTCCAGGTCCTCCATGGTCCCTGCCTTGCATCAGGCCAGCCATCAGCTCAGCCATGCCGTCCAGCTCCAGGGCACTCAAGCCCCCTGCCTCAGCCGGCTGCCTCCGCAGGTCCTTCAGGAGGGTCTGAATCCGTGCTCCTAGGGGCACACACACAAACACAAGAACATTGTGGGTGGACAAAAGCAAAGGTGAGGGCTTCCTGACCGCAGGGGTGTGGCGGGCATCCACAGTGTCCCAAGGCAGCGGCCCGCTAGGGCCAGGCACAGGCCGGCACTCGGTGAAGACTGGGATACTGGACTTGAATCTCGAAGCCCACCTGACGCTGTGGCCACCACTAGTTCAGTTCCTCTGGAGATGGAAAACCCATAGAACAGAAGAACAGACTCATCTACCCACTCAGGAGGATGGAAAGCACGGTTTCTGGAAAACAACTGGAATGACCAAGCCAGTCAGAGAGACAGGCTGGGCAACTTCACCATGTCCTCCAGATTATAGAAGAACGAGATGAGCTGTGTCCCCGCTCACTTGGAAGAAGAACAGCAATGCGTGTCAAGGACAGTGCCCTGCCCGATGCACCCTGCCCAACACACCCTGCCCGGCACACCTGCCCGACATACCTGCCCGGCACACCTGTCTAGCACATCCTGCCCCGGGACACCTGCCGGGCCCACCCTGCCTGGCACACCCTGCCCAACACACCCTGCCCGGCACACCTGCCCGACACACCTGCCCGGCACACCCTGCCCAAGACACCTGCTCGGGACACCCTGCCTAGCACACCTGCCTGACACACCTGCCCGGGACACGCTGCCCAGGACACCCTGCCTGGCACACCTGCCCCGACACACCTGTCCAGGACACCCTACCTGGGATACCCTGCCCGGGACACCTGTCCGGCACACCCTACCCGGCACACACCTGCCCAGCACACCTGCCCGACACACCTGCCCGACACACCCTCCCCCGGGACACCTGCCCGGCACACCCTGCCTGGGACACCTGCCCGGCACACCCTGCCCCGCACACCCTGCCCAGTACAGAAGAGCGGCATAGACGTGGGCGGCCATCATTATCTCCCACACTTTCTCCTGCTGCGGTGAGTAGAGAAACGTCCTGAGTATGACATGGTGGCCCCAAATGCCCATGTGCTGTGCCTGAGGATGCATTTGTAAGTGAACAGGAAACTCAGGAGGCCAGATGCAGGTCTTCTTCCAAAGCCAGCCCTTCAAGCCTCTGCTGGAAGTCTAGCTAACGACAAGATTATAGAGATGACAGTGGCTTGGGAACCAGTGGACCCTCTGCTCTGTTGGGGTTCAGGAATGCAGGGGTGGGAGGAGCTCGGGACCCACAGCAGATGGCTCATCACGAGCCTCTAGAGCAAGCCTCTGCCTCTAGCCATGGCAAGGACGTACCCGGCTGCCACATGGGCAGAGAGAGGAGAAGATAAGAATGACAGGCAACCCTCCTGTGACAGTGAAGGCGGCACCTCTTGATTAACATAGTGGAAATGTGCTACATCCAAAGACGCCATTTTCCAGAAGACCCTTAAAATCTAGGCTGAGTGTGACAAGGGTAGGAAGACCCTCGCCCTCCATCCTCGTTCCTGAGACCCCACTACCGTGACACTCCATATGTCCCCACCCCCTCCCAACAGCGCAGATGATGACCAGGCCCCTCACTGTGATGAAGGTAGGTGGGGGGCCTCTGGTTACATCCCGCATATACCAGGCTCAGCTGCAGGCCCTCTCTGCTCTGCTGCGGGCCCCTCCTACCTGGGCGTGGGACCCCCCTGCCTGGCCGCGGGTGCCCTCTTCCCCAGCTCCGGGGTTCCCCCTCGCTCAGCCACAGGCCCCTCCCCCCGCTCGGCCACGCCCACCCCCGCTCGGCCACGCCCACCCCCCGCTCGGCCACACCCGCCCGCCCCCCACTCGGCCACGGGCCCCCCCCCCTGCTTGGCCACGGGCCCCATCGCTCAGCCACGGGCCCCCTCCCCCGCTCAGCCATGGGCCCTCTCTGCTCAGCCACGGGCCCCCACCCCGCTCAGCCACGGGCCCCCTCTGCTCGGCCACGGCCCCCCCCCCGCCTCAGCCACGGGCCCCCCCCTGCTCGGCCCTCTCTGTACAGTTTGTCCATGTTTTGCTTGCTTGTTCACTTGATAATGACAATGTTTTACTTTTATAATCAGAGAAGATGCAACAGAAATTCTCTCTTGGGGGTGCCTGCCCCCGGTGCCTGACCTAGGCGCTCCTCCCCAATGCTCAGTCTCAGTGAGTGCCCAGGAAGATGCGGTGGAGGGTGGGGGCCTGTCTTGGGGCCGGCACCCCGGGGGATCCTGGACAGAGGCTGGGGGAGGGAGGGGTGCTGGGGAAAGGGAGCCCAGGCCCTTGGCTCCCAGGCAGCTCAGCCATCTCACACAGAGTAGTGGAGATCACCGAGCAAAGACGGTGAAGACGCCCTGCACTTACCCACATCACGACTCACAGTTTCTGAACAGGTTTGAGGGCAGGGGTGAAACAGCTCCCCCAGCAGAGGCCGGGGTCAAAGGTGGGGCTGGTGAGGCAGCTGGAATGCGGGGGACGGAGCACTTGGTCAGGGTCTTTGCAGAGGGCGTCCTGCACACAGGGGCAACAGTGGCACCCCAGGCTGAGCGCTGGGCGTGGTGCAGGGACAGACATCCTGCCTGCTCTGCAGACACATGGCGGAGCTCCTCTCACATGCAGGTGAAAACACAGAGGCCGTGTCTTCAGAGGAAAAGTCACCAGCATGGACCAACTCTAATTAAATCTGAACATAGCCACAGAGGGCCAAAACCTTGTCCAAGAATGCGACTGCTGCCGGAAGAGCCCCTGCAAGGAAGGGGGCAGGGACTAGGCCCTGGAGGGCGCAGACGCTGGAAGAGGCAGAAAAACAGAACCTGAAACCGAGCATCGGGCAATGGTTGATCAGAGCAAGGAGATACGGCCATTCGAGGGTGTGACAGGTGCACCCGCTCACTCAGCAGAGCGGCGGCGTGATGGGTCCACCCTGACTCAGCAGAGCGGCGGCGCCACGGGGTCCGCCCTGACTAGCACAGCGGCGGCGCCACGGGGTCCGCCCTGACTCAGCAGCGCAGTAGGGATTACCACAGAATCCAGCACGCACTCTGTCAGTGAAGAATCGTGTCTGAAATTTAAAACTTTACAGATGGACTGAACAGCAGGTTGGTCTGTGAATCTGAAGACAGATCACAGAAGTGATTGTCACTGGATCATTACCACGGAACGGGAGACGCTACGCAGAACCTCAGTAACCCGTGGTATTCACTTAGGGACTCAAGACAGACAGTCACTGAGTTCCAAGATAATAAAATGCAAGACCCACGCCGTGACGTCAGCCACGCTGCTGGAAGTCAGAGGTGGAGAAGATCCCTGGAAAGCCTAGGTGAGGGCAGGCGGGGAGTCACGCTCCACACAGGAATGGAAAGGGTCCCAGGAGCGCAGAGGCCACCAGAAACACCACATGTCCTGTAAGAACGACCTGTTTGACACAAAGTGCGTAGTCAGGCATATGATGTGACAGACCATGAATGCCACATTTGAACGGTTGAAAGATCGCTCAATCCAGGAGTCTATATCCAGTGACAATATCCTTCATACGAGAAGGTGAACGAGACATTTTCATATCACGTGTGAACAAAGCTGAGACAGTGGGTCCCGGTGGACCGGCACCACAGCAAACGTGGGAAGAACCAAGGCTGAAGAGAAATAGAAGACAGAACTACCCGAGGAGCCAAAAGGCTCCTGAAAGGGTAAATATGTGAGTAAACAAGAAAAATCGCCTTCTTTCTCCTCTTACTTTATCTAAAAAACAACTGATTGTTAGCAAGGAAAAATTATTACCACCTTTAGGTGGAGCTCATAAAACAGCTGCAGGTGTGAACTGGATGGCACAAGAGGCCAGAGGACCTGGAGCCTCCTCACTGCTCCCAGGAAGTGGCACAGTGACAGCTCCAAGGAGGGTGTTTCCAACAAAGGCACCAGGGCATTTCAATGGAAAAGGGAAAGTCTTCTCCAAAAAGGCATCTCCATGTTACCCAGAAATTGTACCTGTAGGTATTTACAAAGAGAAGTGAAAAGCCATGACCACAAAAAGTCACATGAGACTGTGGGCAGCAGCCTGAATCCTAACAGCTCCACGGACAGAGCCTGAAGTCCACGTGCCCAGCAACAGGAGAGCGACGAGGTCACATCCACGCGAGCACTGACCCAGAAGGAACCACAGAGACGAGAAAAACAAAGAACAGACCTAGAACCAGTCACGCTGCATGAGGGAAGCTGGTCAGCAGAGAATCCACAGAATCCTGTTAGCAGAAGATGGAGTCCAAGGACGGAAAACCAACGCCACAGTTGCCTGCAGCTGGGGCTGGGGCAGGAGGGAGCTCGGGGTGTGGAGGCTGTGCCGTGCGGCACGGCCACTGGTTCCAGGTGCACACACGTCCAACGCACCATCGTGTCCACGTGAACCTCTCCGTGGGTATACTCCACCTCAATACCAGTGTTAAAGACCCTGCCCTAAATAAGGTTCACAGACCCATGTCTTGACTTTCCTAAGTGTTCAGTGTTGAAATCTCTCTGTCCTCATAAGGGTTTATGTAAGACAGTTCCTGATCACATCTCTACCTTCCTGAACGACACCAGCAGAGCGATGCAGAGGGGACACAGAATGTCCTGGACCTCAGTGTGGTCTCACCACAACCCTCCACCCTACAGGGGTCCCAGCGTGACCCCCCACCTTAGAGGGTCTCACCACGACCCTGCACCCTACAGGGGTCCCAGCGTGACCCTCCACCCTAGAGGGTATCACCACGACCCTCCACCCTACAGGGGTCCCAGCATTACCCTCCACCCTAGAGGGTCTCACCACGACCCTCCACCCTACAGGGGTCCCAGTGTGACCCCCACCCTAGAGGGTCTCACCACGACCCTCCACCCTACAGGGGTCCCAGCATTACTCTCCACCCTAGAGGGTCTCACCACGGCCCTTCACCCTACAGGGGTCCCAGCGTGACCCTCCACCCTAGAGAGTCTCACCACGACCCTCCACCCTACAGGGGTCCCAGCATTACCCTCCACCCTAGAGGGTCTCACCACGACCCTCCACCCTACAGGGGTCCCAGCATGACCCCCCACCCTAGAGGATCTCACCACGACCCTCCACCCTACAGGGGTCCCAGCATTACCCTCCACCCTACAGGGTCTCACCACGACCCTCCACCCTACAGGGGTTCCAGCATGACCCTCCACCCTAGAAGGTCTCACCATGACCCTCCACCCTACAGGGGTCCCAGGATTACCCTCCACCCTAGAGGGTCTCACCACGACCCTCCACCCTACAGGGGTCCCAGCGTGACCCTCCACCCTAGAGGGTCTCACCACGACCCTCCACCCTACAGGGGTCCCAGCGTGACCCTCCACCCTAGAGGGTCTCACCACGACCCTCCACCCTACAGGGGTCCCAGCGTGACCCTCCACCCTAGAGGGTCTCACCACGACCCTCCACCCTACAGGGGTCCCAGCGTGACCCTCCACCCTAGAGGGTCTCACCAGGACCCTCCACCCTACAGGGGTCCCAGCGTGACCCTCCACTCTAGAGGGTCTCACCACGACCCTCCACACTGGAAGTGGTAGGAATTATTTCTGGTTTTTACAAATTAAGACATTTTGGCATTTTACTTGTTTTTTTTTTCAAATTTTCTTCTTCTGGAGCTAAACTGGAGCTGCACATTTTACTCCCAATGGCTTTTCTCCCTTCCTCTCCACCAATAGGTAAGAAAGCTCTGAACACCACAGCCGGGGGGTCACCTGCAGATGAGCCCTCATGCTGAGCACGCAGCACAAGGGAAGCCTGCGATCTCTGGAGAACCGTCAAAGCCCACTCCTGCTGCAAGGACAAGGGCAACTAGGAGGACGCTGACCTAGGAGCCCTAGCAAATGCCTCCGCGGGCCCAAGGTATGGCCGGCAAGCGCCTCCGTGGGCCTGGGACGCAGCCGGCAGTGTCTGCGCAGGGCTGGAGGGCTGGACAATGGTGCTGCTGTGACGCCAGTTCCCCGGCCACAGTCCTGTCTCTCTCTGCAGCTCAGGCTGTCTAGTCCACGTCCACGTCGAGGCAGTGGGCTGGCATCCGGTCCTCACGCGCCCGGTCACTGCACGCGCAGGACAGGAGTTGGTTTCTGGGGCCATCTGGACTCACATGACTTTCCACAGGGCTGGAGCCTGCGGCGGGTTCTCTGAGTGACATTGTTAGTGCAGTCTGTCTTGCCCAGTAACTGCGGCGCGTTCTTCGGGGGCATCTTGCTGCATTGCTGTCAGGACACATTTTTTTGAAGTATTTTGCTTCATTTCTGAACAGTCTGCACCGCACCCCACCTCCCCACCAGGGTCTCTTGCATGGAAAGGGTCACAGCCACAACCCTCTGATTTTCCCATTTGAAAACCTGAGTCCCGTCAGCGCCACTGCAGACTTCCTGTTGATGACTAAGACCCTCTGCTTTAGAGGCCTGAGCGTCCACGACAGGCGTTTCTGAGACAGCACTGTGTGTAGCTCAGCATGGCAGGAAGCAGACGGGGTCCTTTAAAGTCAGTCTGTACACAAAATGTGTGACAGACGGGTGTTCTGACCGGAGCGTGCTGGACGCGCACTGCCACCGGCATCCCCTGCTGAGGCGGCCCAGGCCCCTGCTGTGGCCGACAGTAAAGCTCCTAATAGTTCCTCACACAGTGGTGTCTTCTTCAGTGTCCATATTCACCCTGCATTTCTGATGCTCTGACATCTGGGACTGCGGACGCTGGGGGGCTGCCCCTTCCCACCCAGCCAATTCCCAGATAGTGAACACTTGTCCACCCCCACCTGGGGCCCTGCTGACCCTGGGGGGCTGCCCCTCCCACAAATAGCCAATTCCCAGATAGTGAACACTCCCCCAGCCCACGCAGGCTTTCCATGTGCAAACCATGCCATCCAGAGCCCACGCCCGCCACCACCTCTGTGGGCTCACACCCCAGGCCACTGTCCATTGCCCTAGTCACCCTGGGGGCAGGGACCAGACGCAGGCAGCCCCTGGCCCCAGAGTGGCTGGAACTATTCTAACTGGGCAGTCCTGGACCTGGTGACCCTGCCTTGCCCTCCCCCAGCCTCCTGACTGACCCTGGTGTGTCCCTGTAGGGACCTGTGACACGGCCTGGGTCTTGAAATCTATAAGTAACAGACTATTGTTTCAATGGCAGCTGTACCCAGGTCTCTTGGCCTCGCCATCCTACATCATAGTAAAACGTGCCATTCAAAACAGAAGAAGGGAACTGCAGGGACCGGCATGAAGGCCGCCTACACTTCTGTTTTTTCATTAGCTTTGAGCCTTGGAGGCGAAGGCCAGCCTCCCTTCTTGGGGGGAGCAATCTCCCCAGAGCCCATCAACCCCCACACATCAGCCCTTATCATGCGTTCAGTGATGGAATGCTGCCTTCAAAGGTAATTTCCAGCAGCAAACTCGGGAAAATACGTCTCACTTTCTTACAAACAAAAACACGCCTAAAACCACAGCAAAGCCCGCCTTCCCCCGCCACTCCTGTCTGCAGGTGACGAGGGCTGAAGGGCTGGACAGCCCCCGGTCAACAGCACCACTGCCCCAGCTCCTTCCACACTGACAGGCTCCCGTTGTTCGCAGAGAAGATAAAGATGTGCTCAGAATTAAAGGTGTATGCCCATCACAGCCGTCGGTGCTGTTTTGAAACTGTGCTGCTCATTGTAGCTTTCAGAATCACAAGAACCATCTCGGCCCCGCCACTGAGTCACCGAGCCATGAGCCCAGCACAACCTTTGCGTTTCATTCACTGCAGGCTCCTCCCACCCCGGATCCTTTTCTTTCCCAGCGATTATGATCGCACAACGTCTTATCTCGCTCGCCCACGTCCACAGGTCCAATGCTGGCAACAAAGCGCTCACTCATCCCAAAGAAAATGGAAATGAGGAAATGCAGGGATGGGGACGCAGAGCTGTGTCTGCAGGAGCCTGAGTTCTGAAGGGTCCTGGGCCCCACCAGGCAGAGCCCAGCAAACCCAGTGTCTGCCCCATGAGTTCCTGCAGCCCCAGAGAACCGGCAGCAAGCATCCCGAGCCCACAGCAGGAGCCGGCACAGCTGCAGGGAGGGCTCTGGGCATTGGGCTCAGCCATCCCCCAGAAGTTTGCGTCCTCTGTGCTTGGGAAGCGAGGGACGGTCCCACACACGCCAGGCACTGTCCTAGATGTGTGTCAGACTCAGCCTGGCCACAGCACTCAGTGAGCACCAGTCCCCATGCCGGAATTTCATCTGAGGGAAGGAGATAGGGAGGGGAGCAGTGAGTGGTGGTTCCTAAGAAAAGGTCCTTTTTGCGGACACGAACCAATGAACACAGGCTCGGCTGTCCAGCAGCCTCCTTGTCAGGGGAGCGGGGCAGTAGGCCCCAGGAGTACCCACCTGACCGGAGGCCTCCTCTAGGGCAAAGTCCATCATTTCCGATGTCACAACTCACAGGAAGTGGTGGGGCCTCCCAGTGTGGCAGAGCTATCCACTTCCAAGTCCAAAGATCCCTCCCAAAAAAGACAAAAAGACTCTCCGCACACTAGCTCAGCACAGCAGGCCCCGCAGGGACTAGAGGCCTCCACCTGCGTCTGCAGACACCGCCTTCCTGAGCTCCCAGGGGAAGCACCGCCATCCCCCCTCCCCTGTCACCCAGTGGCCAGAGCTCCCCAGGGCAGCAGTGCCCTAGTGACCCCACCGCAGCTCCCGAGAAGGTAAGGTGGTCCCTGCAGGAGAAGTTTGGAGCTGAACTCCACTAACCATTCTTCTGCAAGGCCCTGTGTCTCTGAAGGGGGCTGCAAAGCTGGTTGTGATATTTTGACCAATGGTGAAAGAATAAACATTCTGTGACTTCTCAACAAAGAAGGTTAAATGTTCTCGAATTTGGAATTTCCAGTGAAAATGAATCATGTTTTGCAATACTGATCCGTAAATAAACTTTTCTGAGCCCCCTAAGGTTTATAAAAATGTGCACAGGCTGGGTATTCCACTCAGAGTAGCTAGAGTGTCACTAGCAGGAAAATGCCAAAAGAAAGAGAAAGCAGACATCAGGCCAGGCATGGTGGCTCACACCTGTAATCCCAGCACTTTGGAGGCCGAGACAGGCAGATTGCTTCAGCCCAGCAGTTGGAGACCAGCCTGGGCAACATGGTGAAACCCCATCTCTACTAAAAATACAAAAAATTAGCCGGGCGTGGTGGAGGGCACTGTAGTCCCCGCTACTCAGGAAACTAAGCCAGGAGAATCGCTTGCACCTGAGAGGTGGAGGCTGCAGTAAGCAGCCGAGATTGGGCCACGACGCTCCAGCCTGGGCGAAACAGCGAGACTGAAAAAAACACAGACAGACAGAAAGCAGACATCAGCTGGCATCCCAGCATGGAGTGCTCGCCTCTCCCTTCGGGGCAGGCTGGCGCTTCTCCCACCACCTCAAGGGGAAGAGGCTGCGGTCTGTGATTCTGACAGCAAACACCGTCACTGTGAACACTGGTGAGTCATGCCTAACACGGAGAGAGAGGTGTGTTGACACACCGTGAACTTTGCAAAATGATGCTTGTTTCCCTCAAACCCACACAGAGGCCAAGCACCTGGTCTGAAGGAGAAATTCCATGGCCAGCCATGTTTCTAGAATACCATGGTGCGGCAAGGCCTCCCTCCCACCACGCTGAGCAGGGCTGGCAGTGCCCAGTACGTCCTGAGGCAGCCAGCGCCACACTCAACCATGAGAACCGCCTGCTTGCATCGACAGAGAGCAGCTGGGGACGTGGAGTTCGGGGACCTGGCAGGCATCCATCCCTAGAAACCGAGGCTCTGCGGTGGGCAGGAAGGGAGGAAGAAACGGCACCGTGAGCCGAAAGGCCGTCGCGCACGGCAGCAAAGCCAGAGCACCCTGCGTGGCCAGGCTGGGGGTGTAGCTGTCAGCACGGAGCTGCCGGGGCCCCTCTGCGGTGGGCTGCAGCTGCTTGCCCACCTCCTCAGGCCTGATTATTCTAGAATCTGGAGGGCACTGTCTCACATTCCTCTTCCCATCATTACGGCTAGGACCTTGGTTTCCATGGACATATTTAAAGTTCCCATCAATCCGATCATCCATCCTTGTGCTGCTCTGCCCTGGGCATTGCCAGGCTGGACTCCTGTGAAGAAAGGCTGACTGCGCTCCCTGAGTCCTGGCCCAGGTGCCCACAGTCTGTGGCCTTGGACAAGTTCTCTAATTTCTTCATGCCTTGGTTTCCTTATCTGTAAAACGGTGACAAGTGACGCATGTGCCCAGCATACTGTAAGTGGTTAATAAATTATAACTATTACCATGAAACAAGGCGATGGGAAGTCATTCTAGTTTTCTAGTGTCTTCCCCCTTTCCCATCCATCCTAAAGACAAGTACTTGCTTCTCTGTGAGAAGCTCTGTGCACAGCTCACAGTGATCCTTTGCTGAGAAGCAAAGAGTGCAGTCAGAGAGCCCAGAGATGCCCAGTCACAAGCTGGCAGCTACCCTCCAACCTGCTCAACATCCAATTCAAGATTATGCATTTTGACACTATTTTCTGCCAAAATATTAGCCTATATTAAAAAAAAATAATGAACCTCTCATTAAAGTCAAAGCATCCACCCACCTAACCCCTCACCCTCCCATGTACTGCATCTACCTGTATCGGGCATCTATTGTGACCCAGCCCAGTCTCCATCCACCCACCCACCCCCCACCCTCCCCTGTACTGCATCCACCTGTACCGGGCATCTATTGTGACCCAGCCCAGTCTACGTCCACCCACCCATCCCCTCACCCACCCATGAACTGCATCCACCTGTATCAGGCATCTGTTGTGACTAAGCCCAGTCTCTGTCCAGCCACCCATCCCCCTCACCCACCCATGAACTGCATCCACCTGTATCAGACATCTGTTATGACCCAGCCCAGTCTCCATTCACCCACCCACCCCCTCACCCACCCATGAACTGCATCAACCTGTACCAGGCACTATTGTGACCCAGCCCAGTCTCCATCCACCCACCCACCCCCTCACCCACCCATGAACTACATTCACCTGTATCAGGCATCTATTGTGACTAAGCCCAGTCTCTGTCCACCCACCCACCCCCTCACCCACCCATGAACTGCATCAACCTGTACCAGGCACTATTGTGACCCAGCCCAGTCTCCATCCACCCACCCACCCCCTCACCCTGCCATGTACTGCACCGACCTGAATCGGGCACTATTGTGACCCAGCCCAGTCTCCATCCACCCACCCACCCCCTCACCCTCCCATGTACTGCATTGACACAGCTGTCCCGTTTAACAACTCAGAAAACCTCTGTCTTATGGCTGCCATGCGCTCCCCTTTCCTCTGACTCCCTTTCGTTCGAGTCTTGCTAAGTGGACGGGAGCAGCAACACGACTTCCATGAAATAAAACCTCATGTTCTTTATGGTAAAGATAGAGAACAGGAGACATTTTCAGTGGGCCTCTTAGAATCACGATAATAAAAAAATCCACCTTCAAGATGGAATAATGAAGTATAATTCCTAAAATTACTTCCTCTCATCTGAAAAAGAAACTTTTTAGGTTATCATTAATGAAAAATAACGTTCAAGAAACTTTAAATATACCAGAGAAGATTCTAAGTGGCTGGCCAGCTTATGGGAGGACGTTTAATGCTGTGGGAATCCCCGCCCATGTAGCCTCTGAAAACCACACACAGCATTTTGTGAGCACGCTGAGTTGTCTGAGCAGCGTCCGCTACTCACCATCTGGAGATGGAGAGAAATGAGGAAGCACGTTTCGAAGCACCCCAGTGAGCCCTGGTGGGCTGAAGAAGGCTGCGGCACAGAGCACAGGTAACAAGAATATCGATGTAAAAAGTTGTGTTCCATCAACTGCACCATGTAACTCTGTGATCTTCCCAGTTTATTATGACATTTTAAGTAGCTTTCAGTGCTCCAAGTGGGCTCTCGTAAGGTAATTACACAAAATGTCAGGACATTAAATGTGTAAAGCCTGGAGTAAGAGATTGGCTCACAGGACTCTGCATGCTCAACTGCCACAGCCTGGCCTGCTGAGATTACATGTCATCCCAGGGCCTGCACAACAGAACGGTACGAGCTTTAAAGAACCAGCAACAGCCTGCAGATAACCTCACCACAACACTGTTTCACAAAGACTATGGGAATCATGCACAGCAGCTTTTGCTCTTAAATGCCTTTACAACCACGTATATGTGAAGGTACACAGCCACACCTGAACAGCCATCATCACCATCATTATCACCACCACCATCACCAACACCATCACCATCACCATCATTGCCATCACCAATGCCATCATCACCATCACCATCATCAACACCATCACCATCATCACCAATGCAGTCATCACCATCACCATCATCACCTTCATAACCATCACCATCATCACCATCACCATCACCATCATCACCATCATCACCGTCACCACCATCACCATCACCAACACCATCACCATCATCACCGTCACCACCATCACCATCACCGTCACCACCATCATCACCATCATCAACACCATCACCATCATCACCAATGCAGTCATCACCATCACCATCACCAACACTATTATCACCATCAACACCATCATCATCATCACTGTCACATCACCATCACTGCCATAACCAATGCCATCTTCACCATCACCATCACCAACACCATCATAATCATCACCATCATCACCATCACCAAGGCAGTCATAACCATCACCATCAATACATCATCACCATCATCAACACCATCATCATCACTGGCACATCACCATCATCACCATCACCATCAACACCATCATCATCATCGCCTTCATCACCATCACCATAACCAATGCAGTCATCACCATCACCATCAACAGTATCATCACCATCATCAACACCATCATCACTGTCACATCACCATCACCATCAACACCATCATCATCATTGCCTTCATCACCATCATCACCATCACCAATGCGTCATAACCATCACCATCAATACCATCATCACCATCACATCACCATCAACAGTATCATCACCATCATCACCATCATCATCGCCTTCATCACCATCAACACTATCATGACCGTCATCAACACCATCATCACCACCACCCACCATCATGGGGAATATAGACTGTGCTCTTTTTGTTCAGAGGACATACAGCCCATTTAATTGCTGGAGTCCAAAACTTGGGTATTTACAAGGATTGAGTGGGAGCTCATTTTTGCATTCTGTCCTCATTTGAGCTTCCATAGAGAGAAATTGACATAATCGCATGCCAGCATACTGTCTATTCTCACTGGAAACAACACAAGTGCAGTAAGATGCATTCTCCTTCCAATTTGAGGGGCAAAGGGGTCACAGCTAAGTAGCATGCATCTCTCCCTGACCAGTGAAAAGTGCTCAAGCTGCAGCCAGGGATGAAGCTTCTTCGGCACCGTCAGGCCTGATATCTTACACTCACAAGGCTCTGTATTCACCAGTCTAGCATTATGACGTGACTTCAGTGGGGGTGTGGGGACCGGCAGTCAAATGGCTTTCTAAGAATGCTTCCTTTAGGTTCGCGTTAGCGTGAGTTTGCACACTCAGAACATGAACTGACAGGCGACAGGTGTACGCAGCCTGCCATGGACTGGGTGGCAGGTAAGACCGGAACAGGAAATGTTTCAGAGATGTCGCAGGGCTGGCACTTTGGAGTTGCCCACATTCACTAAATGAGCTAAGCTGGCATCTGTAGAAATGCCCTCTGAATGGCAACAGTTACCTCAAAAATTTCTACAAATGCCAGTGGAGAGGGCAGGTGAACACACAGCTGCAGTCAGACGCCTGGCATGATCAGACCCAAGGCAAACCAACTGCTGCGCAGAACGCGCTGGGCCCTCCAGCCCCCCGTTCCAGCCTGTGATGCACCTGCCTATGGGAAGGGGAGAGGCTCCCCCACGCCTTCCCTACACCTGCCCTGTGCCCTCAGAGGGGAAACGTCACCATGTAAGCATTGGTCTCCGTTAACTAACAGTGTTCAGGGTGGAACTGGGGAGATTTGGAAGTGACAGGAAGGATGACATCACACGCAGAGGATACTTACACAGTGGAGAGCACCCCTGTTCCATGTGGTTCTTTCTGGAAGGCCTCCCCATCAGAGCAATGGCAGGAGGTGGTGGGAGGAAAACCTCAGGGGAGTGGGCAGTGACGGGGGGGGGCCCCTTTAGGAGCCCAATTCCCAGTTAGACAGAGGCAAATCTCAACCCGATTCTCAAAGTAAAAATTTCAACCCGATTCTCAAAGTAAAAATCCTCCCAGAAAATGCAACTGGCCTACAGCGGCATGGACCTGGCAGGAAAGCAGTAACCTCATAGGTGTTTAAGCACAGTCTGGAATGGCATCAGTCAAACACCATACAAGAGATTTCTACATGGGGACAGAGTTTATGACCATCTCACTTTTCCCAAATCTGAAAACAGTGACTCTGCACTGGCACAGAAGTGAGGGAGCCGCCTCCCCCCGGGAGAAGACAGGAGCTGGGTAGAGCCCGCGGGTCCAGGGCTGCCAGCCACACACGGCCGCTGCCACCTGCACTGGGAGCACCTGCGTCAGGGCTGCTGAGCAGGCAGGTGTGTCCTCAAAGTGCAGTGAGAGGAGTCCTATTCCTGCTGTATACGCTGCAGAGTGACCCCCCCAGCACCCCTGGGTGCCCTCTCCTTCGCCTCCTCCCCTGGGAGAGTGTGCGCTGCTGCTGACTCCACGGTGTGCGGAGGCGCGAAGAGAACGGCCTCAAGTGGTGCACGCTGAGCACAGGACTGTTTCGATGGATGAAAGGCGCTTTGATAACACAGGTGCCTTCTCCTCCTGCTTTAGAGGGTGCTCGTGAACTCCAGCCAGGGGCACGGATCTGAGATTAAGAATTTATCAGTGGCTTCCTCCTGGAGCAGCCTGTAAGGGGCGGCGTCTGTGCTCCAGTGATTAGGTGGTCAATTCTGCTCTAATTTTTTTTTTTTAAGCCAAGAGGCGTGCTTGGGTTTAGGGCACCGAGCGGCACTGGCCTGCATTCAGATATGAATGAATTTCTTCACAAATGAAAAGGCAGCAGGTGCGTCCTTTAGGGTGAAAATGCCCCCAGAAGTGTGAGCGTATTTTCTCCAGCGTCATAGAAGCACTGGAATCAGTTTTTCTGTATTATAATCTGTCATCACCGTGAAAAGTCAGAGCTGTGGTTCAGTGCCCTCCTGAGACTGGGATGCTGGGCAAACACTCTTCTCCATGAGGGTTTCCAGGCTGGGATTCCCACCACCAACACAACAGGAAAGCAGGCACCACCCCGGCCATGCGGGACCTCAGGGTCATGGGAGGCTCGGAGGAGAAGAGGACCAGAACACGCTTATTTGGATGAGGGGAGAGACCCGGAAGCCTGTGTGATTGGCTGGGACTTGGCGAGGGCTTTATGAATGAATGCGTGAACTAGGGAACAAACATGCAAAGCACTGGGTGGCTGGAGGGCCGCACAGCCAGTAGCAGAAACAAGTTCTTCCAGCATCACATCAGTTTCCTCGTGGACCTTCCACACCAATGCCATGGGCCCCATCTTAGAGCAGGACTGGCTGGGTGGAGGCCAGTAATTACCTTGGCTGTACAAGTGATGATATAAAGACACCTGAATAGGTGAAATACCAGGACTATTGGTAAGAGGCTGTAAGAAATTCAGAACCAAAAGTCAGCAGTCATGATGTGAATACGGGTCTTGTAATTCCCACCCAGGCTCTGGAGGGCGCAGAGCCGAGATGAGAGAAAGGGGTCCCGCAGGCTGGTTGCCATGGTTACCAGTTCTGCTTCCCGCTCCGGCAGGCTGGTTGCCATGGTTACCAGTTCTGCTCTCCCGCTCCGGCAGGCTGGTTGCCATGGTTGCCAGTTCTGCTTCCCGCTCCGGCAGGCCAGTTGCCATGGTTACCAGTTCTGCTTCCGGCTGCGCGTGGTTTGGTGTTTGGTCAGTGAGCAAGCATGACGAGTGGACACACTACCCATTACTCGTCATTGCTTCACTTAGAAGAGTGTGTCTGATGCGTCTCCTAAAGTGACTTCCAAAACGCCTTCACTGTCATCCCTGAGTCTTAAGCTGAAAGAATGGCTTCTTACAAGATATGTGCCATTTCTATATATTAAAAAAATTACAGCACTGATGAAAGAAAGAATAACTAAAGAAATGGAGAAATATTGTGTGCTCATGGTTAGCAAGACATGGGTTTGGAGCATAATCTTAAAAGATACAGTCCCAATTGCCGTAATCCCAAATAGTGAAATCCCCAAATCTCCAAATATCAAAATCTCTAAACAGAGTCTAAATCCCAAAAGTCTAATGTTGCTACTGTTTAAAATCCCCGAAACCACAATCGCAGGATAGTTGCATCCTGTTGGGTAGTGTGATTACCCTGCCACTGTCTTCACTTGGAAATTAAGCATAATTTAAGGAGCTGTGGTTGGGTGCCAAGTTGACGAGGGCTGCGTCTGTGGGCTTAGTTTTAAGTGTCAACTTGGCTGGGTTAAGGAATACTTAGAAACCCAGTAAAACATTATTTGGGTGTTTCTGGGAGGTGTTTCCAGGGAGATTGGGGTGGAGTCTGAGTGGGCTGGGTTATGGAATACCTGGAAACCCAGTAAAGCATTATCTGGGTGTTTCTGGGAGGTGTCTGCAGGGAGCCTGGGGTGGAGTCTGAGTGGGCTGGGGGAAGGTCTGCTCACTGTTGCTGGGTGGGTACCTTCCAATCAGCTGGGCCTGAGGGAACAAACACAGGGTGACTGGCCTCCCTCTGAGCGCTGGGACAGACTTTCCCTCTGCTGCCCTGGACATCAGAGCTCCAGGTTTCAGCTTTCGGACTCCAGGACTCACGCCTGACATCCCTGGGTCCTCAGACTACAGTTACGCCATCAGCTTCCCTGGTTCTCAACGTAAAAACACTGCAACCTCCTCAATAAATGAAGAACGTCCTTTTTGTACATCTACATTTGTGAAAGATAAAATTTCTTGAGACCTCTGCTCTTCGGCTGTCTGTGCAGTGATGACCCATCAGGGTTTTTGACTGATATTGTCAAAAGAGTTAGGTTGTTCATCAGGGTATTTCAGACACCTGCAGTTACACAGCTGGGTGCACACAATTACAAGCAGAGTGACGCGCTTTTATGCATCTCCCGTTCTCACCTGTGTCTATGAGCACGGTTCATCTGCTCCTGACTGCTATGCCCATGCAACTGTCGTCAAGATGTCTGAGGGCTTATGCCTGCAAAACTGCAAATGTTATCACTTCTTTTATTGTGTAAAATGGCCTATGGAGTGGTCTGTCATGCTTTTATATGTTTTGCAAATAAATCCCCTTTTAAAAACGAAAATAAATGTCTTTTAAACAATTTTTTCCAGAATTGTATTTCTGGGATTTTGTGATTTTCAGGACTGTAGACCTCAGGGATTTTGAAATTTCAGGATTTTAACATTAAGAATCATATCACTCAGGATTGTGTGTTTCAGGATCACGACTGGCTCCCAAGGACTCAATACTGTCAACATGTCGGCTCTCCAGCTTGGTCCATGAGGAGATCCCAGTCAAAGTCCCAGCAAGTCATGTTTTGGATACAAGCAAATTTATTCTTAAGTTTATATGGAGAGGCCAGTGACCCAGAACAGCCAACACAACACGGAGGGAAAACAAAGATGGGGGACCGACACGACCCACCGTTGAGACCCTCTACAGCTCCATGGTCATCCACACAGGGTGGGGTTGCTGACACAAACAGATGGATGAAACAGAACAGAGAGCCGGGAATGCGCCCACATACACGCAGTCAGCTGAGCTCTGAAAGGAGCAAAGGCAACGCCAGGAAGCAAAGACTGCCTCTTCAACAGATGCTGCCGGACAACAGGACGTCCACACGCACAGAAACGACTCCAGACGCAGACCTCACACCCGTCACGAACTCTAACTCAGAATGGATCACAGGCCTCATCATAAAATGAAAGACTAGAAGACTCCTGAAAGGAACAGAGGAGAAGATCTAGATGACCTTGGGCTTAGTGATGACTCTTTAAAATCCAACACCAAAGGCAAAATCCATGAATAAAATAATCGGTAAGCTGGACTTCATTAAAATAAAAACGAATGTTCTACAAAAGACACTGTCAAGAGAATGAAAAGGCCAGCCACAGTCTGGGAAGAAAATGCTTACAAAAGGCTTATCAGATATCTGATAAAGGACCTATAGCTAAAATAGTCAAGAACTTTACAAGCTCAACAGTAAGAAAACAAACACTAATTCAAACATGGCCCAGAGACCACCAGACACCTCACCAAAGAAGATACACAGATGAACACAAGCATGTGGGGGATGCTGTGCTTCCTCTGTCATCAGGGAAATGTGAATTAAAATGGCAGTGCGGCACCAGCACACGCCCATCAGAATGGCCAGAACCCAGAACTAGGACACCCGGTGCAGGCACGGGTGTGGCACGGCAGGAGCTCATTCACTGCTGCTGGAAGCACAATGCGGAATGCCACGGCCACTGTGGAAGCCAGCGTGGCGGCTGCTTATAAACCAAACGTTCTCTTACTGCAGGATCCAGCAACTGCACGCCTTGGTATTTACCAGTAGAAGTGGAAGACTTAACCCCATACAAAAACCTGCATGAAGGTGCTATGGCCGCTTCATGAATAATTGCCAAAACCTGGAAGCAACCGAGCTGTGCCTCAGCAGGCAGATGAACTGTGGCCCATCTAGACAATGAAATGTTACAGATTTTAATGTAATAACACAGTAGTACTCAGCACTGAAGAGAAAGGAGCCATCCAGCCACGAAGAGATGAGGGAATCTTGAAGCATGTGAGTAAGTGAAAGAAGGCGATCGGAAAGGCCACGTGATGTCTGATTCCAACTCTACGACGTTCAGGAAAGGCAAGCTATGGAGACAGCAGCAAGGTGTGGGTGGGGAACGGAGACCCTGACCTGGATGAGCTCCGAATTCCTTCCCCAGCCATTGCACGGCACCTGTTGCCCTCCCCCGTCATCCCACCTTAGACAGGCCTTTGACTGAACCTGCTCTAAAGCTCTTCGAAAGGAGACCAGATATGAATTATGAACAAGTGAAGGAAGAGGGTCTCTTTTAACGCTTTTACCAGATGAACTTTTGTCGCCGTTCAGGCAGCAGCCTGGCTGGTTTGCTGCTGCTTTGCGAGCAGGGATGTGTGGGTCTTCTCTCCCACTCTCTGAAGACTGAAGAGCGAGGGTCTGATGCTGCACCCGACCATGCAGCAGGAGGGTGACCCTCTTTTCTGAGCTGTAAAGAAGTATTCTGTGCCTGGGCATTATCGCAGGGTCCTGCACTCCTGCTTGGGTGTAGCTGCTCTTTGTGTGCTGAGAACATCTAACTAGCTGGGGCCTCTCATCTTGAGAAATCATTCGATGTCTGGATGTGCTTTAGAATCAACCCAGGGCTGAGCAGGGGCTGCAGTGGGTGCAGGAGAGCAGTGGGAAAGCCTGAGAGTCAGCATTTGTGGGAGACAGGTGATGCCTGCACGGGGTACTCAGTATTCTCTGCGTGTTTCACAGGTGATGCCTGCATGGGGTTCTCAGTATTCTCAGGTGATGCCTGCACGGGGTTCTCAGTACTCTGTGTGTTTCATAGGTGATGCCTGCACGGGGTTCTCAGTACTCTCTGCATGTTTCACAGGTGATGCCTGCACGGGGTTCTCAATATTCTCAGGTGATGCCTGCATGGGATTCTCAGTATTCTCAGGTGATATCTGCATGGGGTTCTCAGTACTCTCTGTGTGTTTCACAGGTGATGCCTGCACGGGGTTCTCAGTACTCTCTGCGTGTTTCACAGATGATGCCTGCATGGGGTTCTCAGTATTCTCAGGTGATGCCTGCACGGGGTTCTCAGTATTCTCTGCGTGTTTCATATTTGCCGTTTTACATGATGCTTTTCTGAAGCATGCAGTGCAGTTAGGAAGACAGTGTATATGAGAAGGTCACCAGCATGGCAGGGTGGCTCAGGAAGCATGCCAGGCCCTTTGTGCGAGTCGTAGGGCTCACGGGAGAGTGGGGAGAGAACGTTCTGGACAGTTGTTTGGAAGATCCACAGCCCGGGGTGTGGGAGGAAGAGAAGGAACCAAGGCAGGGAGGGGAAGCTGCCTGGTGCGGGCACGCGAGCAGGAGCATGTTCCATTCTGTCTGTGAGACCACCCTCACCCAGCTCTCCAGCTGGCTTTACCTCCCTCTGATGGGGTGAGGCATTTGCTGCTTTCTGTTCCCAGTAATGAGGACAGAGGTGATGGGGTTTTTTAAGTTGTGGGAGATGGGACAGGAGAAAGAAGAGAGGTTAGAGAAGGAAGAGGACGACCCAGCATGACCCCAGTAGACAGAGCACAGAGGCAGGAGAATGCAGGGAGAGGGGCAGCCAGCGCCAGGGAGGGCTGAGAGGAGGAGAAGCTGAAGGTGACCTCAGCCGTGTATCCACCGCCTGTGGCCAAGGGCTGAGGCCACACTGAGCTGGGGAAGAACGGGAAGCTCCATTGCTACACGGGACCAAGGTGGCAGGTGAAGATGCCCTGATGGCATCCAGTACCCACGAGAGCGCAGGAGGCAACACCATCAACAAAAGGGGTTTCTCAGAGAAGAGTATGTCTTAGAGCAGAGGAGACGCAGCCCCAGAGGGAGACGTGCAGGAGGGAAAGTCACCACTCCAGGCAGGCAGCTCCAGCAGCGAACAGCACCACCGCTGCACAGGCCAATTTTCCAAAACAGAGGTAGACGACACAAGCTGAGGGCCAGACCTGTCGTGGGAGCCACATTCCCCGCCCCATCCCTCAGCTTCATCAGTAAAACTGTGACAACAGAAAATCTAGGGAAGGGATGAACAAAAAGTGAGAAGGGAACACGCACTGTCCCAGACCTTCTCCATCACACCCTCAGGAGCGCCTCCCCCTCCCACCGGCCACTGTGTCCCCTGTCCCCACACCCTCAGGAGCGCTTCCTCCTCCCACTGGCCACTGTGTTCTCAGGTCATGAAATGACCACATGCTCCTTCCCAGTGCAGAGAGGGAGTGAGGACCAAAGGGACCCTTCCCCCCCACGGTGCCCCATTCCTGCCATGCGTCCTCAGGGGGAGTGTGGTGTGCAGACCCCATGTGTGGGAAGAATGTGGCACATCTGTCACTGGGAGGGGCCGGACGGAGACCATCAGCAAACAAGAAACACCAGGCGGGGCTGACTCACCTTCGCCAGTGCTGGGAGGGTTGTTGGGGTCTCTCAGAGGTGAAGGCCACTTCTGGGGTGCGGCTGGTGCCAGCAAGGGCCTGGGCATCCTTGGGGGTGCATGCAGAAGGTACTGTGGCTCTAGACCGCCTCTCCCCGGGGGGAGCTGGGGCCTCCGGGCAGCATAGGCGCCGAGGGCGGCCATGAGATGGTGTCTGTCCACAGCACTGTCCACCTTAGGGCTGAGCTCGTCCGGCTGGAGCTGGCTGAGGGTCCGCGGCAGGAGGTCCTCGGAGAGCTGGGCCCGGGGACCGGGAGGGTAGGTCAGCGCAGACGTGTGGGCCACGTAGGTCAGGATGCTCTCGGAAAGGGGTCGTCATGCTGGAGGGAAAGGGGAGCAAACAAGGTAAGCGTCATGTTTCCAGCGTCAGCCCTGTGTGCCAAGATGCCCCTCAGACTCAGGGCAGTCCTGGTCCTAAACCGCCCTGGACGTCTCTGAAACGTAAAGCCAAAACGGGACTCTCCTTTTCACTCTGACCAACCCAGGTCCCTATTTCATAGTTGCTCTTGCATTATTTTTTAACAACAGCTTTATGGAGATAATTCACCCACTTCAGCAGTTTTCAGTGTATTCACAGACTTGTGAAATATCACAACTAAGCCGAGAACATCCACATCACCCAAAAAGAAAGATTGCAGCCATTCCCACCCCCTCCCCAACACTGGAACCGTCTGCGCTTTCCATCTCTATGGATTCAGCCTCCCCTGGACATTTCCTGTAAATGGATTCGCACCACGTGTGGCCCTTGCCTGGCCCATTCCCCTCAGCGTGACGTCCTCAGGTGCAGCCAGGCCGGGGCTGGGCCTGGGTCAGGACATTCCTCCCCTTGAAGGCCGAGTGCTGCCCCACGGCATGGACATCCCACATCTTAAAAACTCACTCATCAGTTGATGGACATCTGCTCTTTTCAACCTTTTGGCTATTTTGAATGCTGCTGCCATGAGTCTGCATTTATGAGTCTTTGTATAAATGTGCTTTCCATGCTCTTGGGTTTACTGGAGGGTGTCATAGGGTAACTCGACATTTAACTGATGAGGAACTCCCAAACACAGCAGCAGCATGAGCAGAATCAGCAGCAACTATGCAGATTCCAGTTCCTCTGCGTCCTTGCCCACACTTGCTATTGTGCTATTTTTATTGTGGTCGTCCCGGTGGTTGGAGCGTGATACCTCACTGTGTCACTTGCGTAAGGCCCAGAGCCTCGCAGGTCCTGCACCTGGAGCCTCCAACCCAGCTGTAACTAAAGGGCCTTTGCGCGGTGGCTCCAGGTCACCGCATTTGCAGCAGTGAGAGGAGCTGCTCACTCACAGCAACGGGAGAAGCCGCTCCCAGGCAAGTTCCTGAGACTGGGCGGCGCCTCCCCCGCCCCTGCCCCCGCCCCAGAGGCTCATGATACTGCTGCGTGTTTGCCTGCTGTTACTGACCACTTGAACATCTTCTCCAGAGAAACATCTGTTGGTATTTTTCGCCTGCACTGGTCTTTATTTTAACCCCAAACAGCAGCTCCCCAGTAGCTACATCTCTCTTGCAGCAACGCTCAGCAGAGGCCTCAGTGCTGTGCCTGGAGGTCTTCGAGCCAGCTCCTTCACTGATGCCTTGAAACATGTCTGCAGCCTGCTCTTTCAGCTGCAATGTTCTGCAGCAGGGAAGATGCCAGGGTCTCCTGTTCAATAATCACCTATCACGTCACTTACTAATCAATGCCTGGCCAACATGGTCTTTCACGGAATTTCTGTCTATATTTTCTCCTCACTCATTTAGTAAAATTCCCCCAGGAGGACATGTCCTCATCACGCTTTGTGTCAACAGGCAAACCAAGGCCCAGCTGTCCCTACCTCTAGGGCAGCTGTAAAAATGTGAGAAATCCCACGTTCTGCCTCTGACGTGGGCTTTACTAAAATGTCATGGACAAGCTGAGTACTAATCATCTCCAGCTTAGAGACTTTCGAATCCTGGACACACAGGCCCAGCTCCCTGGGGTCTGCATGGGTGTGCAGGTGGCACAGTTTAAATCCCACCCGCTCGTATTTTCTACTTGTTTCTCCTTGGGGCACATGACCAGTGTCATCTCAATGGAGGTGCACACCTGGGCATCAAGCTGAGGGTGCGCAGCCCTGGCCGTGAGGTAAGGGGGGTCTGACTCCCAAGTCTGACTATTTCTGAAAATATTTGGGTTCATGCTCTGGGGACAGGCTTTTCAATAGCAACCTGGAAGTGGTGAAATGGGTTGAAATAGATTGGGTTTGTTTGTTTGCTGTGTTTTTTTGAGACAGTCTCCCTCTGTCACCCAGGCTGAAGTGAAGTGGCGTGATCTCGGCTCACTGCAACCTCTGCCTCCTGGATTCAAGCAATTCTCATGCCTCAGCTTCCCAAGCAGCTGGGACCACAGGCAGACACCCCATAACGGGCTATTTGGGGTGTGTGTGTGTATGTGTGTGTGTGTGGTTTTTTAGTAGAAATGGGTTTTCACCATGTTGGCCAGGCTAGTCTCAAACTCCTGGCCTCATGATCCATCTGCCTCAGCCTCCCAAAGTGTTGAGATTAGTGCCCAGCAGAGTTGATATAGGTTCTAATTTCAGTTCTCATATATGAACTTGGGGTCTCACCCCGACATCCAGGCTGCAGTGCAGTGGCACAATCGCGGCTGACTGCAACCTCCGCCTCTTGGGTTCAAGCAATTCTCCTGCCTCAGCCTCCTGAGTAGCTGGCATTACAGGCACCCGCCACCACATTTTTATATTTTTAGTAGAGACAGGGTTTCACCCTGTTGGCCAGGCTGGTCTCCAACTCCTGACCTCAAGTGATCCGCCTGCCTCAGCCTCCCAAAGCGCTGGGATTACAGGCCGGAGCCACTGTGCCCAGCCATTATATCTAAGATATTTTAATTATTTATAAAGGGATGTGACTTTAGCTATCATCCAAACTGTTTAATTTTGTCCGAGGACTAGCTGAAATCAGCCATCCTTCCCTTTAGAAAGAGAGTATGTGAGACAGGGAGAGCGTGAGGAGTGTGCCTGAGCGACAGTGAATGTTCCCACAACAAATAGCCCCTCCAGCAATTTCCCACAAATTGGGTGTAAGTGTCAATCTCCAGCTCAGCCCCGCACTGCCTTTTGCAAAGGCTGTCTCTGAACACCTGGTCAGGCCACCGTGCGGGGGCTGGGGATCTGTGTCCAAATCCCTCATTACGTGCCTGTAAGCAGCTCTCCCCTGGCTGCTACAAATGCAGCAACCTGGAGCTTCCACTCAAAGGGCCTTTAATTAACGCTGAGTTGGAAGCTCCAGGTGCAAGACTCACAAGCCTGGGTGCACGACACAATCATAGCAGGGTGATCTGTGCAGTCGGCTTGGATAAACAGTCCATTTTCGGTTTGTTTATGTTCTGAATCAAATTAAGGTGAAGAAGAAAAAGAATATTTCAGTAGTTAGCACAAACAACAGAGCCTGTAGAAATAACAGCAAACATGGGTTTCCACAAGCCACCACAGCTTCTCAGCACACGATTGCAGACGTTACGGCGTTCCTCACCAGGGTGAGGTGACCATGCCATAATCAAGAGGGCCTAAGACGGAAAACATACACGGGCAGCGAAGAAAAGCATTGTCACGGCGACTGTGTGTGTGGTATGAAGTCCCAAAGGAGAGGGCACGGGCTCTGCACTGCCTGGGTTTAAACCACCACTAATGCTACAAGCGTAGTGACCTTTGCTTCAGCAAGTTATTCAAGTCATCTGTAAAACAAGGATGACAATAACAGTACGTGGCACAGAAGGGTTAATGCTGTGACTGCAACTATTATTACTATTATTTACTTTACCTGCTTTTACCTTCATACTCTTTGAAGCACTCAGGAAATGCGTATCTCAACTGAGGAGGAACTATCTAATCATGCCTTTTCTTCTACTTTCAGCTCTGAGTTTAAAATTCTGTGACTCATTTTCAAACCCCCTATTGTGAAGATGTTTTAAGTCTCAGTTCAACAAACCAATGATGGGAGATTTCTGAAGAAAATGTGAAATAATTTTTAAGACTGTAGCTGCCCAAACCTCGAAATTAGCAGCCTAAAAGCATGGACACGGGCGCATTTCCAGTACACGCTATGGACATTGCTGGTGCGTGAATTCCTCAAACTACGTGTAAGAGAAATCCTGCTGAGCACCTCTGGTGTAGCCCAGTCATGTGTATGAAGCATTCAGAGCTTCTGCCAAAGTCTGCTGCTGTTTCAGCTCACATGATATTCTACCAGGAATATTCTTCAACCCACCGCACTTCCACTCACCCAGACACTGAAAAAGCCAGCAGAAAGAAGGCTCACTGAGACTGGCCCAATCCTGTCAGCTCTGTGCAACCTGTGTAAGTGTGGACCACTTATCTAACCTCTTAGGCCTCACTTTCACCACCTGCAAAGCTGGAAAAGTAATTCTGTTTTCTTTAAAAGCAACTGTGAGGATGAGGGAGCATATAGGTACGATTGACTTGCTCAGCACAAGACTCAGAGGAGGAACATAATAAATGTCAGTCATCAGCAGTATCATCATCACCATTAGTGTCACTGCCACCATCCACAACAGCATCCCCCACCATCCGCAGCAGCATCCCCCCCCAGTCATCATCCCCCCTTAGATATCCCTACCATCATCATCCTCACCATCATCATCCTCACCATCATCATCCCCCACCACCATCATCTTCACCACCATGATCCTCACCATCATCACCCCACCATCATCACCCCACCATCATCATCCTCAGCATCATCACCCTCACCATCATCACCCTCACCATCATCATCCCCCACCATCATCCCCACCACCATCATCCCCCACCATCATCCTCACCATCATCATCCTCACTACCATCATCCCCACCATCATCCCCACCACCATCATCCCCACCATCATCCTCACCATCATCATCCCCACCATCATCATCCTAACCATCATCATCCCCCACTACCATCATCTTCACCACCATCATCTTTACCACCATCATCTTCACCACCATGATCCTCACCATCATCACCCCACCATCAGCATCCTCACCATCATCACCCTCACCATCATCACCCTCACCATCATCACCCCACCATCATCATCCTCACCATCATCATCCTCACCATCATCACCCTCACCATCATCACCCCACCATCATCATCCTCACCATCATCACCCTCACCATCATCACCCTCACCATCATCACCCCACCATCATCATCCTCAGCATCATCATCCCCCACTACTATCATCTTCACCATCATCACCCCACCATCATCACCCTCACCATCATCACCCTCACCATCATCATCCTCAGCATCATCATCCCCCACTACTATCATCTTCACCATCATCACCCTCACCATCATCATCCCCACCATCATCCTCACCACCATCATCCTCACTACCATCATCCCCCACCATCATCCTCACCGTCATCATCCCCCACCATCCACAGCAGCATCCCCCACCATCAGTGTCACCCCCACCATCATCAGCAGCATCCAACCTCTACTGCTGTTGTGTGCCAAGCCCTGGGGTTATATGAAGGAAGACTAACTGAGACATGGTCCTGTCCTCAAACATGAGTGGAGCCACAGACCTTAACAACTGTAATTAAAATAATACTATTAGAGAGGTTCAGAAAAGCAATACTCGTTTTCGAAGCATGTGATTCTCTTCAGCTGGAGGAGATTAGAGCTGGTTCGTGGGGCCAGCTAATGCCGTTCACAGAGCCATGCCCTGCACTGTACCCCTCATCTGTCAAACGGTGATACCCTCATGAAAGGGGCTCTTCCCACTCCCAACTTTACTGGGGCCAGGGGTACCAGAGATAAAACTCAGGCCTCCTTCCTTTGACAAACATGCCTCTCCTGGAAGTCTGCCCAGCCAGTCCCAATGGCACAATTAGGGTTCAGGCTGACAGGCAGGCCTGAAGGTCCGGGAGTCCTGCACGCCGGGAGACGCTGAGTGGAGGAGACTCCTGTCTGCACTGGGCTGTGCCCATGCTCATCAGATATTTTCCTGCACCAAGGATCCAAAGCAAATGAGGAAGCCCAAGTGGGGACATCTTTTGACCACACAACACAGGCTCTCTCCCTGTCTCACAGCCCGCAGGCAGCAGTCACAGGAACATTGATTCAGACGTGCTGCTGCCGGCCTGACAAAGCACATGGCCGCAGTGCTGTCTGCAGCTTCCTAATGAGCCGGCACCGGATGTGGCAAAGTTTGGGAGCTGAGGTGGGGGACGCTCCAGCTCCAGCTCGTGAATGTGGGGTTGGGATTACTTCACTGTGCCCCGCTGTGCTCCGGCCGCAGAGAGGTGATTCTGGCAGCTCACTTATTTTCTCTGTCTCTCTATGTGTCTCTGTCTTTGTCTGTTTGTCTCTGCGTGTCTCTGCCTGTCTCTGTCTTAGCACAGTAGAAAGTGTCGGTGTTTAACAATGCTCAGGCTCTAAGTGGCCCACTCATGTGGAGGGGGAGTAACTGTGGTGTCATTCTTACCGAAAGCACGGTCGCCAAGACAGAATAACGTTTTTCGATTCTAGGGAAGCAGGGGAGTCACACTAGTGTATACTGTGCTATCTCTGCAGCCAAGATACAGAGCTCTCCGTTTGAAAAATAAGACCCCACAGTTTTTAGAGTTCACGAAATCTATGAGGTTGAAGAAGTTAAGTCCTAAACTACACAGGATCAACAAGTTTGTAGCAAGTTGACAGCATCACGGGGTGCCAGTGTTCACGCCTGGGTACCTGCCAATGATGCATCTGGTGAGTCTGGAATTATCTGAAGACATGCGATGCTGAGAAGCCCGCGCTGCCATCACCCCCCCCCCCCCACCACTGGAACCCCGCGCTGCCGTCACCCGCCCGGCCCCAATGGAACCCCGCGCTGCTGTCACCCGCCCGGCCCCAATGGAACCCCCGCGCTGCTGTCACCACCTCCACCCCCCCCCCCCCCGCACCAGTGGAACCCCGCGCTGCCGTCACCCGCCCGGTCTCCACTCCAAACCCGTGCTGCTCTCATCCGCCCTGCTCTATCCGCCGCTCTTCCTTCTGTCACTCCGGGTTCCCGTTTGCATTTTGGCCTTTCCAGAATCTGCACCCCAAAGCCTCCTACCTGGCAAGTGAAAAGCACAGGGCATGATTAAAGCAGTGAGTTCCAATCCATATCCCATCCACCCTGGCCTGGGGTTAGAGGCCAACTGAGTCACAGCCACCCAGAGGATGGAGGGACGGTCCTCGCCAGCCACTGGCTCTTATTCACTGAGCACTACGCCAGGTTGTCTTCGGCTTTGCATGTCTTAATTTTCTCTAACCCGCTCAACGACTCCATGGTACAAACCTGATTGTCCACATTTTGCAAATGAGGAAGAAGACCCCGCAGTGAGGAAAGGGCAGAGCTAAGGCAGACCTTCTCCCCAGCCCGTGTGTGTGTCACCTCAGACACTCAACATGCCAAGTGAACAGAGGAACAGCAAGCAGGTTGGTTTGTACACAGCACAGGTCTGAGCGTGGAGGGGTTGCGAGTGTGGGGGATTTGCCCCCATCACTGCGAGTGTTCAGTGGGTAGCAGGGACAGGATTGTCTGGGAGGAAACTGGGGTGACAGTCAGGATGACTGTGGCCAGCATGCATCAGCCTGCTCTGAACCAAATGCTACTGTGTGTGCTGGGAGTGGAACCCCACACCCAGGGTGCCACACTTCCACCAGAGCATGGCTGCCCACCAAATGTTGTGAGAGCAATTGCATGAGGGACACACTTTAAAAAAAAACTCAAACATGTGGCAGCCACGGTCCTCCTCACTGTGTGCCTCTGCACCTGCTCCTCCGGTGGCGTGGCCAAGCAGAGGGCTGTGTCTCCATCCTCCAGGTGGTGTGGCCAAGCAGAGGGCTGTGTCCCCATCCTCCAGGCGGTGTGGCCAAGCAGAGGGCTGTGTCCCCATCCTCCAGGCGGCGTGGCCAAGCAGAGGGCTGTGTCCCCAACACAATCTGCCACAGGGGCCCTCTCCAGAAACAGGGGCAAGGGAAGATGGGCTTGTTGACTGCATCTGGGTGGTTACAGTTTGGGGTTGCTCGGGATAAAGCCGCTGTGGGCAGTCACGTGCCAGCTGTCCCATGAATGCAGGTGTGCCTCCTCTTGGGTAGACATCGAGAGTGGAACTGCTGAGTCCAAGGACAGATGTATGTTTAGCCTTAAAGCAGCGAAGAGAGGGTATAACAGCGTGTGTCGTACTCCCACTAATGTGAGAATTTCTGTCCTCTATGTCCTCACCAAGAGTTGGCTTTATAGATTTTTTTTAATTCAGCCAATCTGGTAACATGAAGTGGTCGTTCTTTATGGTTTGGTGGATAAGGATGCTTGGCACCTTTGATGCCTTCACTGGCCACTTGCATGTCTTTTTACGCAGTATCTGTTCAAAACTTTTATACACTTTTGTGCGGGGTCTTTTTTCCTTTTGCAGCACTATTGAGGCATAACTGACATACAATAAACATGACAATAAACATGTCTGTCACCCCCGAAAATGCCCTGGTGCCCCCTGGAGACACCTCCCTCTCCCGTCTCTGTCCACAGCCTCAGGCAATCCCCATCAGCTTTCTGTCCCTCATGACCCAGTTTGCATTTTCGACAGCTTTCCAAACGGCGTTATAACAATAGGTCCTCTTTGTCTTTCAGTCAACAGAAATTACATTTACTGTGTTGTTTTGTGCATCCACAATTTGTTCCATTTTTATTACTGAGCAGCATTCCATTTTGTGGATCAAAAAAATTTCTTTGTCCATTCACTTTCTGATAGACATTTGGTTTTTCTCAGTCGTGGGTACTTACTATGAAAGCCACTATGAAGATTCGTGTGTAAATCTTTGAATGCACATATGCTTTCATTTATCTGAGCAAAAGTGGGATGGAGGGATCACAGGTAGGTAAATACTTCACTTCTGAAGGAACTGTCAAGACATTTTCCACATTGTTGTTAATGTTTTACATTTCCATTGGTGGCATATGAGAGGTCCAGCTGTCCACCTCCTTGCCAACACGTGGAATGGTCATTTTTATTTTTTTTTAATTTTAGCCATTCTTATAGGTTTGTAGTGGTGTTTCATTGTGATTGCAATTTTCATTTCCATAATAAGGAATGATATTGAATATTTCACTAACTTGTCACTCATTTATTCTCTTTGAAGTGTTTATTCAAATCTTTTCCCCATTTTTATTTTTTCTTTTTAAATTTCAATACTTTTTGGGGTATGAGTGGGTTGGGGTTACATGAATGAATTGAATAATGGTGAAGTCTCAGATTTTAATATACCCATCACCGAAGTAGCGTACATTGTACCCAATATGTAGTTTTTTCTTATCCCCTCTCCCCTTCCACCCTCCCCCTTCTGAGTCTCCAAAGTCCTTTATATCACTCTGTCTGCCTTTGCATACCCATAGCTTAGCTCTCACTTATAAATAAGAACATAAGGTGATCGGTTTTCCTTTCCTGAGTCACTTCACTCAGTATAATGGCTTCCAGCTCCATCCCAGTGGCTGCAAGAGACATTATTTCATTGTTTTTCATGGCTGAGTAGTAGTCCACGGTGTTGATATATACTACATCTTCTTTCTTTATCCACTTATTGGTCAGCGGGTATGTAGACTGGTTCCATATCTTTGCAAGTGTGAATTGCGCTGCAATAAACATATATCTACAGGTGACTTTTTGATATATTGATTTCTTTTCCTTTGGATAGATACTCAGTAGTGAGATTGCTGGATCAAATAATAGATCCACTTTCAGCTCTTCATGAAATCTCCATACTGTGTTCCACTGAGGCTGTATTAATTTTCATTCCCGCCAGTAGTGGATAAGTAACCCTTTTCACCACAGTCATACCAGCATCTACTGTTTCGTGACTTTTTAACAAGAGTCATTCTTGCAGGAGTATGGTAGCATCTCAGCGTGGTTTTGATTTGCATTTCCTTGATGATTAGAGATGTTGAGCATTTTTTCATATGTGTGTTGTCCATTTGTCTATCTTCTTTTAAGAAATGCCTATTCATGTCATTTGTCCACTTTTTAAAGGGATTATTTGGTTTTTCTCGCTAACTTGCTTGAGTTCCTTGTAGATTCTGGAGGTTGGTCCTTCATTAGATGCATAGTTTGCAAATATTTTCTCCCATTCTGTGGGCTGTTTACTCTGATGATTTCTTTTGCTACACGAAGCTTTTCAGTTTAATTAGGTCCAATTTATTTTTGTTTTAGTTACATTTGCTTTTGGGGTCTTACTCATGAACTCTCTTCCCTAGACCAAAGTCTGGAAGAGGTTCTCCTAGTTAATGTTCTAGCAGTTTTGTGGTTTCAGGTCTTAGATTTAAGTCCTTGATCCATCTTGAGTTGATTTTTGTATGAGGTGAGAGATAATGAGGTAGGAGGCAGGACTCAACTCCAAAGGCAGGGCTCCATTACTGGACCAAACTGAAGACTAGTTAAAACAGGGCCAAGGTGGAAGCAGCTTTCCGTAAGTCATGCCCCCCGGTGTGCCATGCCAGTTTACCCTTGCTATGGCAACATCCAGGAGTTACTGCCCCTTTCCATGGCAATGACCTCATGACCCAAAAGTTACTATCCCTTCCCTAGAAAATTCTGCATAAACCACTCTTAATCTACATGTAATTAAAAGTGGGTACAAATATGACTGCAAAGCTTCCTTGAGCTGCCGCCCTCTGCCCATGGGGTAGCTTGACTCCGCAGGAGCAGTCCCGGAGCTATAACACTGCCAGAGATGTAACACCGCCTTTTCAATAACGTTGTTTTCTTCTATCTCCAGCTTGCCCCTGAATTCTTTCTTAGGCAAAGCCAAGAACCCGTGTGGGTTAAGCCCCACTTTGGGGCTCCTTACACTGCATCATAGAGATCCAGTTTCATTCTTCTACATGTGGCTATCTGGTTTTCCCAAAACCATTTATTAAACAGGTGTCCTTTCCCCAGTTTATGCTTTTATATGCTTTGTTGAAGATCAGTTGATTATGCTCGGCTTTATTTCTGGGTTATTTATTCTGTTCCATTGGTCTATTTGCCTACTTTTCTACCAGTACCATGCTGTTTTGGTAACTCTAGCCTTGTAGTATAGTTTGGAGTCAGGTTACATGATGTCTCCAGATCTGTTCTTTTTGTTTAGGATTGGGCTCTTTGGGCTCTTTTTGATGCTGTATAAAAATAATGTTGGTATTTTGATAGGAATTTTATTGACTCTGTAGACTGCTTTGGGCAGTGTGGTCATTTTCATAACACTGATTCTTCCAGTCCATAAGCATGGGATGTGTTTCCATTTGTTTGTGTCATCTACAATATATCACAGCAGTGTCTTGTAGTTCTCCTTGCAGAGATCTTTCACCTCCTTGGTTAAGCATATTTATAGATATTTTATTCATTTTTTGAAGCCCTTGTTAAGGGGGACTGCATTCTTGATTTGATTCTCAGCTTGGTCATTGTTGGTGTATAGCAGTGCTACTGATTTGTATACATTGATTTTGTAACCTGAGACTTTCCTGAATTCGTTTATCAAATCTAGGAGTCTTTTGGAGGAGTCTTTAGGGTTTTATAGGTATATGATCATATCACTGGCGAAGAGCAATAGTTTGACTTCTCTTTTCCAATTTGGATGCTCTTTCTTTCTTTCTCTTAACTGATTGCTCTGGCTAGGATTTCCAGTACTATGTTGAATAGAAGTGGTGAGAGTGGGCATCCTTGTCTTCCTTCGGTTTTCAGGGGGGAATGCTTTCAATTTTTCCCCATTCCATATGATGTTGGTTGTGGGTTTGTCATAGATGGCTTTTATTATTTTGAGGTAAGTCCCTTCTATGCTAAGTTTGTTGAGGGTTTTTATCATGAAGTGATGCTGGGTTTTACTGAATGCTTTTTCTGCAACTATTGAGATGATCGTATGGTGTTTGTTTTTAATTCTGTTTATGTGATGTATCACATTTATTGACTTGCATATGTTAAACCATCCCTGCATCCCTGGGATGAAACCCACTTGATCATGGTGTATTACATTTTTGATGTGCTATTGGATTCAGTTAGCTAGTATTTCGTTGAGGATTTTTGCATCTATGTTCACCAGCGGTAATGATCTGTAGTTTTCTTTTGTTCATTCTGTCCTTCCTGGGTTTTTGTATCAGAGTGATACTGGATTCATAGAATTAGTTAGGGAGAATTCTCTCTTCCTTGATCTTTTGGAATAGTTTCAGTAGAATTGGTATGAATTATTGGAGTGTCTGGTATAATTCAGCTGTGAATCCATCTGGTCCTGGGCTTCTGTTGTTGTTGTTTTTGGCAATTTTTAAATTAGTGATTCAATCTCACTGCTGTTATTAGTCTGTTTAGGGTTTCTATTCCTTCCTGATTTAATCTAGGAGAGTTGTATGTTTCTAGGAATGTATTCATGTATTCATTTCTTCTAGATTTTCTAGTTTGTGTGCATAGGGGTATTCATGTAGTCTTGAAGGATCTTTTGTATTTCTGTGGTGTAGCTGAGTTTATTTGAATCTTCACTCTTTGTTTCTTGATTAATCTAGCTAATGTTCTACCAATTTTATCTTTTCAAATAAGGAATTTTTTGTTTCATTGATTTTTTATATTTGTTTGTTTCTTTCAAATCCATTTAGCTCTGCTCTGATCTTTGTTATTTCTTTTCTTCTGCTAGCTCTGGGGTTTAGTTTGTTTGTATTTCTCTAGTTCCTTGCTGTGTGACATTAAGTTGTCAATTTGTGCTCTTTCAGACTTTCTGATGTAGGCATTTAGCACTGTAAACTTTCCTCTTAGCATTGCTTTTGCTGTATCCCAGAGGCTTTGACAACTTGTGTCACTATTATCATTCATTTCAAAGAATTTGTAAACTTTGGTCTTGATTTCACTGTACACTCAAAAATCATGGGGGAGCATATTTTTTGATTTCCATGTATTTCTATAGTTTAAAAAATTCCTTTGGAATGGATTTCTAGTTTTATTCCACTGTGGTCTAGAATATAGTTGATATAATTTTAATTTTAAAAAATTTATTGAGACTTGTTTTGTAGTTTAGTATATGGTCTTTTTTTGTTTTATTACTTTTTCTTTTTAAAAACGGGATACATGTGCAGAATATGCAGGTTTGTTGCATAGCTGTCCATGTGCTGTGGTGGTTTGCTGCACCTATTACCCATCCTCTAAGTTCCCTTCCCTCTCCCCCAACCCCCAACAGGCCCTGGTGTGTGTTGTTGCCCTCCCTGTGTCCATATGTCTCATTGTTCAGCTCCCACTTATGAGTGAGAACATGCAGTCTTTGGTTTTCTGTTCCTGTGTTAGTTTGTTGAGGATGATGGTGTCTAGCTTCATCCATGTCCCTACAAAGGACATGATCTCACTGCTTTTTATGGCTGCATAGTATTCCATGGTGTATATGTACCACATTTTCTTCATCTAGTCTATCTTGGAGAATGCTCCATGTGCTGATGAGAAGAATGAATATTCTGCAGTTCTTGGTTAGAATTTTCCTTAAAATCTGTTCGGTCCATTTGTTCTAGAGTATAGATTAAGTCCATTGCTTCTTGTTGAATTTCTTCTCAACAATCTGTCCAGTACTGTCAGTGGAGAATTGAAGTCCCCCCAGTATTAGTATGTTACTACCTATCTCACTTCTTAGGTCTAGTAGTAATTGTTTTACAAATCTGAGAGCTCCAGTATTTGGTGCATGTGAATTTAAAATTGTAATATCTTCTTGTTGGATTGACCCTTTTATCATTATTTCATGACCTTCTTTGTCTCTTTTACTGTTGTTGCCTTAAAGTCTGTTTTATCTGATATAAGAATACTCCTGCTCATTTTTGGTTTCCATGTGCATGGAATATCTTTTACTGCCCCTTTACCTTAACTTTATATACATCTTTATATGTTAGGTGAGTCTGTTGAAGACAGCAGATATTTGGTTTGTGACTTTTTATTCATTCTGACAATCTGTATTTAATGGAGCATTTAGGCCACTGACATTCAACACTGAGATGTGAGATATTGTCCCAATCATCATGGAGACAGGAAGTGTGACTTTGAGGCCATACCTATCCCAGTCCAGCAGCAAAGCCAGGCTCCCAGATCCTGTGCTTGTGGCCGCAGCACGCTTCCCACTCCCCTCAGGGTTATGGCCAAGGGAGTTTGTCCCCCACTTGAGATTAGCTTGCAAATCTCAGCTGGGGAGCTTCTCTCAACCTGTGGCCACTGCCTGAGTTGGCTGGAGACTTCTGCAGGGGCCCATGTATGGCAGAATGGTTTCCCCCAATACGTGCTGGAGACTGGGAATGCACACAGGGCTCTTCCTGCTGCTTCTCTCACTTTTTATTCTCCACCGCTCCCTAAATCAGTTCCAGCACTGGACGGGGTTAAGGTCCCCCCCCATCGTGGGCTGGGTTCCTCAGTGGGGGTGCATATCTCAGAGGCAGTGTCTCTGGTTTTTTCAGTTTTCCTGTCAAGTTCTGGTGTTGCCTCTTGGAGAAAAGTTCACAGTGTGAATCTTTACACACTATTTTGTCTTTCCAAGTGAGAGAGGCATGCTAACACTGCTTCCAATCCACCGTCTTGGGAAAAAAAATGCCCATTTTAATGTGCTGCTTTTTATTTTAAATTAGTTTTTAGAGATTTTTATACATTCTGAAAATCTTTTTTTAATCTTAAAAAGTGCTATTTGCAAGTACTTTCCTAAGCCTGTGGCTGGTCTTTTCATTCTTTTGTGTGTCTTTCAAAGAAGTGTCTTCTTTTGAAGAAGAAAATGTTTTAATTTTGACAAAGTTTTAGTTATCAGTTTTTTTAAGGATTGTGTTTTTGTGTCATATCTATACCAACTTGGAGGTAATTTCCACCTTAACACTACTGAGCCTTTAGACACGTGATTGTGCATATATCTCCATTAATTTGTCTTCTTTAATTATTCTCATCAATGTATTGTAGTTTTCATTGTACCTTGTCTTACACATATTTTAGATACAACCTTAATTATTTCATAATTTTGATGCTACCATATTTTCAAAAATTCAATATTTAATTGTTGCTCATATACAGAAATAAATTAATTTTTGTGTGCTCACTTTTTACACTATAGCATTGCTATATTAGTTTCAGTAGCTTTTCTGTAGGTTCCACCAAATTTTTGACAAAGGTTATCATGCACTCTGAATGCCTTTCGTTTCTTCTGTTTTATTGCACTGGCTAACATCTTCAATGCCACAGGCGGGTGGATCCCCTGAGATCAGGGGTTTGAGACCAGCCTGGCCAACACAGTGAAACCCTGTCTCTACTAAAGATACAAAAATTAGGTGGGCCTGGTGGCAGGTGCCTATAATCCCAGCTACTTGGGAGTCTGAGGCAGGAGAATCACTTAAACCCAGGAGGCAGAGGTTTCAGTGAGCCAAAATCACACCATTGCGCTCCAGCCTGGGCAACAGGAGTGAAATTCCATATCAAAAGAAAAAAGATCTTCAATGCAAAGTTGAATAGAAGAGGTATGAGCAGACATCCTTGTCTAATTCCAGATTTTAAGTAGAAAGCATTCATCTCTGCACCATTTGGTATAGTCTTAGATGTAGGTTTCTGTTATGGATGGATGCTGGGTTTTGTCAAATGCTTTTCCTGGTATCTACTGGACGTTCACGTGGTGCTTCTTCTCCTTGTTACTATGGTGAGCTATGTTGGTTGATGTTCAAATGTTCAACATACTCCACATATCTGGGATAAATCCCCCTTGATTATGATGCAGTATATATTTTTATATATTGTTTACATATTTTATATATTGTTGAATTTAAATTCACAAACATTGTTTAGAATTTTTGTTTCTATATTTCTGAAGAATAATAATCTGTAGTTTTCTTTTAAAATCTTTTTCTGTATGATTTTTATCTGTTGACATTTATTGAGACTTATTTTATGGCCCAGCATTTGATCTAGTTTGGGAAATATTCTATATACCATACTTAAAAAGAATGTGTGTTCAGCAGTTTTGAGATGCATCACTCTATAAGCATCACTTAGCTGAGACTGGTTAATGCTGTGGTTCAAAACTTCTCTGTCCTTACTGCTGTCTCAACGATCTGTTCAATCAGCTACTGAGAAGAGTGTTTCAGTCACTATGATCATGACGGGCTTGTATATTTCTCTCTCTAGTTTTCTCATATTTCCTTTATGTATTTGAAGCACTGAGATTTGTTCATAAACTTTTTCTACAGCGTCTTGCCGAACTGACTATGTAGTCATCATAAAATGTCTCCATCATGAATACACCATTGGTCTTGAAGTGCATTCTGTCCAACAGTAACACGACCATGCCAGCTTTCCTGCCTTTTGAGTTTCCATTGCACACATTTTCCAGCCTTTGGGTCTAAGTTACCTTCTTTGCCCAGGCTTGGGTCTCGGCTCCAGTGAGACTCGATATTCCTTTATGCTCCGCGCTCGGCCGCTTGGTTTCTGAACCATGGGGGGAGCTCTCTGTGCTTTATGCCCCAAGTGTCAGTTTGTGAGTTTCTGAAGCTTCTCTTTTCTCTCGGTCTCACCCTGGCTTTCTGCACCCTTAGAAAGATTCCACAGATGTTTTTCCACCATGCTTCCTTGACCCCAGCCTTCAGAAGGCCCCTGTGGTGCACTCCACTCCGGAGAGGACTGGCACTCCTTGCCAGGATTTCTCCAGCCTCTCACCCCCTCCATCCCTGGTGCCCTATCTCACCCACTCAGTGAAAGCCCACGGGAAAGAGGTGGGGGCGCAGCCACTTGCTCTGTGCAGCCTGTCTCTCAAATCGGTTCCACGCGTGTCAAGAGTTTCTTAAAATTTAGGCCGAATTCTACCCCTTCGACTGGCTTCCACTCTTCCATTCCAATGTGCATGAAAGTGCTGTGGTCTCCTCTCCCCAGAATGAGTTCATCACTTTCTGGAATGCAGTTCATCCACTTTCCCTGTGTCCTCCGCTCTGGTGGGTTTCTCCTGGGGCTCCTTCGTGTTGACATGGTAAGAGGGGGATGGTCCCCTGGCACATTTCTCGGGGGCTCACTCTTGTGGCCGAGGTGGGAAGGGAATGGGCCCGACACTCTGCATGCTAAGTCTGCCACACACCTGAAGGAGGTGCCTCTGGGTCGTTCTCCAAGGCCATGGTCTCGGAAGCCCGCTCCTGGGCCCACCTGCCCCCTCTGGCGTGAGCGTGCCTTTACTTTCAGTGTTCCCTCCGTCACAGCACTTGCTCTAACTTTTTAACTGTATTTTTTGCTTGTTTGCATTCTCCCTCCTACCCAGTAAAACTGTAAAATCCTAAAGGGCAGAAACTAACTTTCCTTAACCGTTTCCTTAACCCAGCACCATTCCTTGTAGGTTAAATACGTTTTTTAAACATTTCCAAAAGAAATCAGCTAATTGCTGGTCTTGGTAAGTAATGAATTTCTGATTAAACCTCCTCGGTAGCACAGAGTAGATGGGGGAATTTATGGTGTTCTGCATGGTGAGTACAAGGACCGTGAACGGTGCTACGTCGTCAGTAAAACAAAAAGCGTTACCACCTTAACAACGCAGAAGTAATAACGCCACCTTGATTTAGTGATCAATAAGAGCTCAATTAGTGTGGCAGAGCTCTGAGTTAGTTACGTGATTTAAGAGAAGGAGCATGATTTCATTCCCAGTGACTTCTGTTAGGATGTAATCGGTGTGACGGCCCTGAAAGACATTACATTTAGGGTATTTCTCCACGTAGAGTTTCATGCTTGATGATGGATACCTAGAAAACAATGCTTTACCAGAAAATTCACAGGAAGTTGATTGTACCTTGAAAGATTGTCAGTGTATAAAGCTTAAATTTCCAATTAAAATATTTCATCAGCTAAGAGGGGAGGGGAAGGGAAGCTGCAGCCAGATCCCCAACTCCCTATATTTTCGGGGCAGCAAAATCTGCACAGCAGCGCTGCAGCCTCAGGTCACACACTCACTGCCTGCGCTTTCTGCAGCATTTGTTCATTAGCGAGATGACTAAGAGCTTTCTCCTCATTTAAACACTGGACAGAAAAGAAAATGAGTTCTGGGTTTTCATGCATTTTTTTAAATGCTGAGAAGCATCAATTTTAACAACGAAGAAAAATGCCTAAGCCGAAATGTCACCAAGTGCTCATTTTCCGAATAACCGTTTGGCTGCTGTGCTAACTGTCCGTGTGCTGGAATGACCACGGAACTCATTAGATTCGAACCAGGACACCTGGGGGTGTGGAGACTGACTCCCTCATAACTATGCTGAGGGACGGCAGACACCAGCGTGCGAGGCCGACTACGGTGTGTGGGAGCTCAAAGGTGGCAGAGCCAAGCTTAAGATAAGGTGGACCCTAGCTGCTGCTGGGGGAATATTTGACATAACCGGTGCCCATGCCCTCCTCCCATTTCTATTTCTTCAAACGGAGAGCAGCCCAGGTGGAGGCAGTGGTGGGAGATACTCCTCTCCCACACACCCAGCGGCCCTGGGGAGTGGCAGAACCAGGGACGCATCCCAAGAGATCAGCCCCCAACACCTCCATCACGAGCTCCCAATGGAAGGGATGTTCTAGTCCAGAGGCAGCTGCCACGCTCGCCCCATGTGTGGGGAAGGCTGGTCTGAGAGCACTCCTGGGCGTGTGTTGAGAATGCTAGAATCCTAGTGCAGTAAGTCAGGACTGGAAAGCCTTCAGTAAACGCGGCTGGTTAGTGTGATGAGGCCACGGGCCCTTTGGCCTGCAGAGCACTGAGCTGCTGAGTCCCGCAGAGCCACTGAGCACCTGCAGAGGGTCCCAGGATCGCTGCACACTGCCTAGGAAGGCATAATGTCTCCAGCAGGAGCTCGCTCTCCCCCAGGAGCAGCTATGAGAGATCGCTACGATACCTCCCAATGGCTCAGCGCAAACGGCTCCATGTCCACCAAAGACCTTCACTCTCAGCCAGTGTCTGCAACTTGCTGCAGCTTGTTCTCCATGTGTGGATGTGGCTGCTGTGTGGCTGACCTCAGTCCGGCCACAGAGGCCATGGGAGCCCTGCAGGCTCTCAATTCACCCTCCAGGCAAGTCCGTGCTGCGCCTTGTTCTGCAAGCAAATTCCATTCTCTCTCTGACTCTTTCATGTTAGTGCAGTGGCTATTTAATAACTAACTAAACCCAAAGAAGGAGCATGACGATGGGTTCAAGATGGAACAACTGAGGCTCCCCACTGAATGAAACCGAATGCTGTTTGCAGGTGGTGCCCGCTCACTGCCCCGTCCGAGGCGTGTTGGGGGAGCCTGCAAGGCCACGCTCCTGCCCTTCTCTGCAGTAGCCCGTGGAGAGGGCCCTGGGATGTCAGTCCAGGTGAGCACACCACCATCAAGTCAGGGGGGAATAGACGGTAAACCGCTTCACAGAAACATGTCACCTGATTTCCTCTCATTCAAACTTCCTCGAGTCTCTGAAACTTTTAATGACATCCCCCCTTCCCTTGTATGTTACTAAAACCATCTCCGGACTGATCGTTCACTCCCAGCGTCTGGGGACATGACGTGACAGCACCATTAGAGAAGCAGAAATCCACAGCAGCCGAGGAGCAGAGCACCGGGCCCCACAGCCCTTCTGATACAGACACAATGGGGCAGGGGAGGACAAAGCAATGGTTTCAGAGCTGGAGGCGCTAAATTACCCCACATTCAAGAGGGCAGGAGAGACGCCAGTTTCCACCGTGCGGGCTGAGACCTGCTCTGCGTTGCCTGAGGGGCGGGCATGCGGAGAGAGTGTGTTTGCCAGCGACCTGGCGCCCTGGCGCCCTGGGATTCCCCCTCATCAGAGTCGGAGACCTCCACTCAGATTCTCCACCTAATTTCCATTTCATTTTTAAAAGACTATGTTATCAACGGTAGTTATGGTTACAGCCTCACAACGCCTCTGGGGCCACTACCCCTCATTCACAGCTGAGGAGCCAGCGTTGGGGTACAGAAGCTGAGCAGCTCCCCCGCAGCCCCAGAGCAGCAGGTGGAGGAGCCTGTGACCCAAGGCCAGAGCTGCGTGACATCCACCTTCTGCACTCACAAAATACAGCAGGACGCTCAGCGCACCACAGGTGCTTAGTTGCTCTCAGTTAATGAATAAAAACTTTAAATTTAGCACGTTTAGAATAGCATTAAGTGGACCAGGCCCTCTAGGGTGAGGCTCACACAGAAAGGCTCCCATGGGCTCCCAGGAAAGGCTTTAAGGCGTGTTTCTCAGGCCAGCCCGTGGTCCTGATGGGAGGCAGGCCTGGCACAGGGCGGGGCTAGGATCGGCCTCTCAGCCTGAGCCTAACCCTAGAGGGAGACCTGGGGCCTGCAGAGCCCCATGGCCCACACTTCCATGAGGGCTGAAGACCACTCGCCCCCCCTACCAGGAGGGGCGATTTCGATCAGCCAGAAACACAGTCCATGATCAGGAGAAACAAATATGGCACAGGTGCCACTGAGCCCCCTGAGCAGCCTCTCAACTGTGACCTGAGGGTCTGGTGTCCCGTGGCCCCTGCGTGGGCCCTGGGCCAGCATCAGGGCTCTGCCTGGCGGCCATGGACAGCCTGGCTTCTGCATCCAAACGCTGTTGTGACATCCTCCTGAGCAGAAGCAAGGCCACAGCAAAGACAGCCGCCCAGGGGCTGGCCTAGGGAACGCTCCAGAGAATCATGGGGCCAAGGCTGGGCCTTCCCGGGCACCGCCTAAGACAGAATTGCCCCAGCTTCCTCACCTGCCCGTGCCGAACATGCCCGCCTTGGGGTGCCGCCCTCTGTGGAAACTCACCCTGTGGATCCTACGCATGGAGCAAGGTTTCAGTGAGCCCTAAACTGGCCTGGGATTGAGCCTAGGGCCGCCGGCGTATCCTCTGGAAGGATTGTAACCAGAGTTAACCGAAGCTATTTCAGTGGCTCAATGGCAGGAACATGATAGGAACTGGGCCCACCTGCTTCCCACACACATCCCAGGGCCACAGCTCCTGGTGAGACCCTGGTGGAGTCCACAGGGACGCAGAGTGTCCTCGGACTTTCCTGCCTCTCACCAGCATGGTGCCATCTTAGAAAGGAAAATGTGTCAAATTAGCGCTGACGTTAACTAACGTTTGGCGGAAAAGGAGTGTGTGAGCACCACCATCAAACTGCCAAGGCCCCCAGGGCCACCCTGGGCCTCCACACCTGGTCCAAGCCTACCCCAGGAAGCTGGCAGATGATGCCTGCAGCTCCGTCCCTCCCTGTTTCCAGGCACTGGGGACCTGTCAGCTCCGGCCTAACTAGTTGTCACAAAAATCATGCCTGCTTTTCCATTTAAAGAGCTCACTGACATTACTGATTCCGTTTCCTTAAAATGTCGAGTGGGCATCGCCTGCAGAAGGGTCTCTGCATACGGGTCCATGAAGCTCCCTCTGGCCCTGCACAAATGCTCCTGGGGTTCACCTCCCAGCCTGCCTGGGCTCTGTGCGTCCAGGGCGTCCACCTTGTGTTTTGGTGCCCCAGACCTCATGCCCACAAACAGACAGAGTCCTTACGCTGCCCTGGGCTGCCCCCGAGTTGGTTTGCGGCTTACGCTGCCCTGGCTGCCCCTGAGTTGGTTTGCGGCTTATGCTGCCCTGGGCTGCCCCCGAGTTGGTTTGCGGCTTACGGTGCCCTGGGCCGCCCCCCGGGTGGGCTTGCTGGGGAGTGGGAGGAGCTTTTTCCTTGGATGCAGTATTTGCACCTGGTGCCCCCAATTCTAGCCACAATCGTGGCCCCTCGGTCTCCCTCAGTCGGGTTTCAGTGTCCACTGCTGTCCTGGGTTCCTTCCCAAAGGGTAAAGAGAAGCCACTTATCTCCTCCACCTCACTGGTATGCGCCTGCAGTTTAAATGGTGGGCTTTCTGGAGTTACAACGGCTTGTCCCAGAAGAGATCCTAGAGAGCCTCACTCCAAGGACTAAGTGTTCATGGTGGGGGTGGCTGGACTAGGAGCCAGTGTCACTCTAAAGAACCCCAGGCACACCGAAGGCCTGTTCACAGGCTGCCCACTGGCCCAGGACACAGGCGTGAAGCCGAGAGGAGCCAGCGGCCGAGGAGACAGGCCCCGGTACCCGCACCCTGGAGGAAAAGTCAACCCCAGCTGCAGGAGGAAGTGGAAGGGTCACCTCAGCAGGAGGTCTGTCCGGCACCGTCCGGGTCCTGGCGAGTGTATCTGAGGCTGGTGCCTGGGATAGGGCCTCCAGGAAGGGCAGGTGGCGTCGGAGGGCCTTGGCCAGGGCAGCGCTGCCCTCCCGGCTGTACCTCCTCTCGCTGCCAATGCTCTGTTTTAAGGGCCTGAAAAGCAAAAGAAACCAGACATCAGTCGCATGTTTGCTGGTGCCCGGAGCTGCCCCATCCCCTGGGGTGCCTGGGTGCATACGAGGGGACCGGGAGCCGGGCTGAGTGGCCGGCCTGGCCTTGCTGCTCCGTGACCATGGGTTTGAACTTCTCCCAGATCCCCGAGCCTGTGTCTGGCATGAGGACGGTTGACAGCACCTGCCTCATGGTTGTGGGGACGGACAAATGACCCCCTCCTGAAAGCTGAGAGCGAAAGTAGCAGGCAGGAAACAGCTGCGGTAACACTAATAGGTCCCTGGAGAGACAGAGTCAGGACTCCGCACGGGCCCACGTACATTCCTGATGGAGGCCTGGGCATGGGGGGAAGGACATCTGTGGCCCCGTGAGTCTGTACCCTGTCCCCCCTTTACCCTCAGGTGTGGCAGACAGCTCATCTGAGCCACAGAGCACTGTCTCAGCCCGGGACACGATGGGCACGGCCTCCTCGCCTGCCTGGCTCACCCGCAGATGACGTGGCTGGCCTCAGTGGGCGCCCAGGACTCAACCACCCAGAGCTTCACAGCTCCCTTTTCGCACATGACTAAAAGGGGCCTGAGCATGCTCCCAAATGAGGAAGAGAATTCCCACAGGACACGCCTCTACCAGCCAGGATTAAAAACACCTGCGTGACTGCACCTCCCCCCCCAACACACACACCTTCCAGCAAGTCCCTGTCTCAAAAAAAGCAGTGTGTGGCCAGGCGCGGTGGCTCACGCCTGCAATCCCAGCACTTTGGGAGGCCAAGGCAGGCAGATCACGAAGTCAGGATATCGAGACCATCCTGGCCAACAAGGTGAAACCCTGTCTGTACTAAAAATACAAAAACATCAGCTGGGTGTGGTGGCTCAGGCTTGTAGTCCCAGCTGCTTGGGAGGCTGAGGCAGGAGAGTTGCTTGAACCTAGGAGGTGGAGATTGCAGTGAGCCGAGACCGCGCCACTGCACTCCAGCCTGGGCGACAGTTCGAGACTCCATCTCAAAAAAAAAAAAACTGTGTGTGTGTGTGTATGTGTATGTGTGTGTGTGCATGCGCACACTCCATGCTTCTAATAAAATGCAAAGATTTTGTAGACACAGAGTTTAGACACAGATTAAAGAGCTTTCAATTTTGATTAATTTTAGTTTTTACAATTGAGTGCCTCATTTATGTCTATAAAAGAACGGGCATCACTGTTAAAGACATGGGCCAGTGTGGGGGCCCTTGCTGCCCAGCTCTGCTGCCCACAGACAAGGGCAGCGCCCTCCGTTAAGCCTGCTGCTCCCAGCAACACTACCAAAACCACTTTCTCCCAAGAGTCATGTTCGCCGATGACCCATCCCTTCAGGTCCGACTTCTGCTGCATTGGACAGTCCAGACACCGCAGGCCGTGGTGTCATGTCCACTGCTGCACAAGACTCAGGCCTCCTTCATCACAGGCTCTGCAGGTGTCATCGGCTGCCATCTGCTTCTCCCAGGCCAGGGAGAGGCTAGGTCTGAGCTGGAGGCAGGCACCTTCCTGACCCCAGGCCCTGGCTGCCTCAGAGCCCTGGGCACAGCTCCACCTTGGCCTTCTCAACACCTAACTAGACCCTCCTTAGGTCAAGAAGACAGAACTACAGCTACTGTCTCATAGTCGCGTTTAACCGACCACAGTTGCCTCCAAGAGACATCACATCACTTAACATGTGAAATAAGAGCCTTCAATAGATACTTGCATTTCTCCCTCCAGCTCTGCCACGGGTGTTGACGTGAATTCTGTAGACAGCTATGTTATAGACCTCACAATGCACTGTTGTCATTTTTGTTTAAACAATCAACTTCTTTAAATGTGATTTAAGTGAAAGGAAAACACCGTGCTCTCTTGTGTGTTTCTGTCTGGCACCTCTCCCCTCCGGCCACAATGGCGGCTCTGCCAGCCCTGGCCATGGAGCTCTGCTGGGGATGGCACCCTTCAGCGTCTGTATTTCCGAGGAAGCCATAATTTTACCTTTGTATTTGAAGGATACTTTCATGGAATATAGAATTCTGTGTTAATTTTTTTTCCCCTTCAGTACTTTAGAAGTGCTTTCCACCATCTTCTGGCCCGGAGCATTCTCCAGGAGAAACTTACAGTGGCCTTCCTTGTCTCATCTCTCTATGAAATGCATCTTTTTCTCCTCTGACGTTGGCTTTTTATCACTGGTTTTGAGAAATAGATTGTGATATTTCTTGGCCTTCATGTTTCTTTTTTAGGGGGCTCATTGAGCTTTTTGGGTCTGTGAGTTTATCATTTTTATCATATTGAAATAATTTTGGTCATTATTTCTTCAAATGTTTTTTCTGTTCCTTTCTCTCCCACCTTGAGACTCCACTTATACATCTATTTGGCCTCTTTAAACATGTCCCACAGCTCACTGGTGTGTGTGTGTGTTTTTAAATCATCCTTCCTCGTTTCCTTATGGATAGTTCCTATTGCTGTGTCTTCAAGTTCACTAATATTTTCTACCGCAGTGTCTAATCTGCTGTTTATTCCGTCCATGAATTTTTCCTGTCTCCTACTCATGGTGTCTGTGTCAGTTCTGTGTCTACACTGATGAATTTGATAAGTTGCATTTTCCTGCTCCTTTTCATGCCAGATAATCCATGTCTATATATTCAAATTGTGAATTTTACCTTATTGGGTGATGGACATTTGCATTCCCATAAATGCTGTTTACCTTTGCTCTGGCATTCAGTTCAGTTGCTTGGGACCAGTTCAACCTTCTCGGGTCTTCTAAGACTTGTTTGGCAGGAACAGAGCAGCAATTCTCTATGAGAAATTAGCCTCCACTACTGAGACAAGACTCTGTGGGCACTCTACCTAATTATGAGGAAATTATGAAGTTTGCAAGTCTGACAGGTGTGAACAGGCACTATGCCTCACCCTGTGTGAGTGTCAGATACTGCTTGCTCTCATTTTTCTGGATGGTTCTTTTCCCTCAGAGGTACAAGATCATCAGTTATCTACCAAATCCTCAGCAGTAGCTGAAAATCTCCAGGGCTGTCTGTGCAGCTCTTCTCTCTTATACTCTGACCCATGAACTCAAGTTGCCTTGGTTTCCCCAGACCTTCATTTCTGTCTCATCAACTCTGGCAGTCCACTGAGCACCAAGGTCCCCGAGGCAGCTGGGGGCAAGTGTCGTCCCCTCCCGAAGTGGCCCTCCACCACAGGGGTCTGCCTCACCCACGTTTACACCCATCTGGGGAGGTCTGCATCCCACACTGGCCCCAGCCCCTGAGGAGGGGTCATGGCTCCTGAGGCCTCTGTCTTGACTACGCTGAGTCCAACCTCTCCCCGGCCAAACTCGTCTCTTCACTTCCCCGTGAGGGGTCTTCTGAAGACCCTGCACTCAGACTTTAGGACCACAGAGTCTGCTGTTCAGACACCCAACCAAGACATGGGCACCCCGGGACCCTGTCCACAGCCAGTGAGGATCCCGAGGGACTTGAGTCGTCCAGCGCCCCCGGCACCAGTGGAAAGGCGACAACAGATTTCTCCTTGAGAAATGCTCCAGGCCAGAAGACAGCGGAAAACATTTTTAAAGACGTGAAAGAAATAAAATGTTAACCCAGAATTCTATATCCCACGAAAATATCCTTCAAATACAAAGGAAGACTTATGGCTTTCTTAGAAATACAGATGCTAACGGACATCATCCCCAGCAGAGCTCCACAATGAGGGGTGTCAACAGCCCAGGCACCCCAGCAGACACAGAAAGTAGGTATCACCCATTTTACAGGTGAGGGCACTGAGGCCCGGCAGGTCACTGGGTGACACTGTGACTCTGACTCAGGGTGTTCCCCTGGAATTGGACAAACAACACGACTTTCTTCCTAGCCTAGGACCCAGGTCCATCAGTGCCCCACCAGCCTCACCCACACCTGCCACTCAGGGTGTGCGGGACAGCGGCTGGGTATCAGCAGCCTACAGCGAGGACCCCTCACTGCCGGCATTGTTATCTGCCTGCCCCTGACTTCCCAGGTCTAGAGACAGCATCTTTTTCACTACAGGCTGACCTAGATACTGTAGTTCAGCCAGATAATAAGTACAGTGCTTTATAAATTGAAATCACTTTCACTCTCATTGTGACAGAGAATTTAGCACTGACCACATAGTGATCTCACCATGTGTGCGTATGTGTGTGTATGTGTGTGTGTGTGTGCACACAGGCGTGTCCATATACCCAAATGGATACACAGATGAATACATATACAGGTATGTCCCCCAAAACATTTTTCAAGTTAACATTTTCCCACTAAAACGCCTCTGGTTTCTAATCCCCAGATTCCATAGAACATAACTGTCTTTCATGACAATGTTTTCTTGGCTGACGTTTTATATAAAGTATAGATAAACGTATACATGTGTGCAGATACACGTGCACACATGCACACACAGATAGTCCCCACTTAGTGGCTCAACTTCATGCTCTGGATTTACGATGGTGCAGCCAGACACATTCAGCAGAAATTGGTACTCTGAGCACCCACGCAATCCCTGGTTTTCACTTGCAGCACAGTATTCAATAAATCACGAGATACTCAATATCTTATTATAAAATAGGCTTTGTGACAGATGTTTTTGCCCAACTGTAGGCTGATGTAAGTTTTCTGAGCATGTTTAAGGTAGGCTGGGCTAAGCTATGATGCTTTGTTAGGTGTATTAAATGCATTTTCAACGTACTTACAATATATTTCCAACTTAGAATGGGTTTATTAGGACATTACCCCCTCCTAATAGTCAAGGAGCACCTGTATACATATATATGTATATATAAGTATGTATGTGTGTGTGCATGTGTATCTCCACATATATATGTATATACATGTGCATGTGTGCATGTGTATCTCCACATGTATATGTATATACATGTGCATGTGTGTACATGTATATCTCCACATATATATACACATGTGTGCGTGTGTGCGTTTATCTCCACATATATATGTATGTACATATGCGTATGTGTGTGCATGTGCATGTGTATCTCCACATATATATGTATATACATGTGCGTATGTGTGTGCGTGTGCATGTGTATCTCCTGTCACAGACTTTGATGCTACATTCCGAACAAAACCATATTCAGAAAAAGTCTCGGTATGTCTCCAAACACAGCACTGCAGCTTCACCCAACAGCATAAGGGAGGTACAGCTTAGACTTTGCAGGTGCTGAGTGAGGCAGTATTACTGCAAATAAAACACACACTTTGCTAAGAACAATTTCCACTTCTGGATATCAGGAAGAAGTGTCTTCTATCCAAACATGACCATCTGGTACTTGTATATGGGTCTTTACTATGATTTAGAAACACTTTAGGAAATACACTGGGGCTTGGGTAGATGTGGAACTCATTACAAACTTCCCACATGCAGAATGGAATCAGTTTCCAGGTTCTGTTTCCATGTAGGATGTTGATTTTCAAGAACAGATCACTAACATTAGGTATGTGATCCTGCCTGGGGCTTATTAAAAGATCCCCTTATTTCTGCTTGATGATCTCAATTGATAAACCCACCATGGTTTTATTTCTGGTGCCTTTTTGTATTACTTCGTTCTGACACTGCTGATAAAGACATGCCTGAGACTGGGTAATTTATAAAGGAGAGGTTTAATTGACTCACAGTTCGGCATGGCTTGGGAGGCCTCAGGAAACTTACAATCATGGCAGAAGGGGAAGCAAACACACCCTTCTTCACAAGCGGCAGGAGTGAGAAGTGCAAGGAGCAAAGGGGAAAGAGCCCCTTGTAAAACCATCAGATCTCATGAGAACTCGCTCACTATCCAGGAGAACAGCACGGGAGAAACCATCCTCATGATTCAGGGACCCACGGGGTCCCTCCCACACCACGTGCAGATTATGAGAACTACAATTCAAGGTGAAAATTGGGTGGGGACGTAGGCAAACCACACCGCTTTTCAACTTACATGGGTACAGACGTAACAGGCACATAAATTATCAAGGTCTTCACGGCTCTGTGCATCTCAGATCATGGCTATGGTTTCCTTGGCCATTTTTTAATGGATGAAGTTTCATGTTCTATATTGTCAGAGTATAATTTACCTGCAGTCCATTTATTTTTCTAGTATTTTGTGTACTTTTCTCACTAATTGCTAATCAATGCAGATGGAGCTACCTTATAAATGTGCCTTTAAATTGTCATATTCGTCTTTGCTTCGCCTCTGTCCATGCCTGGGGCCCTGTTTGTGACAGTGCAATATGTCACAGTGATGAGTGTCCATCATCATGCTGTGTGTATTGTAGCAATTAACTTGCACATTCACTTTTGCTCTGTCATCCAGCTTTGAGTAGGTCCAAACCTCACACGTATGAATTTTGTACTTCAGAAAGATGAAAATGTTTTATACTTCATAGCTATTCCCTCCTCCACTTGCACACACTGGTCTCAGGCTCACGATAGTATGAGATATTCTAGGTTGTTGCCCAGTTTGTTAAAGGAAAAAATTCCGAATTACAGGCCCATCTTATGTTTTACATCCAACCTTCACGGCCACCCGAAGCGCTCTTAAGATGTCGGTGCTCACATACACAGCTGGTGTTCCTTGTCCCTGTTCCTGCCTCAGGAGCCGTTAGCCTGTGCCCAGGTTCTCAGGTCCTTCTTAGCCCTTAGCACGGTCTTGGGTTCTCCTTAGCTCTTAGCATGTTCTCCATAGGTTCTGGCTTCTCAGGTCCTCCTTAGCCCTTAGCATGTTCCCAGGTTCTCAGGTGCTTCTTAGCCCTTAGCATGTTTTCAGACTCTCCTCAGCCCATAGCATGTTCTTCTCAGGTTTTCGCTTCTCAGGTCCTCCTTAGCCCTTAGCATGTTCTCAGGTTCTGGCTTCTCAGGTCCTCCTTAGCCCTTAGCATGTTCTCAATTCTTAGGTTCTCTTTAGCCATTATCATATATAACGTTAACATGTTCTCTGGTTCTCTTAGTCCTTAGCATGTTCTTCTCAGGTTCTGGGTCCTCAGGTTCTTAGCCCTGAGCATGTTCTCAGGTTCTTGGTGACCCCTTTGGTGCCAGCTGTGTTCCTCATACTGGGCATTCATGCTTACTGCTTTGCTGATTTTCCACACTCAGTGTCTTGCTGGCTTTCTCTCACAGGGCTTACTCTGCTTAAGGCACTTCACGTGTGGGAAGAGAAGAACCAGCAGGAGAAATGAGTTTGTGATTGCCACTCTGATAAGCCCAAAAACGGGCTGGGAATTCTGAAGACTTCATTCTAATGTCGCTTTTATTTCGTGAATAGATAATTGGTTTTCGGCAAGTTATTCAGTCTTCTGAGATGAACTGCCTCATGTGAAGAATGCCAGCTACCATGTCGCTGGCCCACGGTGGATTCCGGTTCAGCTGTGAAGTTCAGAATGCTCTGAGCACACATGGAGCGGAGAAGCCAAGTAACATTCTTGGTTAGTGCAGCTACCCATGCAAGAATTCAAAAGCACGGGTAGATCACACATTCTGTCCTTCACCATTGTTTATTCAACAAATGTTGGCCCAGGGTCCATCTGGTGAAGGGCACCGGCAGGCACCAGGGAGCCTGGTTAGAAGCAGCTCCAGGCATGGGGAGTGAGGACGCTGAAAGCCTACAGGGCTCCTTACCACACAGCAGGAATCAGAACATGAGCCCTTTAACGAGGAATGAAACAAATCCATTACTTTAAAATCACTTGAAAACCTAGAGGCGATGGCCACAGATAAAATCTAAAATAAGAAACAAAATTATAAATACTGAAGAAGATGAAGGCAAAGAAGCCACAATCCACATACGAGAAGAAAGAGCCCCACAGAGGAAGCAGTCCCCTTGCTGCAATAACCCGCCCTCCGCCCTGATCCAAGGCGCTTTGGAAACGCCACTTGATCTTATAAAAGCTGAGTTTCAAACAGAAACAGTCCCAAAGGTCAGCTTCTGAAGATAGCTGTGGATTAATCAGGGAACAAAAACAAAGAGGAAGCAGGAAAGGCCCAACTCATCTAGAAAAATGGACTCCCAGACAACAGGCATTAAGGGAGATGCAGGCACCGTTTAAACAGCAGCCTGTCAGTGACGGACGTGGAGGACAGGCAGATGCCGCCCGTGCATGCGAAGCAGAGCCTCGGTGCCCGAGAAGCAAAGCATGGCAACCCCCACGGGAAAGTTCACGGAAGTACCGTTTTTATCTGAGAAATTTCAGTAAGTCACAATATAAATAAGGACATGTTGATTTAAAGTAATACCATTGACACTTAAACTTTTACCTAATTACACATCACATATGTATATAATTATAAACTATTTATAAAAATCTGTATCCTGCCAATAGTATATTCAAATATCTTTTTGAAGTACCCATTGGAAATTAAGTCTGGTATCAATTAGGCCAAAGAAAACCTCGAAATTACCGAGGAGTGGAAGTTGAACAGTCACATTCTGACTAAAACGCAGTAGAATTAGATACTAATTTAAAGTTTAAAAACTACACATAAATGAGAAAGTTTATGTGTGGTTGTTAAAGTGGAAAAGCATACCAAACACATTGTTTCAAAAGGATATAAAATGACAATTACAGATAATTTAGAACAAAAGCAAATGAGAATTCATCAAAGTTATAGAACGATGTTAAAATTATGCACAAAGGCAAATTAATAGATATATGTGGTTTCATTATTTTCAAAAATGAACAAATAACAGAAATAAAAAGTTTTACTCCAGAAGTTTTATTTAAAAATAAGAATAGCAAAAAAAAAGAAACTCTAAGAGACAATTCTTTTTAAAAATCAAGTTAAAAGGGTGAAAAAATAATTTTTTTTTTTGAGACAGGGTCTCACTCTGCCTCCCAGGCTAGCGTGCTGTGTGTGATCAGGACTGACTCACTGCAGCCTCAGTCCCTGGGGCTCAGGTGATCCTCTCTCTCAGCCTCCCGGGACTCACTGCAGCCTCAGTCCCTGGGGCTCAGGTGATCCTCTGTCTCAGCCTCCCAAGTAGCCAGGCGCCACCACACCCAGCGAGAGAAAAAGTAAGTTTACAGTGGCAAAGGAATGTAACTACACATGTGCTGAGTAATTTTTAAAATCGTAATAGTGAGAATTAAGCTCTGATTTTTGTCTTATCTTGCCCAAATTCCTACCTAAGGGGCCTGGGGAGTCATGCCTTACAAACCGTAAATTCTCATCAGATGGGTTTTATTTGACCCTATGTAACATGACTTACATAGTTCTGCCAGTCTGACTCTGGCAGAACATTATGAGACAAAGAAAAGAATCAAAATATTTAACCCTAAAATATATTTCTTTGAGATACCTTGAAATTGCCCTGCAAAGTCTCTTGTGGGAAAAGTCCACATTCTAAAGGAATTCCCTTTTCCCTTTCTTTTCCTTCTTCCCAGATCCAGGAGATAATCAACTAAGAGCCAGGCACCCTTTTAGGTCCAATAAGAAGCATCTTGGCCGGGCATGGTGGCTCAACCTGTAATCCCAGCACTTTGGGACGCCAGGGAGAGAGGATCACCAGGTCAGGAGATCGAGACGATCCTGGCCAACATGGTGAAACTCCATCTCTACTAAAATACAAAAAGTTAGCCAGACGTGGTGGTGTGGGCCTGTAGTCCCAGCTACTTGGGAGGCTGAGGCAGGGGGACTCACTTGAACCCTGGAGGCGGAGGTTGCAGTGAGCCGAGATCACACCATTGCACTCCAGCCTGGCAACAGAGCAAGACTCCGTCTCAAAAGAAAAGAAAAAGAAGCATCTTACAACCTCCTCTCTGAAGTCTGCTGAGAGTTTCCTCTGCACAATAAAACTTGGTCTCCACAATGCTTTATCTTAACCTAAACGTTTCCTTTCTATTGATCCCAGGTCTTCAGATAAACTGAACCAATTATCAATCAGAAAATGTTTGAATTCACCTGTAGCCTGGAAGCCCCTGCTTTGAGTTGTCCCATCTTTCTGAACCAAACCAATGTATTTCTGAAAATGCGTTTGATTGATGTATCATACCTCCCTAGAATATATAACACCAAGCTGTGCCCCAACCACCTTGGGTCCATATTCTTAGACTCTCCTGAGAGTTGTCACTCATGTTTGGCTTAGAATAAATCTCTAAAAATATTTTACAGAGTTTGACTCTTTTCATCAACAAGAGGACAGCATTCGCTACACTGCATTCACAAATGTGGAAATCTCTATTAAAGGACAGCTTTTAAATACCCCCAAATCACACAGAAGTGTAGGCATATTTTACCAATAATCTTGGAAGACAATGAAAATGCTCTATAAATGAAGAGCATGCCTAAAAAAATACAAAAAAGTAGATAATTTCAATGGCAAAAGAACTTTTCCAGAAATTTTAGGAAAAAAGGAAAAACGATCCCATTTCCATGAGGATGACAGTTGTGGGCAGCTGCTGGGGAAGGCGATGTGCCACACTGTTTCTCATTCTCTCTGGGACAGGCCTCGTGGGAACCACCCTCCGTGGGTGTCAGAGTGGGGCATGAGGAAGGCCCGAGGCACTGGAAGCCCTGGGTCAGCAGGAGGGACAGTGTGAGAGAGGGTGACTGTCCCCGGGCATTCATGCTTGGGCCTGGGAAGGAGCTGGGGATGTGCCCAGACTCCTCTGCCCTCCACGCTGGGTGCAGCTTGTTCCAAACCCACCAAAGCCAGAGGACCTGACGGAGCCTGCAGCATGACGCCCATCTCACGGCAGTGGAGGGTAAGGGGAGGAAAGGAGTCTGGAGAATATCCAGCCAGCTCCTCCCAAAATAAGCCTCTGTTTGGGCGCAGGGATAATTAGTCTTGTCTAGGTTCAACATTCACAAAGAAAGAATTTAGAAATCCAACCGAAAGAATGGTGAGAGCTCTCTGTTTTTATTTGCAGCCATAGCTTATGCCATCTATCACAGAATGACAAAAATATTTTTACAAAATATAATATATGAAAAGTTAGTAGCCTTAAATATAAATAACCTATTAATAAAAGGAACAAACAGAAAAATACAAAAATTTGTTTTTATACAAAGACCATATACAGGAAATTCACAAAGAAAATTTCAATCTCTGCTGGGCGTGGTGGTTCATGCCTGTAATCCCAGCACTCTGGGAGGCCGAGGTGGGAGGATCACGAGGTCAGGAGTTCGAGACCAGCCTGGCCAACATGGTGAAACCCCATCTCTACTAAAAATATAAAAATTAGCCAAGCGTGGTGGCACGCCTGTAATTCCAGCTACTCAGGAGGCTGAGGCAGGAGAATCACTTGAACCTGGGAGGTGGAGGCAGTACTGAGCTGAGATTGTGCCACTGCCCTTCAGCCTGGGGAACAAAGTGAGACTCCATCTCAGAAAAAAAAAACCCAGAAAATTCCAGTCTCAAAGCATATGCATTTTAAACTTTTAATCTCACTTGTAATTCATAAAACAAAGATAACGTGCCATTTTTCATACTAAAACTGGCACTGTCTTAACTAATAAAAACTGGCGGTTTTTTAAATGACCACATTTAACGTTGTTTAGAGGCGCAATCCGGGTGCCTCTCCAGGGGTTGTTGCTCAGCTTGATTTCTCAGAGGCGGGTCCTCCCTGGATTCTTCTCTCAGTGATGCCACTTTCCTCCCATGATTGGCAGCTTCTGTTTTTTCCGATCTGTACCCCCAGAATGAAGAGGAGCCATCCTTTGCTTGGTTTCCCAATTCTTCCAGCCTCTGTTCTTTGCCTTTCTTGGGCCGTCCAACCCATCCCTATACTTGATGGGGTTCAAGGTCATTGGGGCAGTGCACCCCAATGCCCCCAGTGGAATTTAGCAAGGAGTATAACGAGTTTGAATGCATCCAAAACGAAAATGGAAATTCTACACAGCTCATCTTGGTGAGTTTTTGTTTGGTTTCCTACCGGAAAGTCTTACAGACTATAACAGCACATTCTCTTTGATGCAGGAGGCATTAAAAGTAGAGGTACCAGGCACAAGAAGCACAAAGACGCAGCCCCTGCCCTCAGCATGCGCCATGTGCTGGGGGACAGCTGCCAGTTCTCACACTTCGATCCTGCAGGGACATGGAAATGACCTTCATGCTGACTTAACTGCTTTCCCCATCAGACAGACATGGGCAAGAAAGCAGACATCTCAGTTCTGTGTTACTGGAATCTTTCTAACTAAAGACTATGGCTCTAAAATTGTCTGTCAGGGGAAAATGGACTTTTCAAACTAAACCTTTAGGAAAGGTCATTTTCATGTTTTTTTTTAAACATGAAAAATAGCACAATGGCTCAGGAATCTGACAATGCCAGCTTTCTTATTGTGGTTTGTCTTTAGACTAATTTTTTAAACCTCCTTATGTCTCAATTTTCTCACTTTCAAGAATGGGTAAGACATTAGTAATTACCACATAGTTTGAGTACAGAATAAGATAATATGAAACAATATATTTGGCTCAGTATAGGTTGTTATGCTCTGGGAAAGGACAATAAAGACTTTCATGATTTAATTTTGCTTTTTGTCTAAAGCAAAAATAATTTCTTATTGAGAAATGAGAATTCTCAGCTTCTTTGCTTTCGACCAAGGCCTTGAAGATGCAGGATTTTTCTAAGTGTCTCATGGAAAAATGAAGAACCCCGGGCATGTCTCACTGAAAACGGCATCTCCCTGGAGGGTCACCCCAATATCTCTTTCTCTCATGGGAACCAACCTTTTCCTCACAGACATCCTAACTTTCTGAAATGTCTGTACCAGAAAGATGGTGGGTGCTCTGCTACATTAAAACAAACAAACAATAAGTGCAATGGCTGCAGGCTGTGTCCCGGAGGAAGGAGGAGCAAGCCACGCCCACACTTACCCTGCGGGGCTGTGTCCCGGAGCAAGGAGAAGCAAGCCACACCCACACTTACCCGGCCGGGCTGTGTCCCGGAGCAAGGAGGAGCAAGCCACACCCACACTTACCCGGCGGGGCTGGACAGCTCAGGACGCTGCAGGTAGGTTTTGGGGAGGTTTGCAAGTTCCTGGGCCATCACGTACTGAGTATAGTCATCCTGCCACGTGAAACCTAGAGACAAAAGTTGCAAAAACTGTGTTATCACTTTGGAAGTTTAGCCAAAGCTCTTGCTTCAGTCTCATAAGTAGTTGCATTTCAGCATCAAGTTGATGGTCCCATCAGCAAAGTAAGGCTCCCTCTCACTGCAGTTTATCAAGAAGATCTTCTCCTTATAGAAATTCCAGCTTTCTGAAACTTCTAGGCCGAAAAGAAAACTGATGCTCTGCTACATTTAAAAAAAAAGGTTTGGCTGAGAGTGGGGAAAGATGGCCAAATAGAAGGCTCCCGATCATCCTCCCTGCAGGAACACCAAATTGAACAACTGTCCACACAGAAAAGCACCTCCATAAGAACCACATTTCAGGTGAGTGGTCACAGTACCTGGTTTTAACTATATATCAATGAAGGAGGCACTGGAGAGGGTGGGAAGACAGTTTTGAATTGCTGATGCCAGCCTCACCCATCCCCCTGCGGTGGCGGTGTGCCAGAGAGAGACCTTGTGCACTGGTGAGAGAGCACAGTGACTGTGGCACTTTGTACTGGGACTCACTGTCACAGTCACAACTACACCAGGCAGCACTCAACCAGTGCCCATGGAGGGAACATTCAGACCAGCCCTAGACAGAGGAGCACCCATCCCAGTGTTCAGGATCTGAGTTCTGACAAGCCCCCACCATGGGCTAAAGTACTCTGGGGTCCTAAATACACTTGGAGGCTGCCGAAGATACAAGGGCTACAATTCCTGGGCAAGTCCTGGTGCTGTGCGTGGCCTGGAGCCACGGGACTTGGGGTGCACACAACCTTGTGAGGTACCAGCTGGGGCAGCTAGGGGCTTGTGTCACCCCTCCCTCAACCCTAGGCAGCACAGCTCACAGCTCCAAAGAGACTCCTTCCTTCCACTTGAGGAGAGGAGAGGGAAGCGTAAAGAGGACTTTCTCTTACAACTTGGTTAACTGCTCAGCCAAAGTAGGACAGAGCTCTGGGCAGAGTCATGAGGCCCCATTCCAAGCCCTACCTCCCAGAGGACATTTCTAGACACACACTGGGCCAAATGAAAATCCACTGCCTTGAGGGGAAGGTCCCAGCACTGGAAGGATTCATCATCTGCTGACTGCAGAGCCCTTGGGCCATGAATAATCAGCAGTGGTACACTTGGGCCTTGGGTGAGATTCAGAGGTGTCCCGGCTTCAGGTCTGACCCCATACAGTCCCAGTGGTGGTGGCCACAGAGGTGCTTGTGTTACCCCCTCTCCCAGCTCTAGGAAGCTCAGGACAGAGAGAGAGAGACTCCGCTTGTCTGGGAGAAAGTAAGAAAAAAAGCAAAAGTCTGCCTGGTAATCCACAAAATTCTTCTGGATCGTATCCAAGACTACCAAGGTGGCACTTCGATGAGTCTGCAAGAGCCATGAAACTAATGGGCTTTGAGTGCCCCCTAATGCAGATATGGCTGCAGGGATTAAAAACTTAGATCACAACACCAACGTCCCTTTAGATACCTCGAACACCTTCCCAAGAAGGATGAGAACACAGATTTTAGAGAATCCAATAAATATCTAACTCAGACACCAACAAACGTCCAAAAGCATGGAGACCATCGAGGAAAACATGACCTCAGCAAATGAACTGAATAAGTCCCCAGGGACCAATCCTGGACAGACAGGGATAGGTGACCTTTCAGACAAAGAATTCAAAATCATTGTTTTGGAAAAATTCAGTGAAATTCAGGATCGCACAGAAAAGACAAACAGAATCCTATCAGATAAACTTAACAATGAAATTGGAATAATTAAAAACAATCATGCAAAATCTCTGGAGTTGAAAAATGTAACTGACGACTGCAGAATGCCTCAGACTCCTGACAGCAGAGTTGATCAAGCAAGACAAAGAATTAGTGAGCTTGAAGACTGCCTATTTGAAAACAAGCAGTCAGAGGAGACAAAAGAAAAAAGCATTTTTTAAAATTTCTACAAGATCTAGAAAATAGCTTTTAAAGGACAAATCTAAGATTTATCACCCTTAAAGAGGAGGGAGAGAGAGCAAGAAAGGGGTAGAACGCTTACTGGAAAGGATAATAATGAGAACTTCTCAAACCTAAAGAAAGATATCAATGTTCAAGCATAAGAAGGCTTTGGAACACCAAACAGATTCAACCCAAACCACCTCAAGACATTTAATAATCAGACTCCCAAAGGTCAAGAATAAAGAAAGGATCCTAAAAGCTGCAAAAGAAAAGAAACAAACAACATACAATGGAGCACCAGTACATTTGGGAGCAGAATTTTCAGTGGAAACTTTACAGGCCAGGAAACAGTGGCATGGTTATTTAAAGTGTTCAAGGAAAGAATCCCTTTTATTCTGAAATTGTATACCCAACAAAAATACATTTCAAATATGAAGGAAAAATACTTTCCCAGACAAACAAAAGCTAAGGAGTCCATCAACACCGACCTGTACTATCAGAAATGCTAAAGGGATTTCTTCAGTCTGAAATAAAAGAATGGTAATGAGCAGTAAGAAATCATCTGAAGGTACAAAACTCACTGGTAGTAGTAAGTACACAGAAAAACACAGAATATCATAACACTGTAACAGTGGTGTATAAACTACTCATATCTGGAGTTAAAAGACTAAAAGATAAACTGATCAAAAATGATAACCACAACAACCTTTCAAGACACAGATAGTACAATAAGATATAAATAGAAACAACAAAAAGTTAAAAAGTAGGGGATGAAGCTCAAGTGTAGAGTTTTTATTAGTTTTCTCTGTGCTGATTTGTTTATGCAATCAATGTTAAGTTGTCATCCATTTAAAATAATGGGTTAGAAGATGTTATTTGCAAGTCTTATTGTAACTTCAAATCAAAAAATATAGAACACATACACAAAAAAATAAAAAGCAAAAAATTAAAACCACCACCAAGGAAAATCACTTTCACTTAAAAAAAACAGTAAGGAAAGAAATAAGAAAGAAAAGACCACAAAACAATAAGAAAACAAGTAACAAAATGACAAGGTAAGTTCTTACCGATCAATAATAACATTGAGTGCAAACGGACTCAACTCTCCAAGCAAAAGACACACAGTGGGCAAATGGATTTTTTTAAAAAAGACCCAATCATCTGTTGCCTACAAGAAATACACTTCACCTATAAAGACATAGAGTAAAAATAAAGGAATGGAAAAAGATAGTCCAGGCAAATGGAAACCAAAAAAGAGCAATAGTAGCTGTACTTATATAAGACAAAATAGATTTCGAGACAAAACTACCAAAAGAGACAAAGCAGCTCATAATGACAAAGGAGTGAATTAAGCATGAGGACATAACGACTGTAAATACATATGTACCCAACCCAACACTGGACATTCAGATATAGAAAACAAATTTTATTAGCGTTAAAGCGAGAGACAGACCCTAATACAGTAACAGCTGAAGACGTCCACATGCCACTTTCGGCACTGAACAGATAATCTAGAGAGAAATTCAACAAAGAAACACCAACCAAGCTGCACTATTGACCAGGTGGACCTAACTGACATTTACAGAACATTTCAGTCAGTGCCTATGGAATCTGCATTCTTCTCATCAACACAAGAATAATTCTCAAGAATAGACCACACATTATGGCAACAAAACACGTCTTTAAAAATTCAAAAACAAACTGAAATTATATCAAGTATCTTCTCTGACCACAATAGAATAAAACTAGAAATCAGTAACTGGGAAAATTTTGGAAACTATACAAACACATGGAAATTAAACAATATTTTCCTGAATGACCAGTGGGTCAATGAAGAAATTAGAAAATTTAGAGATTTCTTGAAACAAATAATTATGCAAACACAACATACCAAAACCTGTGGGATGCAGCAAAAGCAGTACTAAGAGGAAAGGTCATAGCTAGAAACACCTACATCAAAAAAGAGAAAACCCTCAAACAATCTAATGATGCGTCTTAAAGAACTAGAAAAGCAAGAGCAAACCAAACCCAAAATTAGTAGAAGAAATAAAAAAGATCAGAGCAGAAATAACTGAAGTTGGAATGAAGAAAACAATACAAAAGATCAATGGAAAAAAAGTTGGTTTTTGAAAAGATAAACTAAATTGACAAACCTTTATCTAGACTAAGAAAAAGAAGAAAAGACCCAAATAAATACAATCAGAGATGAAAAAGGAAACATTACAACTAATACTGCAGCAATTCAAAGGATCCTTAGAGGCTACTATGAGGAACTGCATGCCAGTAAATTAGAAATCCTGGAAGAAATGGATAAATTCCTAGACACATAGAACCTACCAAGACTGAACCACGAAGAAATCCAAAACCTGAACGGATCAATAACAAACAATGAGCTTGAAGCTGTAATATGGTCTCCAACCAAAGAAAAGCCTGGGACTTGATCACTTCACTGCTGAATTTTACCAAATATTTAAAGGAGAACCTTATTCAAACTATTCCAAAAAAAACAGAGGAGGAGGAAATACTTCCAATTCATTCCATGAAGCCAGTATTACCCTAATACCAAAACCAAAGACACATCAAAAAAAAAAAAAACTACAAGCCAATATCCCTGATCAACATGAATGCAAAAATCGTCAACAATCAATAAACGGTGCTGGGCAAACTGGCTAACCACATGCAGAAGAATGAAACTAGACTCCTATCTCTTGTCATATATAAAAGTCACATAAAAATGGATTAAAGACATAAATCTAAGACCTCAAATTATGAAATGACTACAAGAAAACATTGGGAAAATACCCAGGACATTGGATTGTGCAAAGATTTCTTTAGTAATACCCCACAAGCACAGGCAACCCCAGCAAAACTGGACAGATGGGATTACATCAAGTTAAAAAGCCTCCACACAGCAAAGGAAACAAGTAACAAAGTGAAGAGACGACCCACAGAATAGGAGAAAATATTTGCAAAGTATTCATCTGATAAGGGATTAATAACCAGAATATATAAAAAGCTCAAACAACGCTGTAGAGAAATCAAATTTAATAATGTGATTTAAAATAGGCAAATAGACGTAACTGAATAGACATTTCTCAAAAAAAGACACTCAAATGGCAAACAGGTATATGAAAAGGTGCTCAGCATCATTGATCATCAGAGAAATGCAAATCAAAACTGCAATGAAATATCATCTCACCCTAGTTAGAATGGCTTTTAACCAAAAGACAGGCAATAACAAATGCTGGCGAGGATGTAGAGAAAAGGGAAGCTTCACACACACTGTTGGCGGAATTGTTAATTAGTACAACTATTACGGAGAGCAGCTTGGAGGTTCCCTAACAAGCTGAAAATAGAGCTATAATACAACACAGCAATCCCACTGCTAGGTTTACACCCAAAAGAAAGGTAATCAGTGAATCAGATAGATATCTGCGCTCCCATGTTTACTGCAGCACTGTTAACAATAGCGAACATTTGGAAGCAACCTAAATGTCCATCAACAGGTGAATGGATTTTTTTAAATGTGGTATCTGTACAGCGTGGAGTACTATTCAGCCATGAAGAGTGAGATTCTGTCATATGCAACAACATGGATGGAACTGAAGTCATTATGTTAAGTAAAATAAGCCAGACACAGAAAGACAAACTTTGCATGTTCTCACCTATTTGAGAAGGAAACTGGGGGGGGGGGAGGGCACGTGGAGACGAGTTAATGAGTACAAAAATACAGTTAAGAAGAATCAACAAGATCTAGCACTTGACAGCACAACAGGGTAATACAGTCTATAATAATTTATTGTGCATTTGAAAATAACTAAAAGAGGGTAACAGGATTATCTGTAACACAATGAAAGGATAAATATTTCAGGTGATGAATATCCCATTTACCCTGATGTGGTTATTATGCATTGCTGGCCTGTATCAAAATATCCCGTGTTCCCCACAAATATATACACCTGTGTACCCACAAAAATTAAAAATTAAAAAATAGATTTAATGGGTGCTGACTATGGCTGGACAGCAAGGAGCCTTATATCAAGTACAAGTTTAGTTAGAAGACAGATTTTTGTCCACTGTGAAAGGTGAAAACATTTCTACATGGAAATATTGTGGTCACAGCAGAGATATTCCTCCCCCACAATGAGCACGTGGTACTCACCACTCACCCACTCCTCTACCTGCCCACCACCATATCTTGGGTATTTTCTTCTTCCCAACAAAATCTTAAAAGACAGCAATTGGAATAGAATAAGGGGTATTGTTACCATGAAAGCAATTATCATGGGGCTTAATGTACTGTATCCGGGAGCCAATTACATTATATTTATACTCAAATGTTATGACAAAGAGCATTATAACAAGGGTGAAGTAGTTATGAAGGCAAAATCCATGTGATTATGCATTAATTACATGCACTGCGGATCACATGATAATTATGCTCAGAATTACCAAATAACTCTCAAGAATAATTATTATGCAATTTGTACATTTTAGATCTTATGGTAACACTTTAGCACTTAGAACTACCCCATGCAATTATCCATAATTATCTAATCACTAAATATCATGTAATTACAGAGATATATTTTTATGCCCTGCACAAAACACATTACCAAAATCTTCAAATCAGAATGGCTCTGTGCGTGCGTGTGTGTGTGTGTGTGTGTGTGTGTGTGTGTGATGTGGCATAGGAAGTCCAGAACATGATAAGAACCACATATTCTGGATGGATTTAAAACAAGAGCTCAGTAGATACAAGCTATCTTCATAAACACGCAAATATTTTTTCACATTCAAACCTAGATTTTTAAAAATGTTATAGATGGCAAGATTAAAGCAATTATATTTCTAAATCTCAAAAGCCTACATGGCATTACCCAAAGTGAAAAATGATAGCAAAATTCACCATTAGGATGGCCTCCAACTTGTCTAAGGCACTCTAGTTGGAATATATCACTTAGAGAATAGGTCACTGCAGAGAATAGGCCCCACACTCACTGTTACCCAGTTTAGGATTAGATGTACTTAATAATAAACAAGTCTATCCCATTTGCCAAAGCAGCTTAGAAACAGCCACTACAAAATGTACTTTTGTTTACACAGTAATTTCTGATTCATTCTTGGGAGTATCATCGATTGAAAACACATTTTCAATGTTAGTATGATACCTATTATCATGGATTTAGAAAATAAGCATATTTTAACCATGCCATTCCTAAAAAGGATTGTCTTAATATTAATATTTATCAGGAAACAGAAAATCAATAACAAAAAGAAAGTGTCATGAAAAAATCATTTTTAAATTTAACTTAAATTTAACATTTTTTATCTTAAAAGCATGTAAGTCTGAGTTATGTCAACTTTGTGATCTATGATAAGGGCTCAGTCCTCCCAGAACAACAGATGGCCAACCACTCAGAATCATCTGTACTGGGCAGTCTGAGAGAACCGTGTATACCTCAGCCCAGCCACCTCAGCCTTCCTGGAAGTGGAAACAAACTGTGCTCTTAGATACAAAAAAACAAATGAAACGATGCATAGATACGGGAGTTTAGGCATCTCCTAAGAACTTCTGGAATATCTTGGAGAAAATATAACCCTAGGAAGAAGAAATCCACTTCCAGAGATGACATACTTCTTCCCACTAAGTACAACTAAAATCTCTGAATGTACATAAAACAAGCATAAGACTCTGAAGGATGGCAGTAAGAAGGCAGATCAGAGAGGGACACGATGGTGGATTCCCTGGGTTTTCTTTTTTTGCCACATGTACCTCAGACTTGGAGTTAAAAAGGCCAGCAACCCAGAAACACCAACGTGTATACACACACACACACACACACACACACACACACACACACACACACAATTAAAGCAGCCTCTCTCTAGTCAAGGAGTCAGGAAAGAATCTACTTAGCAAGATAGAAAAATATTAGATATTAAGAGCTCTACTCACAGAAAAAAAGTATAGCCTCTCCCTACCCATGCCAACAAAGGCCAAGTGGGGGTCTAGACTTCCTCCCTCATGAGGCTGTAATCAGGCCTCCCCCCAGCCTCACCAGGTAGTGTCAAAAACGGCCAAGTAGTGATCCAGAACTTTCACCTCCATTAGGTTTAACTACCACAACCCCTACATGTCAATGGAGACCATCTGAGGAGTTGAAACTCAACCCCTCTCCCTAACCAAGCAGTAAAAAGACCTCCCTCAGGTATCAACAGAGGCCTCCTGGGGAATCTAGACTTCCATCTCCACCTGTTAGTTACAAGGAATCACCATCACCACTTCTTACCCTCAGAACAGCAGTGTCCAAAAACAGACAGTTAAAATGCAAGGTTTAAATGAGATCCAGAGTCATGACATAATACAAAAATGTCCAGATTTCAACAGAAAATAACTGGGTCATACAAAGAACAAAGAAGATCACAAACTAAACAGAAAAGAGACAGTCCACAGAAACTAACATCGAATGACCGAGATGTTAACATTGCCCGAGAAAGATTTTAAAGTGGCTATGATAAAAATGCTTCAGTGAGCAATTATGAACACACTTGAAACAAATGAAAAAGTAGGGTGTCTCAAAAAATGGATGATATAAATAAAAGCAAATGGAAATATTATTATTGAAAGATACAATAACAAAAAAAAACAACTCAGTGGATGCACGTAACAGAAGGATGGAGAGACAGAGGAAAGAATCAGTGAACTGAGGATAAAACAGAAGTTACTCAATGTCAACAACACAGAGAAAATAGTAAAAAATAAAATAAAATAAAAAATAAAGCCTCAGCAATTGTGGGGCTATAACCAAAGATATAATATTCATGCTATCAGAGTTTCAAAGAGAGAAAGAAGACAGGAAGAAAGGTCTGAAAAGGTACCCAGAAAAATAATGGCTGAAACCTTCTCAATTTTAGAAGAAACATGAACCTCAAAATTTAAGAAGAAACATGAACCTAAAAATTTAAGAAGTTAAGCACACCCCAAGCAAGGTAAACCCAAATCTCCTCCAAGACACATAATAATCAAGTTTCTGAAAACCTACAAAGAAAAATCTTGACAGCAGCCGGAGAAAAATGACACCTTACCTACGAGGAAAACACAATTCAAATGACAGGGGGATTTCTTATCAGAAACAATGGAGGCCACAAGGAAATAACACATTTTTCAAGTGCTGAAAGAGAAATATGTCAACCCAGAATCCCACAAATCTATCACTCCAGATACTCAGTGAAGGTATCCTTCAGGAATAAGGGGGAAATAAAGATATCCCCAGATAAAGGAAAACTGTGTTTTTCACCTCCAGCTCTACACGAATTACTAAATGAATGTCTCTATGTAGAAGAGAAATATAATAAAAGGAATTTTGGAACATCAGGAAGAATGCAAGAACATGGCAAGTTAGAACATGAATAAATACAATAAGCATTCCTTCTCTTGAGTTTTATGCTTGACAGTTGAATCAAAGTTCATACTATTGTCTAATGTCCTTTTAAAGGAATGTAAAGGAAATATTTAAACAATTATAAATGAGGGGGAATAAGTAAAATGTCATAAAGGAAGGTAAAATTTCTATATTTTACCCAAACTGGTGAAATTATGACACCAGTAAACTTTAATAAGTTATGAATATGTATATCAGTATTATATGGAGAACAGTAACTAAAAGAAAGCTATAAAAGACATACACTCAAAAGCACTATAGATAAAATGAATTTCCAGAAACATTAAAGTAACTCAAACGAAAGGAGGAAAAATACAAAAACACAAAAAATAGAGGAACAAGTAGAAAATAAAAAATAAAATGAGTTTTAAATCCTAACATATTAATAATTACATTAAATGTAAATGGGCTAAACATGACCATGAAAACACAGACACTAGCTGAATGGGTTTTTAAAAAAAGACTCAACTACACAGTGTCTACATGAAACTAACTTTGAATAAAATGATACAGGAAGGTTCAAAGTAAAAATACTTTGTAAAATATATCATGTGAGTATTAATCAAAGGACAAAAGCAATGGCTATATTAATATCAGATAAGTTAATATTTAAAGAAAATGGCTGCAGAGAAGGGAATTAGAGTGATAAATAGGTCAACCCACCAAGAAAACACAGCAATGCTATATAAGAATTATATAGATACAGCAACTAAACAGAAAATCAACAAAGATGGAAAAAAACTCAACAATACCATTAATCAACAGGATCTAATGAACATTTATGGAACACTGCACACAACAAGAGCAGAAGATATGCTCTTTTCAATTGCCCACAGAACATATACCATGATAGACTCAATGCTGGGCCATAAAACATACTTCAGCAAAATTACAATCATTCAGAGTGTGTTCTCTGACCACAATAGAGTCAAGGTAGAAATCAATAACAGAAAGATAATGGGGAAATATCCAAACACTTGGAAATTAACGCATTATGAAATAATCCATGGGTCAAAGAGAATAGAATACATTAAACAATTAAAAAACACACAACATATTATAATTCATGGCACACACAGTTAAAACTGTACTAAGTGAAATTTTTAGCACTAAATGCTTACATTAAAAAAGAGGGCCCTACTGAAGCACTTTTGCCAGTGGCCCCTGCCACCCTGCCAGAGAACTTTTAGGGCAGTTTAGCTGGTGGCCCCTGATGGAGTGCTTTGGTCAGCAGCCTAGTTGCACTTTGACCTTCCAGTGCAACTGGTACTAAACCTCATGGGGGCAGAACACAAGGCCACAGGCCTTGTCCTAGCCCATCAGGGTTAGAGTATGCAGCTCAGGAGTGCCAAGCCGATCCTCTGCCCTATGAAAATATTCAGAAACAAAGCCAATCAACTATATCCAACTTACACAACAGCAAAACTCTCATGAGATATAAGGAACTTAAAAACAAAAAGCCCCATCCCCAGGACAGCAACTTCACTCACAGATGAGAAGAAAACAGCACAAGAACTCTGGCAATTCTAAAAGCCAGAGTGTCTTCTTACCTACAAATGATCACACCAGCTACTCTGCAATGGTTCTTAACCAAATTGAAATTACAGAAATGACGGACATAGGATTCAGAGTCTGGATGGCAAGGAAGCTCAGTGAGACACAGGAGAAAGTTGAAACTCAATCGAAGAAAAACAGAGAAATGATTTGAGAGTTGAAAGACAACATAGCCACTTTAAGAAGAATCAGACTGAACTTCTGAAATTGAAAAACTCAATACAAGAATTTTACAATACAATTGGAAGCATTAACACCAGAATAAACAAGCTAAAGAAAGAATTTCCGAGCTTAAAGGCAGCTCTTTCAAATCAACACAGGCAGATAAAAATAAAGAAAAAACAGTGTTAAAAAATGAATAAAACCTCTGAAAAGTATGGGATTATGTAAAGAGATCAAACCTATGACTCATTGGCATTTCTGAAAGAGGAGAGAGAGTAAGCAACTTGGAAAACATATTTAAGGACATAGTCAATGAAAATTTTCCCAGTCTCACTAGAGGTTGACATGATATTCAAGGAATTCAGGAAACCCCTGTGAGATATTATATAAGATGACCATCCCCAAGGCACCCAGTCTTCAGATTCTGCAAGGTTGATGGGAAAGAAAAACTCTTAAAAGCAGCTAGAGAGAAAGGGGCAGGTCACTTACAAAGGGAACCTCATCAGGCTAACAGCAGATCTTTCAGCAAAAACCTAAGCCAGAAGAGACTGGGGGCCCTATTTTTAGCATCCTTAAAAAAAGAAATTCCAATCAAGAATTTCATATCCCACAAAACTAAGCATCATAAGCAAAGGAGAAACAAAATCCATTTCAGACAAGCAAACACTAAGGGAATTCATTACCATTAAAACTGCCTCACAAAGATCCTTAAGGGAGTGCTAAACATGGAAACAAAAGAAAGATGCCTACCACCACAAAAACACAAATACATAGCTCACTGGCACTATAAAGCAACTGTACAGTCAAGTCTATGTGAAAACCAGCTAACAACACACATGACAGATCAAATCCTCACATATCAATATTAACCTTGAATGTAAACAGCCTAAAAACCCACTTAAAATGCATAGATTGACAAGTTGGATAAAGATAAAGAAGCAAGACCCAACTGTCTGCTGTCTTTAAGAACCCATCTCACATGTAATGACACCCATTGGCTGAAAGTAAAGAAATAGAGAAAGATCTGTCATGTAATGGAAAACAACAAAGAGCAAGGATTGCTATTCTTATATTAGATGAAGCAGATTTTAAACCAGCAATGATTAAACAGAACAAAGAAAGGCATTACATGATGAAAAAGGGTTCAATTCAACAAGAAGACTTAATGACCCTAAATATTTATGCACCCAACACTGGGGCACCCATGTTCATAAAACAAGTTCTTAGAGACCTAGGTGAACTTGAAGAGACATAGATGAAGAGACATCTTACACAACAGCAAAACTCTCATGAGATATAAGGAATATAAACACAACAATAGGGGGAGACTTCAATACCCCACTGACAGCATTAAACAGATCATAGAGGCAGAAAACTAACAAAGATATTCTGGACTTAAACTCAACCGCTGATCAACTGGGTCTTCTAGACATCTACAGAATACCCAACAACAACAGAATATATGTTCTTATCTGCACATGGCACATACTTTAAGATCAGCTACATGCCATAATGCAAGTCTCAAAAAAATCCAAAGAAAATGGAAATCATACCAGCCACACTCTTGGCCCACAGTGTAATATAAATACAAATAAATAACAAGAAGATCTCTCAAAACTATCCAATTACATCAAAATTAAACATCTTGCTCCTGGATGACTTTTGGGTAAAGAATGACAGTAAGGCAGAAATCAAAAAATTCCTTGAAACTAATGAAAACAGTGACACAATGTACCAGAATCTTTGGGACAAACAGCTAAGTCATGAGTGAACTCGCATTCACAATTGCTACAAAGAGAATAAAATACCTAGGAATACAACTTACAAGGGATGCGAAGGATCTCTTCAAGGAGAACTACAAACCACTGCTCAAGGAAATAAGGGAGGACACGAACAAATGGAAGAACATTCCATGCTCATGGATAGAAAGAATGAATATCGTGAAAATGGCCACCCTGCCCCAAAGTAACAAAGATTCAATGCTATCCCCATCAAGCTACATTGACCTTCTTCATCGAATTGGAAGAAATTACTTTAAATTTCATATGGAACCAAAAAGCCTGCATAGTCAAGACAATCCTAAGCAAAAAGAACAGAGCTGGAGGCATCATGCTACCTGACTTTAAACTATACTACAAGGCTACAGTAACCAAAACAGCATGGTACTGGTACCAAAACAGATATATAGACCAATGGAACAGAACAAAGCCAAATGCAGAAGACTGAAACTTGACTCTTTCCTTTCTCCATATATAAAAATCAACTCAAGATGAATTAAAGATTTAAATGTAAGACCTAAAACCATAAAAACCCTAGAAAAAAAAAATGTAAGACACACCATTCTGGACATAGACCTTAGCAAAATTTCTTGATGATGTCTCCAAAAGCAACTGCAAGAAAAAAAAAAAAAGACAAATGGGATCTAATTAAACCAAAGCATTTCTGAACAACAAAAGCAACTATCAACAGGTTAACAGACAACCAACAGGGTAAGAAAAAATATTTGCAAAGTATACATCTGTATTAGTCCGTTTCCACACCACTGATAAAGACATATCTGAGACTGGGTAAATTAAAAGAGCAAGAGGTTTAATGGACCCACAGTTACATGTAGCTGGGGGAGACCTCGCAATCATGATGGAAGGTGAAAAGCACATCTTACATGGCAACAGGCAAGAGAGAACAAATGCCAAGCAGAAGGGGTTTCCTTCAAATTCATCAGATCTCGTGAGACTTATTCACCACCATGAGAACAGTATGGGGGAACTGCACTGATGATTCAATTATCTCCCGCCAGGTGCCCTCCCGCAACACGTGGAAATTATGGAAGCTACAATTCAAGATGAGATGTGGGTGGGGACTCAGCCAAACCATAGCAGCATCCAACAGAAATTTAATATCCAGAATCTATAAGGAACTTAAATTATTCAACAAGTAAAAAACAACCCCATTAAGAAATGGGTAGGAGACATTAACAGACACTTCTTAAAAGAAGACATACAAGTGGCCAACAGACATATAAAAAGTGTTCATCATTACTAACTATCAGAGAAATGCAAATGAAAACCAAAATGAGAAACTATTTCACATGACTCAGAATGAATATTTTTTAAAAGTCAAAAAATAACAGATGTTGGCAAGGTTGCAGAGAACAGCGAATGTTTATACACTGCTGGTAGGAATGTAAAAAAGTTCAGCTGATGTAGAAAGCAGTATGGAAATTTCTCAAGGAACTTACCACAGAACTACCATTCAACCCAGCAATCCCATTATGGGTATATAGCCAAAGGAAAATAAATCATCTGACCAAAAAGAAACATGCACTTGTACATTCATTACGGCATTATTCACAATAGCAAAGACATGGAATCAACCTAGATAACCATTGATGATGGACTAGAAAAAGGAAATATGGTACATATACACCGTAGAATACTACACAGCCATAAAAGAATGAAATCAAGTCCTTTGCAGCAACATAGATGCAGCTGGAGGCCATCATTGTAAGCAAATTAACACAGGAACAGAAAACAAAATACTGCATTTTCTCACTTATAAGTGGAAACTAAACACTGAGTACACACAGACACAAAAATGAGGACAATAGACGCTGAGGACTATGAGAGGCAGAAGGGTGGGAGGAATACGTGGTTTGAAAAGCTATAAGGTACTACACTCACTACCTGGGTGGCAGGATCATTAGCACAGCAAACTGTAACAACACACACTTTACCCATGCATATGCACCCTCAAACCTAAAACCAAAGTTGAAAGAAAAATAAAAGGAAAAGTCTTAAATCACTAATCTAAATTCTTCAAGAATTTGTAAGAAAGGTGAGCACAATAAACCCAAATAAAGTAAAAGAAACTAAATAACAAGGATAAGAAAAGAAATCAATGTAACTTAAGTCACAAAAAAATAGAGAAAATAAATGACAATGAAAGCTGGTTCCTTGAAAAGATCAGTAAAATTGACAAATCTCTATCAAGACTGACAAAAAAACAAGGGAGAAGACACAAATTATCAATATAAGAAAAGAAATGGGAAATCACTACTGACTCTTCAAACATCAAAAGGATAATCAAGGAATAAACCTCACAACATAGATTAAATGGCTCAATTCCTTGAAATCCACAAACTACCTCAATTCATCCAATATGAAATCAATAATTTGAATAGTTCTACACTATTAAGGAAGTTGCATTAATCATTAAATATCTACCCAGAAAGAAATAATCAGGCCCAGATGGTTTTGCCAGAGAATTATACCAAACATTTAAAGAAGAATTACAAATTCCACAAATCTCTTCCAGAAAATAGAAGAGGAGGAAACAGTTCCCCAATTTATTTTATGTAGCTAGTATTAACCTGACACCAAAAGCAGACAAAGACGGTAAAAAGAAAGAAACCTACAGACCAAAATCCCTCACAAATGTAGACACAAAAATCCTTTACAAAATATTAGAAAACAAAATCTGGCAATATATGAAAATAACTATACATCATGAGGTTTATTCCAGGAATGAAAGTCTGCTTCACTATTTCAAAATAAATCAATGTAATACACCATATTAACAGGCTAAAGAAGAAAAAAAATTGCATGATTATAAATTCAACACTCAGTGAAAATGAAAACTTTCAGAAAAACAGAAATCAAAGGGAACTTTATCAAGTTGATAATAAACATCTACAAAACCCCACATTTCACTATACTTAATGGTGAGTAACTAAAAGCTTTCACAAAGCAAGGATGTCTGCTCTCACCAATCTTATTCAACATGAAGCTGGAAGTTTTATCTTGCAATAGGGCAAGATAAAAAAAATAAAAGGCACGCAGACATAAAGGAAGAAATTAAACTGTACCTATTTCCTATTTCCTGACTATCTATATAGAAAACCCCAAGGACGCTACAAAAAAAAAAAAGAAACCTCCTAAACCTAATAAGTTCTTTTACTGTATACTAACAATGAACACATGAAAACTGAAATTAAAATACTATTTAAAACCACTCAAAAAATACTTTGGTGTAAATTTAACAAACTATGTCCAGGACTTATGTGCTGAAACATACAAAATGGTGATGAAAGAAACCAAAGATCAAAATAAATGACAGACATACCATGTTCATAGATCAGAAGTTTCAACATAATGATGATGTCAATTCTGCCCAAATTGATACAGAGGTTTAACATAATTCCTATAAAAATCCCAGGGAAATACGTTGTAGATACAGAGAAGCAAGTTATATGGAATAGCGAAAAAACTAGAATAGCTAAAACAATTTGGGAAAATAAAAATAAAGTGAGAGGAGTCATATATAATTTCAAATCTTATATAGGTACAGTAATCAAGACTGTGTAGTATTGGTGAAGAGATAAACAAACAATACAATGGAACAGAAAACCCAGAAATAGATCCAGGTAAATATGTCCAAGTGATTTTTGACAAAGGTGCATAAACAATTTAATGGTGGGAAAATTTGCCCTTTCACCAAATGGTCCTGGAGTAAACTAGACATCCACAGGCAAAAACAGGAAACTCTACTTACGCCTCACAGTTCACAGAAAAGCAACTAGTGGACATGAATATAAAAATGCAAAACTATAAAACTTTTAGAAAAAAGACAACAGAAAACCTTTGGAGGCTGGAGCTAGGCAAAAAGTTCTTAGACTTGAGACGAAATACCTTCTATAAAAAGAAAAATTGATATATTGACCTTCATCAAAATTAAAAACTTTTGTTCTGTGGAAAGGCCCTCTTAAGAGCATGAAAAAATGAGTGCAGATTTGGAGAACATATTTGCAAACCACGTATCTGACAAAGGACTAGTATCAGAAATATACACAGAATTCTCAAAACTAAACATTAAAAACATTCAGTTAGAAAAAGAGTGAGAGGTGAAAAGACATTTCGCCAAAGAGGATCTACGGAATGGCAAATGACCACATGAAGAGATGCGGAACAGCATTAGCCATCAGGGAAATGCAAATTAAACCCACAGTGAGATCCACCACACACCCATCAGAAAGGCTAAAACCAATAAAAAATAATGATGACATCAAATTCCAGAAAGGATTCAGAAAAACCGAGTCACTGTTTTTTGTTTGTTTGTTTTGTTTTGTTTTGTTTTGCTGTGAATGTAAAATGTTACTCTGGAAAATGGTCTGAGAGTTCCTTAGAAAACTAAACATACACTTATCCTAAGACACAAAAATTGAGCCCCTGACCATTCACCCCAAAGAAATGAAGACTTATGTTCACACAACATCTTGTATATGAATGTTGACCAGTTTTATTTATAATACAAGTGCCTCAGCAGGTGGATGGTTAAAATGTAGCTCCCCTCCATCACGGAGACCACACGGTTGTGAGGTAAAGAACAGTCAGTACCCATCGCAGCCTGGATGAATCTCCCTGGAACTGTGCTGAGTGAGCCGATTCAAAAAGGCTGCCTGCTGTATGATTTCATCCACACAACACCTGCATCACCAACTCTTGTGTGCTGTGGGAGGCACATGTGGCGTGAGGGCAGCCACGGCTCATCTTCCTCTCATCGGCAGTCTAGTGTGGAATGCAGGTACACAATTAGCTAAGCTCCAAATTAGAGTGCAGTCATTATGCAATGAAGTTATGACCAAACTGCTAAAGGAATAGAGAAATAATGAAGAGGTAAATTTGAGTTGGAAAGTGAAGAAAGCTTCATAGAAAAAAGTGGCATGTGAATGAAGACTGGGAAGGTAAATAGAATTCTAACAGGTCGGGATGGATTAGGGGAGGAACTCTAAGGTAATGGAGTAGCATTGGAAGGGATGTGGGGCTGGGGACTGAGAGGAGCACTCAGAGGATGGTGTATGACCCAGATGGGGAGGTGGGGACAGTGCAGGAATGGGGAGGGGGGGTTGTAGTCACAGGAGGATGTGAAAGCCGTGGCAGGAAGCACCAGTGCATCTGTACACAGCAGGGACCAGTAAAAGCTTGCGTTGGACAGAAATATTACCCAACTGTGTCCTGGAAGGAGGATAAAAATGACAATATTAAAATAAAAAAAATTAAAGATACATAGCAGTTTCTATTTGTCGAGCCTTAACTCTGAGCCAGCATGATTCTAAGTCCTTCCTAGTTTAATCCTCAGGATTTGTGAATAATGAATTAAAGATAATAGGAAGAAGGGAAAGCGTTTAATAAGTTATAAAAATGGTTCATTAGAGAGATCACAAGGTTGTAAACTCAGAGAACACTAGTGTGGGTAGTTTGAGAAGCAGAAGGAGAGTTGGTAAAAATTAATAACGAGCATATGCAGGATTAGAGGGGAATAAAATGTCAAGGTTAACTGCAAGAGACATTGTTGGGTTGCCGGGAAAAGAGGAAATCACAAAGGAGAGGAAGGCTGGGAACACCACAGCTTGTGTGGGGGGGCAACATCTATTTCTTTCACAGCTGAACTCTGGGGTGGAGGAGATCCCTGTGGGAGGGGCAGGTGGACAACACCAGGGACGGGCTGCTGAGAGGGAGGCGGAGGCGGTAGAGGAAAGTGGTGGCAATGTGTGTGGTGGTCTGAGCTTCCAGGCAGCACGTCCACACGTAAGCAGGTAAGGGCATAGAAGGACAGAAACCAAGGTGCATGCTGTCACATACAAGGAACCGGGACAGCTGTTTCCCCCACCCTTTTTTTATGGTGTCCAAGAGTAAGATTTGCATCTTGAAGCATGACCTGGGGAAGTCCCACAACACACCACTTGCCCTCGTCGCGTGGGAGCCGCTCACGTATCACTGTGTCCTATTATGTCATATTTATGCTCTTCTATGTCACTTTTTAAAATTTCTGGCTGCAACACCCTAAAACTCTTTCAGGGTCATTAATGGGCTGTGGCTTGCTGTTTCAAACACAGTGGATCCAGGGGACAGGCTGCTTGGAGGGAGGGAGCCAGGCTGAGGAACAGAGATGCAAAGGGCTGGGAGTGACGCTGAAGATGACCAACTGCCAAGCCTGGCTCCAGTGGTACCAGCTCCAGGAGGGGACCCTGGGCCACAGGACAAACGGAGGCCGCAGAGCTACTCATCAGAGAGTGTGCTGTGTGTGGATAAATGGGAGGAGGGAGGTCAGCTGGGAGAAGAGGGTATGAGGGAATGGAACAGCAGAAAGTCTGTCAAAGAGGATGGGATAGATCCTCCATCTCTTTGGGAGAAGAGCAAGACATTTACAGGTGCTGAGCAGAGGAGCAAAATCACGTGCTGAGGAGCCGGGAGAAGAGAGTTAGCTTCAAGGGTGAGAGAGGAGTTATTCATTTCAAACGTGCTAATACTGAGAGAGAAATCAGAGTGCTAAAAATCAGAAATGAAATCTCTTAGCATTTTACTCTGCCTACAGGAAAGCTGTAAATGAGAGGCTGATTTCAAAATGTGAACAAGGTCAAGCTTGAAATGGGGCTGAAGAGGAGCCCCTGACATCGGAAGAGAAGACCCCAGGTGGGAGGAAGGAGTGCTGAGGAAACGCGGGGTGGTCACAGAGCAGGATCGAGGTTTTATGAGTGGATTTTATGACTATGTAAAAAAGTACAGCAGCACTCTAATCAGCAGTAAACTCCTGCTCAAAATGCTCTTTACGGAAGATGAATGTGCAGTTTCTCTCCCATCATCAAGGAAAGGCCTGGTGAGCAGTGCTAGGGATGACGCCGAGCAGGAAGCCTGCAGGCTTTGTGAACTGAGAGGTAACACTTCCTTAAGAGGACGATGTGAAGTCGATTAGAGGGACCAAGGGGGCTCTCCTCCCCCAGTCAGAGAAGACAGGGCCACAGTTCCATTCCTGGGGTTGGTCAACTGTGCACAGAGGGGGTGCCTGCCCCAGGCCTGGTCAGGGCCGGCACAGACTCCCCGACATGGTTTTAACTCACATTTTCACTATCCCTGGAAAAATTCAAAGCATTCCTATAAAGTAGTTAAGACTTTACATATACATCAAATAGAAATGGAACCTATACATTCAAGACATTAAAAAGCTCTATGTGTATTCAAAGGTGGTAGCACTGTTGGTGATATTTTATATGTCTCTCTGGAAAACATTTACAAAGACAGTTTAGAAACCAGACAATAAATCAGTGTTGTTATATGATCACACTTCACTTTTACATTGAAAACAGTGTGATAATCAGCTTAGTCACTGACTGGGATGCAAATAACTTATTTATCCCACCTGGTATCAACTAACTTTATGCCACTTCCTCACCCATCTGCCTTCAAAGAGGAGAGTCTCCATTACTGAGAATGTTCCGAGATCGCCCTCTACCAGGTTACTGAAGGAAGATCCCAAAGAAGAGTTTCACACTTTTCTGAGCAACAGCAGAAGCTTTCCAAGGTGAAATTTTTGAAAAGAAAACATTTTATCCAGATACATTTCATATTCCATATACCTGTTTGAAATTTCTACCGGGAGGGACTTCTGGTCCCAACATGGTGGTGCAGTACAGGCAAGGTGACTTCACTCCCCCTCCACAGAGAAGCAAAAACACACACACGGCACGGACGCAATCCCAGCAACATCCACACACTCACACAAAATGAGACCGTTCCCAGGAACACAGAAAAGTGAAAAACCCCAACCAGATGGCAGAAGAATTAGACCACCATGTCTGCACCATCCCTCCCCCTTAATCTGTTTGGTCCCAAGAGTACAGGAAATTTCCCCTCAACTCATAGCTTCTGTGCTGGAAAAAGTGAGGGTGAGGTGGACAATCAGCTTCTGTACCCTCCTGGGGGCCGTGGCAGGAGACCTGTTCCTGTTTCAACGCACAGGAAGCACTGCCAATGTGTGAAGGGAAGCAGATCCCTGAGGACAGCCAGAGACAAAAGGGGGAGGTAGGACTACTATCCCCAGCCCCACAAACTTCTCTGCAACTCGGTCAAAGGCGCCCAATTAGAGTGGCTGCTCACAGCACCACTCTGTAGCAGGGATGCTGCATGGGTCCCCTCAGCACAAGCCCCAAACGGCCTTCTCCACTGCCAGGATAGCCCCTGTGAGACCTCTCCCATTCCGTACAGGCAGCACTCAGATCTTTACCTAGAGCCGAGTAAACCTGGGCTTATGGTGCCATCTAGTGCTGAAAATGAGGCAGGGACCAGGAAGGGGGAGAAAAAGAAATTCCACAGATAAATAATGCGAATCTTTAAGCAAATGTATCCAGTAAAAAACAAAACAAGCCAGAAGACAAGTCTGGAGTAAATAAACAGTCCTTCAATGCAAGGACGCAGACATACATCAACAAGAAACAGCAGCAAATGAGAAACCACAGACTTCTCAAATGGACAAAGTAAGGAACTAGTGATTGGCCCTAATAGGATGGCAATATGTGAGCTCTCTGACCAAGAATTCAAAGTAGCAGGGGTTTTTGTTTTTTTGAGCTGGAGTCTTGCTCTGTCACCAGGCACCAGGCTGGAGTGCAGTGGCACGATCTCAGCTCACTGCAAACTCCACCTCCTGGGTTCAAGCAATTCTGCCTCAGCCTCCCGAGTAGCTGGGACTACAGGTATGCACCACCATGCCCAGCTAATTTTTGTATTTTAGTAGAGACAGGGTTTCACTATGTTGGCCAGGATGGTCTCGATCTCTTGACCTCATGATCCGCCCACCTCGGCCTCCCCAAGTGCTGGGATTACAGGCATGAGCTACCACACCTGGCCTCAAAATAGCAGTTTTAAGGAAACTCAGTGATCTCCAGGATAACACACAAAAACAAGTCAGAAATTTAACAAAGAGATTGAAACAATTTTGTTTTGAATCAAACAAATCTTGGAAATGAGAAATATATTTGCTGAACTGAAAATTTCATTACAGGCTCTCAAGAGAAGAATGGATCAAGCAGAGAAGGAATCAGTGAGCTCAGAGGTAGGCTATTTGAAAATACACAATCAGGGATGTGTAAAGGAACAAAGAATGAAGAGGAATGAAGACCACCTACAAGACAGAAAATTACCTCAAAATATCAAATCTAAGAATGATTGATGTTCAAGGGGAAGCTGAGCAAGAACAAGGTGTACAAAGCTTACTCAAAGAAACAATAACGGAAAACTTTTCAAAAACTTGAGAAAGACATAAATATCTAGGTACAGGAAGGTCAGAGAACACCAAATGGATTTGACCCAAATAAGACTACCATAAGGCATATAATAATCAAACTCTCAAAAGTCAAGGATAAAGAGAGGATCCTGAAATCAGCAAGAAAAAAGAAGCAGGGAACGTTTAAAGCAGCTCTCATTCGTCTGATAACCGACTCCTCAAGAGACACCACACAGGCCAGGAGGAAGTAGGATGACATCTGAAAAGTGCCGGAAGGAGAAACAAATAAAAACCTGTCACCCAAGAATACTATATCTAGCAAAGCATTCCTTCAAATATGAAGGAGAGAGAAAGTCTTACCCACACAAACAAAAGCTGAGATAATTCACTACTACTAGACCTGTCTTACAAGACATGCTAAAGAGAGTTCAATCTGAAAGAAAAAAAGTAACATACAAACAGAAAGTATTCGAAGATATAAAACACACTGGTAAGAGTAAGTACTCAAACTAACCCAGAATACGCTAATACTGTACTTATGGGGTACAATCCACTCATAACTTTAGTATGAAGCCCAAAAGACAAATGATCAAAAACAATAATAGCTGCAGCAACCTATTAAGAGATAGGCAGTATAAAAATATATAAATTGAGACAAGAAGAAGTCAAAGTATGGGGGATGAACTTAAACTATAGAGGGTTTTTTCTTTTTAGTTTTTTCTTTGTTTCTATTCTTTTGTGATCTAAGATAAGTTGTCATGTCTTTAAGATATTTTGTTATATCTTTAGGGTGTTTTTTGTAAGTCTCATGGCAACTACAATGAAAAAACCAATAACAGATTCACTCAAAATAAAAGGCAATGAATTAAAACATACTAGCAGAGAAAAATCACTTAACCACAAAGACAGAAAGCAAGCAAGCAAGCCAGCAAGAATGAGGAATTACAAAACAATGAGAAAACAAGCAACAAAATAGCAGTAGTCTGTCCTTACTCATCAATGGAATACTGAATTTAAATGTACTCAATTCTCCAGTTAAAAGATACAGAGTGGCTGTATGGATAAAGAAACAAGACCCAACAATAAGCTGCCTACAAGAAACCAACCTTCCCTATAAAGACGCACATTGACTGAAAGTAAAGGAATAGAAAAAGATATTTCAGGCTGGGCACAGAGGCTCACACCTGTAATCCCAGCTCTTCGAGAGGACAAGTCGAGAGAATCACTTGTGTCTGGGAGTTCAAGAGCAGCCTGGGCAATAGAACGAGACCCTGTCTCTACAAAAAATCAAAAATTAGGCATGGTGGCATGTGCCTGTGGTCCCAGCTACGCAGGAGGCTAAGGTGTGAGGATCACTTGAGCTTGGAAGGTCAAGCCTGCGGTGAGCCATGATCACACCACTGCACTCAGCTGAGATAAGAGAATGTGACCCTGTCTCAGGAACACAAAAGATATTCTATGCAAGTGGAAACCAAAAATGGGCAGGAGTGGCTGTACTGATATCAGATAAAACAGACTGCAAGTCAAAGACTGTAAAAAGTGACCAAGAACATCACTATATAATGATAAAAGGGTCAACCAGCAAGAGGATATAACAATTATAAATATCTATGCACCCAACAATGGAACAGCAACGTATACAAAAGAGACATTAATAGATCTAAAGGAGGAGATAACCTGAAATACAGTAATAGTAGAGGACTTCAACACCCCATTCTCAGTAATGGACAGATCATCCAGACAAGAAATCAACAACGAAACTTTAGAGTTAAACTATACACTACACCAAATAGGCCTGACTGACAAACATTTCACCCAACTGCTACAGCATATCCATTCTTTTCATCAGTGCATGAAGCATTCTCCAGAATACACCACATCTTAAGCCACAAAACAAGTCTCAACAAATTCAAAACAGTAGAAATCTTACCAAGTATCTTTTCTGACCACAATAGACTAAAACTAGAAATCAATAACAAGAAAACCCCGGAAACTACATAAACACACGGGAATTAAACGCCCTTCTGAACGGCCAGTGAGTCCATGAAGAAGTTAAGAAGGAAATTTAAAAATGTCTTGAAACAAATGACAAAGGAAATATACCACAAACTATGGGATACGATAAAAGAAGTACTAAGAGGAAAGTGTGTAACAATAAATGCCTACATCAGAAAAGTAGAAAGACTTCAAATCAACAGCCTAACCATGTACCTCAAGGAGCAAGAAAAGATAGAACAAGTCAAACCTAAAACAAGAGGAAGGAAAGAAACAATAAAAATTGAGCAGAAATAAATGAAATTAAGATACAATATATAGAAAAATCAATGAAACAGTAAGTTTTTGAAAAGATAAACCAAACTGACAAACTTTTAGCTAGACTAAGAAAAAAGGAAAGAAGATGCAAATAAATAAAGTCAGAAATGAAAAAGGAGACGTAACGACTGAGCCCTCAGGAATAAAAAAGAATCATTAGAGACAATTATAAACAGCTACATGCCAAGAAATGGGAAAATCTATAAGAAACAGGTACATTCTGGACACTACCAAGACTGAACAATGAAGAAATAGAAAGCCTCAACATACCAATAACAAGTAACACGATGAAAGCCGTAATAAAAAGTTACCATCAAAGAAAAGCCCAGGACCTGATGCCTTCACTGATGAGTCTACCAAATGTTTGAAGAAATCATACCAATTCTATTCAAACTCTTCAAAAAAAATTGAAGAGGGAATACCTCCAAACTCATTCTATGAGGCCAGTGTTACCCTCATACCAAAAGCTGACAAAGACAAGACCAAAAAAAAAAAAAAAAAAGACTATAGGCAGAGACACAAAAATCCTCCATGAAATATTAGCAAACCGAATTCAAGACCACATTAAAAAGATCACTCACCATGATCAAGTGGGATTCATCCCAGGGTTACAATGATGATTCAACATATGCATATCAATAAGCATTGTACCTCACATTAACAGAATTAAGAACAAAAACTATATAATCATTTCAATAGATGCCGAAAAAGCATTTGATAAAATTCAACATCCCTTTATGATAAATACTCTCATCAAAATGGGTATAGGAAGAACATATCTCAAAATAATAAAGCCTACATGAGACAAATCCACAGCTAACATCATAATGAACTGGGAGAAACTGAAAGCCTTTTCTCTAATATTTGGAACAAGACAAGGATGCTCACTTTCACCTTTTTTTTTTTTTTTTTTTTTTTGAGACAGTTTCAGTCTTGTTACCCAGGCTGGAGTGCAATAGCAGGGTCCCAGCTCACTGCAACCTCTGCCTCCCAGATTCAAGCAAGTCTCCTGCCTCGGCCTCCCAAGTAGCTGGGATTACAGGTATGCACCACCATACCCAGCTAATTTTGTATTTTTAGTAGAGATGGGTTTTCACCTTGTTGGCCAGGCTGGTCTCAAACTCCCGACCTCAGGTGATTCGTCGACCTCAGGTGATTCACCCACCTCAGACTCCCAAAGTGCTGAGATTACAGTCATGAGCCACCGCACCCAGCCCACTTTCACCCTTTTTATACACTATAGTACTGAAGTCCTGGCCACAGCAATTAGGCAAGAGAAAGAAATAGAGAGCACCCAAATTGGAAAGGAAGACATCAAATTAGCCTTGCTTGCAGACATCATGGTCTTATATTTAGCAAACGCTAATGACTGCACCAAGTCACCGTCAGAACCAATAAATTCAGTAAAGTTGCAGTATACAAAATCAACATACAAAAATCACCAGCATTTATACATGCCAACAGTGAAAAATCTGAAAAAGAAATCAATAAAGTAACCCAACTTCCAATAGTTAGAAATAATATAAAATTCCTAGAAATTAATTTAACCAAAGTAAAAGATCTATATAAGGAAATTGATAAAACCCTGAAGAAAGAAATTGAAAAGGACACAAAAAAAACTGGAAAGATATTCCATGCTCATGGATCTGAATAACTAATATTGTTATAATGCCAATGCTACCCAAAGCAATTTACAGATTCCATGTCGTCCCTACTAGATGAGGTAGGGCGTGTTCAGGGTGGTATGGCTGTAGACATCAATGCAGTCCCCATCAAAATACCAATGATGCTCTTCACAGAAAAAAAAAAAAAAAAAAAAAAAACTCTAAAATTTATATAAACTCACAAAAGATCCCAAATACCCAAATCAATCCTGAGCAAAAACAACAAACATGGAGGTCTCATATGACCTGACTATAAATATGCTGCAAACCTTCTCCACAGCAAAGGAAACAGTCAACAAAGTGAAGAAACAACCCACAGCATGGAGAATATATATAAACTATGCATCTGACAAGGGATTAATAACCAGAGTTTATAAAGAGCTTGAAATACTCAACAGCAAAAAAAAAAAAAAAAAAAAAAAACTTCCGCTTTAAAAATGGGCAAAAGATCTGAATAGACATTTCTCAATAAAAACATACAAATGGCAAACAGATACAGCCATCATAGAAATACAAATCAAAATCAGAGTATCATCTCACTCCAGTTAAAATGGTTTTTATTGGAAAGACAGGAAATAACAAATGCCTGGTGAGGATGTGGAGAAAGAGGAACCCTCATACACTGGGTGGGAATGTAAATTAGCACAGCCACTATGGAGAATACTATAGAGGCTGCTCAAAAAAACTGAAACTAGAACTAACATATAATCCAGAAATTCCACTACCGGGTTCATATCCAAAAGAAAAGAAAATCAATACATCAGAGATATGTGCATATCGTGTTTATTGCAGGGCCAGTCACAGTAGCAAGAATACAGAGTCAACCCAAGTGTCCACTGGTGGATGAATGGATATAGAAAATGCAGAATATATGCACAATGGAATAGTATTCAGCCATAAAAAAGAGTGAAATCCTGTTACAGGCACCAACATGGAAACCAGAAGTCATTCTGCTAAGTGAAACAAGCCAAACGTAGAAAGACAAATATTGCATGTTCTCACTCGCATGTGGCAGCTAACAAATGGATCTCACGAAGGAGGGAGAGAGGGAGGGAGGGTGGGAGGAGGAAGGAAGGAAGGAAGGAAGGTAGGGAAGGAGGGAGGAGGGAGGGAGGGAGGAAGGAAGTTAGGAAGGAGGGAGGGAGGGAGGAAGTTAGGAAGGAGGGAGGGAGGGAGGGAGGGAGGAAGTTAGGAAGGAAGGAGGGAAGGAGGGAGGGAGGGAGGAAGGAAGCTAGGGAAGGAGGGAGGGAGGAGGGAGGGAGGGAGGAGGAGGAGGAGGAGGGAAGGAGGGGAGGGAGGAAGGAAGGAAGCTAGGAAGGAGGGAAGGAGGGAGGGAGGGAGGAGGAGAAGGAAGCTAGGAAGGAGGGAAGGAGGGAGGGAGGAGGGAGGGAGGAAGGAAGGATAGTTAGGAAGGAGGGAAGGAGGGAGGGAGGGAGGAAGGAAGGAGAGTTAGGAAGGAGGGAGGGAGGGAGGAAGGAAGGAAGGAGGTAAGGAAGGAGGTAGGGAGGGAAGGAGGGAGGGAGGGAGGAAGGAAGCTAGGAAGGAGGGGAAGGAGGGAGGGAGGAAGGAAGGAAGCTAGGAAGGAGGGAGGGAGGGAGGGTAGGAAGGAGGAAGCTAGGAAGGAGGGAAGGGAGGGAGGGAGGGAGGAAGCTAGGAAGGAGGGAAGGAGGGAGGGAGGGAGGAAGGAAGGAAGTTAGGAAGGAGGGAGGGAGGGAGGGAGGAAGTTAGGAAGGAGGGAAGGAGGGAGGGAGGAAGGAAGGAAGCTAGGAAGGAGGGAAGGAGGGAGGGAGGAAGGAGGGAGGGAGGGAGGGAGGAAGGAAGGAAGGAAGGAAGGAAGGGAGGAAGGAAGGAAAGAAGATAGATCTTGGAACTTTTAAGTCTAGGAAATGAGACTGATGTCTCTAGTGTTTCTAAGCTTCTCCACACATACAGCAAAATATAAATACCCCACATGAATAAAATTAAAGTCAGCACTTAAAGGAGGGGAAGAAACTGTATTATGGAAATGACAGTGTAATGGGTGGGTCTCCTGGCGACCAAAGACATCCCTGGGAGCTGAGAGACAGAGAGAAACAGCGGCTGAAAGATTTGGAGTTGAGATATGTTTCTCCACCACAAATGAGGAAGATGGCTCTCTGCTGCCCCCAGCTCTGACTTCCACGTGGTCCAGAGGACAGGAAATCCTTGTGGGAGGAGGAGGACGTTTGGGCTGCTGACAGAGGAACTTGATTTTGAAAGGACGATAAGAAAATGTGAGCGTTTCACAAGTCATTGTCCTTGACCACAGGATTTTTCAAAGTAGGACAACGTATATTCTAAAGAATTTGCTCTTCCTTCCTTTTTGACCTTTTAAAGACTTATGCAGAGGGTGATTGCAACCAAAATCATACCGTTTTATTGCTAATTCAACCTTACAGAGCTGACAGGCAAGGCCGACCACTGCGGGGAGGGCTGTGATGACAGCAATGACAGTGAATCCAGGGCGATGTCCCCACGAGTGTGCTTCCAGAAGTGCTTCCCAGAGCAAGGATGCAGCCATGCCAGGCCTGGGCTGGGAGGGCCATGTGAGGACGCACTACGCAGGTTAGGCAGCCTGAGAAACCATCCCTGGCACGGGCTGCCTCAGGGAGTCAGAAGGTGTGAGCTTCCCAGCTGCCTGTCCCCATACCTGCACATGGCTCCTGCCTCTCACCACACAGAGCATGGCCGTGAGTGGCACCCCCAGCATGGCCAGGAGCACCGAGGTGCACGCTGCGCTCTCAGATGCCACCTGGCCAAGCCGGGTCGAGGAAGTGTGCAGGCGTGTGGATCTGGAAGATTTCCAACCCACGGTGGGGTCTCGCTGGAGAAGGCCGTGAGGGGAGGTGGAGGAATGGGGGAGGAAGGCGCTCTTGACTGTCTCCGCGTGTCTAAGCAAAGGATACAGGGGCGCAAAGGGAAGGAGCAGCTGGGGGTGCATTCTTCACAGCATCCTGGCTTCCCCCATCAGGCCCAAGCCCACACCCACAGCTCATGGGCAGCTGGGCACTGAACCACTCAGACACCATTCTAAACACCCACACAGATAACTCGCTCCCTCTCTGGCCACACAGCAAAGGGGACTTAGTGCCCATGGGCTCCAGATGAGACAACTGAGGCCTGGAGGGAGCAAGCAGCTGCAGGAAGGCACCGTGCCACAACCACACAGGGTGTGGTCTGCGGGGGCAGGTGCCACTGTCTGCGTTCTTTCTCTTTCTTTCTTTTTTTTCTTGAAACCAAGTTTCACTCTTGTCACCCAGGCTGGAGTGTAATGGAATGATCTCAGCTCACTGCAACATCCACCTCCCAGGTTCAAGTGATTCTCCTGCTTCACCCTCCCGAGTAGCTGGGATTACAGGCATGAGCCACCACTCCTGGCTAATTTTTGTATTTTTAGTAGAGATGGGGTTTCACCAGATTGGTCAGGCTAGTCTCGAACTCCTCACCTCAGGTGATCCACCTGCCTCGGTCTCCCAAAGTGCTGAGATTACCGGCATGAGCCACTGCGCCTGGCCTACCATCTGCATTCTTATGCACACCTTGCACAAGACCCCAACCTGGAGAGGGGCGCAGGAGGGGAAGGCTTTGTCCCCACAGTTGTGTTTATTAGGGAGATCCAAAGGCCTGCCTCAAAAAATCACAGCACGGCATTTCTGAGGGTGAAGAATTAGCAACTTCCTTGAAAATGGGATAAAATAGGTGATGCTTTAAGAAGCTTCTAAGATGAAATCCTAAAGCCAGGGCTGTGCTTCGAGCCCCCCCAAGGCCAGGCGATCACGCTTTCCATCCAGGAGCGGCCCCATCCCTTCAGTCTTGACACACAGGGCCATCGGCTGGAGGCAGACGCCAGAGGCGGCCTCTGCTTTCCTCCCAGCTCTCCTCTAAGAAGCCACTGAGCCACCAGCTCCCAGCAAGCACCTGCGCACCCCAAGACGCAGCCAGGAAGGAGCAGGGTCCCCCGGCCACACGGGGACACAGCCCTCCCGAGAGACAGCCAGTGTTTCCCTGAAAGAACTGAGGCCAGGAGCCTGTTTCTCACTTACTTGAATTCAAATCTTAAACTGTTTGCAATAAATTCAAAATTTTCAAAATACTGTGTAAGACTGAACAAAACACTCCCACAAACATTCCATGCAGACATATCACCTATGTGCATATATACACCACATACACCACACACATGCACCCACATCACATATGTGCACATGTAGCACATATACACACCACACATATGTACCCATCACATATACATGCACACATATCACATATGCACATATATACACCACAAACACGCACCCACATCGCATACATGCACATATACCACATAGACCACATACTTGCACACATCACACACATGCACACGTCACATATGTACATATATACATACCACAAACACCACACATGCCACACACATGCACCTACATCACATATGTGCACATGTACCACACACATGTGCACACATCACACACAGATGCACACATATCACATATGTACATATATACACCACACAAGCACATATGCCACAAACATGCACCCACATCACATACATGCACATACACCACATATACACACCACATATGTACACATCACATGCACACACATCACATGTGTACATATATACACCACACACATGCACCCACATCACATATGTGCACATATACCACCTACACCACACACTTGTACACATCACATACATGCACACATGTCACATATGTACATATATACACATCACGCATGCCACACACATGTACCTACATCATATACGTGCACATGTATCACACACACCCCACATGTGCAGACATCACAGATGCACATATCACATATGTACATATATACACCAAAGCACATATGCCACACACATGCATCCACATCTCATATGTGCACATATACCATATATACACACACCACACATGTACACATCACATATGTATCACATATGTACATATATACACCACACGTGCACACACATGCACTCACGTGTGCATGCATATATACACATCACATGCACACACCACATATATATCACATATGTATATATACCACACATGTGCACATGCATCACACATGCACCCACATCACATAAGTGCACATACACACCACACATGCACACATCACACACATATTACATACATGCATATATATGCCACATGCCACACACCACACATGCACCCACATATACGTGCACATATACCACATACACACACCACACATGCACACATCACATGCATGCACACATATCACATATGTACACACACCACACATGCCACACACATGCATCCCACATCACATACATACACCACACGTATGCACACATCACACACATGCACACATATCACATGTGTACATACATATACCACACATGTGCACATACATCATGCACATGCACCCACATCACATATGGGCACATACCACATGCACATATTGCACACACACATCACATGTGCATGTATATGCCACACATGTGATACACCACACACATGCACCCACATCACATATGTGCACATATACCACATACACCACACATATGCACACATCACATACATGCACACATATGCATGTACATATATACACCACACATGCATCCTCACATCACATACACACACCACACATGCACACGTGACATACATGCACACATATCACATTTGTACATATATACACCATACATGCATCACATCATAGATGCACACACCACACACATGCACCCACATCACATGTGTGCATACATACACCACACATGCACCCACATCACATACATGAACACACACCATATATGCACACATCAAACCCACATGAACACGCCACACATGTGAATCACATATAACCACACACCTGCACACACGACATACATATCACACAATGCACACTACACACGTGCACCGCCACCATACAGCTGCACGCACATCACACACATGCACACCACATATACATGCACACACATACATATATCCACTACACCTACACACACACATCACACATCACACACATGCACCATACCTGTGAGTTGGACTGGCCTACGAGTCTCCCAGTTGTGATGTCTATGCAGCCATTAAAAAAGGGAAGAGGGGTTTCCTTTGGTCAGTGAGGCATTAGGACCAGAAGGGCCCCATCCCCTGGGGACTGAGGAGGGCTTCATCTGGGCGGTCAGATGCCCTCTCTGACATCACTGCCAACCGTCACTCACTCATAACTTTGACAGACATGCGCTGAATGCATTCCCATTTAAACTGCTTCTACTGTGCTCCAGCAAGACGCCACACCCCTCCCCCACAGTGTGTGTGCACAATGACCTGTGCAGTGGATGTGTGACACACACACACACACGTGCTTCCTACACTTCACACTCAGATGCATTTATGGTCTATTCTTATCAAAGTAAAAAGTAAGAGACAAGTTGCTGAAGCATCGTAGGTCAACTCTAGATGCTTCACAGTCATTACAATATTTATGAAAATATGATAATGAAGAAAATGCTTATCAAGGAAAGCCAAACAACAGGATCCACAATTGGGTCTATGGCCCACGGGGTGGGCCCTGCCTCTAACCCGAGCTCAGATAAAGTAGAACAGTGAAGCCCTCATCTTTAGGAGGCATGAATGTGGATACTCGCTCATTCCTACTATCCTGTAATTTTCAGATTCTTTCAAATGAATGCAGATTATTTTTCTTTATTGTTATACATTTAAAGCATAATGCATGTCTGTTTAAGAAAACCAAAATGGTACCAAAACCATGCAGAAGTTCCACAGAACAGCAAAAGGGAACTGGCCTCCTGATTCCCCCTCTCCATTTGCTCTGAACACAGACTCGGGGGTTGCTTTTCTGCACACATGCACACACACATGCACACACACATCCCACACACACATGCACACACACACCACACACACATACATGCACACACATATACACACATGTACATCCCCCACACGCACACACACATGCACACACACATCCCACACATGCACATACACATCCCCCCCCCCACACATACACACATACACATGCATGTCCCCCACACGCACATGTACACACGCATCCCACACACACATACATGCACACACATATACATACACATGCACATCCCCCCACATGCACATGCACACACACACACATCCCACACATGCACACACACATCCCCCACACTCACACATGCACACACACACATGCACATCCCCCCACACACATGGACACACATCCCACACACGCATATGCACACATACACATGCACACACACATTCTACACACACATCCACACAGAAACAGAAGAGTTGTAAGAAACAACAGTTTTGAAAAGAGAAGTATATTTTCTTTGCAGAATCTCAAACCCCTGAATTGTTGTGGTTTCTGCTCTCTTGTCTGTTTATTGATGTGACAGAAAACACGTTTGATTGTTGATCCATAGTCCTGATTTTTTCAAATGGACATCGACTGACTTTGAGCAGTGCTGTACAGCACTACTTCATATCATTTTCACCCAGTCATAAATGTCTTCCTAACTGTTGCCATGAGAGACAATTTCAGCTGCTTCGACATCTGGTAGAGAAAAAATTAACAAGTCGCTTGTTTTTAAAGTGTTTGTGGGAAAAATTTCTAAAAGAAAAGAGGTGAAAGCATCCACAGTGAGATGAGCACATTTTACTTGATTATAACGAGTACAGAGGTTAAAGCCCTGTGGAAATCTCGGTGGAATCTAGGAGACAATTCCATATCTAGGCTGACATGAAGCCCTAATGCGTAGAAAGGTCAGCGGGACATGCACAAGGTGTGCTGTTATTCAGCGGGCTCTTGAGAACCACACAGCTTGACTGTAATGATGTGCTCAGCTTCAGGAGAATGGAAACAGTGCTTGGGGTCAAGAACCGGGTTCCCATCCTGTCAAGGTCCCTGTGCCAGGGCTTTGGAACCCACGTCGGTGAGCCAAGGAGTCTTGCCTTTCTCCCCAGCGGAGGTCAGATGTCCTCCTTACTCACGGATATGATACATGCGGTGCCTGTTGTGTGTATACATGTGTGTGGTGTGTGCAGGCGTGCAATGGATTATATGGGGCCCATGTGGTGTGTGCAGGTGTGCAATGGATTATATGGTGCCGTGTGGTGTGTGCAGGTGTGCAATGGATTATATGGTGCCGTGTGGTGTGTGCAGGTGTGCAATGGATTATATGGTGCCCGTGTGGTGTGTGCAGGTGTGCAATGGATTATATGGTGCCATGTGGTGTGTGCAGGCGTGCAATGGATGTATATGGTGCACATGTGGTGTGTGCAGGCATGCAATGGATGTATACAGTGCCTGTGTAGTGTGTGCAGGCGTGCAATGGGTGTATATGGTGCCCGTGTGGTGTGTGCAGGCAAACAATGGGTGTACATGGTGCACATGTGGTGTGTGCAGGTGTGCAATGGATTATATGGTGCCGTGTGGTGTGTGCAGGCATGCAATGGATGTATATAGTGCCCGTGTGGTGTGTGCAGGCAAGCAATGGATATGGTGCACATGTGGTGTGTGCAGGTGTGCAATGGATGCATATGGTGTACATGTGGTGTGTGCAGGTGTGCAATGTATATGGTGCTGTGTGGTGTGTGCAGGTGTGCAACAGATGCATACAGTGCCCGTGTGGTGTGTGCAGGTAAGCAATGGATTATATGGTGCACATGTGGTGTGTGCAGGCATGCAATGGAGTATATGGTGCCTGTGTGGTGTGTGCAGGTGTGCAATGGATGTATACAGTGCCCGTGTGGTGTATGCAGGTGTGCAATGGATTATGTGGTGCCCGTATGGTGTGTGCAGGTGTGCAATGGATTATATGGTGCTGTGTGGTGTGTGCAGGTGTGCAATGGATGTATAGGGTGCCTTATGGTGTGTGCAGGTGTGCAAAGGAGGTTTATGATGCACATGTGCCTGTATGTCCCCCTCATTGCCCTACCTGCGTGTAGAGCACAGATGCTCACATTTTTTAAGCTCAGAGGATTCTCAGCGCAGTAAGTCTGCAAATCCTGAAATGCTGTGAAACTGGACCTGTGACTTGAAGCCTCCATCCCATTGTTGGGGACACACAAGTAGGGCTCCCCAAGGGGATGGCAGGGGAGTGAGAGCCGCTGCATACAGAGCCCGGGCTCAGGGCAGGGCCCGGCAAAGCCCTGTCTTGGCTCTGGCCACCTCCTCGTCTATGGGACATTCCCATTTCATCAGAAACACAAGGCTGGTCCCTCCGTCCATCCCCCACCTAAGCAGCAGCCTCTGCAGTTGCCATGGCAACTCTGCTCTGGTTGCCACACGGCCCCGAAGCCCCAGCTACTTGACTAGGTGGGAAGGCGAGAGCACTTGAGCACCCATGGTCTGACAAATCTGCCTCGTCCCGGTCACCTCTGCGGCGAGAATCAGCAGTCACAGAAACTCCTGCCACACCACTCCTGTAAGCCTCTCTGTGCCAGTTAATTGGAGGAAAAACAGAATCATCCCGAATCCCAGTGGTGAGTGGTGTCACCACTCAGACGGCTGAAAGGTGGCAGACTGGGCAGCAGGAACGGAGCCTTTCTAGGCAGGTAAACCCAAGCACACTGCCGCTGAATTAGTGTGTCTGGTTGGGTGGTGAGCCTTCCAGGCGGACCCAAGAGCCCAGAGCCCCACCCCTCGCTATCTCCTGCCCCAGTCCCATACCCGTTACCAAGGACAAACAAGAGACACATTTCTCCAAAAAATGGCAGGACAGGACAGGACAGTCCAGGCACCTGGCTTTCAGGGAAGCCACCACTCCAGCCCAGCTTCACAGACACATGACAGGCACCCAGGTGCTGAAGCTGAGGAGGAGGCTGACAGCCCAGCTGGATCAAGTCCGAGGAGCAAAATCACACAGCACATCCCGACGATAAGCTATACCACGCACAAAGCCAGAGCACGAGTGTCTCACTCCCCCCAAATCCAACCCACCCCGACAGGAGCAACCCCTGACATCCCGATGGATGAGGAGATGAACAGGGTGGAAAACGACTCCTCATCACAAAGTGGAGCTGTTTTCTCGAGGGAGACCTGCTTATTCTCCCTGACCCCTGGGCTGGCTGAGGGAGGGTCCATACAACCCGAGGGTCCTCCTCTCGTGCCCAGGATGCTCAGAACTGAGGCTGGTATGAGAAGGGTGTGGTTTCCCTGACTGGACCTCGCTGTCCGGACCAAACTCAACCACAGTTCCGGTCAGCGTTTTAGCCAGGTGCCTTAACTATGTGTCAAGCATGAAGGCTGGGAGGACTCGAATACATATATGAGCCTTTTCTTCCAATAAACCGGCAGATCCACCAGGTGCACCTGGGCCAGTCTCATTTCCAGGTAACCTGAACATAGATGTGAGTGACTGAGGCTGCCAGGTGAGCAGGGCCAGCGCAGTGGGCGGGAGGCTCTGCCCGTGGAAGACACTTCCGTGTGTTTTACAGCATGTTCCTTCCACAGAAGTTTTTGATGTTGCATTTTGTAGAGAGAGACACTAAGCGGACGCCTTCTGTTTCCCATCTGGACGTGTCACAGGGTGACTTCTGCGCCTGTTGCTTCCACAAGGAGCCCACCCACCACAAAACCATCTGGGCAGGGGCAACCCCCCAAGCTCCAGAGCACACCCCAGATCCCAAGACCCAGGCCAGGACAGCACCCCACAGGTCTCGGTCCCGGCCCCTCGGCGGTGGTCAGGACTGCTGAGAGTCTTCCCTGAGCGTGGTGCACGGGAGAGGCAAGACTGGGGACTTCCTTGAATAACAAGTTGTCCAGTGCTTTAAAATACTCTAATGGTGAGGAAGGAAACTGAGAAAATGATTCGACGGGAGGGCGGAATAACTCTTTTTAAGAAAGTGCTGCAGAAGTTGAGCTATGCACTGGGTGGCAAAGTCTCCAGCCGCTGGCATCCATAGTTATCCAGCCAAGAAAGCATCCGTGTACCTTGGCAGTGGCACGGAGCCACTGCTGCCCACAGCTCGATCCCCAGCCCCACCTCCACCTCCACGTGTGGGAGGAGAGGGCGTGAGTTTCACCTCCCTACAGCTCAGGGAACAACCACAGTCATCTTCACACCCGAAAAGGCAAATAATTTAAACTTTCTCTTATCCTGCAGTTTACTTCCTAGACATGTCTACTTTCTATAGCAAAATAAATCTGGACGCAAATAATAAATATGAAGTGTGGTGATACAGGGAAAATTCTGAGGCAATGGTCAGTTCCAGGAAAATGCTGCAGAAAAGGAGTCCACGTCCCTCCCCGCTGTCTTTCCTGAGGCATCCCCTTCTCTGCCCCCCACACACGTCCAGGACCCACTCTTTGTGAAGGGGTTCCTGTCTTCTCCTGGTGTTGAATGACACAGAGCAACCCAAAACCTCCCTCACAGGGGCCCCCGCAGCCTTTGTCACGTGCAAGCCAAGCAGGTGCTTTTTCTAAAGAACCAGACACGAGGCAATGATCTAACCCACGAAGACCACCAATGGCGAGACTTCACTCGAGCATAGCCGAGGAAGATGTCTGGGGCTTATCTGACCATTTCCACAAGCATCTCTCAAATCACACCACGAAAGAAACGGAAAGGTCTGGTCCAACCTCCAGGGGCCAGGCTCTGGGAGAAAGCAGGCCCAGGGCAGGAGGCTGGGGCCGAAGAGAGCCAGCAATGCTGCCTTCCTGTCGGGAATCAGAGCATCAGCCACTCCCACCCAACACTCCACCACCAAAGATCGCGGCCAAACCACCTTGCTGGGATTAAAGGTGAATTTGCCTCCGCATGATTGCTTCAGGATGAAAACGGGGTTCGCCAATTTGGGGGACCACAGAGGAAAGTATGTGTGTAGAGAAAATCATGCAGTCATGTAGCTTTTTGTGGAGTGAGGGGTGTGGAGTCCTCTGTGCATTCCTGATGCTTTGGATATGTCCTTATGGAAGCGTGAATCTCGCAGTAGCGAGGGCTCCGTTCCCGCTGGGGCTGGGCTCACCACCGCAACCTTGCGCTCTGTGGTTGGTCCCTGGCCCACCTTCCCACCCACCTTCCCACCCTGTGCACCAAGCTAATGGCCGCCCTTTCTGACTGCGCTGGTCTCTGCCAGCTGACGAGGCCGACGGGCCCTCCTGCCCCTGGGGCCTGGCGCTAAGCCTCAGGGCACCGGTCCTCATGGCCTGACTGCCTTTCTCTGTCTGCTCCAACTGGACCCACTGAGCAAAACCTCCTAAACCAGACGACATGAGAACTACCCGCCCTCAGGACGACCTCTGTCCTCAGATTTAGACACCACAGGAAACCCCTGCCGGGAGAGCCCGCGCTGGCTCCAGATTCTTCGGGGTTTGATTTTGGATGCAGCGATCAGAACCCCACAGGTGCTGACGGTGTTTTGTCTCATCTAGGGATGTCCCGTGGTCCCGTGTCCACTGCAGGACCTTCGAGGGAGGCCTGCGTCCAGAATCTCTGTGCAAACATGATGTGGGCAGGCAGCGCTGATGACGATGCTTTCAGGGTGCCCGCTGTCACGTCCCATAGGCACAGCTTTGGACCAAGCTCCTTCCCCCACACAAAGGACAGACCTCGGGACTCAGAGTCTGACACCAATGGGCTGAGGAAGGTGGACACGGCAGGGACCCCCGCGGCTGCCTCTGCTGAGGGGGGACAAGAGGGCACTGACCTTCTTCCCACTCCGAGAGGAGTCGCCATATGCGCTCTTGGGGCAAGACCACCAGCCAGTCCAAGTGCAGGGCTGTCATTCTGCTCTGTGCCATATGTAATTTTAAAACGTCTTAGATGGCAGTCCATTCATGGTTTCAGAAACACACACCTCAGCTGCCCAGAAGACCTACCTGTGGGCTCGGGCACCCGAGGAAAGGTGGTGGAGGAGACAGAGCCTGGCAGGCGGGGGAAACCCGGCCAGCGGGAAGGGCAGCTCCCATGAGGACAAGCGATGCCAGCAGAGAAGAGGGCAGGAATAGACCAGCTGGGCACCAGCAAAAGCTCCCTGTCGGACAACCGCTCACTACCCCGGAGGCTTGAGAAGCAAAGAATTTGCCCCCTGAGTTTAAAATTAAACGCAGCCCTAATAGGAAGTTTATGGAATGATTCAACATCTGTAATAAAATTTATCTTCTTTGGAGTAGAAAAGAGTATTTTTCCCAAAAATTATAGTCTCTAAGAAATTGTGGAATAATCAAATCTATCTATAACCTAAACTTACAAAAAAAGAAACAGAGATGTGAGTTTATTCTGCCAAAACAAGGAATAAGGTCCTTTGAGCCACAGCTTTTGCCACCTGGGAGCTTGGGTTTCAGTGGATCTCCTGCGAATTCTGGGCCCCCAGCTCCCCGGGACATGCATGAGGCCACCTTCCAAGGCAGACTGAGACCTGGTCTCCTCCCTGCTTTTCCCCAGATCTGGGTTGAAATGGAGTTGAGTGAGGGACCCGGGCAACTGGAGTCGCAAAGGGGTTTCCAGTACCCTCCGTCTGCTGCCCTGGTAAACAGGCGGGGTTCGCCCTGGGCCGGCGTGTGGAGAGGCCCGGGCCCGCGGCTGCTCAGGACACAGCAGACTCGGAACCAGAGCCCTGGGGCTCCATCACAGAAACCTGAGGAGTGTTTCCGGGTAGGATCCCTTCCTTTAAATAAAGACTCAAATAGGAACCAAATGTTCAGTAGATTCCATGTCGCAGATTCGGCTGACTCTCTCTCAGCGTTATAACAAGACGGCACTGACTTGAGGACCTTCTGTCCATATACTAAACATTCTTTTCTTTGTTACTCTGACATTAAAACCCAGTCAGGTGTCCTGTATTCAATCTGGAACTCTGCTCCCCCTTCTGGGGGCCCCTCAAGCTCTGGGAAGCACAGATTGAGGTCTGTAGTGCCGGACGACCCCCGAGCCCCCAGTTGGGTGAGCGTGCATAGCTAAGGGTCTGCGCCCCCAGGCCTCAAGCCCACCCTGCTCAGCCTAGGTCTCTTCCACCATACAGAGGCCCCAACCCTGCAGCTGTGCTCCTGGAGGACTGGCCAAGACCTGGAGGTGGTGGTGACTGCCCCCATCCGGCCCCCCCCGCACTGACTGGAACCTGCCCTGATGATCAGAGTCACGGGGGTGGATGGTGTGCATGCCAGGGGGTGAGTCTGCCTGCAGACGAACCGGTGAGAGCTGCTGCCTACGCCCTCCCCTGCTGGACTCCGCTGCTGTCGGCTAGAGCACCCCCCCTCATAGTGACTGCGGCTCTTCCTCTGAGCACTGCCTCAGCTCGTCCCATGAGCCATGAGCAGGATGGGTCTCACCACAGCTACCTTCTGTCCGTTCTTCTCTACCTAAGGGTTGCTTGAGAGGCAGTTTCACTGTGCAGGCAGAGTCCGACTCTTCTTCTGGTAAGATAAGCGGGCGGGAGCCCAGCTGCTTAAGAGACCCAGTTGTAACGAGTCTCTGAGCAGGTGCATGAGAACAGCTCACAGCAGGCTGTCCAGGCTCCTCCTCACCTGGGATTTCTCCTGGAGCTTTCCCGACATCACACGCCACGTCTCCTCCGCTCTGGGGTGGACACAGGCCGGCCTCGGCAGTCCTGATCCGCCGCCGGCTGCCTCCCCCCACCCCGGCATCTCCATGTGCAGCCCCTGCCCTGTGCGGCCAGCATGGAAAGGGCACTGGTGCACCTCACACTCTGCTACCGGCAGCCTCCTTCCTGCTCCAGTCCTTACGTTCTTGTCTTTTCCGTGTCTGCATTTAGTCTAGATGTCCACGCGTCACCGTGAGAGACCCCTGTGGGTGTATCCTCCATCTGCTTTTCTTCTCTACCCAGGGAGCCGCCCAGGTGGTCGCTCTGCCGATCCTCTCCTCTGGTCTCTGGTAGGATGGGGCAACTGCTGCGGGCACCATCCCTGTGGAAGTGTCTGTGTCTCCTTCCTGCTCGCCCAATCACAGCTTTGGGGGAGAGTTCAGAGATTTCCCGGGCTTCTCACTCTATAGCCTTTCCTGGAAGGTGGACTCCTGCTCTTTCAGCAACCGCCAGCCATTGGCTCTGCTGGAATGGTATCCAGGTTTTCCTTGCTGTTTCTCTACCTGTTTGTTCTGGCCTAAGTGTTGTTCCTATTGCTAAGCTTTAGGGAGGAACATTTGGGGGATCTGTTTTCTCAAGGCCCCAGGAAGCCAGAAGTCTCTCGCAGCCACGCCAAGTCTCTCCACGAGGCCTGCACTGCGTGGCCTGCTGGGTGGACACACAGGCTGGGGAATGAATGCGGAAGAGCTGAATGAACTAAAGGATCCCTGTGTGCGGTGACAGAGGTGCAGCATGAGTGCAGGGTCGGTGCAGGGAGGCGGGAAGCAGGAGCAGGATGGGTCCTGAGGCGGTGGCACCAGCAATGCCTGCCGAAACCCCCTGTGCTTGTCCCCCGCCACGGCCGCCCGACACTTCTGCTGCCTGCTACTGCACACATCTCTCAAGTGAGAGCTCGGTTTTCACGTGGAGTGACAAGGAGCAGAACTTCTAGACTCCAGAAGTGGAAGATGTATAAATAAATGACAAATGACAGCTTGACAACCAGCGCAACGCTAAAGGGCCACGGAGGCATACAGGCCATGGAGAAGGGCCAAAGGAGCAGGTGGACCACACAGGGCATGGAGAAGGGCCACGGGGGCAGGTGGGTCACACACAGGACACAGAGACGGGCCATGGCAGCAGGTAGGCCATGCAGGAGATAGAGAAGGGCCACAGGAGCAGATGGGCCAAAGAGGGCATGGAGAAGGGCCACGGGAGCAGGCCGGCCACATGGGGCATGAAGAAGGGCCACAGGAGCAGGTGGGCCACTCAGGGCATGGAGAAGGGCCACGGGAGCAGGCAGGCCACGAGGGAGATGGAGAAGGGCCACAGAAGCAGGTGGGCCACGCAGGACATGAAGAAGGGCCACGGGAGCAGGTGGGCCACCCAGGGCACAGAGAGAGGCCACGGAAGCAGGTGAGCCATGCAGGACATGGAGCCACCCTTCCAGGCAGGGCAGGTGGCCTCTCATCCCACGTCACAACCTGCAGCTGCCGCTGTGCTGCAGGGAAGAGTGACCTCACAGAGAGTCACCAGAGCCCCTGGGAAAAGCCTAAAGGAGGCTCTAGAGGTTCCACCAAAGTCGGCTCAGCAACGCTGGCACATTTCTCTGGAACTTAGAGAAGGGCGTATCTACCAAGGAGGATTTACAACAAGAGCCCAAGAGCGGGACTCACTCTTCCTGGGGATCCCCACTGCCCCACCCCACCAGGGAGCAGGCACAACTGTGTCCATGTGTCCCTGCGTGTACACATGTGTGCGTGTGTGTACATGTGTGAACGTGCACATATTTGTGAGCATGTGCACATGTACATGTATGTGTGCGTATTCTGCACATGAGAATTTGAAGAACACCTGCACGCCTACCAGACAAGATGCCTGCTGTGTCTCTGTGGGCTTTGGTGGAGCACATGAGTGCAGTCACCAGACTTCTTAAAACACAGCAAAGCAAAGCAAACTAGCAACACTGAGGACTCTCGGGCCAAGACGCCGCCCTAGGCTGCCTTCCTGAGTCAGCCAGCTTGACAAAAAGTTTTATATCAGTGTCTGCAAAAATGCCTCTCAGCACACAGCTCAAATGTTATTAAATAATTCCATGAGGAAATAAGATTTTAGACACAAAATTTTGCTTTATAAATAATTGGTTAGTAATGTATAGTAATGCATGCATTCATAAATCATGGTTAACAGAAGCAAAGACACACTGGAGACTTTTCCAGAAGGCCTAGAAAAGAGTCTACTTGAATAAAGGTCAGAGGGCCTACAGAATCTGAGTGTGCAGCCCCACAATACCACAAAGCAAAACAACCAGGACACTGTGCACCCCCACAACACCCCACAACAAGGCACAACAGCCACACACGTATCCCAGACACATTCTAATGTTTATAGAGTGTGCGCCCCACAACACCCCACAACAAGGCACACAGCCACACACGTATCCCAGAGACGTTCTAATGTTTATAGAGTGTGTGCCCCCACAACACCCCACAACAAGGCACACAGCCACACACGTATCCCAGAGACGTTCTAATGTTTATAGAGTGTGCGCCCCCACAACACCTCACAACAAAAGCAAAAAGCCACGACACGTATCCTAGAGATGTTCTAATGTTGTTTATAGTAAGGTTAAAATTCCCATCAACATAACACACCCACACACAAACACAAACTAGCTGTTGCCACTAGTATTCCATGGGATTGAAGATGGCAAGACCCCAAGCCTCAGGCTGGCATTTCCAGAACACACCCTCGCCGCCACGCCTACACAAGGGAAAGATTGGCAGAGAGGGCTCCTTCCTCCTCACCCAGAGAAGACACCTGCAAACCAGAAGCCAGGAGAGGAAGCTGATGAACCACACAGGCCAGGACCCAGCACGCCCTGCTGCTCCAGCGGGTCCCCCAGGTGAGAGTGTGAGCTCCTAACGTCTCAGGAGAGACAGAGGAGGAGAGAGGAGGCAGAGGAGCAGGAGGGGGCCTGACCCTCCAGGGTCAGCTCAGCCCCCGGAGTCACTCATGGGAGGCCTGAGTGCAATGGAGACAGTGATGCCGCTGAGGAGTTGCACTGCGATGGGGCCTGGGGCGTCCAGCAAGGGGGCAGGAGGCCCCGACTGGCTGAGTCTGTGTCGGCATCAGCAACAGTGCCATCCTGAGCCTTTCCCAGTGCACCCAGGACATGGTGGAGGTGGAAGGCTCTGCCCACGGGCAGCTCAGAGAGCAGCTGGGAGAGGCCAGGGTCAGCACGCATGAGACAAGCAGGCTGGCTAGCGGGAAGAGGCTGCCAGGAAGATGTGGGCGTCGGGCTGCACGGAGCTTGGACAAGGCAAGGAGTCAGAGGGAGGGAGGTAACAACAGCCCCTGGGAAATGGCAAAGCACACGAAATTGTGAGACACGTTCCCTTCCCCAGACTCCCAATGGTGTGTGATTCCAGAAGGATCCAGCCCATGTCCCAGGGGCTCACAGACAGGGATGGGCCAAGGAAGGGCTTCAGGGGGCCAGCAACTCCCTGCAAACTGAGCCCCGTCCTGGGCAGCCTCTGACGTTGCACAGGTGGAAAGGGAACGGATGGCTCCCTGCCATTTAGAGACAAAAGCTTGGTGCCTGGGGGACCCCAGCCAGCCATCCTGAGCCAGAATGTGGACGTCTGCTCCAGGGAACACACAGGAAGGATAAACAGCAGGGAGCACTCCAGGACCGCAGGCTCCCCGCAAGCACACACGGGTCCCCCGTCTGGGGATCCACACCGCCAAGACGCAGCAGGGCTGTGGAAGACGGCACACAGGAACCTCTTCAGGGCACAGCCAGGAGCCACCCTCAGAACCTGAGCTCCAGGCGCTAAGGATGATTTGAGGAAACCTGTGTCTGCTGAATATTCTGATGGGGCTTCCTGTTATTTCAGGAGAAGTTAATTCCCCACACAGTTAGTGCTGAGGAGGGAGAATCCAGGAGCTTGCTGAGCCCTAACGCCCGTGGTGGCTGCGCTGTAGTTCCGCCCCTCCTTCCCGTGGGGACTGAGACAACAGGAGGGGCTGCAGCAACCCATGGATTCCTAGAGCACCCAGGGCTCCCACATCCAGCAGGGGATGTTTAGAGTTACGCCCTCAAGGCCACCATGACTGCTACAAACTAAGGCCTCCCTGGTTCCCTCCTGTCTCTCTCCCCCTACTTTTCTGATGTAAACACAGGCACAAACACACACACACTTGCATGGACACACAGGCACTCGCACTCACACATGCACACTGCACACCACGCACACACACACACGCACACACTGCACATGCAGGGCCTGGTGCACACACAAGGGCATACTGTATGCACACATTCACACACTCACATGCAAGTGTCACTGCACGTTTGCACACACATTCACATGCTTGCACACTGCAGGTGTGCATGTACACACATGCAGACAGCTGTGCCTGCTGCCCATATATGTGCACACACACGCACACTGTACACATGTGCACACTCACAATCACCCACACACACTGCACATACAGTGCACACATGCACACAAGCACACACACGCAGCCATCTTCTCCAGATCGTGTCCCACAGCGGGGCTTCCTCACCCATGCTGCCCGGGTTTGGGGTAGGCCCATCAGCGTCTGCTCAGGTTGCCCTGCTGTTGTGTATTTTCCCTCACACTCCCACAGAGCCTCTGGGTACCGGGTAAGGGTCTAGTTTCCAAATCCTTCTCCTGAGCATTTCGGCTCCTGGCTTCTGTGGCCACCATGTTCTGTTTCAGTCTCTCTGGCTAAGGGGAAGACCACGGCCATAGGTGGGCACCCAGCACCTCAACGGACCTTTCCCACCAGGGACCCCCTCCAAAGCACCCGGCGCCTGGGGAGACCCCCGCCCAGTCATGGACACCTCCCTGCATGGCGACACTGAGTGAGAGGCACCAGAAAATGTGAAAGAAAGGCTGAAATGACGGCCAAGCCGGGAGAGGGGCATCTCCCTAGCACACACCCTGCACCCAGCTGAGGTGTCTGAACACCTGTGTCACTCAGCAGACTCCATGGTGATGCCACTCTCACGCTTGCCACCTCCATTTTCCAGTGGAGGACCTCTGAATCACTGAAGGGTTACTATTTAGAAAGAGAGTCATGTGGGTAAAGCTCACGTCTCCTCACTTTCAAGTCAAGGCTTGCTGATAACATGGTCCCTAATTAACAACCACAGCAGCATATCGGGCAGAGTGGGCATTGTCTTAGAGTTGGTACCGACCTCCTGAAAATGTCATGGTAGGAATAAACCATGCAATTCTGCACAGGAAATAACACACGTATCCAGATGGAACTGTGCTGAGACGCCGGCACCCTGAAATCTCAAGTTAGACGATGATTTACCGCTCAAAGTGCCATGGAGTGAAGGTGACTTCCCGGTGCCATGTGCTGAGCACTTCCCACGTGCTATACACGCAAGGCCCCTCATCATGGCATCTAGTTTTGTGGCCTAAAGATTGCTGCCTAAGCCACACTCCCATATGACAAATTGCTGTGGGCCACACGTGACATGTGCATGGGTCCCCACAGCACCCACTGGCAGCAGGTGACAGCGGGGACCATCGAGGTGGCACCCACAGCAGTCTAGACTCTCGCTGCCTCATATTCACCCGAGACTCCAAAGTCCCTGGCAGGACCGAAGGCCGAGAGCTGTGGGTCTCGCACGCACTCTTCCTCCATGGCCAAGCTCCAGACCTGCTTCGAGTGTGCACCGAAACTGCCCCATCCCTGAAAGTCAGCTTGCACCTTCACCTTCCTGGTAGAAGCCCTCAGTCAGGTCAAGCACAGACTCCTCTGCAGCAGGGCCCACGCTGCCCAGCCAACACCACTTCTCATGCGGCCTCCCTGCTCCTTGCTGGCACCTGCCTTGATGCCCAGGAGGGGCTGTGCCATGGAGTGTCTCCCTTCACACGAAGAGCACCCTCTCACCTGCCAGGGCAGCTAGGTGCCTCCTGCTCACAACAGCCATGGGCTCTCCCACTCCATGCCCCACTGGCCTCCAAGTGTGGTGACATCCTCACCAGGTCACTTTCTATCTGCTTCAGGCAGGCTACCTCCCATTCGCCAGGGTAGTGCATGCAAGTAGTGCACCTCACTGCGGGGATGGGAGGCAGGCTCCTGGCCCGGAGGAGCAGTGACTTGCTCAGAAACTAGCAAGGTTTCTCAGCAGGAGCCTCCACTGACCTCGTTGCCCACACTCCACTACACTCCTGCTGCTGGAAACACCCCTAGGTGGCTCAGAGTGGTCCCAGAGAACCAGCACACACCTGGAGTCAGACACACACCTGCGGGCACACACCTGTGGATGCACACCTGTGGACAGGCACACACGCGCGGGCGCCAGCACCTGTGGATGCACACCTGTGAGCAGGCACACACCTGCGGGGCACACACCTGTGGATGCACACCTGTGGGCAGGCGCACACCTGTGGATGCACAGCTGTGGACAGGCACACACCTGCGGGCACACACCTGTGGCTGCACACCTGTGGACAGGCGCACACCCTGCGGGCGCACACCTGTGGCACAGCGCACACACCCTGCGGGCGCACACCTGTGGATGTGTACCTCTGGACAGGCACACACCTGCAGGCGCATACTTACAGGCAGGTGTGCATAGCCCCACATCCACTCTGCACAGCCCCCTTGCTGGGTTGCCCTGTGCACATTTCGGTTTGGCCGAGGCCCCAGCCTATGGGTGAAGGGACCACCTGGCGCCATCATCAGCCTATCACACCAGCCCTCAGAGGAGCGGGAGGCCTGGCAGAACTGCGTAAGGTTGCCCAGTGGCCCAGCCCCGGGCACACAGCACGGTATTTGACGATTACAGCCAGAGGTGAGTCGAGCAGAGGTGCCACGAGGTCACGGTCCAGCCACATATCAAAGGCGGTGGCCAAGGTACCCGGCTCCCCCATCAGCAAGAGCTTCAGCCCTGCCTTTGGGTGGAGGCCCACAGAGCCCACCAAGGCGCAGGGAGTCAGAGTCTGTGTGGGGGCTGCGTCCACCCCATCTCTCTGCCCAGCTTCCCTCTCTAGCATGCTTGGGACCCTCAGAGGCACTGGGCTTCTCGCCTGTCCATGTAAGGCACTCACCTCTCTGGGCTCACCCTGCCTCACAGGAAGGAGACCCACAGGGCACACTGCATGCCTCCCGCCTCCTCCTGGAGAGGCCCTGCTCTCTGCTCTCCAAGGCCTCACCAGGCCTCCTCTTCACAGCTCCTCACCGTGCTGCAAGCACGCTCTGGTGCTGAGGATGTGCTCCTGGCAGAACCTGCTGCCAGCTTGCATCTGTGCCATTCCCACACCCTCCCACATGCTCACAGCCATCACCTCCCAAGATCTTCCCCCAGGCCCTGCCCAGGTCCAGGAGTGGCCAGGCAGAAGCCAGGGAGAACTGCACTTCCTGGGTCCTCAGTCCCTGTCCCTCCTCCTTCACCAGTTTTGAAAAGCTAAAAATGTTCACCTCATGTTCTTCGCTGGCATGGAGTGAACTGCACAAATGGGATGAAATCAAGAGCCCAGCATGGGCACAGTTCGGCACACGGGGAGCCCTGTGGGTAAAGGTCGGCACGCGGGGAGCCCTGTGGGCAAAGGTCGGCACACGGGGAGCCCTGGGCACAGTTCGGCACGCAGGGAGCCCTCTGGGTAAAGGTCGGCACACAGGGAGCCCTGTGGGCACAGGTCGGCACACGGGGGAGCCCTGGGCATAGGTTGGCAGGCGGGGGAGCCCTGTGGGCAAAGGTCGGCATGAGGGGAGCCCTGTGGGCACAGGTCGGCACGCGGGGAGCCCTGGGCACAGGTCGGCACGCGGGGAGCCCTGTGGGTAAAGGTCGGCACGCAGGGAGCCCTGGGCAAAGGTCGGCACGCAGGGAGCCCTGTGGGCACAGTGTCGGCACACGGGGAGCCCTGGGCAAAGGTCGGCATGCGGGGAAGCCTGGGGAGAACAGGCACCCTTGGGACATCGTGTCGCCTCCATCTCAGAGCGTGGCTGCTTCACAGGTTCCAAGCTCCAGACGGGAGCAGCACTGGAAAGGCTGGGCTCCCCCGGAAGCTCTCCAGGATGATCCAAGCTGCTTTTCCCCTGAGGCACCGGAAAATGGGAAAAGCTCAGGCTGTCTCCCAACACTCCCTGGCGTGTCCGAGTTCAGGGGCAGGCAAGGAAGAGCGTGTCTGTCGGGGGAACTGGAAACAGCCCTAAAGGAAGAGAATGGAAAAGCTGGCCTCCCGCCTCTGCGCCGCAGGCACTCGACACAAGGCACAGTGCGTCTCCTGGTATACGGCGCCCGGACTCACACGGGGCCTCCAGCAAGTGTATGGGCTTCAGGTGGGCTCTGCACTCTCCGGTGCCCAGACAAGGGCCAGAACAGCGGTAGGCAACACACTGCTGGCAACGCGTCCAGCCTCCTCTTCGGGGGACACCATGGGGGTCCTCAACACAGACACAGGTTCCCCGCTGAGAGGACAGGGGGATCCAGGGGGCACTATGGCCTGGGTGCTCCAGGTGGGGTGCTGTGAGCCTGGTGCTTCAGGTAGGTGCTATGAGTCTGGTGCTCCAGGCAGGTGCTGTGAGCCTGGTGCTCCAAGTGGGTGCTGTGAGCCTGGTGCTCCAGGTGGGTGCTGTGAGCCTGGTTGTGTTGAGTAAAGCCCCTGGTTGAATTCCTCCTTAATTTGAGTGGACTTCTTGCAAGTCAAGTTCGTGAGGTGGGGTATTTCCACACTTCAGCCCTCTGCAAATGACTACAGGTAACGTGACCCTCGCAAGGCTGGAACTCCTCAGATCCCAGCCCCGCCCTCCGGGCTGGTTTACTCCCTGGGGCTGACAGAGCCATCCTGGGCACTCACTGTGGCTGAGTCATGCTGAGGCACCTGCTGTAGATGAGTGAGCCATACTGGGCACCCCTATGGCTAGCCATCCTGGGCACTCCGCTGTGGATGAGTGAGTCATGCTGGGGCACCAGCTGTGGCTGAGCAAGCCATGCTGGGGCACCCGCTGTGGCTGAGCCATCCTAGGGCACCCGCTGTGGCTGAGCCATCCTGGGGCACCCGCTGTGGATGAGTGAATCATGCTGGGGCACCCGCTGTGGCTGAGTGAGTCATCCTGGGGCACCCGCTGTGGCTGAGTGAGTCATGCTGGGGCACCCGCTGTGGCTGAGTGAGTCATCCTGGGACACTCGCTGTGACTGAGTCATCCTGGGGCACCTGCTGTGGCTGAGTGAGTCATCCTGGGGCACCCGCTGTGGCTGAGTGAGTCATGCTGGGGCACCCGCTGTGGCTGAGTGAGTCATCCTGGGACACTCGCTGTGACTGAGTCATCCTGGGGCACCCGCTGTGGCTGAGTGAGTCATCCTGGGGCACCTGCTGTGGCTGAGTGAGTCATGCTGGGGCACCCGCTGTGGCCTGAGTGAGCCATCCTGGGGCACCCGCTGTGGATGAGTGAGTCATGCCAGGGCACCCGCTGTGGCTGAGTGAGTCATCCTGGGGCACCCGCTGTGGCTGTGTGAGTCATGCTGGGGACCCGCTGTGGCTGAGCGAGCCATCCTGGGGCATCTGCTGTGGCTGAGCGAGTCATCCTGGGGCACCCGCTGTGGCTGAGCCGAGCCATGCTGGGGCACCCGCTGTGGCTGAGCCGAGCCATCCTGGGGCACCCGCTGTGGCTGAGCGAGCCATGTTGGGGCACCCGCTGTGGCTGAGCATCTTCACTCCCTGCGGCTGCTCTCCTGTTGTCCTGGGAATAGGCGGCCCCTGAGGCAGATGCAGAGCCTCCACACTTCCTGGATGGTGAACCGCCCGCAGGAGCTCAGATAGAGGAGACAGAAGGAAGGAAGAACTGGAAAATCCTGAGACCAAAAACTGCTCTCAGAGGCCCGGAACTGTGGTCTGAAGCAATGGTCCTCAACCTTTTTGACACCAGGGACCAGTTTTGTGGAAGACAATATTCCCACGGACTGTGCGGAGTCGGGGGGGGCGGGTAGTTTCAGGATGAAAAGGTTCCACCTCAGATCATCAGGACATCGATTCTCACAGGGAGTGCCGGGTTCCTGACAGACCATGGACCTGCACTGGTCTGTGGTCCGAGGGCTGGGGACACTGGGTCTGGAGGACCAGTGGCTACAGCGTCCACTACGTGAGGCTCAGGACGGTGTCCCCCTGTGGCATGACATCTGGCAGAAAGAGCCAGGGGCAGTGTGGCTGTGAGCAGCAGGCCCTGATTCCATGAACTGAGGAAGGCTGAGAGGGACCCAGCAGCAGGGGCCTCAGGACGGGCACAGCGGCAACTTCGTGGCTTTGACCTGAGCAGAGAGACCAGAGCTCTACAAGTTTTGAAGACTGAATTCAGTTCGTTAAATAATTCAAAGTACATTGCCTGACCCCATTAAAAGATGGAGTTCAAATATGCCAAAATTTTGAGACTTCATCCGTTGGCTGCACAAACAGGAACGTAGGCTCCAGTGGCCCTGGGGGTGGTGGCGAGGCTCAGATGCCGCTGTGGGGCCGGCCTGCAGGCGTGGTCAGTGGCTCGGGTGCCACAGTGGGGCCAGCCTACAAGCGTGGTGAGTGGCTCAGGTGCCGCTGTGGGGCCGGCCTCATGCGTGGTTGATGGCTCAGATGCCACTGTGGGGCTGGCCTCAGGCGTGGTTGGTGGCTCAGACACCGCTGTGGGGCCAGCCTGCAGGCGTGGTCAGTGGCCCAGGTGCCGCTGTGGGGCCAGCCTGCAGGCATGGTCAGTGGCTCGGGTGCCGCTGTGGGGCCTGCCTGCAGGCGTGGTCAGTGGCTCGGGTGCTGCTGTGGGGCCGGCCTGCAGGCGTGGTTGGTGGCTCAGATGCCGCTGTGGGGCCGGCCTGCAGGCATGGTCAGTGGCTCGGGTGCCGCTGTGGGGCCGGCCTGCATGCGTGGTTGGTGGCTCAGATGCCGTTGTGGGGCCAGCCTGCAAGTGTGGTCAGTGGCTCAGGTGCCGCTGTGGGGTCGGCCTGCAGGCGTGGTTGGTGGCTCAGATGCCGCTGTGGGGCCGGCCTGCAGGCATGGTGAGTGGCTCGAGTGCCACTCTGGGGTCGGCCTGCAGGCGTGGTTGGTGGCCCAGCATCCCTGGCAACTGCTCCACTGCCCCACCCAGCTCCCTCCCACATCTGCACCCAGCACGTCCCACTGGTTCCCCAGTTTCCTGTCACTAAAGGGCAGGGAAGCTGCAGAGGAGGTGCCTCATTTGCAGCCTCCGTCTCCAGTGACTTGCCCCACATACATGCAGGGCCCGCCTGGGACTCGGAAGCTCTTTCATTTAAGAGGTCCGGAAATGTTGCTGTGAAATTTTAAAGGCTGCTTAGGAAGGAGCCGGACTGTCAGGAAAAGGGACCTGCCTCTCAGTCGAGCAGCGGGACCCTGTGGGCTGACAGGGTGGGGGCTGCCGACGTTGACGGGCCGGCCTGCAGAGCTGGTTCCAGCAGGGAGCCCGGGTGCAGCGGGACAGCAACCTTGATAGACAGGACAGTGGGCAGGCGGGTGCTCCCTCCACCTGGAGCCACCCTGGAAGCCAGGGAGCACGTTTGTGAGCGTTGGTTGTGGACAAGGCCTGAGGCACGGAGGAGTTCCAGGTGTTAGAGCCGTCCAGAGTTCAGGGAGATGACGGGTGCGGCTCCACACCCCGTCTTCCAGCTCCAGGAGGAGGCAGTGGGGGCCCTCACACTCGGGGTGGCTGAGCATCTGAGGGGGTCGCCGTGGCCTGGGGGCTGCCGTCTGCCCTGAGAGCTCCTGGCTAGAGCTGAGCACCGTAACTGCCCTGGGCCTTTTCGGGCACAGCCGACGCTTCTGTGGGCCTTCTCTCTCCCTCTCGCATCCTTCCACACTCGGAGTAGATCACACTTGAAGCCTTTCTGGTACTGTGTACAAACCAAGGGCAGCAGAAACCCAACCTCTATGCCAGGCGGCGCTTCTGCTCTTCCTGACTCTACAGCAAGAACTGGGGGCATCCTTCCCTGTGACCAGCTGTGACCACAGACGTAGGACCACTGCTTCCCCATCTCCTTCACCTCACCTCCTGGCACCTCCAGCCCGTAATCCAGAGAGAAGCTGGTGCAACTGACTCTTCCCAGCTTGCTGTCTGAACACACGCCGATGCTGCCCCGTATGCTGCATGTGGGGTGCCCAGTGTCACAGTGACGGCGCGGGGCCGGTTTGAGTGCTCTTCAGGACACGAGATGCTCAGCCCAGTCGACAAGCCTGTGTCTCAGCTGCAATCACAGCTCATTGAGCCGCCGGCTAGTTAGAGAGCCCTGGAAGGGAATCGTGACATGGTGCGGCTGCAGGAGCGTCAGAGCCGAAGCTATACACACGGGGCCGGGCAGGAGCATCCCAGCTATGTTGTTATTGAAGCCACAGCTGGGCCTGAAAATCGCAACCATTCAAAATTTCACCCTGAAACCCCCAGCTTGGCTCTCTGGGAAGGACGTGGTGGTGGCTGCCCAGCACGGAACAGAGGAGCACAGGGGCAGCTCGAAGGCCCCTCGGAGTCGCTGTCTGCTCTCCCCGTCATCCTTTCTCTGTCCAGTGGCCTTTAGGGAGAATGCTCCAAAGGGGCCCCCTGGGAGCCCCTATCCGACCCTGCCCCAGATGCTCCCTCCCATTCCCAAAGCTCTGCTCCTCGTCTATGGAAGAAGAACAAGGAGATGGCTGTCACCTCGCAGAGGGTGACCCTGACGCCAAGGCCATGCCTGGTGCAGAAAGGGCCCCATCATCAGCCCCAGGAGGCGCGGCCATCCCAGTCATCACACCTGGTGTCTGCTTTGACCTGTGCTGCCGAATAACTCTCAGCAGCTGCCATTCTGTGCCCAGTCCCGGGGTGTGCCTGCGACCCACGCCGGCTGTCTTTGCTGTTCTGTACCCAGGTGAGACACAGCAGACAGCAGGGGGCCACGCAGACAACGCCCGCCCTCCTGGTGACCCAGTGAGCCTGAGGCCACACATAGGCCACGGTGATGAGCGGCCACCACAGACTCCCTGACGTGGGCTGAGCAGGTGAGGACTGGCCATGGGCCCTCATAATCCCAGCAGCACCATTTCAGCCACGGGGATGTGGGGCTGCAGCTTTGTGCTCCACCTGTGCGGCTCTGATGGTAACGGATGAACCAGTGTCATCCGCGCTGGCCAGGCCAGCCCTGGGGACACCTGAGCTGGCCTGCGGCTGCTTCTCTGTTGCACTGTCTGTCTTTGGCTACTGACTTGCAACTGGCATAAATCTAGACACCATGTGGCCGAACCTTCCCCAACCCTGGGCTTCCTCTCCCGCCCTCTTTCAGGCATACGTTGGTGAAAAGTGACCGAGTTTAATGTAATCTAATGCATCCACTTTTTCCTTTGTGGTAACCCTACCTGTGCCCAACAGGACCCACCCAGGGTCCTGTTGATCTGAGGAAGATCACCCTGTGATCTGAGGAAGATAGTCTGGCGTTTTCACATCTAGTTTTTAAGTCCCTGGGGTGGATAGAGGATGCTTCAGGAAGAAAGCGCTCTGAGCCAGAGCAGGAACACGGTGACAGCACAGGACAGGAGCCCGCCCAGTGGCTTTGCCCAGGAGGACAGCAAAGTCAGCTGCCAGCTGGGACCAAGACAGAGTCTATGGAAGACAGAGAGGGATGGAGATACAGTGAGAGACAGAGACAGAGAGATAGGAAGACAGAGATACAGAGACAGAAAGAAAGAGACAAATAGCCAGAGACACAGAGACACAGACAGAGAGACAGGAAGAAAAATAGACAGAGAGATAGAGAGACAGAGGGAGACAGAAAGAGTCAGAGACAGAGAGAGACAGAGATGGCCAGAGAGCGGTGGAGACAGAGGCCCAGCAGCTGCCCGTCCACTCTCTGCCTCCTCTGCCCTTGGATTTGCCCCAAGCAGAGCTTCTGCAGGAGGGGCCGCTCATTTGTGGAAGGGGCAGGGGCCGGCTGGAATGCTCCGCCGGCAAAGGGCAGGTCACCAAGGCAGGTCCCAGGCCAGGAGGCAGAGGGGGCGGCACAAAGGCCAGCTTTGTAGCGCAGAGTGGAAGCCAGGCGGGGGCTCCGGGGGCCCAGGCACTGTTCTCAGGGTGAGAACGCCTCCTTGGCCCGACTGCACATCACTGGTGACTGGTCAACAAGGTGCAAGCTGCTACCTTCCTAGAGGGTGACCCCACTGGAGACAGATGAGTCTCACTGGCCGTAACGTGCCCCCAACCACTGGCTCCCTCTGCCCAGGACCAGGCCAGACCCCCTGCCATTAAGTGCTGCTATTAGAATTTTCGGCTGAATGCCCCAGGGGGAAGCTGAATCTTTTCAGGGCAAAGTAAGGGAAGGTTTTGACACAGCTGCAAAGGGCGAGATTGCTGGGACAGCATTGCTGGGCCGCCCCCTCCACCGGGCTGCACTGCGGGGGAGTAACTGTGGACTGGAACTTCAACTCCACCCAGCAGGTGGCCAAGAGAGGCCACAGGCTGCTTCTCCTGCACTGTGAATGCCGCGGTGAGCCCCGAACCAAGTGACACCCAGTCATTGGGATTCTTGGATCGAAATGCTTCTGATGCACATAAATCCTCTCCATACACTGCATAATTAACCGAATATCCAACAATCAGCAAATCCATACTGATGAAGTTGGATGAGCTGCCACTTATAATTATTCAATTACATAATTTATCATGCAGAGCTACAGTCAACTCTAACCAACACCAGTGGGCACAGCTTATCAGTGTCCTTCCCAAAACTGTGGGGCTCTCAGCAGAGTCTGCGTGCACAGGGTGGGGGGCGCTCCAGCTTCTCTGCAGACACTGCTGGCTTTTGGTTTGCGCCAAATTTTAGTAAATGATAATAACTCGCTGGATAGGTGTCTCAGTCCATGCAGGCGGCTATAAGAAAATCCCACAGCGTGGGTAATTGAGACAACAGAGGTTTATTTCCCACAGTTCTGGAGGCACCCGCAGAGTCGGTGTCTGGTGAGGGCTGACTCTTTGGTTGGGACTTCTCAAGTCATCACAAAGCAGAAGGGGTGAGGAAGCACCCTGAGGCCTCTCTCAGGAGGGTGTCAACCCAGCCAGGAGGCCTCCCTCATCACCGCCAGAGAGCCCCGCCTCCTAACACCGTCCCCGTGGGGTGCGGACATCAATGCAGGAAGCTGAGGCGTGGGGGGTGGGGCGGGCACAAACACTCCTTGGCTCTGGCAATAGTGACTAACAAGCAACCTGTAATTATACACAAACATGAACCCGTTTGACATTCTTGTAGGGTTAAAAGCTGCACTGTCAAAATACAGGTTATTCCCCTCCTCATTTAAGTCAATTTGAAAACTATTAAAATGTGGGAAGTGTCCAAAGGTGCCATCAGGGGACTGCGCACACTGCGTGCTGGGCTGGAGGAGGAGGGTCCAGAGTGAAGCCCATCTCAAGCCAGGCGGAACTGGTCCAAATGGAAAACAACCCCCCGGGACTTCCCGTCTCGGGAGAGTGGCCTCTCGGGTCCTAGGACGGCCCTGCCATCTCCCCCGCGTCTCCCCGCCGCCTCCCCGCCCGGAGACCACGCTGGCTCCGCGCCACCCCCCTGCCTCAGCTGTGCTTACTCGGCTTTTTGCAACTGCCCAGTACCAAGCATCAAGAATGAGAACTGCAGCTCAGGTTTAAAGAGCTGGTCCCGATGTCACTGTCCGTTGACTGAGTTTTTCAAGTGGTTTGGGTCAGAAGTAGGGATATACCTTGAACTAGCGTCTTGAATTTTAGGCTTTACTCACCAAAGACACTGAGCGGGTTTGCCCGGAAAATACCGTCTACATGGAACTTCCACACCCGCCTCGCTCTCCACCAGAGCGGCAGCCCACCTTGAAGACACCACTGGCAGCCACCTGGCTTGCACGCCTGATGCAGGGGTTGAAAGCCTGAGTCCAGGCAGGAGCCACCTCACGGAGTCAAATCTCTGAGCACTGGGTTGGGGGGGTCTCAGCACCACTGTGGGGGGTTTGGGGGAACTCCCAGGATGGAGACAGTTGCGTCTGCCAGATCCCTTTCAGCAGACCGCAGAGTGAGGCACAGCCAGGCGCTTGTAGGTGTGAGGGCCACGGGGGAGGCGCTGCTGGCAGGAGAGGAGGAAGGGCTGAGTCGACGGCAGGATCAGGAATGACCAGGAGGAAGCCACAGTCGATAGCACGGTTCCCACCCAGCCGACGACAGGCCGGCAGTGCTGCCTGCTGGGTAACTGCTGGGTAACCCCGGCCGCTCCAGGCCTTCGAGTTATTAAAAGTGTTCCAGAAACAATCCTGCCATGGGTTCCAATCAGGAAATAATCAGAGTGGGAGAGAACAGTTGCCAATCACTGCAGTGCGTCTGCACAACAGAGCCAGCCTAGAGGACGTATTGCCACAATGCCGTGACTCGATTTCTCCCCCTTCTCCTGCCTTCTGCTTCAGAAGCTGCATGCTCTCCTGACTCAAGGGGGTCCCCTTGACACCCTGAACACCTCCAGCGCCCTCCCGTCCAGGCACGTGTGACCAGTCGGCACCTGGTTAATTCCATTTGCAGATGCGGTGACTTTGATGCAACCAATGTCATATCCTTTATTTTACAGACAATATTTTTTTAACATCTTTCTTAATCCCTTTAGTTCTATGCAGAAACATTAAAACTCTGAAATTTCCCTTAACTTCTTAATTCTACTTTTACCATTTTAGGGAGTGTGTTATGTGCCATAAGAGAATGCGTAAATTTAGGCATTCGCAGAGATTTTAGTACAGGTCCTGCCTGCACAACAAGCTTTGTTCCAACTTTCAAACAACGGCATTATCGTGGGTTTCTATGGCCTCTTCCGCGACACCATAAGCTTCCTCTGTATCAGTCAAGACAGGCTTTGGCGATGCCGCACTAACAAATTAACCCAAAACTTGGGCGGCTTAACACACACAGCTTTCCACCTGCTTCACATAAGTCCGAGGCTGCCTCAACTCCTAGGGGTGACTCAGGGATCCAACATGAGGTTTCTCCATTACCAGGGCGGGGAAGAGAATGCCTCAACTCAAAAAAAAAAAAAAAAGAACTAGGAACAAAAGGCACCTGCCTGCAATCACAGCTGCCTTCATGCAGCCCAAGACCAGGGCAGGCCTCACCTCAGGAGGGCTGAGAGGAGGGGAGGGGAGCTGACACGCCTATTACCCCCTCGCCTCCATGCCTGGCGCAGGGCAGGCTCAGGGCTGGGCACACACAGCATCTAGTCAGCGTTAGCAGATAAACGGAAGACTCTACCATCCCCTTGCAGTGACGGAAAGAGGCAAAGCACAGTGGCAAGCTCTTTCCCATGAGTTATTACTATTTCTTTTCTTCTTTTTATGTTTTGAGCAGTGATTGATCCCTGATCTTTAAACCTCACCTTTGCTTTCTCCGGTTGAATGTGTGCAAAGGCAGCCTGCTGCTCCTCACGCCTCCCACCCCAGCCTTGCTGCTTCTCTGCAGACACTGCTGGTTTTTGGTTTGTGCCACATTTTAATAAACGCTAATACTCAATGGATAGGTATCTCAGTCCATGCAGGCTGTTATAAGAAAATCCCAGGTGCAGCCGCTGATTCTACTCAGAGGAAACAGAAACCAGCTGGAGAGGCTGAGCTCACAGGCACCCCAACCGCCCACACAGAATCGCCCAGAACAGGTGACCCGGGCAGAAAGCAATGCTCTCCGCTTTCCTCAGGTCAGACGCCGTGTAATTTACCAAATATGGGTGCTTAGCAAACCTGGCCCCGAGGAGCGAGAGAGCTGCCTGTGCTCCAGAACCATCACTGTCTGCTGCTGGGGTCAAGAAAGCCGACCCAGCAGAGGTGCCTGGCATGCGGCTTCACAAGCAGAGGGGCAGGCGGGATAGGATCTGCGTTCACACCCCCGTCTCACCGGTCAACACGGAGCCCACGAGGCCACCTCCCTGGGGTCCTCCCCGCCGCTGGCCACTCCTTGGCCCTCTCAATTTTCCACGGGTGCCGGAGGAGCCGGAGCACAGGCAGCTCTCTCACTCCTCAGGGCCAGGTTCGCTAAGCACCCATATTTGCTTCAGAAACTGAGGGCAGAACAGAATGCTGTTTCACTCATTCACCATTTACTGAGCATCAAGGAATATGAAAGTGACCATGGGCCTCCAAACAGCTCAGAACGTAAGAGGGAAAAGCTCTGTGCTGTGGCTGCAACACCAGTCATGAGGAAGACAAGACCCAGCGCTGTGGGAAGAAGGGGAAAGAGGACCCAGCCCTCCAGCTGCAAGAGCAGAGAGCCCCTCCCCTGTGAGCTCGCAGGGGAGGGGCCCTTCTAGGATGGGGCAGGTGGAGCTCCAGGTGGCCTCTCCAGGACCCTGCATGTGCTGTTTCTCTGTCTTGAAAATGACACCGAAAACTTATGGCTAGCCAGCACCTGCCACATGCCCATACAGTGAGCTCCATGCCTGCTGGGGAGGCCAGTAGACCCAGAACTGAAGGGCAGGAGCCTGGCCTGCAGCCCAGTCCCAGCATCATGGATGCAGACACAGGAGAAGCCGCTGACACAGGAGGAACCACAGACACAGGAGGAGCCACGGACACGGGAGGAGCCGCAGACACTGGAGGAACCACGGACATAGGAGGAGTCGCCAACACAAAAGCCACAGAAACAGGAGGAGCCACGGACACAGGAGAAGCCACAGACACAGGATGAGTCACCGACAAAGAAGCCATGGACACAGGAGGAGCCACGGACACAGGAGGAGCTGCCGACACAGGAGGAGCCACAGACACAGGAGGAACCACAGACACAGGAAGAGCTGCGGACAGAGGAGAAGCCACTGACACAGGAGGAGCCACGGACACAGGAGGAGCCATGGCCACAGGAGGAGATGCAGACACAGGAGGAGCCACAGACAGAGGAGTTGCCACGGACACAGACTGCTCCGAGATCTAGCGTGTGTGGATGAGCCCAAGGCGCTCTGCCCACGCTCTTCAGCAGCCTCCCTGGGAACCTGTGGAAATGTGTTCAGGGGCCATGTGGGCTTCCTGCTGACTGGGGCGACATGACTGCACTTGCATGCAGAGTGTGGGGCCCAGAGAGGCTCAGGTACCCTACTGGGGGGAGTCACCCCATGACCAGGAATCATGCTCTGGCCAGGCACAGGAAGCCTGACTGCAGCTTTCCAGAGGAAAACGCGTTCCGTTTCACATGGAAACACAAGTCATTTCATTTCTGAAGAATTCAGTCTGAGTATGTTTTTGCCACTTGATAAAGGAGAGGAGAGACAGCAGGGAGAAGATCTCCAGCCTGGATTAGACAAAGACCATCTTGGGCTGCCTTTTATATTCAAGTCCACCACAGTTAGGTCAACTCCTGGGGTGCAGCAGAGTCCTGTCTCCCCCCCAAAATAGGGAGCACCTTCCAACTGTGGGGCTCAAAAAGCTGCCTTCTGCAGCTAAAGGGTGTTCTTAAGAGGAAAGAGGCAGAACAATGAGGCCCCCAGGGGCCAGCAGCAGTGCAGAGGAGCCTGGGGAAGAGCTGCCCTCAAGCCAGCGGCCAGGCCTGGACCAGCCTCCAGCAGGGACAGCACCGTGACAGTGGGGACAGTGGGGACAGCACCTCAGGGCCTCGGGGACGTGCTTGCTGGATACTGGCCCAAGCGCCTGCCCCTTCCTCGGGCAGCCTCTGAACAAACTCCAAGGCTGTGTCCGTGGGAAGGCATGCACCTCCCCCACGCCTCTCCGGGAAGACTGCAGCTTCACTGTGCCGGCAAAGCCGCTCTGCCTTTCTGCATTGCCTAGAGTTTGGTTATTTTGCTCTTCCCAAAGAGCCTACGCAGCAAATTTTACTGGACAAAGTGCCTGGAACAAAGCAGCCAACAATAAAACTGGCGTGCACCCCGCAAATAAAGGCGTCACCCAGAAAATGTTCTAAATTAGGATTTAATTGCTAGAAATTACTTTCAATTACAAAAATTACAACAAATTACTTGTTGAACAGACACATTCTTTCACCACCATTAATAATTTAAAATTGCTAATTGCATGTAATCGTAGGTAATTTTTGTTCTTTGGTGAGAATCGAGGTACCGCCTTACGAGACGGGGTGTTTGCTGGGGCTGGGCACCCCCCTCGGCACCTCCGTGTGAGGCAGCCAGAGCTGACCTCCCGGAAGACAGCGCTGAGGTGACGGGCCTCCACCACCACAGCTGCAGGCCTGGTGCCCTTAATAAGGGGCAGACTCCTCCCTCCGTCAGCCCAGTCCACCACCCCCGAGAACACTGACTGTGTGTTTGCTCATCAAACCCATCAAACCCAGATTCTCCAGAAAGCAGCGTCTTGCTGTCAGCTTCCCTGCCGCCTTACACGTGCCGCGGCCGCCCTCTGACACTGCTGCCTGCGCTCTATCTGCAGAAATCCTACAGTCTCCTGGGAGCCCACCAGACGGCCAGCTGCCCCTCCATCTGAACCTTCCCTCCCTCCCCAGGGCTTCTTCCCTTGTCCACCTGGAAAGCCTCTCTGTCCTTGGAGCACAGCTCCTGCCCCGCCCCTGACAGGCTGTAGGCAGCTCCCTCCACACCCCGGCCCTGGGCAGTCGTGGTGACCGCCTCGCCTGGTTGCTAGCTTCCTTCTTTGTTAACTCGGCCCCATTAATTACAAGCTTCCTGAGGGATGAAAACCAGCTTCCAACGTTTCCAGGCCCACACAGCCTCTGCCAGGGGCTCTGGGAAGCTGATGGATGTGGGCACCATGACGCCAGCTGCTGCAGGTCCCTGATGCCATGGGTGGGAATGACATCAGCCCAGGGACACTCAGGACGCCTCCCTGGGTGTGTGGGTGCCTCCTTGTAGAGGAGGTGCGGGTGGGGAGGGAGAGAGGCATCCCACTGCTGAGGGGGCCACATGCTCAGGCATGTCGAGCAGCCCTCGGGGGAGAAGCCAAGCTCTCAGGCCGCCCACAGCGGGGTGAGGACCCAGCACCATCCCCCTCTGCCAGGGCGGGTGGTGTGCACTGACTAGTCAGACCCTGCAAGGTCCCCACAGGCAAGAACGACTGATCAGAACTCCATGAACTGCCCCTTCCTCAGAAGCCATCCTCTCTCACACACACACCCACACTCTCTCACACTCATACACATTCATATACTCACGTGCACACACATACACTCACACACACATACACACTCATACACATTCATACACTCACACAGGCACACACACCCATACACATTCACTCACACCACTCATACACACACACACACGCACACTCATACATTCAGACACACACACTCACACACACACACACTCATACACACACGCGCACACACTCATACACTCACACACACACGTGCACATAAACACACTTCACACGTCACAGCACGATTCTCCCACACTGTTAAGGACTTCAGTGTCAGAGCAGTGAGATGGTGGCAGCCTGTGCAGAGCGGCCTCCAGCCACCCCCCGGGGTCCTCCCCATTGTGTTCCCCATCTGGTCCTGCACCTCAGTGACAAGGGGAAGCCACGGCTTGGCCACTCCACGGGCACCAATGCTGAAGACCGGCAACGGGTGCACTCCCCAGGCAGAGGAAGCCCGGCCCAGGCCCCACAGAGACGTGGATGTTTGTACCTGAAGCCCTTAAGCCTGCTCTATGAAGGAGACGAACCCCGAACACACGGACCCCTAAAATCAGCAGAAGGAGGCTACAGTGCTGGGACCTCGCCCGCACTCTCACAGGTCTCCTCCTCACCACACAGCTCCCCAGGCCCTGCCAGGAGCACCCCTTGCAGGCACTGTTGGGGGCTTGGCCTCGCTGCTGCACCAGGTGCACACGCAGGGGCTGGGATGTGCCGCTCCAGCCTTACCTCCAAGTCTGTCTCCAAAACAATAAGCTAGAGAAGAGACACACTACACAGTCCTCCCTCCTCCCCTCCTCCCAGTGCTGGCCTAGGCTGTGGTCTGACCAACCGGGAAGGAGTTAGAGCCCAGGCAGCTACAGAGGCTGCTCCTCCCACCTGGGGAGAGGCATCTGCATTCAGGGAGCAGCCCGCACCCTCCCTGGCTTCTCCTTTCTGTCGGGCATCATGGCTGCAGCCGTGTCCGATGGAAAGGCTCTCAGCCGGGCAGGACCACCAGGCGGAGGTGGGAGGCTGGAGTGGGAGGCACCGACCCTGCTCCTGGCCTCCCCATCCTCCAGCACGTAACAGGGAGTCCAGGTCCTTGCCTGGCACACCCAGAGAATCGTCAGATCCAAGGCCCAGGGTGGCTACGGACCAAGCATAGCTCCCGGGGGAGGAGACGGGCATCCGCGGGAGGCCTGAGCCTGCCCCACCAACCTCCTCACGCAATGAATCTGGAACATTCCTGGAGCCAGAAAGACATAGGAACTTCCTTCCAGAATACAATTCCCAGTGGACAGGGAAGTGGGAACCGAATGCAGGGACCACCCACCTCCTGGCAGGTGACTTCCCACCCCAGGGAGGAGGAAACAAGCTCAAATCTCACCATTAAAAACAACAGAAACCAGTGAGCCCACCACCCACAACTCCCTGATGCGGATGGACATGAGAACGTGACCCCACACTGTGCCAGTTAGATACAAGTCTCCTTAGTTCTGTGAGGACAGTCGAGGTCTGAGCGCTTAACCGCAGAGTCTGGGCGGCCTCCATGACCACAGCTGGCCCTGACCGGCACCAAGACACCGGCAGTTTGCTCTCACGGAGTTTAAACTTGCCAAGGCTTCAACTGGCCTGTCAAATCATTTCTCCATGGACCGCGTGGATGTGAATTGTGTCCATTCCGTGTTTGGAACACCAAATCCTAAATCTGCAGCCTCCAAGCGCCTCTGGTTTTCCTGGACCCAGTCGGAAAGCAGTTCCTCTCCAGCCTGAAGCTACGAAGAGAGGCGGCGCCCATGAGAAGGTCGCTGACCACAGCAGAGGACGTGGCTGCCTGGAGGAGGCCAGCAGAGCCCGCCTGGGGATGAGGGAGGACGCGGGCTTTGGTCCGACATCTGCAGGGACGGACAGGGCCAGGGTGGGAGCCGCCGCTCTGCTTGGGAGCCCCGATCACCTCTACTCTGACAGCTCAGCCTCCGCACACAAACCATCCTTCTGCATTTAATTGACCCTCTCCAGGGGATGTTTTTTGAAACTAGGGTCTTTGAAGACCTTTCACAGCAGCCCTGAGATAAGTAGGGGAGAGAGCAGCTGGAGAGAGAACCAGAGATGAAAGGAGGAGCTGAGAGAGGGTGGGGGGAGCCCGGTGGGCCCCAACACTGCAGAGACACGGCCGTGGTTTTTCCACCGTCATAAAACCCCTTTTTGCTAAGGAACGTGTTACCAATTTTTAAATTTTCCCAAACGTTGAACAATGGAAGTGTTGTTTGCAGAGAAAGCTTGACTGTCTAGTTTTAAGTAGAGAAACAGAAGGTCTCCTGGGACTGAAATGACAACGCTGGAAAGCAGGTGGGGGAAACATAACTAGTGAGAGTTAAAGACGTGGCACAGCCTAACGCCACGTGCTCCTCGTCACAGCTTCCATTGAAACCGTGGGCCAGGCGCGGTGGCTCACGCTTGTACTCCCACCATTTGGGAGGCCAAGACAGACAGATCTCTTGAGGTCAGGAGTTCAAGACCATCCTGGCCATGATGGTGAAACCCCATCTCTACTAAAAACACAAAATTAGCCGGGTGTGGTGGCATTTGCCTATAATCCCAGCTACTTGGGAGACTGAGGAAAGAGAATCGCTTGAACCCAGGAGGGGGAGGTTACGGTGAGCCGAGATCACGCCACTGCACTCCAGCCTGGGTGACAGAGCAAGACTCCGTGTCAAAATAAATAAATAAGTAAATAAATAAATTGTGTGTATGGTTTACAAGCATATAAAACAGTAGTAGAGTCACACACATATTCCTAAATAACAAAGGCAAGCAGGAATACTGGGAGTGCATGCTTCATACCCTTCCATCCAGTCACCAAAATCTAAGAGGATGGGCAGAGCCATTTGCACGTAACTTACAGTGTAAGAGGCACTGCCACACCCACCGTGTGCTATGAAGACACAGATTCAGACCTGCTAAGAGCACAGAGACGCATGGAAACGCTCAGGTACGCAGCGTTCCTGGGGCCCTGCGCATTCCTGCTGGCTTTGCACCCCTCTCCTGCCACGTCCCATGGAAACGCTCAGGTGTGCAGCGTGCCTGCAGCCCTGCGCATTCATACTGGCTTTGCACCCTCCTCCTGCCACGTCCCATGGAAACGCTCAGGTACACGGCATGCCTGGGGCCCTGCACATCCTGCTGGCTTTGCACCCCCTCTCCTGCCACATCCCATGGAAACGCTCAGGTGTGCAGCGTGCCTGCAGCCCTGCGCATTCATACTGGCTTTGCACCCTCCTCCTGCCACGTCCCATGAAAACGCTCAGGTACGCGGCGTGCCTGGGGCCCTGCGCATTCCTGCTGGCTTTGCACCCCCCTCCTGCCACATCCCAAACCCCGAGGAGTGCAGGAGCCAGGAGAGCCCCCAAATCCCCATCCATGTTCCTGGGAAGGAAGCTTCTTCACAAAGGTCTGAGTCAACCACTGGTAAAGCCAGAGTAAACCCTGCTAGTTCTTTCGAGCTGTAAACGGTCTCAGCTACCCTGAGCCCTGCATGACTCACTTTGGTCACCAGAGGAGCAGGATTTACACAGTAAAGGGAGCAAAGGCCATTTCTCCTTCCGGGGGCCCCCAGCTCAAAGCCCAGCCATCGTCTCCCAGACTTTTTGAGCCGCATGGAAATCTGCCTGGTAAGAAACTGGACTCCCATGTAGGGTTATGGTGAGGGAACACCGTGTTCCCAGAGGGACAGTCAGGCTGCAGGACCCTCTCCTGAGAAGCCTTGGACTCATGTCAACCTGAGCTGTATGAAGAGGGTCCTTGCCACGAATGACCCAACTGTCTCAGGAGTGGCTCTGACTTTATTTTTTTTGGCAGTGAAACAGAAGAAAGCAGACACTGGTCGGAAAAGTTCAGATTCTTTTTTTTTTTCTATTTTCAGACAAATCACCCAGCATAGTAAACCCAAGATCTAAAACCAGCAACTGAGTAACTGGTCTTTTCTGTCTTGGGAAAGTAACTTATCAAAAGTGAGATGAAGCTTATTGTTAAATAAACATTATAGAGTGTATTGTTAAACTCTATAATGAAGCAAATGTCTTTGATTACACAACGTGGTAATTTCCCAGTGAACGCAGAAGCTAATTAATACCACGAGGCCACACGCCAGAGGTGCATGGGTCTAGCAGACGCAGACCGGGTATCTGGCCTGGCTCAGACGTCCACAGCCAGGAAGCCACAGCAGAGCACGGGGGCGGCTGCAGCTGAGTTTGTGAGCCTGGGCAGCTGTGCCTACTGTGTAGGGCATTTTGAGTCCTGAAGGAGACGGCGCAGCTGAAGTGAGCACAGCAGCCGGACACAGGCGATGGGTCCCTCCACACACAGGGCTTCAGCTCTCAGGAGGAAAACGCTCTGGAGAGAAGAGAACTGAGGACAGGTGGCCCTGATGTTGGGAAGATGCATTCGACCACACACATGAAAAAACGCATCTTGTCACGTTCACACCATACTTTGGCACCCTGATGCAAAGTTTAGTCTTCAACGGTGTCGGCCGCCAGTGGCAGAGTGACCGGACCTCACCCCACCCGCAGCCCTGGTGGACGCACCTGTGCAGGTCATCAGCAGCGCCGTGGCAGCCACAGAGACTGACCATCACCACACCCCGCCCCGGCCACTCAAAGCCACCAGCCCCTCCCTAACGGCCTCCTGAGCACCGGAACGCAGAGGGTGAGAGCGTGGCCCAGAACGCACTGTGAGCACAGACCTAGAATCACCGCGTTGTTCCCACCATATCGTGGAGAAGCAAACCCAAAGGCAGCCAGCCAGCGTGGGAGCGTTCTCCTCAGGGGGACTGCACCCTCTCTTAAAACATTTCCAGGCTTCGGGACCTCAGGTCACACGTTAATCAATCGCACATTTAACAATATGTTACAGACATGTTCGTGGATGTTCATGGTTATATTTCGATAGCGTAGGATTTTCCTACATGGGCTGATCTTCCAGTGTCTCTAGTGTGTTTACACATGCATGTCTGGCCGCGTGTTCGTGTCCAACGTGTTATGTACACGCGCAATCCACACGTGCGCTGGACTCACAAGCCTCAGTATTGGCTGCGTCCTACGTTTAGAGAGAGTCCAAACCATAAATGGCTGCCAGGCACTGGGTGCTGTTTGTGTGCCAGGCACTCTCCGCGTAGCGGGCACGAAAGCGCTCGGCCCTCCCGATGCTCTGTGAGGTAATTGCCGCTGGAACATGCCCGTTTCACAGGTGCGAAGCTGAGGTGGAGATCCACTCTGCAAACCCTTGTCCAGTGCCACTCTGGCAATAGGAAGAGTGAGGACTTGTGCCCAGGCAGAGCCACTGTCGGTGGTATTGACAAAACTTATGGACTCTGAACTTCCTCAGGTGCATTAGGAGGCGTCAGGTGCCCCTCCCTGTCCCACTCAGGGTAAGGACTCTGCTCATCCCGACCCTCCCTGTCATCCCACCTCTGTCCCCTCCACCCACACCTCCCACAGGAAGGCATTCCCACCCAGCGCCTCTGCCACACCCACCTGAGTGAGAAGGTGAAGACAATGAATGTGACACACGACTCATTCTGAGACTTTGACGACGTATGTGTATCTAGCACATGCCGCTTGCGCTGGTGGAGCTGGATGCTTAAAATAGCAGCGCTTCAATATGCATGCCCTGCCCCCCATACTTCGTCCACGTACATCGCACAGGGCGAGCAGCCTGCCTGTCCCCACCACCAGCCCGGCTGTGCCCATATGCTGACGTTATCCTCCACCACGTACAGAAAGGATGGCAGGAACCCTCCTCCTCATGTGCGTCATCTCAGTGATTCCCTGGGAGCTTCTGTTTTTTGATTTGTTTTTCTCCCCTGCATCTGTCTTGCTGCTGCTCTCAGCAGAAATACACAATATTTCTGACGTGCCGGGGCTTTGGGCCACGCTGCGAACGCACCCTGCCATTGCGAAACGACCTTTACCGCGCTCCTGCCCAGAGTGTCTGGGAAGAGGGGGCACTCTCAGTCCCATGAGCCAAACAAAAGATGGTCTGGGGGGTCCCGTGCTATGAAGGGACAGGAGAATGTGCCAGGACTCCTGGTGACAAGAAATTCCACAGGCCAAGCATCGCTAACGCAAGGCTGCAGGAGAGACCAGCAAATGACAAGAGCCACTCTCTTCACAAAGCCAGGGACATGCCCATGGCGGCTTCCACTCTCCCCACCCAACCCCGGCACGAGCAGAGCCGAGAGCTCAGGTCCTCCTCCATCCAAGCCACTCCGGCAGGCGGGTCCCAGGAAGCTGGGCCTGCTCTCGCCTGGGGTACTGCCGGCAGCTGCCGAGTCCCCTCCTCTGCTGCCAGCATCCTGCGCCCCAGCCCTGCCTCCACGGCTCCTCCTCACCTGGCCCGCCATTCCCACACCACAGAGCTCGCTGCTGTAGAGGCCAGGTATGAAGAGCCCCTCATGCTCTCGGCCTCATCTGATCAGGGTGGAATGAGGAGTGGAGCAGCATGGAGTGCCGGCTGTCCACTTCAGGTACGTGGACTAACTCCAGCAAAACCTCAATCCCTGGGTTAGCGAGACAGGTGACAACCGCATCCGGCTGTGAGCCAGGGAAGTACAGTTGCTCCACACCTGTGTCCACACCCCTCAGAGGATGCCGAAGGTTTCACAGACAGAGCTCCACACGCCACACGGGGTGTCTGCTACACAACAAGCTAAACACAACCACTTCCTGGTGCTGGGACTGACAAGCAGCAGAGCAGACCACGAGAATGAACGTTTATCAACAGCCATAGGGAAGCGTGCCCTGCAGCTCTCATGTGTCCTCTATGCTCCGAAGAGCATAGAGGAATCAAATCGATTCCTAAGTATATTTTTTGAACTATTGTAAATGGGATTATTGTTTGATTTCTTTTTCAGACAGTTCATTCCTGGCATGTAAAAATGCTCTGTGGATTTTGTATCCTGCAAGTTTCCTGAATTTATTTACTAGCTCTAACAGATTTTTTGCTGGCATCTTTAGGATTCTCCATGTAAAATCTGCAAACCGGACCATTTTAACTTCTTTTTTTTTTCCAACTTGGATGCCTTTCGTTTCTTCCTTTTGCCCAATTGCCCCGGCTAGGATTTGCAGTACAATGTTGAATAAAAACGGCGAGAGTTGGCGTCCTTGTCTGGTTCCTGATCTGAGTGAAAAGCTTTCAGCTTTTCACCACTGAGTGTAATGCGAGCTGTGAGTTCATCATATATGGCCTGTACTATGTTGAGACACATTCCTTCTACAGTATATATAATTTATTGTTTTTATTATGAGAGGATGTGTTCTGTCAACTGCTTTTATACATCTAATGAGATACACAATTTTTGTCCTTCCTTCGTCAGTTAATGTGGCATATCACATTAATAGATTTACATATATTGAACCATCCTTGCATCCCCAGGGGATAAATCCCACTTGATCGTGGTGAATGATTCATGAGCTGTTGAATCCAGTCTGCTAGTATTCTGTTGAGGGTTTTTGCATCTACGTTCATCAGGGATTTTGTAATTTTCTTTTCTTATACTGCCTTTGTCAGCGGTGATATCAGGGTAATGCTGACCTCATAAAATGAGTGTGGAAGTATTCCTCTTCTTCAGTTTTTTGGAAGAGTTTCAGAAGGATGAGTATTAGTCCTTATTTAAATGTTAGGTAAGAGTCAGCAGTAAACCCATCAGATCCTGAGCTCTTTTTATGGGAGATTTTTTATTACTAATCAAATCTTCATATTTGTGACTGGTCTGTTCAGATTTTCACTTTCTTCATGATTTTGTCTTGATAGGTGTCCTGTGTTTAGGGATTTTCTATTTCTTTTGGGTTATCCAGTTTTGGCAAATAATCGTTCATAGTCTCATGGTCCTTTATGTTTCTGTGGTATTCACTGTAATGTTCCGTCCTTCATTTCTGATTCCATTTGAGTCTTCTCTTTTAATTAGTCTAGTTAAAGGTTTCAATTTTGTTATTTCAAAAAACAAACTCTTAGTTTCATTGATCTTTTCCATTGTTTTTCTAGTTTCAATTCCATTTATTTCTGCTCTGATCTTTCTTATTTCTTTCCTTCCATTTAGATTTTGGCTCAGTTTGTTCTTTTTTCTAGTACCTTGAGCTGTAATGTAATACTAGGCTGTCTGTGTGTATTCTTTCTTTTCTGATGTAGGCATTTATCACTATAAACATCCCTCTTAGACCTGCTTCCGCTGCGTCCCACAGGTTTTGGTATGCTTCGTTTTTAGTTTTATTCACCTCAAGAGAACTTTTAATTCTCTTTTTAATTTCTTCTTTGACACACTGGTTGTTCAGAAGCATGTTGTTCACTTTCCATGTATTTGTCAATTTTCTGAAATTCCTCCTGTTATTGATCTCCAGTCTCCTAGCAGGATGGTCAGAAAAGATGATGCTGAATGTGACTTAAATCTTCTTAAATCTGTTCATGTGTTTTCTCGCATAATGTGATCTATCCTGGAGAATGTTCTCTGCGTTTCAGAAGAATGTGTATTTTACTGCTGTTATATGGCATATTCTGTATATATCTGTTATGTCCATTTGGTTTAAAAGTATCCTATAAGACTGATGTTTCCTGATTTTCTGTCTAAATGATCTGTCCATTGCTGAAAGTGGGAATTGAAGTCCCATACTGCTACATTAGAGTCTCCCTGTCTCTCCTCAGATGTATTAATATTTGCTTTATATACTTAGGTTATCCAGTTTTGAGTGGATATATATTTACAATTATTATATCTTCTTGATGAACTGACCTCTTTATCACTATACAATGATGATTTTACTTTACAGTTTAGGACATAAAGTCTATTTTATTTAAGTATAGCACCTCTGCTCTCTTTCGGTCTTCATTTGCCTGAAGTACCTTTTTCATCCCTTCACTTTCAGTCTATATTCTTAAAAGTGAAAGGAATCTCTTATAGGCAGCATATAGCTGGGTCCTATTTTTTTTAGCCATTCAGCCACTCTGTCTTTTGATTAGAAAATTTAATCCATTTACATTCACAGTAATTACTGACAGGTAAGGTCTTACTAATGCCATTTTGTTCAGTGTTTTCTGGTATTTTCTAAATCCTTTCTCCTTTCTCCTGTCTTCCCTTGTGATTCGTTGATTTCTCTAGTTACATGCTTCGATTCCTTACTTTCTATCTTTTGCATACCTGCTAAGGTTTTTGCTTTGTAGTTACCATGAGGTTTACATAAAACATCTTATAGTTATAACAACTTTGACCACATTTTTTAAATCTCTACACATTTATTCCAACCCCCTCCCCACATTTAAACTTTTGATGTCACAATTCATATCTTTTTATTGTAGCTATTAAGAAATTTCATAGCTATCATTGTGATAGTTTTGTCTTTTTACCCTCATGCTACAGATTTAAGTGACTTGTACAACGCCATTACAGTATGAGTATTCTGAATTTGACTGTATACTTATTTTTTACCAGTGAGTTTTATACTTTTGTCTGTTCTCATGTTACTAGTTAGTATTCTTTTCTTTCAGCTTGAAGAACTCTCTTCAGCATTTCTTGTAGGACAAGTCTGGTGGTGATGAAATCCTTTTGTTAGGCTACGAAGGTCTTTTCCTCTCCTTCATTTCTGAAGGACAGCTTTGCCATGGACAGTATTCTTGGCCATTCTTTTCCTTCAGCACTTTGAATATATCATTCTACTCTCTCCTGCCTATAGGGTTTCTGCTGAGAAGTCTGCTATAACCCTTCCTGTAACTCCTGTATATGTGACTTGCTTCTTTTCTCTCACTGCTTTTAAGATCTTCTTTATCCTTTATTTTTGACAGTTTGATTATAATATGTCTCAGTATGGTCTTATTTGGATTCAATCTGATTGGAGACTTTTGATCTTCCCCGTACCTCGAAATTTATGTATTTCCCCATATTTGGAACGTTTTCTCCTATTATTTAAATATGCTTTCAGTCCCTTTGACTCTCTTCTCCTTCTTGAATACCTGTAACTCAAATATTTGCTCTTTTGATGTTACCCCATAAATCCCATAAGCTTTCCTGATTCCCTTTTATTCTTTTTCTCCTCTGACTGTATGTTTTCAAATAACCTGTCTTTAAGTTCAGGGATTCTGTTTCATCAGTTCTGCTGTTGACATTAGCTACTGCATTTTTCATTTCTTCTATTATATTTTCCACATCCAGAATTTTGGGGGTTTTTACAAATAATTTCTACCCCTCTGTTGAATTTCTAATTTCAGTCATTTACTGATTTCCTGATTTTATGGAATTGTTTTTCTATATTTTCTTGAAGTTCATGAACTTCCTCAAACACTTATTTTGAATTGTCAGGCCATTTGTTTATCTCCGTTTCCTTGGAGTCTGCTACTGGGAGAGGATTGTTTTTTTGGTGGTGTTATGTCTCCTTGATTTTTCAGGGGTTTTGTTGACTTACATTGATGTCTGCATATTTTGAGAAGTAAGGACTCATTCTAGTCTTGTAAACTGGCTTCGTCTGGGTAAGCCCTTCACCAATAGCCCATGCAGAGCCTCTGGACCTGTAGTCTGGCATGTGCTATAGGTAGGCTTGCTACTGGAGTCCTCACACAGGCTGCTCCAGTGCCTGGGTCAGCAGGTGAGTGAGCCTGGGCCTGGATCCACTGGAGTGGACCTGTTGATTGAGTCTGCAAGAGTGAACTGAGAGCCTGACATCCATTCAGTGGTGGACTTAGAGTCTGGGATCCATTAAGGTAGGTCAGTGAGGGGTGGTCCAGTGCTGGGGCCTACCAGGATAGGCCTGGGCCCTGTCTGCTACACCATGGAGCTGTAGGGCCAGCCCAGTGCACAGGGTGGGGTCAACCTGGCCGTGGAGTGGGCCCAGCGACTAAGTCCACTGGGCAGGCCTGCGGCCGGGGACTGCAGGATCCCACCTGGTACTGGGGCAGGTCTGAAGGCTCCATCCTTGGGTACCAGCCAGGAGTAGGAAGCTGTGGGGGCTTGTCTGGTGCTGGGTTTAACTTGGTGGGGGTTGAGGAGGCAGCTTTAGAGTTAGAAACAAAGTCTGGTACCCACTTCTCTTTCCTTCCCTCACGTGAAGGGCACCCTTCACCACAATATGCTGCTAGGGCTGGGGGAGGGCTGACCCAGGTCATGCAAAACTGTCTTTCTGCCTCTTCAATGCATCTTATTTCTGGGCCATGCCCAGGTGCTGCTATCATCTCCCGCCTGGTTTCCTTAGCACTTGTGAAGGTATTTTGCACACAGTAGATGTTCCAAGTGTGGTTCCTGTGGTGGATGAGCAATGGAGAATGCTATCCCGCCACCTTGCTGATGTCCGTCTCCGACAAACGTTGACTGACTACATGACTCTCTTTAAAAGATTCAGGGGAAACGAGCATCTGATTCTTTAAGAAGCCAGTGGATAAAATGTGGATGCTCTTTGACAGAGGCGGAGGAGGTCTGCTGAGCTAAGAGCAGGATGCAGGGATGGGGCATTTCCATCTGCGGGGAGGAGTGGAGAACCACATGGCAGGAGGAGCTTCCAAAGCTTGCCTTCCTTCCACCCCATTTGGTAACTATGTAACCGCTTCCGTGCTTGTGGTGTTTCACAGTTTCCAAAGTGTATTCACCAGGATCAAGCTACTCGATCTTCAAGACTCTTGATGTGGACCTAGCTGTGTTGCTTTGTGTTATTCAAGACGTCTAACTGTCTTCACACTTGAGGACTCTGGGGATTTTATGATACTATCTACTCTTCCCTTGATGTGCAAAGTCACATGATGCACAACTGTACGTATTTGTTGATCTAGGGAAATAATGACGATATCATTTATTGGAATTTATATTTTGTTTGGGTTTTTTTTGTCTAAGCTCTAATTTTTATGAATTAACTAGATTTTGGTTGATTTCTAATGTTTTACAAAAGGTGTTTATTCTCGTTTTTGTCTTGAAAGTTAAGACTCACTGGGTGAAGTGAAATAGAGTTCTGTGGCAAGAAATGATCCTGGAGCAGGTGAAACTGGCCCTGGACCGTGCTGCTGTCTTTGGCTGTCGGACTTATTACTTCTGATTTGTAATAATTTTTAGAGACTGAGTACAGTGTTAAATGAAATTCTCTGTCTGCTCCAATGTTCCTGCACTTTGTAACTCAATTCTTGACTTCAAATAAAAGTGACTTCTTCATATAGCTTTGCCGTTTACTCATAGAGCCAGCTAACGCTACCAGAACCTACAAAATCACAAGAAAGTTTAACTCGAGAAGAGAGAGATGAAAGAGGGAGAGAAGAAGAGGAGAGGGTAAAAGCCATTTCCAAAACAAGAGGCCCAGACATCAATTTGTAATTATCTTCCCACATGAGTCTAAAGGCTTTTATTTGATAAGGCAGTAATACACAAGCCTGTAATGTGAATTATTTCAAAGAATAAAAGGCTGATTGTCTCCATGACCTGGCTAGCTTTTAGTGAGGCTTAAGACAAGGTTACATTCCATACAGCCCACAAATGGATCCCTCCTCTGCCCACCTTCCTGCGTCTTCCAGAAACTCCAGGGTTTTCTGTGCCATCTGGTAAGCGTCCAGGTTTCGATAGGTCTCAATTTCCTCCTCTGCTGAGACATCTAATTCTCCTGAGGGTGATGGTTCTTCCTTGTCTGAAATGAAGCTTCTATTAAACAAAGACTACCTCTGTTCCAGGACGTTCAAAAGCGGATGGAGCCCGCCTCCCGGTGAGGCTTTCCATTAACACTAAAGAATGCCCTAAATCAAGCTTTTAGCTTTTAAGTTTTAAATAGGGATGAAGTCTAACTGACCTCATACTTTGAAATTAAAAGGTAAAAGCTGTAGGTTGCATCCGAAAGAAAATGCAAGCTTTTAAAGCATTCACAGCTAAGTCATGCAGTTTTCATCCTGAGTAGCACAGTCATGCATTGCTTAATAGTGGGGGATACGTTCTGAGAAATGCCTTGTTAGGCGATTCTGTCATTGTGCAAACATCACGGAGTGCACTTACATACCCTAGATGGGATAGCCTGCCACATACCTGGGCTGGATGGTAAAACCCATTGTGCCTGGGCTACAAACCTGTACTGCAAGTTGCTGTGCTGAATGCTAACTAACACAAGGATAAGTACCTGTGTACCATCTATACATTAAAAGGTGCAGTAAAAATGTGGCATAAAAAGATAAAAATGGGCTGGGCATGGTGGCTCACACCTGTAATCCCAACACTTTGGGAGGCCAAGGTGGGCGGATCACTGGAGGTCAGGAGCTCAAGACCAGCTTGGCCAACATGCTGAGACTCCATCTCTACTAAAAATACAAAAATTAGCCAGGTGTGGTGACACATGCCTGTAATCCCAGCTAATCGGAAGGCTGAGGCAGAAGAATTGCTTGAACCCGGGAGGTGGAGGTTGCAGTGAGCCAAGATTGCGCCACTGGACTCCAGCCTGGACAACAGAGTGAGAGTCTGTCTCAAAAAAAAAAAAAAAAAAAAAAAAAAAGGATTAAAAATGGTGCACCTGTATAGGGCACTTATCATGAATGGAGCCTGCAGGAGTGGAATTTGCTCTAGGTGAGTCAGTGAGTGTTGGAGTGGGTGGGTGTGAAGGCCAAGGACATTATTGTACTCTGCTCTAGACTATAAACCCTGGACACATAGGCTACACGAAATTTATAAAAATGGTTTTTCTTCAATAATAAATTACCTTTAAACAGTAACTTCTGGTTGGGCGCAGTAGCTCATGCCTGTAATCCCAGCACTTTGGGAGGCCATGGCAGGCGGATCACCTTAGGTCAGGAGTTTGAGACCAGCCCGGCCAACACGGTGAAACCCCGTCTCTACTAAAAATACAAAAATTAGTCCGTTGTGGTGGTGTGCACCTGTAATCCCAGCTATTCGGGAGGCTGAGGCAGGGGAATGGCTTCAACCTGGGAGGCGAAGGTTGCAGTGAGCTGAGATCGTGCCATTGCACTTCGGCCTAGGTGACAGAATAAGACTCCATCTCAAAAAAAAAAAATAGTAACTTTTTTACTTTATGTTTTAACTGCTTTTAACTTTTTCTAATAACATTTAGCTTAAACAAACACACTGCAAAGCAATACATAGTTTCTTTAAAACCTTATTCAATAAGCTTTTTTCTATTTGAATTTTTTCCTACTTTTTAAACTTCTCTGTCAAAAAACTAAGAAACACACACACTAGCCTAGGCCTGCACAGGGCAGGGTCATCAATATCACTGTCATCCGCCTCCACACCTTGTCCCACGGGAAGGTCCTCAGGGGCCACGTGACACGTGGGGCTGTCATCGCCCATGAGAAGAGCGCCTTCTGCTGGTGTATCTCCTGAAGGACCTGCCTGAGGCTATGAGAGAGTTAGTTCTGTTTTTCAGTAAGCAGGAGTGCACTCTGAAACAGTGATCAAAGTGCAGTATAGTAAATACATAAACCAGGACCTGGCATCTTCTCGTCATTAGGAAGCACGTGCAGTGTGCACAGCTGGGCTAGACTTCCACACGAGTGGGAGCACAGGTGGCTCGTCTACACCCGCGTCACCACAAATGTGTAATTCACTGCATGGTGACATCACGAGGGCCGCAAGGTCAGTTGGTGACAGGTGTTTTCAGCTCTGTTATAACTCATGGGACCACCGTCACGTCCGCGATCGGCTGCTGAAGGAAACAGGGTCACACGGCGCTGGCTATTTATGGTTCGGTTCGTCAACGTCACTTGAACCTACAAGAATATCTAAGCACCTTCTGAAAGACAAAAGCCTGATTCTCAAATACATAAAAATAAGAATGATTTTTTTTTTTCCCCCAAAGCGAGGAAATCACATGAGAGTTCGTTGTTTTCATTTCTGGCTCCCATATATTTAGTAAGTTTTTCATGTAAATTAAAGGTTTCCTCTGGTGTCAACTAATTGCCTCCTGGCCTGGAATAACAGAAGTTCCATTTCCTGCATCAACTCATTTGGGAACGAGTCATGGCATTCCCAGCCCTCAGCTCCTCAACTGATATTCCTGAGCAGCAGCATCAGAAACGTATGTGCCTCTGACACAGCAGGATGGGGGCTGCAGGGCTGAGCCGGGCTGGGCAGGGCAAGCGGTGAGGGAGGGGCACTCCTGTGGGAGACTGAGAGGCAGGAAGGACGTCCAGCCACAAGGAGAACGGGAGGACGGTTGCCCGGAATGCGGTCCGCCTCTATTTGCACGCGCATGGCTAACCGCCTTTTGAGGGTCTGAGCCCACAGAGCCTGCTGTTCCTGCCTGTCTAACTCCCTAGTGCCCAGGCGTGCACTCAGAGCTGAGGTGAGCTATGGAATCCTCGTTTTCTCACTTTGCATTTTCACATCATCAGCCACCGTGTCGGAGGCGGTTGCACAGTTAAATAAACAGAAAGATGAGATTCGGTTGCTTCCGAGATGGGAGGCGGGCAGGGAAGTGCTGAGCAGAGAAGGGCGGGTCCCTGGTGAGGGCTCCACCCCGGGGCCTTTGCCCACCGACCTAGGTGAGGACAAGCATTTTTGTTTTGTGCCCAAATGTTGCATTTCTCAAGACCACCCTGCTCCACCATGCCCCCATCCTGTGCCTGTAAAAACCCCGAGACCCTAATGGGCAGAGACATAAGCAGCTCCCCCAGGCCCTAGCAGGCAGAGATGTGAGCAGCTCCCCAGACCTTAGCAGGCAGACGCGTGAGCGGCTTCCCGTTACCCGGCGGGCAGAGACAAGCGGCTCCGCGAGACCCAGCAGGCAGGGAGAAGTGGCTCCCCGAGACCCAGCAGGCAGGGAGAAGCGGCTCCCCCGAGACCCAGCGGGCAGGGAGAAGCGGCTCCCCCGAGACCCAGCGGGCAGGGAGAAGCGGCTCCCCCGAGACCCAGCGGGCAGGGAGAAGCGGCTCCCCCCGAGGCCCAGCGGGCAGAGAGACAAGAGGCTCCCCCGAGACCCAGCGGGCAGAGAGACAAGCGGCTCCCCCGAGACCCAGGGGGCAGAGACAAGCGGCTCCCCCGAGACCCAGCGGGCAGAGATAAGAGGTTCCCCCGAGACCCAGCGGGCAGAGACAAGCGGCTCCCCCGAGGCCCAGCGGGCAGACAAGCGGCTCCCCCGAGGCCCAGCGGGCAGAGAGACAAGCGGCTCCCCCGAGACCCAGCGGGCAGAGACAAGCGGCTCCCCCGAGGCCCAGCGGGCAGAGGCGTGAGCAGCTGGACGTCAAGAGGAGCACACCGCAGCAGAGCTCACAGACAGGCAGCAGCAGACGCGCCGTCGGAGGACAGCCTGGCTGCTGAGCGCCCGACTCCAGGTAAAAACCACCTGCCCACTCCATCTCCCTCTGGCTCTTGCTGAGAGCTACTTCCACTTGATAAAACTTGCACTCATCCTCCAAGCCCACGTGCGATCGGATTCTTCTGGTACACCAAGGCAAGAAACCCCAGGACACAGGAAGCCCTCCGTCCTTGCAATAAGGCAGAGGGTCTAATGGAGCTGGTTAGCACGGGCCACCTACGGATGGCAAAACTGAAAGAGCACCCTGTTACACATGCCCCCTGGGGCTTCAGGAGCTGTAAACACTCACCTCCAGACACTGCCATGGGCTTGGAACCCATAGCCTGCCTGTCTGCATGCTCCCCTAGAAGTGTGAGCAGCGGGGCACTGAAGAAGTGAGCCACACCCCATCGCGCACCATGAGAGAGGGATAAGGGAACCTTTCCCATTTCACTTCATCTCAACCCTCTTGACCCAGTCTCTTCGGCAGCCGTCGGCCTCTGAGGCAGCAGATCAAACCCAGCATGGAGGCTGTGGTTACAGAGGCCCACGGCCACCTGACCCACATGATCACAGAGGCCCACAGCCACCCGGCCCACACGGTCACAGAGGCCCACGGCCACCCGGCCCACACAGACACAGAGGCATCTTGTCCTGGGAAGACGCTTCACCCACAGCCCTCATTTCTCCTTTGACTACAAAACCCACCAGGCAGGAGGGGGTCTTCCAGAGTCACTAAGGACACGTCCCAAGGAAATACGGACTTAGAAAAAAATACAAGCAGGTTTCTTGTAAAGCAGAGAGTGGTCAATCCTTAGAGTTTAAGATTCCTACAGGCGCACATCACATGTGCCAGTGATTGAAATAACTGACCCCCGTCCCCACCCGACCACACATCCCAGCTACGCTGTTCCCTTCCTCTCCCACATACATTTTAGGGAATATCACAACAGTATGTTTTGTGGACGTAATAAATTTCCTACTGTGAATGTGGACCACTCTTACTGAATTCACAAAACAAGATTTTGAAAATTTAAGTATATGCATGTTTTACTGAATATAGATTTACTCAGGTTTTCTCTACTTTTTGAGTCCCTTTATCAGCTTATAGTTTTTTTCCTAATGGTCTTTTCAAATTTCCCAGAACAAAGCCTTTAATAGCATTCTCTTGTGATTCTTGAACTCAGTTTACCTAGAGTGGAATCCCATTTTCCCCTCAGTAACTCTGCTGATGCCGTTTTGTTACTGTGGGTAACCAGAGCTCTGTAAGTCTTTTCAAAGAACCAGAGACGTTTCTGCTGTCTGTGTTCTCAATCCTTGCCCTCATTCCTTTGCGTCTATTTCAGTATTTTCTGGTCTTGTCTTCATTGTTTTCTTCTTTTTACTGTCCTTTGCTTGCTTTATTGGTCCTTTTATTCTTTATGATGAAACGCTTCATGCACACAAAAAGGAATGAAATAATATAGTACAGGTTGAGTAACCCTTATCTGAAACGTCTGGGACTAGAAGTGCTTTGGATTTCAGATATGCTTGGATTTACTCTGGAATATTTGCACGTACATATTGACGTATCTTGCAGACAGGACCCAATTCTAAACAGGAGATCTGCTTATGTTTCACATACATACAAGGCCTGAAGGTAACAGTATGTAATTTTTCATGATTTTGTGCACATAACGAAGTTTATGTGCCGTGAATCATCAGAAAGCAAAAGTGTCAGGTGGGGAACTTTCCCACGTGTGGTGTCATCTTGGTGCTCAGAAAGTGCTGGATTTGGGAGCTTTACCGATTTTGAATTTTCAGATTACGGAGGCTCACCCTGTGACCTCTATGTGCCCCTGGTTTACGTGAGCTATAAAACATTCCATTCCAGCTGGATGCTTCTGCATTCTCCTCTCTCAGTGCTTGTCCGATGGCCTGTGTGGTTCATTATCTTCTTGCCACAAATGTGTGGTCCTCTAAACTGTGTGGTGTGGCTTCCTACTTAACTTTCCATAAGTCTCCTATTGTATGAACTCGGCTGGAGACTCTGTCTTTTCTGCTCCACACCGTGCTGATCCGAGGAGATCTCCTGTTCATGTTGACTACATTACAGTGTCAAACCACCTCTGGCTGATGGCTGTTTAGGTGATTTCCACTTTGTTTGCTATCACAATAGATGTCGACATAAACAGCACATTTCCTGGTGCAGAGACATGATAACTTGGAGGCTGTAACTGCAAATGGAAGAGCTGTATGTAGAATTTTCACTGGTTGCATCGGCCTCGTCTAAGCTGCTCCAAGTTTCCCCAGATTGCAGCTGACACTTGGGCTTGTCAGTTTCTTTCCAGTGTCACAGGTAGTGGTTTAGTGTTTATTCCCCTGATTCTAGTGAGGCCGTCCTGCTGCTGTGGGGAGCTCTCAGCGGCCTGGGCATTACGGATTTCTGCATCCACTGCAGATACCCTTTCTCCCTGCCTGTGGTCTGCCCCTGCGTCTTTCTGCTGGCAGCCAGAACGGAAACATTTTAAGTTCTATGACTTCGCTCTTCTCAGTCTTGGTCCGCTCAGGTTTGTCTCTTTGCATCTTTGGGGGATCGTACCCTCCCTGAAATGCACGGTTTAGCAGTTCCCCAAGTCGTGCCTGTGAGTGGGAAAGCTTCTGCCTGTCCCTCTGCCCACTTCCCTTCCTTGCAGGGGTGGCGAGCACGCAGCTCTGGTGGCAGGCATCTCCCCGCAGCATCTGGAAATCTTCCGCGGCTGTCGCCTTCGCTGCTGCTGGGAGAGGCACGGCCTGATTGCTGTTGTCTGCAGTGTTTTGTCTTTACCAGCGGTGGCTCCAGAACTCTCCCTCTGGCTCTGCTTCCTGCATTTCCTCCCGAGGTGCCCAAATTAAACTCCATCAAAACTCCGGCAAAACATGCTGCTGGGCCCTCGCGCCCTCCTCCAAGCAGAAGCCTCACGACTTCTTCACTCGGCAACTTTCTCGACATTCGTTCAGATGTGGCCTCTCCCGCAAGCAGTAAGTCCTTTTCTTTCAGAGCCTGTACTCGGGCCTCTGGGACCCGTTCTCTCACTCGCTTTACCCCCTTTCCAACAGCACGTCCAGGGCCTTCCAGCTGCCTTCCAGCTCTGCCATCCTCACTCACCTGCCTCTAACCAGCTGCATCATCCACCTTCCCTTTCTCATTTCTACGCCCACATTTTCTGTTTAGAGAAGTTCTGGTTATTTTGTTTCAAGTTGCCATTTAGTTTTCATTCAGCTGTGGGTTTTACTGGGGCTTGCAGTATCCTCGTTAATTACTGACCATCCCTGGAGAGCCTCCTTCGGGTCACCCTTGGTTTCTGCCTGAGTCTGGCTCTGTGGTTTGCGGCCGAGTCCGTCTCTGCACTCGACTGTGTCTCAGCCATGACCATCTGGGTGGTCCCGTCGTTGCCTTCCCTGGGCTGGAGTCAAACCCAGGAGGGACTTCAGAAGTCCTTCCCCTTCCCCTGGTAAGTGCAATTAGCAAAGCCCTTTGTGGTTGGCAGGACGGCACAGGGACTCTGGTGGTGCAGGTGCCGAAGCTGGGGCTCCACGGGACTGGCCGAGGGCCAGGGTGCGCAGAGCCCGGGCCCCTCCCTCACTGCCCTCTGACCCGAGGGTGCAGACTCTCCTGCTCTGAAGACACGATTCCCACCCGCATCGTAGCCACACGGCAGTACCGCGTTTCAGATACAAATCGTCTCATCGGTCATGGAGGTTGCCCATTGTTGGGAAATCCATGTTGCCGGCTGCAGAGTCACCTACTTGGCAAGTTCTCCTCATTTTGCCTACTGAGGGGGAGACAGGTCCTGTGTCCCCCACTTAGAACCCCAGAGGAAGACCGAACGTGAGAGGGTGATGCGGTCAAGCAGTGAGCCCCCCCAGCCTTTCATCGGGAGTCAGCAATAGGGGATTCTTCCTGGTGCCAAGCAGTGGCACGGACACCAGCTGCTACGACCACAGCCCAGGGCTCCGCCGGGTGGCCATCTTGCCCCAGCGTCTCCTCGCTCCTGGCGCGGCGACAGCCCTGCCTTGCCGGCGGCTGTGCCAGGCTGCGGCTGTGCGGGGCTGCGGTTCTCCCTTCATCGCTGCCCACCATCAGGGCCTCTTTCTCCCAGCATTCCCCAGGATTCCACTAGGAATCCATCCTTTTAACAAATGCCTCTTCTTTTTCACATCAGCCAGAGCCCATGGCTCTTGCACATAGAATCCTCAACCCCTCTGTTTGAGGCATACAGGCACTCCTGACCCCCGATAAGGGGAGGCTCCCCTCAGGGTGCCAAGCAGTCAGACTACGCCAGGCGGTCCGGGAAGCTCTTGTCCCCGCACCAGAGGCGAGGCTGCTGGGTGCCAGGAACACTCACTGCTGTGACTTCCTATCGCGGTAGCCTCGGGAGCACCCTCAGTTCACAGAGCCTCCCGCTCTGTGCAGCGTCGGACTCCCACACCCATGTCAGGGTGGGCGAGCAGGTCGAGGTCCCTCCCAGGTGAGCCAGGGCCACAGCACAGGTGAGGCATCGCACTGGGAGGCCACAGCCTGCCTGGCCTGGCCTCCACACTCTCCTCACGTCTGACCTAATATCATGGTGCTTCTCAGGACATGCATCTCTGCTTGAAACAAATGCCTCTGTCGCTGTACTCAGAATTCAGGCAGGCAGCAAGGTTGCCTGTGAGCCCCTGGTGAAGAGCACAGCTCTGACCCACAGCAGCACACGAGGTACTACTGTGTGGTGACAGCAGGGGCTCGTCCTCAGGCACAGGCCTCGGGTCCTCGGGCCCCACGATGTCACCTCCAAGTACCTCCCGGTGTAGCCTGTCCTCTCTCTTCCTCTTCCTACTGAGCCCCAGGGTCCTCCCACCTTCAAAAAGTAAAAACGGCACAGCCCAGACCCCGGGGGTAAATTCATGTCATTACTTCTTCCTGGGTGCAGCAGCCACATGCCCCCTGAGCCTCAGGAATATGATGTCTCTGTGTCCCTGACTGCCACTGCTGCTTGTCCTAAGAGGAAACCTTCAGGAATGGCACAGTGAGGAGGTGCAGCTGAGCACAGGGAGGAGGAGGGTGCAGTTGAGCACGGGGAGGAGGAGGGTGCAGCTGAGCACGGGGAGGAGGAGGGTGCAGCTGAGCACGGGGAGGAGGGTGCAGGTCAGCACAGGAGGAGGGTGCAGCTGAGCACGGGGAGGAGGAGGGGTGCAGCTGAGCACGGGGAGGAGGGTGCAGGTCAGCACAGGGAGGAGGGTGCAGCTGAGCACAGGGAGGAGGAGGGTGCAGCTGAGCACAGGGAGGAGGAGGGTGCAGCTGAGCACAGGGGAGGAGCAGGGTGCAGCTGAGCACAGGGAGGAGCAGGGTGCAGGTCAGCACAGGGAGGAGGAGGGTGCAGCTGAGCACAGGGAGGAGGGTACAGCTGAGCACAGGGAGGAGGAGGGTGCAGCTGAGCACAGGGAGGAGGGTGCACCTGAGCACAGGGAGGAGGGTAGCTGAGCACAGGGAGGAGGAGGGTGCAGCTGAGCACAGGGAGGAGGAGGGTGCAGCTGAGCACAGGGAGGAGGAGGGTGCAGCTGAGCACAGGGAGGAGCAGGGTGCAGCTGAGCACAGGGAGGAGGGTGCAGCTGAGCACAGGGAGGAGGAGGGTGCAGCTGAGCACAGGGAGGAGGAGGGTGCAGCTGAGCACAGGGAGGAGCAGGGTGCAGCTGAGCACAGGGAGGAGGGTGCAGCTGAGCACAGGGAGGAGGAGGGTGCAGCTGAGCACAGGGAGGAGCAGGGTGCAGCTGAGCACAGGGAGGAGGAGGGTGCAGCTGAGCACAGGGAGGAGGAAAGTGCAGGTCAGCACAGGGAGGAGGGTGCAGCTGAGCACAGGGAGGGAAGGGGGTGCAGCTGAGCACAGGGAGGAGGAGGGTGCAGCTGAGCACAGGAGGAGGGTGCAGCTGAGCACAGGGAGGAGGAGGGTGCAGCTGAGCACAGGGAGGAGGAAGGTGCAGCTGAGCACAGGGAGGAGCAGGGGTGCAGCTGAGCATAGGGAGGAGGGTGCAGCTGAGCAAAGGGAGGAGGGTGCAGCTGAGCACAGGGAGGAGGAGGGTGCAGCTGAGCACAGGGAGGAGGAGGCTGCAGCTGAGCACAGGGAGGAGGGTGCAGCTGAGCACAGGGAGGAGGAGGGTGCAACTGAGCACAGGGAGGAGGAGGGTGCAGGTCAGCACAGGGAGGAGGATGCAACTGAGCACAGAGAGGAGCAGGGTGCAGCTGAGCACAGGGAGGAGGGTGCAGCTGAGCACAGGGAGGAGGGTGCAGCTGAGTACAGGGAGGAGGAGGGTGCAGCTGAGCACAGGGAGGGTGCAGATGAGCACAGGGAGGAGGGTGCAGCTGAGCACAGGGAGGAGGGTGCAGCTCAGCACAGGGAGGAGGAGGGCGCAGCTCAGGACTCGGCTCATTTTCAGCTCCAACGGGATGTGCATGACCTCCCTGCACACACTAATGGACGGAACACCTCAGCAGGCTAGGGAGTGAGGATGTTTGTGCATTATTAAATTCAAACTCGAGGGGAAGTTTCCACACCAATCAATGGTCTCTTCCCACCCAAGACCGGCATATTTCCCTGAGACAAATCTGAGTGGTTACTGAATCACTGCTCTGTCCACAGATGCTTGGCTGTCCTGGGAAGCTGCTGTGCAAGTCTGTCCTTCCCACATTTCTGCAGATGTACTCTAGGCTCTCAGGAAGCATTTTTTTCTCTTTCGGAAACTGAGTTTCACTCTGTTGCCCAGGCTGGAGTGCAGTGGTGTGATCTTGACTCACTGCAGCCTCTGCCTCCCGGGTCCAAGCAATTCTCCTGCCTCGGCCTCTCAAGCAGCTGGGACTACAGGCACATTCCACCACACTCAGCAAATTTTTGTTTTTTTAGTAGAGATGCGGTTTCACCATGTTGGCCAGGCTGGTCTTATACTCCTGACCTCATCATCTGGCTGCCTCAGCTTCCCAAAGTGCTGGGATTACAGATGTGAGCCACCACCCCAGCCAGGAAGCATTTTTTTTTAGTTCTTTAGCATGGCAAAGACAGATAACCAGGGCCTTCTGCGAGCTGTAAATTTGCTTCTCACCTCTCTGATGGTTTTTAGCAGCCAAGGATTCCTCAGTCCTAGAGCTGCCGGCTGCATTGGTCCTTCCCTGCCCCAGAGCTCCCTCGCCTCCCTCCCCTCCCTCAGGAGGTGGCAGAGCAGTTCCCAGACCCCAGGGAAGCCCTGGCAGGTGCTTGCTGGGGTTGGGTCTTTACTCCAGAACCAAAACAAGCACCTTGTTCTGGAGGGGGTCATCCCTGAAAGGCCCTCAGACAGTATCAACAGCCCTGGGCACGTCCTGGAAAGGGCTTTTCCAAGTAACACCACGGAATGGTTCACAGGGTCAGAGCAGGCAGCACAAGCACCATTTCCTCCCCAAGAAACACATTTCCCCCAATGTCTGACAGCTGAACATATTTGTTTTCTCTGTTGAACCCTGGGATGTTTTGGCAGCAAGCAATTTATGTCACTTTGAACCACAGAGGATGCCTCTGAAATTACGATGTGGGTCAGTGAAGAAGCAAAGTTTCTTAACTAAAGTCCATTTCATAGAAACAAATGCAAAAATGACTGTAATGGTGAGTGACGGACCCACTGTGGCATCTGCCAATGGTGACAGCCAGGCTCTACCCCTAGCCCTTGAAGTCAAGGCCATAAAGCAAACAGCCAAAGAGCCCCTCGTGTCATGTGATGCAACGGCTGGGGAGGAAGGCGGGCAGCCTCATGGCAGCACGGACAGGGTAGTCGCCAGGGGCCCATGCACAGAGCAGTTCCTCGTTTGCTCTGACATGCTGCTGCTGCTGCTGCTGAGGTCTTAAAATTCTCAGTGATTTTATCTCCCGACCTGTGGGATGACGGCGTGTGCCCACCGGCAGAGAATACACCCCGATCTGCAGGGCCAAGGCGACCTGCCCGCCACACAGTCCCAGCACCTGCTGTGCAGCTCGGCGAGACTCAGATTTCAGGGGCACATGTCCGTCTGTGCTCCTGTGGCCCCAGGAGCCCACTCCTCTGTTTACCCAAAGCTTGCTGCAAACCAGAAGCTGCAACAGCACTCTAAGAAACACAAACGACCAAAGGGTCCCACCCTCTCTCCCAATCACATTCCTTCCCCACATGGGCAACCATTTAGGCTGAACGTGAGCCTGTGGACGGAGGTGGGCAGCCCCACAGTCCTTCTCACGTGTGCGCGAAGGTGGAGAATCTTGGTGGGCGGTGGGTGTTTCGCGGAGGAAAATAAACAGCTGAGTTAGTTTCACACTTTCCACCGTTCTAATGAGCACGAAATACGTATGCACGCTTGAGCTGTGCCAGATGAACTGTGCAGTTGTCCACATTCTGCATGTGAATTAAATGCTCTTTTGTTTGCGTTTGAAACTAGCAATGCAGAATATACAGATGAATGGTAACCTTCGTGCTCACAATTCAAAAACCTTAATTTTTTTAGAATGACGCTGAATAGCAAATAAAAATCCCACGACAAGTCAAGAGGGAGACTGTGAAAGGAAATATCTTAAACACTAGTTCCTTTAGGGGCACTTTTCCTTGATTTCTGAACTAAGGGCCTGCATTTGCACTTTCCACCGGCCCTACAAACTACACAGCCGCACTGCAGGGCGCGAACACAGACGAACCACAGTCTGCTCAGCTGTCCCGAGGCTCTGCATCCACGGTTCCTGACACTCCCCCTCTTCCCTTTTCTGATCTGTTTGCATGAACATCCACGCCATTGTAAGAAGATGAACAGATGTATTTATTCAGAATCCCCAGCAGTTAACCAGAGCTCCCAATTCTGATTCATCGCCTGAGCTCCCCGAGGACTTAGCAGAATGCTCTGTATTTATCAGCTTCCCAGTTACCCTTTGCTGGTTTGAGTCATGTGAACTGCAGCATCCTTAGGGAAGCCTCCCCCCGCACTCAGTGCTGACAGGAAAAGGCATTCGCACTTCCTGAGGATTTCACGAGCGGCACCACCTCAGTTAACTCATCTTTAGAACCATCCCACTTGCCGGGTGTGGTGGCGCACTCCTGTGATCCCAACCCTTTGGGAGGCCAAGGCAGGTGGACTGCTTGAACCCAGGAGTTTGAGACCAGCCTGAGCAACATGGCAAAACCCCATCTCTACCAAAAAATATCAAAATTAGCTGGGCATGGTGGTGTGTACCTGTAGTCCCACCTACGGGGGATGCTGAGGTGGGAGGATCACGTGAGCCCTGGAGGCAGAGGTTGCAGTGAGCCAAGACTGTGCCACTGCACTCCAGCCTCGGCAACGGAGTGAGAGCCTGTCTCAGAAAAGCAATCCCCTGTCCCATGAGACGGTATGACCTCCTCCAGCCTAGGAAGCCAGTGACTGCAAGACAGACCATTACTCTAGTACTGCTAAGGAAAACACACGGGCCGGCAGTTAAACTATGAGGCTCTATTGATGAAAGATGCCTCCAATTTCAGGGATGGGAAAACAACACACACCTGAAGAATGATGACATTCAGGGTGGCGGGTACCGTGACAGCCGCACCGTGGCTTCCTGGGGTCTCTGCACCCTCTCCCAGCCACCAGCTGTTGAGGGCTAAGGGTCAGCACCTGAACTCAAGGGAACAGTCACTCCCTAAGTCACTGTCCCTTGCTTCCTGGAGGAGGACCACAGCCAGCAACCCTCATGCGGGACACAAAGGCCCAGCCCCCAGCCTCGGTTAGGTCAACTCCAAAGGGGAACCCCAGCTCCAGCTGCAGAGCACCTCACAGGATCAGCTTGGGCCTCTCAAAATGCATTCCCGCTCACCTTCTCCCTCGGCCCAGTTCAGCTTCCGTCACCTGCACAGGGATGACCCCGGATCACCCCCAGTCACCCGCCTGCACGTACATCTCTGTCTCACAGTCTGGTCCCAGAAGATTCCACCTAAAGCAAGTAGGACCACCCTCATTTAACGATAAAAAACGAAGACAGGGCAGTTACGTGCTGTGCCCGAGAAGGCCTGACTCACACGTGGCACAGCTGGAACCGAAACTCCTTCCTGACTCAAGGCCACCCTGTCCCCTCTCCCCACAGTCAAGCTCAGAGCACAGCCTGCAACTGCGAGGGTCCCCGAGGCTCTTTCAAGTGGCCCATAGGGTCAAAACCGTTTTCGTAAAATACTAAGACATTTTTTGCCTTTTTCATGTGTATTGTTTCCTGGGAGAATTCGGAACAGCCGGAGGCCATGTGGCAGGAAATCACACAGAATGAGCAGGCAGCAGAGAGGAGAGTCCAGTGTTTTCCATTAAATGAAACACCAGTGAGATTTGCAAAAGGGTGAAACAAAATGTAAAAATGGAAAACAAAAATGCCACACTTAGCACTTGTTTATGTTTTGGAAAATATAGTTACTATGTTTATAATGAAATGATTTTACGATTTATTTTTAGGTGAATTAATAAAGAGCTATTTTAAAGTGTACCAGTTTTAATTCCTAAGGCAACAAATGTGGATAGCACTAACCCACAAAAAAAAAAAAAAAAAAAAACAGGGGGCTGGGCGTGGTGGCTCACGCCTGTAATCCCAGCACTTTGGGAGGCCGAGGTGGGTGGATAGCAAGGTCAAGAGTTCGAGACCATCCTGGCCAACACGGTGAAACCCCGTCTCTACTAAAAATACAAAAAGTAGCCGGGCGTTGGCATGCGCCTGTAGTCCCAGCTACTCGGGAGGCTGAGGCGGAAGAATCGCTTGAACTCAGGAGGCGGGGGTTGCAGTGAGCTGAGACTGCGCCACTGTGCTCCAGCCTGGCGACAGAGCAAGACTCCATCTCAGAAAAAAAGAAAACAGAAATTCTGTGGAGTCCAGTAATTTTCAATAATAGGATGCAGTCCCGAGATCAACATTTTGGAAAATCACTGCTCCACACTCTGCTGCTGGGAGTTGGGAATTCCGCTCTCCACTCCATGCCAGCAGGGCAGCCCCGGGACACCCGGTGATCACCGTGTGCTTCTCTTCCTTTAATCTGCTAAATAGAAAGGTCTGACTTCCCTACAGCAAAAGGAAAGCAGCAGTAGAACTCTGTGAGTTAAAACTACTTTTAAAATTTTACTGCCCATTGTGCTGACTGGGTGGCGCCCTGGCTCCGGCTTCACCAACACCATGCGTGTTGTTCCTGTGCCGTGATAGACCCCAGAGTCCCTCCTCCAGCCCCTGTCCCACCCCGCTTCCCCCAACCCATCCATTAGGCCAGCAACACTTGTAGAGCTCACTCTGGGCTGTAATGTGGCACCGGTGGGCTGGGACACCAGAGAAGAAGATAGATAAATGCCTCACTGAAACATGGCTGTGTTTACAGCCTGCTCTGGTGGGACAGCCCAGAGCCTGGCTGCCCATCATGTGTCCCCATCCAGTCAAGGGAAGAAAGGAATGCCGGACTAGAGGCCCCAGGAGCCAGATGGCAAGAGGGTGACAGCTTCCTTTCCTGTGTGTACTTGGTTCAGTTCCTTTAGAAAATGGATGCCCAGAGAACTCCCAACCCTCGTCTGGGGTCAGGAAACAGCCAGCGAGAGTTAGGGGCCTTAGTGCACAGAGCAGTTGTTCCATTTAAGCCGACTCTGGCTCTGGCTCTGGCCCTTACTTGCTTCCCCAACCCCCTGGGCCTCCCCAGTTCGCACCTGTCCCCCGCCCTCCACTCAGCTGTCCTGCCGCAAACACTCCACCTTCCATTTTCCCCCACTACTGCAGCAACTATAGCCTGTTGCTATAGAGCCTACCTGTATGTCAATAAACAACAGCTGAAGCAAAAAAAAAAAAAAAAAAAAAAATTTTACTGCCCTATGCTATATCCAGTATCCCCTTCTCCATTATTCTAGCAAAATGCATAATACTAATTTACCATACAGGATTAAAATGCCTTTATTAAGCTTGCAATTTTTAAACATTAAAACACCCAGATAAAAATTTGACAACAGGAATAAGAAGAAAGCAACTCCTATTGTTGGTATGTGAAACAAGCTTTAGAGAGTGTTAGTCCCATTTTATTCATGGAAAAAAGAGACATGAAGACACGGAAATCACCTGGGGAACGTTTAGGAGATGATGATGGCAGGCCCCATATGATACCAGTCAATTTAGAATCTTCGAAGGGTAAGCCCCCCCCCCCAACATCATGGTTTCCAAGGCTCCCAAGTCATTTTAATATGATGTCAGGGCTGACAACTGCTGCTCTTGTTGATGAAGAGAGTCAAAGTCGGTAAAGTATGTGAAGAAATTTATTCTGAGCCAAATGTGAATGACCAATGGCCCATGACTCAGCCCAGGAGAAGCTGAGAACATGTGCTCAGGGTGGCAGGGCTTCAGCTTGCATTTATACATGATAGGGAGACATACGACGCCCGTCAGTACACGTAAGATGTACACAGGTTTGGTCCAGAAAGACTGGACAACACTAAGCAGGGTCTTCCAGGACATCGGTGAATTCAAAGATTTCTGAATGGCCATTGGTTGAATTTATCTAAAGACCTAGAATCAGTAGAGAGAAGTCTCTGGGTTAAGACAAGCGGCTGTGGAGACCAAGGTTTTTATTATGCAGATGAAGCCGCCAGGTTGCAGGCTTCCAAGAGGATAGATGGTAAATGTTTATCAGACTTGAAAAGGTGCCAGACTGTTGTTAATTCCCTCTTGGATCAGGGAAAAGACCTGGAAAGGAAAAGGGCTTCTCTACAGAATGTAGACATTTCCCAAGAGAGACAGCTTTGTAAGCCATTTAAATATATGGAAGAATTCTATTTTGGGGGAAAATACTTCAATTTCTTTCAGGGCCTGCGATCTGCCATGTTGGTGCCTTATAGCTACAAAGAGTCTGCTTTGTGGGTCTTCAGGTCTCCGTTTCAAATGTTAATACTGGTCAGCCATGCCTGAATACAAGGGGAGGAGGGCATCATGAGGTATGTCTCTACCTCCCCCTTCCCATCACGGCCTGAATCTGATTCAGGTTTACTTTAGAATGCCCTTGGCCAAGAGGAGGGGTCCATTCAGCTGCTTGGGGGGTTTAGAATTTTATTTTGGGTTTCTACTCAAAAGCCAAGAGTGGCTTCTTTCCCTCAGTACAGAGGAACCCAACAGATTTTTTTTTTTTTTGAGATGGAGTTTCACTCTTGTTGCCCAGGTTGGAGTGCAGTGGTGCAATCTCAGCTCACCACAACCTCCGCATCCCAGGTTCAAGAGATTCTTCTGCCTCAGCCTCCCGAGTAGTTAGGACTATAGGCATGCACCACTATGCCTGGCTAATTTTGTATTTTTAGTAGAGATGCGGTTTCTCCATGTTGGTTAGGCTGATCTTGAACTCCCAATCTCAGGTGATCCGCCTGCCTCGGCCTCCCAAAGTGCTGAGATTATAGGCGTGAGCCACTGTGCCTGGCCTAAAGGAGCTATTTTTAATATGCTCCAAAAACTATAACAACAATGTCTAAAGCGCTAAAGAAAAGTAGAAAAACAGTACCTCATCAAATAGAGAATATTAATAAAGAAATAGAAAGTATACTTAAAAAATAATTGAAAAATTCCGTAGAAGAGCTCAACAGCAGATCTTATCAGCCGAAGAAAGAATCAGCAAACTTAGGATAGATTAATTGAAATTATCCAGTCTGAGGAACAGAAAGGAAAAAGAATAATAAAAAATTAGAAACCTGTGAGAGACCATCCAATGTACTGAGATACATGTAAAGGAAGTCCCAGATGTAGGAGAGAAAGAAGGAGGAAGAAAGAATATTTGAAAAAATAATGACCAAAAACTCCCAAAAGTAGATGGAAAACATGAATCTACACCTCTAAGACACTCAATGAACTCCAAGTAGAATAAACTGTAAGAGAGACACACCTAGACACATCAAAATCAGACTTTCAAAATGCAAAGACAAAGTAAATCTGATGAAAGCAGTAAGAGAGAAACAACTTGTCACACATGTTATGGACTAAATATTTGTCCCCTCCAAAACTCTTGTTGAAGTTTAATCCACAATTTGGCAGAATCAGGAGGGAGGAGGTGACTGAGTCATGAGGGCTGTGCCCTCATGAATGGATTAATCCAATCCATTCGTGAATTAATGGGTTACCACAGGAGGGGACTTGGTGGCTTTCTAAGAAGAAGGGAGACCTGAGCTAATACAGTAGTGTGCTCAGCCTCCTCATCATGTGAGGTCCTGTACCACCTCAGGACTCTGCAGAGAGTCCCCAACAGCAAGAAGACCCTCATCTGATGCTGCCCCCTCAACCTTGAACTTCTCAGCCTGCACACCAGTAAGAAATAAATTCCTTTTCTTCATAAATTACCCAGTTTCAGGTATTCTGTGATAAGCCACAGAAAATAGGCGATGATTCTCGATAATATTAACAACGAGTTTCTCATCTGAGACTGTGAAGGCCAAGAAGCAACGGGATGATATATTCAAAGTCTTAAAAGAAAAAAGTCTATCAACCAAGAATTCTATATTCAGAAAATCTATCCTTCAAAACTAAAGGAGAAATCGATACATACCCAAACAAAAAACAAAGAGAACTTTTGCTAACAACACTTCCCTAAAGGTTCTAAATGGAGTACTTTACGCAAAAACGAAAGGACACTAGACAGTGACTTGTATCCAAATGAAGAAATAAACAGCATCAGTAAAGGCAATTATTCAGTAAACATGACCTACAGAACAAATATTTGGCTTTGTAACATTTATTTTCTCCTATTTTTTTAAAAAACCTGTATAAAGCAATAATTATAAATCTGTGTGAATAAACATACAACATATAAAGATATAATTTTCAGGACAATAACAGCACAAAGGAGGGAAAGAGAAGAAAACAATAAAGAGAGAGTGTTTGAAAATTAAGTTGGTATTAATTCAACTAGATTGATGTAAAGTAAGATTTTAACATTAATTTGAATAATTAAATTAATATTAATTTGATCTTAGTTAAATATTTTATATTACTTTTCAGAGCAAATACTAGGAAAGTAATTCAAAAAATAATCAGGAAAGAAAGAGAGGACGTTACTACAGACCCTACAGACATAAAAATTACAAGGAGTATACAAAAATACTATAAATAATCACATGCCAACACATTAGGTAATCTAGGTGACATGAACAAATTCCTATGAAGACATGAATTACTGAAACTGACTCAAGAAGAACTAGAAAATTTGAATATGCCCATAACAATTAAAGAAAGTGAGTAATTTAAAACCTCATAAAGAAAAGCCCAAGGTCAGATGGCTTCCATTTTCAATAACTTCACTTCAAATGTTTAAGGAAGAACTAACACCATTTCTCCACACTCTTCCAAAAAAAAAGAGAGAGAGAGAGAAATACTCTTCAATTAATTTGATGTGATGGTTAATATTGAGTGTCAACTTGACTGGATTGAAGGATACAAAGTAGTGATCCTGGGAGTGTCAGTGAGGGTGTTGCCAAAGGAGTTTCACATTTGAGTCAGTGGACTGGGGGAGGCAGGCCCACCCTCAATCTATGCGGGCACCAGCTAATCAGCTTCCGGCACGCCAGAATAAAAGCAGGCAGAAGGACATGAGAAGCGGTTTAGTCTTCAGGCATCCATCCTTCTCCCATGCTGGATGCTTCACCACACTCCGAGTCTTCAGCTTTGGGACTCAGCTTTTGCTCCTCAGAGCCTGCTGTGGGACCTCACCTTGTGATCATGTGAGTGGATACTCCTTAATAAACTCCCCTTTATATATACATCTATCGTATTAGTTCTGCCCTTCTAGAGAACCCTGACTAACGCATTTCACGAGTTACGTATTACCATAATACCAAATCTAAAGATATCCAAAGATTAAGAAATATCCTTTATAAATATGGACATAAAAATTCTCAATAAAACACTAAGATATTGAATCCAGAAACATATAAAAAGAATTATATGGCCTGATCAAGTCAGACTTAGTCCAGGAATATAAGATTAGTTCAAATATAAAAAGTAACCAGTGAGATACCCTACGTTCCTAGGATACAGGATGCTTTGCACTGAGTCTTCATGTCCTCCCTAAACGTATATGCTGAGATTCTGATCCCCAGCGTGACAGCACGAGGAGGTGAAGCCTTTGGGGGTAATCAGGACATGAAGATGACACCCACGCCAGTGGGATTCGTGTTCACACGAAAGAGATCCCGGAGCGCCCCCTCGCCCATCTGCCACATGAGGACACAGTGGGAGGATGCCCACCCGTGAACCAGGAAGCCAGCCTCCACCAAACACCCAATCTGCGGGAGCCCCCAGAGCCATGAGAAATAAATGTTTGCTGTTTAAGCCGCCCATTCGATGTGATTTTTGTGATAGCAGCTTGAAGAAGAGAAAAATTGGCAGTGGGAAGTAGGGGCACTGCTGTAGCAAATTCCTGAAAATGCAGAAGCAGCTTTGGATCTGGGTGACGTGTTGAGGCTGACAGTTTTCAGGTGTGTCCTAGAACAAGCCTCCTTCACCGTGAGTGGATTTTTGAAAGTGCTTGTGTTGAGAGATCAAAGAGAGGAGAGCTGCGGACAAAGCCATGTCTCTTACACGACCACCTGGCAAGCCTGCACAGCAGGCTGGGAGGCTGCAGATGGAAAGGCCATTCCGGGCAGCCTGGGAAAGGAGGAACGTGCTGTCGAAGGGACAGTGGAGAAGGGGCCGTGCTCCTCACGGAGTGGCAAGGACCCTGGCTAAAGCATTCATGCTCTGGGCTGCTGTGGGAGGTAGAGCTTGTGAGTGATGACATTGGAAACGGTGTCCCTCAGTGGCAGCGGGCCTCACAAACGGCCGGCTGGAGCATGAGACTGGGCAGAAGGAGCCACCGGGCCTGTCCAGGGCTGCTCCTTCATCACCCTGCGCAGCCTGAGCCATGCGCTCATGCACAATGCAGGGCTGTTGGACGTCCACCTCGAGGCTGGTGCTGGCCATTTAGAAAGCGGGTTGTGTACGACGAAAGCCCCTCTCATAGAAACACCTTAGGATACGTAGAGATCAGAATCCCCGACAGGTGCAGGCGAGGGAGGCGCTGGAGAATCGGAGGAATGGACCAGCCATACTGCAGCTATCCTGGCCCGCCAGGCCCCTCCTCAAGGACGGCTCCATGTCCACGCGCTTTCCCTTCCCCTGTCATGGTCCCTCTGGGATGTGCCCCCACCTCATGGGAATGTCCAGACAGACAGAGCACAAGCCCCATGGAGGGTGAGCACCATGCGTGACCCCAGCACACCCACCTGTGCTCACCAGACGTGAGCCTGACAGTCTCCCCTCCCCACCCCCACAGCACACATCTGCCTGGAGGCTGGGTGGGGGCAGATCTCAGCTACTCTCAGCAAGAAGGAAAGCCTCCGAGCTCCAAGGGCCCAGCGTGGGAGTTACCACAAGACAGGCAAGCACAGGGAGGCCACAGGTCGAGAGTGGGCAAGGAGGAGGCAGAGCCCGGCTCCTCTGACCTGCGCCGGCAAGCACAGCCACGGCCCCAGAGCAGCTCCCCAGGCGCCCTCCCCCGCCAGGACGCATGCGGCCAGTCTTGGACCTCTGTGTTGCAGTGCATACTGTTTGGGGATCCCTTTCCCTCCTGTTTTAAGGAATTGTAACACTGTTTTACGCACGTTGTTTTTTTGTTGTTGTTGTTTGCTTTTGACATGCAGCTCAGTAAGTCAGAAGATTCTTGCCAGGAAACGAATCCATAGTCATTTTCATGACAGCAAACTGCATGCCAACGAGTGACATTTAAATGCTGAATTTTAAAGGCTTGTCAGAAAGCGAAATGTATTTTTTTTTTAAATTAATACATGAGAGAGCAGTGTGCCCATTAAATAATGCTGCCTGTAGTAGAAAGAATGGTAAACACAGTGCGCGTATTTTATTCTGTAAAGTACACACCTATGTGGAGGAAGACGGTCGTAAATTTACTCCCATTTACCTCCTTCGCGCGCAAGCCTCCAAAGGCCACGCAAGCAGCTGTCTGTCAACGAATCCAAACGTTGTACCTCCAAGAAGTGACCTTGATGAAGATGACAGGCAGAAGCATACGACCAACTCTGTTTCAAGTGCAGTTACCAAGACAGAATCATTCTGGAATCCCGAAAATCCTCCCTACCCAAACACTACACAAAACTCAGGAAAACACCAGGATTTGCGATTCTTTCCTGAAGACATGGTGTTTCCTGGACTCCCAAGTGCTAGTCACTATTGAGGCTTTCTTAACAGGGCTAAAAATCTGAAAAGCCCAGAGAGAAATGAGGTGGGGCCACAAGGTGGTAAGCATGTGTCTGTATAGGTACATGTGTGTGCAGGAACGCATCTTTATGTGCACAGCATGTGTGTGGGGCATCCACGAGTGAGCATGTGAGTACGTGTGCAAGTGTGCGTGAGTGTCTAAATATGAGTATGTGAATGCATGTGCAGGTGTGTATGCATGTGTGTGGGTGTCTACACATGAGCATATGAGTGCACATGCAGGTGTCTCTAGGTGTGTGGGCATCTACATGTGAGCACATGAGTGCATGTGCAGGTGTGTATGCATGTGTGTGTCTACATGAGTGTGTGTGCAGGTGTGTCCAGGTATGTGGGTGTACTACATGAGCACATGAGTGCATGTGCAGGTGTGTGTGCATGTGTGGGGCATATACATTTGAGCACGTGTGTGCATGTGTGTGGGGTGTCCACATGTGAGCATGTGTGTACAGGTATGTGTGCATTGGAGCTACATGTGAGCACGAGTGGGGGTGTCTACACATGAGCATGTGGGGGGTGTCTACACATCAGCATGTGAGTGCATATGCAGGTCTGTGTGCATGTGTGTCAGTGTCTACCACTTGAGCATGTGAATGAATGTGCAGGTGTGTGGTGTGTGGGTATCTACACATGAGCATGTGAATGTGTGCAAGTGTATGCATATGTCTATGTCTTCATGTGAGCATGTGAGTGCATGTGCAGGTGTGTTCATGTGTCTACATGTGAGCATGTGAATGTGCATGCATGTGTGTGTGCATGTGTGTCTACATGTGAGCATGTGAGTGCATGTGCAGGTGTGTGCATGTGTGTGTCTACACATGAGCATGTGACTGCATGTGCAACTGTGTGTGCATGTGTGTGGGATCTACACATGACATGTGAATGCATGTGCAGGTCTGTGTGTATGTATGTCTACACGTGAGCATGTGTGCAGGTGTGTGTGCATGTGTGTGTCTACACATGAGCATGTGTGTGTGCAGGTGTGTGTGCAGGTGGGTATGCATATGTGTGGGTGTCTACATGTGGGCATGTGAGTGTGTGCAGGTGTGTGGGCATCTAAATGTGAGCATGTACGTGCATATGCAGGTGTGTGTACAGGTGCATGTGTATGTGTGTGGGTGTCTACATGTGAGCATGTGAGTGTGTGTGCAGGTTTGTGCACGTGTGTGGGTGTCTACAAATTAGCATGTGAGTGTGTATGCAGGTGTGTGTGCCCATGTGTGGGCATCTCACACCAGCCTGTGACCATGTGTGCAGGTATGTATGCCTTCACAGCACATCCACCTTTCAAAAGCCTGCATCCCAGACTGGGTGTAGGAGCAAGGCTGAGACACACCAATGGGCCCAGCAACCAAAGGGGCCTCCTGCCACAGGTTATCCCCAGGGTTTGCTGGAAATGCCCAGCCCAGGACACACTCCACAGTTGTGTCAGAACCAGCTGGGAATCTGTCTGCAATTCTGTCTCCGCAATGCAGAAGATGACTTTTCACTGTCTAGAGAGTCCAACAGCCCAGGGCACAGCCCCTAGGGATGGAGCTGGGCAGGAGGCTCCAGCCTTCCAGGCCATGGGCAGTTCTGACATAACTGGCAGATGCTCAGCCAGAGCCTGAGCAAGACTGGAGATGCAGGTCTGCCTGGGAGCCCCGTCTCTACATGGGGCTGCCTGGGACCCCCAGTATCCACGCAAGGCTGCCTGGGACACCCCCCATCCCCACGCAGGGCTGCCTGGGACCCTAATCTCCACACAAGGCTACCTGGGACCCCTGTTCCCATGTGGGTCTGCCTGGGACGCCCTCAGCCCCACACAGGGCTGCTTGGGACCCCCATTCTCCATGGAGGGCTGCCTTGGACCCCGCCTCCGTGAAGACGTTCTTATCCTCAAGAACAGGTACCAGAAATGTGGACAGTAAAAGGTTGTCTCAGGCTCACAGCGAGTGTCAAGGCAGTGAGGGACTCCCAGAGCCCTCCCAGGGAGATGGGGTTGAGCAGAGTCACAGGGAAAGGCACTGGCCCCCTCTTGGGATGCCGCCCTTTCCTGATTCAGAGTCTGGTTCAGGCTCAGGGTCATCGGGTGAAGCCCCGACTGGAGCTCAGCATGAGAACGGTGAAGCCAGAAGTGGTGTGGAGGGAAGGTCGGACCTGAAAAGAGGCTCCCAATGAGCAGATTCCAAAGGTAAAATCTCTGTTTAAAACTCTGAATGTTGCTTTTCCTGTGTGATTCTCTCTCTGCCCAGGTCCCATGGAGTGGAGGCAGGGAGTGGGGGAGAAGGTGAGCCCAGCAGGCGCCGGCACAGTGATAGCTGCATACACTCCTAGAGCCGGGTCGCACTTAGGCTGGGGGGAATTCTGAAAGCACCATGCCCATCTCACTGAAAGACCCCCCGGTCTCCACTAGCACATCCAGCCATCACCTTGGCAAAAGCTGACCCATCTGTGTGCTCTTTAAATAAGAAGGTGGATAAGAAAGTGGCTCTTTTCCCTCTTCTCAAGAGATAATAAAGTGAAGGGTGAAAAACAGAGTAAGGCTCACAAGCCAAGCAAACTCAGAAAACGTAACAGTAGGACATTCACACGATCTTCCTTCAATAGGACTGATGGCACAGAGGTCCCTGCATTGGCAGCATTACGTCTGTGCCATCTATGCTGACACCTGTATCTACGTGCCCTGCCAGCCTTGTGCTGGGCTGTGTACGGTACCCCCGCTGCCAAATGACAGTGGCCCCCGTGGTGTGCGTCAGGAAGTGGCCTCACACGTGGAGGCCCCCGTGGTATGCGTCAGGAAGTGGCCCCTGTGGTGTGCATCAGGAAGTGGCCCCCGTGGTGTGCGTCAGGAAGTGGCCCCTGTGGTGTGCGTCAGGAAGTGGCCCCCACAGTGTGTGTCAGGAAACGGCCCCACATCCTGGAGGCCCCTGCGGTGTGTGTCAGGAAGTGGCCCCCGTGGTGTGCGTCAGGAAGTGGCCTCACACGTGGAGGCCCCCGTGGTATGCGTCAGGAAGTGGCCCCTGTGGTGTGCGTCAGGAAGTGGCCCCCGTGGTGTGTGTCAGGATGTGGCCCCCAAGGTATGCATCAGGAAGCGGCCACGCGTCCTGGAGGCCCCTGTGGTGTGTGTCAGGAAGTGGCCCCCATGGTGTGTATCAGGAAGTGGCCCCTGTGGTGTGCGTCAGCAAGTGGCCTCGCATGTGGAGGCCCCTGCGGTGTGTGTCAGGAAGTGGCCCCCGTGGTGTGTGTCAGGAAGTGGCCCCTGTGGTGTGCGTCAGCAAGTGGCCTCGCATGTGGAGGCCCCTGTGGTGTGTGTCAGGAAGTGGCCCCCGTGGTGTCAGGAAGTGGCCCCTGTGGTGTGTGTCAGGAAGTGGCCCCTGTGGTGTGCATCAGGAAGTGGCCTCGCACGTGGAGGCCCCTGTGGTGTGCGTCAGGAAGTGGCCTTGCACGTGGAGGCCCCTGTGGTGTGTGTCAGGAAGTGGCCCCTGTGGTGTGCGTCAGCAAGTGGCCTTGCACGTGGAGGCCCCCCGTGGTGTGCATCAGGAAGTGGCCCAGTGCCCTGGCCCACACCGCCACACACGCTCCTCTCTCTTAACCTGCAGCTTGGCTTTGCGGAGAGTTTCCCATGGACCTTGGGGTTCAGGTGACTCGGGCTCTGTTGCGGGAAGTTCTGTGTAATGAATGTCCAGGTTCGACCCAAAAGCAGACCGTGTAGCACTACACGCCACCCCTGCTGGGACCTCCCAAAGGAAAGAGGTGAAAAAAGCCCTCCCAGTGAGCAGAACCTGAAGCAGTGCACCTGGCTGGTCGTTTTGCCTGGAAGAAGTGACCAGATGTGTGATTATTTACCAATTAATGGGCTGTGGCCAATGGTTTGGCCGGATGGCCAGGAACTTGGACAGAATATGATTGGAAACACCGCTGACAAGGGCATCTGGGAAGAGACATCTTAGATAGACATCTATGAAATGGAAGAAAGTGCTAAGATATGAATATCCCATGAGAATGTTCACCAAAGAGTGACCTCAGCAGAGGAGATTTTTTTTTTTTTTTTGAGATGGAGTCTTGCCCTGTCGCCCAGGCTGGAGTGCAGTGGTGCAATCTCAGCTCACTGTAACCTCTGCCTCCTGGGTTCAAGCGATTCTCCTGCCTCAGCCTCCCGAGTAGCTGTGACTACAGGCGCACAGTACCACACCTGGACAATTCTGTGTTTCTAGTAGAGACAAGCTTTCACTGTGTTGGCCAGGATGGTCTCGATCTCTGCCTCCATCTCCCAAAGTGTTGGGATTATAGGCATGAGTCACCTGGCCCAGCAGAGGAGGATTTTAATAACCAAGTGGATAGGGTGACCCTTTCCGTGGACACCAGTCAGCCTCCTTCCCCCAGCTCCCAGTGGGCCCATGAAGAAAGTGGCCATGGTGACAGGGATGGAGGTGGCACCTGGGCTCCCACTCACCATGGCCAGCCCTGCTGTGGCCACCCCTGAGTTCCCAGTCAGCCACCACAAAGACCAACCCTGAGTCCCCAGCATGACGCCACTCCCCTAGCTGATCAGCTAGCCTCCGGGGCAGATGGTTACATGGGCAGCTACCCTCTTGGAAGGGGCGGGGGTTGTCCCTGCTGAACTAGATGCTGACTCCAGATGTGATTTCCCTTCCCTGCACACAGCGCTCCTGCCAGAACTACCATCCGTGGACTCAGAACGCCTCATCATCACCATGGTGTCCACGCAGCACTGCTTCTGACCAAGGGACCTCACTTCACAGCCAAAGAAGGGCAGCACTGGGTCTGTTCTTAGGGAAGTCCCTGGTCTGATCATGTTGCCATATATAATTACTTTTGTTTTTGAGACAGTGTTCCACTCTTGTCGCCCAGGCTGGAGTGCAGTGGCGCAACCTCGGCTCACGGCAACCTCTGCCTCCTGGGTTCAAGCAATTCTCCTGCCTCAGCCTCCTAAATAGCTAGGATTACAAGCATGCGCCACCACATCCAGCTACTTTTGTATTTTTAGTAGAGACAGGGTTTCACCGTGTTGGTCAGGCTGGTCTCGAGCTCCTGACCTCAGGTGATCCACCTGCCTCGGCCTCCCAAAGTGTTGGGATTACAGGCATGAGGTACTGCGCCTGGCCTATAATTTTTTAAATTATCTTCTTATCACCCCTGTAGGAACCTCCTGCAACAAAAACTTCACAGCAACGGCGACAGGCAGAGGCTGATTCTCTCCAGGTTGAGACGCACATGCACTGGACCCAGCCAGGCCCAGGCACGCATCCAATGCCCGCCCACCTTGCGCCAGGCCCAGCTACGGGCCACTGCAGCCTTCCCGCATCTCCTCCTGGGGACACAGGCGGCAGCAGACCTGGGCTCCTCTGAACCCAGGAACAGACGCCCCCAGCGGCAACCATCTGTGAGCCCAGCACGAGGCTCCCAGCCGCCCCTCCCATCACCACCTGCAGATTCAGTCCATTTCCAGCTCCTCGCCACCCAGGAGAAGCAAAGCTCGTGTGAGCGCTCGAGGTGGCAACTGCCATGCCTCAGCCCACGCCCGCCCTACCTGTGCTGGAGAGCTTCTGCAAGGCGACTCGCAGGCGCTGCAGGGCCACGGGCGACACTTCATAGCGGTAAAAGTCCATTGCTGGAACCTTCTGGCACCTTCCAAACACTCCATCTGTGAGAAGGGAAGCAGAGAAGACAGAATGAGACGTTTCATTTTCAGAGAGCAGGAAGGTGTCACACATGTCCTTGCGGTGTGTTCTGGTCACGTGCCACGGTGAGGCTTTGGAGCACGGCTCACCAGAGGGCTGCCAGGACCCGGAAGGGACCGGAAAGTTCTGGTTTGTTAAATCAAAACCGAGCTTTGTGGAAAACACAAATGCCTAGTTGGAGAGAAAGGGCGCAGGAGTCCGGTGTGGCTGGAATGTTTCCATTCCACTGTCCTCTATGACCCCGAGGGCCTCCTTTTACGTAATTTTTTTTTGTAAAACTTGCTTCTGACAACTCAGTGACAATGGAAAAAGTAAAGTCAATAACATTCTGGGCCAGTTTTCCAGATGAAAACACAACACCCGGGGAAATATAAATACTAATTTGTAGGAGCTGCAAGGATCCTGGCGACGTCTCTGCCCGGGCTGCGTGGGAGGCAAGGGCGGCCTCCAGGGCTGCTTTCTGGCCGAGGCTGGCAAACTATGTGGTACTAATGGGGACTAATTTATTTAGCTCTATTCCTTTGGTCTGAAACGCAGACTCTGCTCATCAACATCCTTTCCTACCACACCTTCTAATTAATTTAGACCCTAATTAGTCCTTATTTGGCAAATTGTTCACTTTGAGACGAGCTTCCCGTGGGGGTTTCAAACATTCAAATTACCTTCTTTGGTGCACACAAAAGACGAATTCAGGCACTACAGCTTCCACACAGGGCGGCCATCTGCGGCTTCGGCCAGGTGGAAGGGGAAATGGCCTCCTGTATTATTCACTATGGTTTCCTCGGGCAGCTTGGCTGAAGAAAGCCATTCAAATGCAACAAGTGCAATTAGCAGAAACACATTGCCGAGAGCCAGGCTGACGCAGTAATTGCTGGTCTGATATTACATATATGCTCAGACGGTGCACCGGGTGATTAGCAGAAAATAACCTCCAGTATTGCAAGCATCTTGCAGGGTTCTATGGGACTCTGCAAAGCCCAAAGAATACAGGAGGCAGCCTGGCAGCTGCGCAGGCCAGCAGGCGGACAATGGCGAGGAGGAGACGCCAGGCCTGCGCAATTTCCCTCTGTGCAGCCCAGCCACGCTGCCTCCTGTGTGAGCTGGACCAAGATCCCTGCGAGGCCACACAAAAGCAGAGGGCTCTCAGGGACGCCTGCAGAGACCAGCTCCACCCACTGTCCATGATGGACGGTGAGAAGTGGGAGGAGGAGGGACAAAGGGGCGAAGAGGGAAAAATATGGAATGACTTAAAACATACCTAATGTTTGTACTCTACTTTTCAAATGAAAATGTCTTGAAAATGCAAAGGCAACAAGCAGGAACTGGATGGCTCATTGAGATGGCCCAACTCCGTGCTCACAATGGAGAACTCTCCTGGGCGTCAGGACCAAGGCCTCGGGGCCACACAGGGGGAGTAGGAAGAACCAGAAGCCAGGTTCCCAGACCCCAAGTTACTTTACAGTTCAAATAAGGTAACCATTGATCCTAATCCTAGGCCAGGGCCTGCAGGGTCTTCTGATCCCTGAGGTTGGCACAGGCTCAGAAGCCCAGGGCTCCACTCTGCAGCCGTGCCCAGAGTGCCCCCCCACCCTCAAAGGAAGGTGCTCTTGGCCGGCCCCAGAGCAGTGACAGTGCCCGGCCGCCCACAGCTCTCCTAGCCACTTGTGCACACTGGAAAATGCACGCCGGGGTGGACGTGTGTGGCCAGCTCAGGGCATGGCAGAGCCTGCTGGTCCTGGCCTCACTTGGCCACTCCAGTGTCTGCACACAAGGCTTGGTGATTTGGTACCAAATACAGGAGAAGCACATCTGTGGGTAGCCAACGCTTCCCACACACCGCTGAGACTCACCAGCCCGAGGATACTCACGAAGTCACTCAGGCTTCCATAAATTAAAATGGCCACGGCAGCCATCGCTTCCCACACGCCGCTGACACTCACCAGCCCAAGGAGACCCACGAAGTCACTCGGGCTTCCACAAAGAAAACGGCCACGGCAGCCATCGCTTCCCACATGCCGCTGACACTCACCAGCCGGAGGAGACCCACGAAGTCACTCGGGCTTCCACAAAGAAAAATGGCCACGGCAGCCATCGCTTCCCACACGCTGCTGAGACTCACCAGCCCGAGGACACTCACGAAGTCACTCGGGCTTCCACAAGAAAAACGGCCACGGCAGCCATCGCTTCCCACATTGATAGGAGAGTCCCAAGCAAATCGCTTCTCAAGCGTAACTGCCTCGTTCTTTACATTTTGTTTCTTGCATACAATGTCATGTTTTCAGAACAACATATATTAGGCTTTCTTGAAAACGTTCTTTTAAACATGTATTTAGAATATACAGAATATAATGTATAATATTGTTTGTGCTTTTAAAGTCAGTTTTAGCTGATACTTTTAATGACTTGACAATTGAGATAAAGTAGCCACTGACTCTCTTTGCCTCGGCCTATCGCTGAGCTGACAGACACCATCCCAGTGCACTGGTAATAATTATCTTTACAGCAGTGTAGACTACAGCAGGATGGAGTGGAAAGTACGGATGTTTTCCATGCATTCCTCACACACACACATACACACACAGCCTCCCTCTCTCTCTCACACACACAGCCTCCCTCTCTCTCTCACACACACACAGCCTCCCTCTCTCTCACACACACACAGCCTCCCTCTCTCTCACACACACAGCCTCCCTCTCACACACACAGCCTCCCTCTCTCACACACACAGCCTCCCTCACACACACACACAGCCTCCATCACACACACACACACAAGCCTCCCTCTCACACACACACAGCCTCCCTCTCACACACACAGCCTCCCTCTCTCACACACACAGCCTCCCTCACACACACACACACAAGCCTCCCTCTATCACACACACACACAGCCTCCCTCTCTCTCACACACACAGCCTCCCTCACACACACACAGAGCCTCCCTCTATCACACACACACACACAGCCTCCCTCTCTCTCACACACACAGCCTCCCTCACACACACACACAGCCTCCCTCTCTACACACAGGCTCCCTCACACACACACAGCCTCCCTCTATCACACACACACACACACACACACACAGCCTCCCTCTCACACACACACAGGCTCCCTCACACACAGCCTCCCTCTATCACACACACACACACACATACACAGCCTCCCTCTCACACACACACAGGCTCCCTCACACACACACAGCCTTCATCACACACACACACACACAGCCTCCCTGTCACACACAGCCTCCCTCTCATACACACAAGCTACACACACACACAGCCTACCCACACTCACACACAGCCTTCATCTCACACACAGCCTTCCGTAAACACACACACACACAGCCTCCCTCTCACACACACACACACATACAGCCTCTGCACACACATACACAGCCTTCCTCACACACATACACAGCCTTCCTCACATGCACACACAGCCTTCGTCACACACACACACACACACACACACACACACAGCCTATCCACACACATGCACACACATACACACACACACCCTCCAGCATTATCAACCTCCCCCACCAAAGCAGCATGTCAGTTAGAATTGACAAGCCCACACTGACATATCCTTGTTACCCGGAGTCCACGGTTTGTGCAGAGGCCACTCTGTTGTGTACATTCTGTGTGTTTGGAAGACATACGATCCCACGGCCCTACATGCCTGTGCACTGCCTGCTCCCCGTCCCCCACCCCGGCCACGGACCCCTGTCTGTCTCCACCATTTTCCTCATCCAGAGTGTCGGAATTGGAATCACACAGTGTGTGGCCTTTCCAGGCTGGCTTCTTTCACTCGGTAGCATGTATGGAAGGGCCTCCACGTGTTTCTGTGGCTGGTGGCTCCTTTCTCTGTGGCACTGAATGAAGCCCACTGCTTGCCTGTGCCACGGATCCTTCTCCACCAATGGAAGGGCATCCTGGTCGCTTCCCCAGTCTCGGCAGTTATGAGTAACTGCACCATCTTTCACTCTCACCAGCGGGGATGGCGCCTCCGTCACCCACGTCCTCACCACGGTCACATCAGCGTCACAGCCTGTGCCATCTTTCACTCTCACCAGCGGGGATGGCGCCCCCATCGCCCACGTCCTCACCACGGTCACATCAGCGTCACAGCCTGTGCCATCTTCACTCTCACCAGTGGGGATGGCGCCCCCGTCGCCCACGTCCTCACCACAGTCACATCGGCGTCACAGTGGCCGCACCGTCTTTCACTCTCACCAGTGGGGATGGCGTTCCCATCGCCCACGTCCTCACAGCAGTCACATCAGCGTCACAGGCTGCGCCATCTTCACTCTCACCAGTGGGGATGGCGCCCCCGTCGCCCACGTCCTCACAACAGTCACATCAGCGTCACAGGCTGCGCCATCTTCACTCTCACCAGTGGGGATGGCGTTCCTGTCGCCCACGTCCTCACAACAATCACATGGAAGTCGCCTCACCAGCTAACCATTTAATCACCCTCGAAATTACCCAGAACCCCAGCCCTCGGGCCCTATCCTCTGCACGCAGCCTTTGCAGGACTCCTGTCTTAGTGCTTCTGGGACACAGCCAAGACCCCACCTGGGATCTGACCTTGCTCACGGTCTCCCCATGAACTCTCTTCTACTTCCGACTCCGTTTTCTGCATTATGGCCCTGCACCCAATCGACATAACCCCATCATTGGAGCCCGGACTGACCCATCCACTTGCACGGTCCTGCAGGCCACGCCGCACGAGCTCCCAGCTGGAAGTGCATTGCCACAGCAGCAGCTGAGGCAGGAGGCCTTCGGTGATGAAGCACCCCCGTGAGATTCTCGGAACCAGGGTCCTGCCCTTCTTCCAGAACTGGCATTCCATGAGCGACCCTGATTCCAAGTCTCACCACTGGCAACTGAGTTCAAATTGGGAGCTGCCTGAAAATCATGGGAGATGAGAAGGGGTTTGCCTGTGAAAACTGTGGGCTCCTGTCCACCCACCATCAGCCACTGTCACCATCAAAGCACTCGTGTGTGCACATATATGTGTATGCGTGAATACTTATACAGAAACATGTGCACAGCGGCTAACTCACACACATACACGTGCTCAGCGGCTAACACACGCACAGCCAGTGACTCACACACGTCCATGCACCCAGCTGGTAACTCTCACACTTCCACGCACCCAGCCGGTAACTCCAGGCATGACCACGCACACAGCGGCTAACTCATACATATCCGCACCCCAGCCAGTGACTCACACATGTCCATGCACCCAGCCGGTAACTCAGGCACCTTCATGCGCCTGGCCAGTAACTCACACACGTACACGCGCACAGCGGCTAACTCACGCACGTCCACACGCACAGCCAGTGACTCACGCATGTCCATGCACCCAGCCAGTAACTCAGGCACCTTCACGCGCCTGGCCAGTAACTCACACACGTACACGAGCACAGCAGCTAACTCATGCATGTCCGCACCCCAGCCAGTGACTCACACATGTCCATGCACCCAGCCGGTAACTCAGGCACCTTCATGCGCCTGGCCAGTAACTCACACACGTACACGCGCACAGCGGCTAACTCACGCACGTCCACACGCACAGCCAGTGACTCACATGTCCATGCACCCAGCTGGTAACTCAGGCACCTTCATGCGCCTGGCCAGTAACTCACACACGTACACGCGCACAGCGGCTAACTCACGCACATCCATACACACAGCCACTAACTCACGCACGTCCACGCGCGCGTCCGGTAAAGACACGTGCATCCGATAAAGACACGCACATCCATACGCATGGCTGCTAACTCACGCACATCCATGTGTGCAGCCAGTAACTCACACACATCCACGCACACGGTTGCTAACTCACGCACGTACATGTGCATAGCTGTTAACTCACGCACGTACATGCACACAGCTGGTAACTTGTACACGTACATGTGCACAGCCACTAACTCATACACATACACGCACACAGCCGCTGACTCATACACATACATGTGTGCAGCCGCTAACAAGTTGAACTGCCAAACTTGCTGCACGGGGCCAAGGATGCCGCTATTCCAACATCATAAACCACCCCAGCAAATACACACTGCCGATGCCTCTGTGTGGACGTCTAACCCCTGTGGTTTCTCAAGGACAGCTCCGGGCCTTTTCCCTCTGTCTTCCCTGCAACACTGGGTGCTCCTGTCAACACGTCCCATCATTTCTGTCCCAGCACCGCCTGCACCTCATAAAGCCCCTTCCTGTTCCAGGAGTGGGTCAGTGCCTTGCCTGCTGCTTGGCCACCTCCGCCCCACACGCTCATCCCGGGGAACAGCACAGCTCTGCCCGGCATCCTGCTTGCATGGCCGGGCTGGGACAGCCGAGGGACATGCACGCAGGAAAAGCAGCCGCTGCAGGCTCCACACTCCAGAGCTTCCAGGATCCCAGGGCAACACGCTCACCATGGATTGTTCAGTTGTAATTGTGGACAAGCTGAGAAAAAGGGCAGGAGAGAGCCTGACAGAGGGCACGACCCTCGCCCAGCGGTCAGACAATGAAGCACGACTGGCCTGAGGACATCGAGGACACTCCAGGCTGAGGCAGCAGCTCTGTGCATGGCAGCACCCGGCCCCGGTGGGCAGCGGGGGACAAGGCCTTGCAGCTCTGATTAACCCCCAGCATTTCTCATCCCCAGCTCCATATGTGAAGCAGGTGATCCTTGTGGGCCTCCAGAGGGTCCTGTTGCTTGGAGATGCTAAGTCTTCGTGACACTCATAGCACCAGAAAACCGTGGACTGAACACAGTGGCTTTGATTCCCCGTGAGAAGAGTGCTCTTACCACGCTTTGCTTAGGTGATTTGCCCAGGCCTGCGCTGATGACATCCTGAGAGACACGTCCAGGCCTGCCCTAGAGGACATCTAAGGAGAAATGGCCCACAGACTCTCACTGTGCATCTGCTGAGAAACACGAGTCACTGTCACCCCACAGTTCTCCACAGGGATCCATACAGGGGCCCCAGACCCCACAGCCAGGAACATCTTCCTTCCACCAAACGCTGTGAGCACGGCCCAGTCCTGGGCAGCGACACGGCTTTCTTACAGGCTGCCGTGGCACAGATTCCAGTGAATGAACCATCTTCTTTTCCCCCTTTTCTAATATCTTTACCTACTTTTACTTATGACTTTTTTACATTCTTATTTAAGGAAATATAACAGGACTTGGGAATTAATGAATACAACATGATCACTTAATGTAGTATTTCAAAGTACGGGAATTAGCTGAGGGCGCTGTTTGAAATGACTGCAATGCTCATACTGCTGTGGGCATTTGTGTAAACAGTGTATTAAGGTAAATGGCATGCATGTGAAAACTGATCTACCTCAGCTCCCTGGAAACTATAAGAACAAAGTTGTTGAATTGTGAGCAAGAAGGGATGGGCAGCAAAGGCACTCCAGTTATGAAGCCTTTGCAGACGAGACGTATCAGAGGCTGTTCCAGCAAGAAGGGCAGGTGAGATGCACATGGCGAACCACGTGGCAGCAGAGCCCGGTGGAGCAAGCACGGCATGTTCCAGGGCTGGGCAGGGACCATGCCCATTTCTAGAATCGCAAAGCCATGGCTGAGACACATGCTCAGGCCTGCAGAACACTGCCTGCAGTAAACACCAAATGCATCTGTTCATGCGCTCCCGCTGACCCTGCCAAGACACAAGGAACAGGCGGTTTGTCTCTACAGCACTCCCTGGGAACACACCCGGGAAGTCCAGGAAGACAGCAGGGCCTGCTGGGGATGTCCCGGGCACCGAACCCAGAGCCTAGAAATGGCAACGCCGCAGGGCTCAGGGTGTGTTGTCCAGGGAGAACCGGTCCCATCTAGTGCCCCACAGGCTACACCCGCCGCAGTTCCCACATCTGGCAGCCAGGGAGGGAGCGCGGCGGCCTCTGATGAAACAATGGCACCCTGCTGTGATTCTTCAAGCTGGTCTGTCACTCACTCACTCTCTGCATCCAAGCAAGTGAGGCCCAGAGGCCGCAGTCACCGGGTGGCCACTAAGGACCACGCAGCAGCAGTGACCCCTCGTGGCCGCCTCCCTGCAGTGCCAGTTCTTCATGGGAGACATCACTAGGGAGCTCTGCTCTGACTCAGGCCTGAAGATGCCGTGGCAGACTCAGGGGCCAGGAGATGAGACGCTGCTGCCCAATACAGCAGGAGAATTAATGTACGCTTACACATGTATACACAATGCACACACACATTCATACCATGCTCACACACATATGCACACTCACTCACACATATGCAGACACAATGCATGCACACATTCTCACATATACACACATGCTCTCCCATGCACACGTTCTCTCACATATGCACATGCTCACACCCACATGCACACACATGCACATCTCACTCCTGCACACATATGCACATGCTCACACATTCTCACATGCACACGTTCTCACACATGCACATGCTCATTCTCACATGCACACACATGCAAACGTTCTCACACCTGCACATGCACATTCTCACATGCACACATTCTCACACATGCACATGCTCACACATTCTCACATGCACATGTGCTCACACCTGTACATGCACACATATGCACATGTTCTCACATGCACACACATGCTCTCACATAAACATTCTCACATGCACATGTTCTCACACATGCACACGTCACACGTATGCACATGCACACATGCACACATTCTCACACATCCACACGTTCTCACACACCTGCTCACACAGGTACACACGTGCACACACAAGTTCTCATTCATGCACACATTCTCACATGCACATGCTTACATGTACGTTATCACATGTACACTGTATGTCATCACATGCACATGCTCATACATGCACATGCCCTCATGCACACACTTACACTCAGAAGAGCAGCAGGAGCCCTCACCAGCCTGGGACAGCCATGCTCCTGGTGTCCTGCTACCAGGCTAGGTCACCCTTTCATTCTTTCCTGCCTGTCCTTCTGGGGTCCCTCAGGACCCTGCCTCTCTCCCATCGCCCCCTCCAGGTGGAGGCTGCCTTGCCAAAGTACCTTTGACCTGTAAATCCCGGTGCCCTGGGACGCTGAAGCTGCCTCTGAAGCTTCCTCCCTGCAGGGAGCTGGCAGTGCTGCCAGGGCTCCCTCAGTCCCACGGGGCTTCTCACAGCAGTGCCACAGATGGAGGAGCCCACTGCTCCATCAGGGTCCCCAGGGGTGTAGCAACAAGAATAAAATCTCCCCCAGCTATTTTTGGAGAAGGGAAAAGCAAAGACAGCTCAGAATCTCTGCCCTGTTGAATTCTCCAGAGGGAGAAAAAGCCCTTTATCTGAATTGATCAAGCACCCGCCACGTGTATTTCTGCAAGGATGCTGTGAAGGTGCTCCTATTCTTGGGAAATAGAAACTGCTGTCCTGGCACCCAACCAAAACTGTTGCAAAAATTCCAGGAGGCCAACAGTGAATCCTGACTGCTAGCAACAGCTTCTGAGGCCAAGGAATTAGGCACTGGCCACAACACGGCCAGGTCAGATTGAAGGAGCCATCGCATCTGTGGGTTTCATCCAAGGCAGGACTGCTATGAAGTCTGAGCAGCTCAGTTCTTAATGAAACTGAAGATAAGCCGAGACCCTATCTTGTTGGAAATTCCTTTATTTTCAAGGATTTCATTATAGTTCTGAGCAGCCACTGACAGGCAGCAGAAGCCAGGGGACACAGTGACAGTGCTGGGAGTGGCCCGCACAGCCTATGTGTCTGCAGAGCAGCGTGAGGTTCTGCCTGGGGAGGAGCCCCACGTCCGGGCAGCACTTGTACTCACAGCAGGAGCCTCGCTGTCCAGAGATGCCAGCTGCCCTTGCGCAAGGAGCGGGGCTCCGCTCCCCTCACCACCCAGAGATCGCAGTGAGGCCCAGGGCGGTGAACCCACCGGCACACAGCACACTGCCCCGAGAGAGGCACATTACAGAAGTCACAGGTGTCTGAGGGCATCAGCCAGCAGCACCGAGGGGCCCAGGCATACCCCCGGCCAGGCTGGGCACTGGGAAGCATGGTGGGTGGTCCTTCCAGGAGGTGAGGAGCAGGCTAGAAGGGGAGCACAGTGAAGACAGCGTCAAGAACACAGCCAGTTATGCCTCCCTCAGTGCGGACCAGCGTGCCCAGCGCTTCCCGGTGTTTTACTTCTAAGGACAGCTTCACCCCCACCCCAAGCCCATGAGGCTCCTCCTCTGTGAAGCAGGCTGTGTGCTGAGTCAAGACCCAGTGCTGCTGTTAGCAGGTGGATGGGTGAGAGGTGAGGGGGTGGAGCCTCATGACGGATCAGCACCCTTGCAAAGAGGCCCCAAGGGCTGCTTGCTCTCCGCCGGACATGTGAGAAGGCAGGAGGAGGGGCCTCGCCAGACGCCAGACATCAGCCCTGCCAGGCCATGACCTTGGAGTCCAGCCTCCAGAGCCGTGAGAAATCCATGGCTGCTGCTGCTAAGCCCCCAGTAGGTGGAACTTAGCACAGCCTGAAAGGACTAAGACACTGTGTATCATTATCCCATTTACACTACGTAGAAATGAAGGCACAGAGAGGTTAAGGGACTCGCTCAAAGCCAGCCTGGGAGTGAGTCGCACCCCAACATCAGTCCACATGGTCCCCACTTCACGCTCTGGGCTGTCCTCTCCCAGAGCCCTCTCTTTTGCTTTAGATTGTGGGTCCCAGCATTTGACTTAGAAAATGCGGTCACCATAGATACGCTGAATGACTGACAGAATGTCATGTCCGTGACCAACTAACAAAATCCCGGGGTCCTTGTCTGGCGACTCTCAACCCAAGAGCCAATGCCTCTGCAAATGTCACTCACACACTCACACATTCACACACTCACCACAGGAGGTGAAGACCACAGACGTCACTCACACTCACACACTCACCATAAGAGCCAACACAGATGTCACTCACACTTACACACTCATAAGAGCCAACACAGATGTCACACTCACCATAAGAGCCAACACAGATGTCACTCACACTCAACATCAGAGCCAACGCTTAGATGTCACTCACACTTACACACTCACCATAAGAGCCGACACAGACGTCACTCACACTCAACATCAGAGCCAACGCTCAGATGTCACTCACACTTACACACTCACCATAGAGCCGACACAGACGTCACTCACACTCAACATCAGAGCCAACGCTCAGATGTCACTCACACTTACACACTCACCATAAGAGCTGACACAGACGTCACTCACACTCAACATCAGAGCCAATGCTCAGATGTCACTCACACTTACACACTCACCATAAGAGCCGACACAGACGTCACTCACACTCAACATCAGAGCCAACGCTCAGATATCACTCACACTTACACACTCACCGTAAGAGCCGACAGACGTCACTCACACATCAGAGCCAACGCTCAGATGTCACTCACACTTACACACTCACCATAAGAGCCGACACAGACGTCACTCACACTCAACATCAGAGCCAACGCTCACAGACGTCACTTACACTCACACTCTCAAGAGCTGACACCACGGGCGTCACTCACACTCACATTCTCAAGAGCTGACACCCACAGACGTCACTCACACTCACACAATCAACATCAGAGCCAATGCTCAGACATTACACACACACTCAACATCAGAGCCAAAGCTCCAGACGTCACACACTCACACTTTCAACATGAGCCGACACCCCACAGATAACACTCAGTCACTCTCAACATAAGAGCTGACACCCACAGACGTCACACTCACACACTCAACATCAGAGCCAATGCTCACAGACATTACACACACACTCAACATCAGAGCCAATGCTCCAGACGTCACTCACACTCACAGTTTCAACATGAGCCGACACCCACAGATGTCACTCAGTCACTCTCAACATTAGAGCTGATGCCCACAGACATCACTCACACTCACACCCCTCACCATAAGAGATGACACCATAGGTGTCACTCACACTCTCACCATAAGAGCTGATACCTGCAGATGTCACTCACACTCATACACTGTCAACTTAGCTAATCCTTATAATCTTTAGTAGCATAAACTGTCACGGCCCTCCCTTCATACTGAGAAATTAGAGCCCAGAGGGTTTGTGTGCCTTGCTTGAGCCCACACAGGAATGGGCAGCTGCAGGAAAGTCTGACTGACACTAGCACCCATGACGGCGTTCAGGAAACAGGATCGATCATTCCAGACACTGGCAGCTCAGGAAACCTCATCATCATGGTCACTTGAGCCTAGACGTTAACAAGGAGAGAAAACCTAACGGCCTCCTGGCCAACAGGAAAAGACAGTTTCTTAATTGGGGTTTCTGTGAGCGACTCTGGTCACCAAAGCTTTGTGTGGAGAGAGCACGTTCTTATAGGAGGCCACAGAGGGTTTTATGAAGAGTAAGCTTTGGAGGTTCAAGAGGACTTGTATTTTCGAGGGAGATGGAACAAGAGAAAGAACAAAGACAAAGGCCACTGGCTTTGGAAGTTCCAGGTAGGAGGAGACAGCGTCTTCTACCCCCATGGAAAATCCTGAAACTACAAGCTGGGCTCAAGGCTGGTATGGCCACAGCGGTCACCCAGAGCTTTCCAATGCCATCCACTCATCCCAGGTGGGGAAACTGAGACTGAGGAAGCAAAACGACTCGGTCACACAAATTTTATAATTTATAAGTGTATATATTTATGTGTGTGTTAGTCCATTTTCACATTGCTATGAAGAACTACCCAAGACTAGGTAATTTATGAAGAAAAGTGATTTAATTGACTCACAGTTCCACAGGGCTGGAGAGGCCTCAGGAAAGTACAGTCATGGCGGAAACACGAAGGAGAAGCAAGTACCTTCTTCATGTGGCGGCAGAATGAATGGGACTGGGGGGAGTGCTATGTTTTTCAACCATCAGATCTCATGAGAAGTCATGCACTGTCACGAGAACAACATGGGGAAACCACCCCCACGGTCCAGTCACCTCCCACCAGGTCCCTCCCTCCCCACACCTCTTTAATCCATTTTGAGTTTATTTTTATATAAGAGAGATAAGACCTAATTTCATTCTTCTGCATGTGGACACCCCAGTTTTCCAAGCATCGTTTACTGAAGACACTGTCCTTTTCCCATTGTGTGTTCTTGGTACTTTTGTTGAAATTCAGTTGAGCATAAGTGCATGGATTCATTTCTGGCTCTCTATTCTGTTACATTAGTTAATTTGTCTATTTGTCTGTTTTGTTGCCAGTACCATGTTGCTTTGGTTATGATAGCTTCATAGCATATTTTGAAAACAGGTGGTGTGATGCCTCCAGCTTTGTTTGGCTCATGATTGCCTTGCCTATTCAGGGTTTTATGTGGTTCCATATGAATTTTAGGATTGCTTTTCTATTTCTGTAAAAAAAAAAAGTCTTTGGAATTTTGATAGGGGTTGCATTGAATCTATAGATTGCTCTAGGTAGTATGGACATTTTAACAATATTAATTTTTTCAATCCATGAACATGGGATACCCATTTATCTCCCTTGTCTTTCATTTCTTTCATCATCTCATAGTCTTCAGTGTACAGGTGTCACCATCTGGGTTACATTAATTCCTATCTATTGCAGTCACACGTTTTTCATGGTTCACTCAAGAAGGTTGTAGCACTCACCTTCTCAAGTGAACCACGTAGGCTGCAGCATTTGCCTATCAAGGGCCTTCCCTTCCTGGGGGGTGCTCCCCCTCTGCTATTGCAGTATCCCAGGATGGTTGTCAATCCCTAAACCTGCTCCCTGGCAGCCCAGGAGCCACAAGAACATCCCATTCCCTGCCCAGTCACTGGTCAGAGGCAGGCCCATGACCCATTCCAAACCAGAGCCCCCTCCCTGATGCTTCTCTTTGGTGGAAGATTGTCTCTTTTCACACAGATTGGTTGCTCAGCACCGTGAACAGGGGTGAACAGGTGGACAAGCAGCCATCTCAACACCACACAAAGAGAGACAAACTGGAGATAAAAGCAGCTGGGAGATGCCACAGATCCTGAAAACTGCACCAGAGCCACCCTGAGTTCCCCCATTCAGCGTCCAGTATGCCCCACATGAGCCTGCATGGGCTTCTGTCACTTGCAATCCTAAGTGGTGAGCTGGGTCAGGCCCCCAACACCTGGGCTCCTTCCCTCCATCACGGGGTTTTCATGCTCGATTGTGAGGTATGGTGATGGCCACAGGCCTGAATCCTAATGGCCACAGTACAAGGCTTCTCACGGAGACTGTCATGTGTCTCCCACCCCAACAAGGTGAACAGTTCTGGGATACTCATCCCTGCTGATTCATTCCAGCTCCCACCCTGGATCCATGCCTCCTGGACAGATTCCATCATCACCCTCCCTCAGGAGGAGGCAGTGCTGAGGACAGCCTGCATCACTGTGCCCCCTGAGTGGTTCCTGAGGGCCCCTAGGGCCTCTCCACATGAGGCCCACCCCCTTCCTGATGTCCAAGAACAGGGGTGTTACTAGCTCTCAGGCACTCCCCTTTCAAACTAGCTCCTGGGATACAGCACGGATTCCTTCCTGCAAATGAGGGGCTCGGTAAGTGGATTGCAGCCTCCTTTGTCTCCCCCAAACATCCTCAAACAGAAGGGCTACCAGGATGTGCGGGGAGCTGCACCGAGACTTGGGTAAGAAGGCGACTCTGGCCTGTTCATCTGATCGCTACTCAAAAGCCACGCAGATGAAGGCTCCGTTGAGCACTGACCCTGAGGCCCTGGGAGTTGCCGCCCATGGAGAAATGCTCAACCTCAGTCAGTGCTTCCGTCTCTGCCCCCACCTGGCAGGACCAAACTCCACCAAAACAGGCAGCTCTTTCCAAGCAGTGGCAGGACTGGCTGGTGCCCGTGTTCCCAGGAAACACACACAGGGTGCCCGCTTCACCCAGGAAGTGCAGAGAGATTAGGATAGAGCCCTGGAGGGATGGAGAGGCTGCTCAGAAGATGCTGAGTGTGGGCCTGCTCCTGGTGTCTGGACTGACGTCTGCACCCACAATCTGCCCATCAATTTTGTCTTCAATGATTTTGGAACTCTCGGGGGTGAGGGAGCCAGAGACAAATAGTAACTGAGAGTCCCAGAACATGTTCATCCCCCTCACCCCACTGGATCTCAGGGCTGCCCTGAGCCGGACGGTGTACGAGCAAAGGTGCCAGAGCTGCTGCCTGGGGGTGCCCAGGGACATGGAGAGCCCCTGCCTCCTGCTGACCACTGGATCCACATCCACACACCTCAGTCATTGCTGACCACTGGATCCACATCCACACACCTCGGTCACTGCTGGCCACTGGATCCACGTCCACACACCTCGGTCACTGCTGGCCACTGGATCCACGTCCACACACCTCGGTCACTGCTGACCACTGGATCCACGTCCACACACCTTGGTCACTGCTGACCACTGGACCCATGTCCACACACCTTGATCACTCACCACTGGCCAGGCCAGTGCCTCGCCCTCACCTCACCCAGCCCCACAGTTCAGATGAGGAAACTGAGGCAGAGAGAGAACCAAGTAGCTGGATTCTAGGCTGTCTATCAATAAAATGCAGAAGGCAGAAAAAAACTGATTTTCCAAAAGTAAAAAAAGTTTTGGAATACAAACCAATTTGTGTGGTGTTTACCAAAGTACACTGTCTCACTGTCTCTCCCAGCTCTTCCGAATCCCACTCTGCAGGCCTGTGCCACGGCCCATTCAGGTGCCAGTTCTGCCCACTGCCTGGGAATCCCTGCAGAGAATGGCAGAGCATACCTGAGCTGTTTCCAGAGCCCAGTTACCCCATTCAGAAATGAAAACGGCTTTGGGGAAGGCTGTGTCCATGTGTCAGCATCACGCTGTTACGGGGGAGGCAGAGGGGCGCACTGAGGGCAGCTCTCACCACCTCAAGGGCATGGGTAGGGTGCAGGAGGGGCCTGTGCTACCACCTCCACCAGCCCAGGGGTTCTGCCCCTTCAGAAGGAGGGGGCGAGGAGGCGGACTCGCCCGCTGGCACCACTGGCCACAGCATGCTAACCCCTAGCTCCCTCCTGCTGCACCCCACAAACCAGCCTTCCTCCTCTGTGCCCACAGGGCCTGGGACAGTTGGGCCCCATCCCTGAGTCCCTTTTGGGTCTCTAATTGCTGGACACAAAGTCTAAGCCTAGGGCCCCCTGCAGGGCTGCAGCTGTCTGGGTGACTCACACGCTGTGCCTGCTTTCCCTCATTGCTCACACGGCAGCCAACACAATCACTCAAACCCCCATTTGTGAAAGTAAGTGGCCTTTAAGGGATGCTAAAACATTACGTGCACTTTAGCTCCAAGTTTCTTACTACATGGTTACCTACACGTGACACAGTGGAAGGAACAACCTTATTGACACCTCATCCTTCTCGAGGGCAAGAGAGTGTAACCCAACAAGTCCATGTGAACACCCTGCCCTGGCATCAGGCAGCCCGGCCAGTCACAGTAAGACACGGCCCCAGGGGAGGAGCCTTCTGAGTGACACAGAGAATTTTCATTCACAGAGGCTTGAACTCTGACAGTCAGAAGAACTGGTGACTACAAAGGCAGCAGAACAGGCAGGGCTGAGAAGAAAGTGCGCAGTGCTCCCTCCTGACCGCTCCCCCAGCCCGGCTCCCCCGCACTGCCTCGTTCCCCTCTTGGACCCCTTCCTCTCCGGCCCCTCTCCTCCCCGGCCCCTCCCCGTCCGACCCCTCTACTCCCTGGCCCCCTCTCCCCTGGCCCCTCTCCCCACCCCCCCCTCCCCCCCCGACCCCTCTCCCCCCACCCCCGACCACTCTCCACCCAACCCTCTCCCCCCAACCCCTCTCCCCCCCCCACCACTCTCCCCCCGACCTCTCTCCTCCCTGACCCCCCTCCCCCCCCCGACCCCTCTCCCGCCGCCCCTTCTCCCCCGACCTCTCTCTTCCCTGGCGTCTCTCCTCCCTGCCCACTCCCTCCTTGTTCACTCCCCCTCCTGACTGCTCCCCTCCCTGGCCAGCTACCCTGGAGCAAACTTGCACAAGCACACTGAGGGACCCAAGGGTCAGCTTTGGTGGGCGTTATCCAGAAATGCATTAGAATGGCTCCTCCCACTCCTGTGATGATGACTGGACCCTGAGGCGGTCAGGCGCTGCCATGCTGCGGCCGATCTGTGGCTGTATTAAAGCTCTCATTGCCCCCCCGAAGGAGAGGTCAGGCAGCAGAAGCATTGGGCAGCTAGAAATAGGAGGCTCGGGCCCCATGCATTTCAGAGGCGTAATTGGGGTAGGCTGGTATTGGTAATCCTGAGCACCATATTGATTGTCAAAAATGAATCACACCTGAGCCTCAAAGCTCTCAGCCCTTCCCTGCAAAGAAAACTCTCTCTTAGTATTACCAAATATGGCTTTCGATCCCTGAATCTAAATGTTTCGGGTGAGAGCAGAAATAGATTTTCAAATGGAGACATTAACCTTCTGAGCTGCGGCTGCCTGGCTCTCTCTGCCTGTTACCCTGTTTCTGGAACGTGGCAGCAGTTTTCGCCGCACCAGGGGCTGTGCCAGGCCACCCAGTGACAGACAGGCCACCCTTGGCCAACAGGCCAGACACTCACTCCCATTCCGGTGTCCTAACAGCAGGCCAACAGATTGCACCCTGTTAGTATTTAGAATAACCAAGCTTTTTATCAGAAGTTGAAGAGATTAGCAGCACGTCTCTCATCCAAAAACTGAGGTCCCCCAGCCGTGCCGCCCACGGGGGCACCTCCTGCCTCACGCCACATCACCCAATGCCACAGTGCAGACACGCTCCTCGCCCTCAGCCCTCACGGGACACTCTAGCCTCCCACTGTTTTCCCTAATAGAAAACAACACAATAAAAGTTAAGGTCAAAGTCAAAAGATGACACATCACTCAGGGCCGTGTAAAATCCAGGATGTGTAAACAGGTCCTAAAAAACATAATGAGTGGACATTCGCTGGCTACGCACAATGCTGAAGTTGTGGCTGGAAGCTTTCTTTACATTTGCCTGAGACCACACTGGCCACACACACCTAAGACCGTCTGCCGTCTCCTGAGTTCTATTAAGAGACAATGAGGAAACAGCAATTGGAATGGGGTTTCCGGTTGCAGGCGGCAGGGCAGGAGCAAGACGTCTCACCGCCCCAGCAGAAAACTGAAAGCAAATATGCAGTGCTGAGACGGTCACCAGCAACATCCGAGAACCCAAAGGTGAGGATGGGACGGGTCCTGGGGCCACCAGAATGGAAAAGCCCGAGCAGACAGACAGCAAGAGACCCGGACCTCACACCCGCAACGCCCCTCCCCATAACCTGCCTGGCACCCAGTACACAATAAATTTTCCCTTGACACAGTCTCTGCACTCAAAAGGGTGAGATCAAAGTGAACAACCAGAGTCCCCCTCACTTGGGTGCCCTGGTGGAGACCTCTCCCTGCCTCAACCCATGGGGGAGCGTCCTGAGTGCCTGAAGGGAGAAACCCCCCTGAGGAAGACCAGAGACAGAGGTGGGGGTGGGGCTACAGTCCCCAGCCCTGGAATCTCTGCTCTGCAACTGGGCCAACGGAGGCACCAGAGTGGCCCCTCGCAGCCCCACCTGCAGGAGCTGTGCTCCCCAGGGCCTCTCCAGCCTTCCCACATTATCAGGACATCCCCCTTTGGGACAGGCACTGCTTTCGTCGTCGCTGAGTTGAACCTGGGATTAAAGTGCCATCTAGTGCCCAAAAGGAGGCAGCAACCTAGCAAGAAGAAAACATTCCACAGATAAATCACGAAGAATCGCTAAGCAAATGCCCAGCAAAAACCAGAACAAGCCAAACAGAGAAGACTGGGATAAACAACCATTCAGTGCCATGACACAGACACACATGCACACACCAAAGAGCCACAAATGGGACCATGGCCTCCCCAAACAGACAAAGCCAAGAACCAATGACTTTTGTGACCTCTCACCAAGAAATCAAAATGGCAGTCTTAAGGAAACTTGGGGATCTCCAAGATAACACAGGAGAGCAATTCAGAAATTCATCAGAGAAATTTAACAAAAAGATTGAAATAATTTTTAAAAATCAGAAGTCTTGAAGCAAAAATACATTTGGTGAACTGAGGAAGTCCATGACAAGCTCTCAACAGCAGAGGAAAGAATCAATGAGCTTCAAGACAGGCTGTCTGAAAATACACAGAGGAGGAAAGGGAATGAAGAAGGAAAGATAACCTACAAGCTACAGAAAATTACCTCAAAACACCAAATCTAAGAATTACTGCTGTTCAAGAGGGAGCTGATCGAGAACTAGAGGTACCAAGCTTACTCAAAGAAACAATAACAGAAAACCTTCTGAAACTTGAAAAAGGTATAAATACCCAGGTACAGGAAAGTCAGAGGACACCAGACTCAACCCAAATAGGACCACCTAAGGCTTGTAATAATTAAACTGTCAAAGTTCAAGGACAAAGAGAAGACCCTAAAGGAAGCAAATAACATATAAAGGAGCTCTGATCTGTATGTCAGCAGACATCTCAATGGACGCCACACAGAGCAGGAAGTGGAATGACATCTTCAAAGTGTTGAAAAACTGTTACCCAAGAATACTGTATCCAGCAAAGCTACTCCTCACATGCAAAGAAGAGATAAAGTCTTTCCCAGACAAACAAAGACTGAGAGAATTCATCACCGTCAAGCCCATCTTGCAATAAATGCTAGAGATTTCTTCATTCAGAAAGAATAAACATACACCAAATGGGGCACCAAAAGGACAGATTCTCATTCCAGCTTTGCCACCAGCCTGCTGTGCAAACCTGGGCAAATCACTTCACTTCTCTGTGCTTCCATTTCCTAAATTGAGACCAATGAATTAGATACTTCCTAAGATCCTTTCCAATCAAATGCTCTGTGTTTGCAGGATGATAGCCAGGGCGCTGCAGTCTAATTGTCTGTAATTTAGCTTTTGTGAGCTGTGAGCACTGTCTGCCTCACTCTCACCTCTATCTCACTCTCCTGCCAGCTGCTCACACCATGTCATCTGTCCACTTATGTCAACAGAGAACTGAAGAAATGCAATGGCAGCTGCAGCCCTGCTCTGGGCTGGCCACTAGCAAGAACGGCAGGAGTAACAGGAGCCGTTGGGCAGGCTGGGCCCCAGAAGCACGTGGTGGAGAAGCCGCAGGAGTGCAGTGGGTTGTCCTTACGAGCCAGAGACAGACTACCCCCATTTACTGGGCTCTGCAGAACTACCCTGGCTACATCCAAAACCCAGTACTCACTGCCAGATGGCAACTGGGAATATCCACGTGCACAGGAGCCAGCCTGAAGGAAGCATCCAGGGAACACAGGGGAAGAGCATGAGTGCGAGCCCCGAGATGACGGGGTAAGACCTCACTCACAGGCAGACACGAACCCTCCACGTGGGGATGTGGGAAGGCTGCTCTTGCCAGAGGCTGATGAGGACCCTGCTGCCTCTCTGATTATCTGGCCTCGAAACAGAATGCAGTTCCAGGCGTCGCCACCCCGCCTAGCAGCCGTCCTGGGATCACAGTGATCGAGCCTTTTTTATTATTATGGAAAACTGCAAGTTTCTTCACAGTGAGATTTCACACACATGTAAATCAATGGAAAATGTCTTTATGTTATTTAAATAAATGATTAAAGTTTTCACAGTTGGGATATAGGACATCCAACATAAAAGACTGCCATTTCTGAAAATAAGGACAATACAAGCTGGTCAACATTGTTGACAAAAATTTCCTGTGGAATCTAAAATAACCAACAGGCCACTCATTTCCCTTTGTCTCACCTAGGACACGCATTCTGTGGTATTTATAAAACCCCACTCAACTTATCATTTTCCTCTTTTGTCCTGAATTCTGGGAGCTCAAAGGCAATCTTAGGGCCCAACCCCAGGAACTCTGCTGACTTTGTGGATGGCACCTTTGCTTCTTTCTCCTTCCCTTTCACATTTCCACTTCAAACTCATCAGTCTCGTGGAATAGCTCTTTGTCGCTTCCTTGGGAGTTTTTGGATGAGGAGAGTTGAACATAATCTAAAACAATAGCAGTGACGCCCTCACCCAGTGTGGCCAGCAATCTGTGAAGCACAGGGCTTGCCACCCAGCAGACAAGAACCCCATGCATACCCCTTACATAAACAGGCCATTTCTGAAGGGCACCACCATCCAGGCACCATACTGAGGGCTAATGTGTAAAATACAAAGGTTGGCCAGGAGCAAGCTGATCTTCGCATTTTACTCATCAGCCCTCAGTATGGTGCTGATGGGTGCAGAGCCTGCGTCTGCAAGGAGCCCACGTTATTTGAGGGGCCAGATAGGCGCACAATTCATAACATAACAAAGCAAAAGGTGAAAAGAGCTAAAAAAGGTAGAAACAATTTCCAATAAATTTTCTCTTAGAATTTTCTATGGGGAAATTAAGAGAAATGGACTGAGTGGGAGAAAGCTGTGGGCCAAGCAAAACCCACCACCATCATCATCAAAACTGCGGCTGGAAAGATGTGAGGGGCCCAGCGCAGGGTCAGGCGGGCCCTGTGCAGGGCGGCAGAGTGGCCTCCGTCTGGCTGCCAGGCCTCTCTGGACTGCAGAGTTTGTTTTGCTGAAAATAACAGAGTGGAACCCAATGGCAGGAGCATCTCCCAGTTCTGAAATTCAAAATCCTGTGCAAAGAACCGGAAAACAACCACCAAGCTTTGAGGATGGAAGAGGGACAGGACGAATGCTGTGAACACAGGGCTCGCCTGCAGGTGGCCCAGGGTGAGGCACTCGCTGGCAGCAAGTCCGTCAGTGTGGAGGGGGAGTGTACTGGGGAAAGCATCCAAATTACAATAAAAAGAGAAAGGAGACAAAACCAAGCCAGCAGTGAGTGCCCGGCTTGCAGGCCTCTGTGGCAGGTCTGTGGGTTCCCTGGCCCGGCGGCACCACCCCAAAGGTGAGGGCCAAGCTGTCATTGCTGCCCTGGGGCAGCACCTCCGTGATTTCGAGGCAGTTTTCACTCTTTCTGGGGAGGTGACAGAAGGTGCCTCCGTGACAGACACAAATGGTGGCTTCCCCGGCTTGCTTGGCAGAGGCCAAGCCATGCTCACCCCAAGCCAGACACGGGCCCAATGCTGGCCTCGAGGGTGCTTGGCAACCTTCATTTGCTGTGGAGCCCAGGTCCACCCAAATCACCAAGGGTGTCATAGGGGCACAGTCAGCTACGGGTGCTAAGAAAAGCATCAGGAGAAGCAGAAGGCGGCTTATCTGTGCAGCTGTCAGCCACCAGCCACCAGCCATCAGCCATCAGCCACCAGCAACCAGCCATCAGCCACCAGCCACCAACCATCAGCCACCAGCGACCAGCCATCAGCCACTAGCCACCAGCCATCAAGTCATCAGCAAGCAGCCATCAGCCACCAGCTACCAGCCATTAGCCACCAACCACCAGCCACTAGCCAGCAGCCATCAGCCACCAGCCACTAGCCAGCAGCCATCAGCCACCAGCCACCAGCCATCAGCCACCAGCTACCAGCCATCAGCCACCAGCCAACAGCCACCAACCACCAGCTACCAGCCAGCAGCCACCAGCCATCAGCCATCAGCTACCAGCAAGCCCATGGCAGCCACTGCCAGGCGACCAGGGCCCAGCTCTTATCTATCCCGTGAGGTTCCAGGGACCATTCTGGGGAGAAAGAAGGGCCTGGTACCAAGGCAGGGAGCTCACAGCTCACAAGACGGGAGGCGCACTGTGTCCAGCAGGGAGACGGGAGGAGCACTGTATCCAGCAGGGGCATCCCATCAGGACAGTGGTGGCTCCAGGAACCCAGCCACTGGCCCTCACCTCAGGCTCGCAGTCCCACCATGAACTAGAACCCAGCCACCGGCCTCGCCTCACGCTCATGGTCCCACCACCAACTAGAGGGCCCCGGCCAAGCCAAGGGTAAAGCAGAGGACATACTCACAAACAGGGGTGCATGGGGCTCCCTCTCCTCCCCCACATGTGTGCATGTGTGTTTCTCTGTCTCTGTCTCTCTCTTTCTCTCTCTGGCCCTCCCACAAGACTTCAGGTGGCTCCTGAGAATGGAGGGCCCCACTTTGTGAGTTACTTGAATACATGAACTCAGCCCAGGACCGTGGGAACAGCAGTCAGACTCGCCCCTGCAGGCCTGGGCTTGCTGCCCAGCATGGGGCCTCTCCCGACACAAGCCACGGAAGGCTGCCCCAAAGCAACCACAGGGAGACCGGAGATGCCCTGCGCCCACCTTTCTTCCGGCCTGGCCTTACACTGCGGCGTGGGCTGAGGTAGCCATGGCGGCCCCCTTTCCCGTCCTTGGCTTTGCCTTTTTCAGGGAGCATGGCCTGGAAGTGCCACCATTCTCAGAAGGATGGGCGGGAGGAGGGCTGCAGGTGGCTCTGCCCTTCATGGCTTCCAGAGACACACGTGAAAGCCCAGTTATCACAATGCTCGGCCCACGGAAATGGTTTCATGAAAATTTACCAAACTTGAAAGCAATGACTCAAAGAAATATGTGTATGTACCCCCATATTCATAGCACATTTCACAGAAGCCAGATGCAGAATCAACCCACAGGTCCAGCAGCTGAGGGGTGGAGAAACAGAGCGTGGTCTATTTACATGGTGGAAAGTGACTCAGCCTCAACAAGGAAGGGAACGTGGACCCAGTCCCTGCCCGACCAGCCCTGAGCATGCGGTGCTGCTGTTAGCCCTCAGCCTCAGTGGGGCACGTGCTCAGGATTCCACCGACGTGTGGCCCCAGATGGTCAGGTTCGCAGAAGGTAGAGTGGGGGTGGCCAGGGGCTGGGGCTGGGGAGTCGGCATTGATGGGTGCAGAGGTTCTGTTTGGGACGACAGAAAGTCCTTCAGCTGGAATGTGGTGATGGTTGTATGGCAGCATGAATGTCCTCAGTGCCACTGAACTATATCCTTAAAATGGTTAAAATGGTCATTCTTAGGTTATGTATACGCTGCTGCAAATTTTTAGGAAGTGATAAAAAGTTTGCTGAATGAACGAGACGCTGGATGGGAGAGACGTCATCCTTACTTAGGGCGTCTGGACCATGAGGCTGACAAGACCATGACATCAACGCCGCAGCATCGCTCCCCCAACCTCAGGAAGGCAGGTGGCATCTGGAAGGCCTGCCAGCGAGGCCACGGCCGGCGAGCCCCTGCTCAGACTCCAGATGTCCAAAGTGACTCATGCGCAGGCAGGAAGATGCTATCGACACGCACAACTTCATCAGATACACGTCCAGCAGGGGCGACCATCGCTCAAGTGGAAAATATCTTGGCTTCCAATTTGAATAGTATCAGATCTTAAGCAGGAAATGAATTCTTTAAATAGTGGATGTTTCTTCAAGAAAATTTAATTTGGTATCACATTGGCCAAGAGCTCACTTGGCGAGGCCAACACAGTCACAAAGGAAAGGCGGTCTTCAGTGCCACCCAGAATCTGCTCAGCCAGCCAGGGGGACCCAGCTGGAGCCATAGAGGGTCTGCTCCCGGGTCAGCATGAAGCCTGTCCCAGGGACTCCTGTGGCCTTCCGGGATTTCCAGCCAGAGGACAACTTTCAGCAACACAGCAACACTCTAGGTTGTTTTTTCAAAAATTAAAAATAATCATAATTCTGTAAAACCAACATGGACTCCTCATTAATTACTGCGCTGCAGCCATAGCTATTTAAAAACCCAGCCCCAGCACAGTTGCCGACAAGCACTGATGAGCAGTCAGGCACATGTGGTGTTGTCAGTGAATGGGTAACGAAAGCAATTTATCTGAAAATTAAAATATGATTAGGAATGGCAGCCCGAGCGAGAGCACACATGCCTGAAGAAGGTGCCGACATGCAGCCAGACCACATTGACTTAGGAGCCTGACGGAATGGCCTTCCTCCTCTGACAGTTTTTAATTTGCAGCACCTTAGCTTAGCCCCTCCCCTGGTGCCCAAGACCTAACATTGGAGATGCCAGCAGTGGAGAGTGGAAGGCAAGCCCCTCAGAGGGACGTCTCACAGCGTTCCTTCAAGAGAGACATGTGAAGGAGGACACGGACCCTGCGTCCACCCTCACCCAGGATGACCCACAGACCCCGCCCACCCTCACCCGGGACAACCCATGGACCCTGCGTCCACCCTCACCCAGGATGACCCACAGACCCCGCATCCACCCTCACCTGGGACAACTCATGGACCCCACATCCACCCTCACCTGGGATGACTCACAGACCCGGCATCTACCCTCACCTGGGATGACCCATGGACCCTGCATCCACCCTCGCCCGGGAAGACCCATGGACCCCACATCCACCCTCACCTGGGACAACCCATGAACCCCGCGTCCACGCTTGCCGGGTTGACCCATAGACCCCACGTCCACCCTCGCCCAGGATGACTCATGGACCCCAAGTCCACCCTCACCCAGGACAACCCATGAACCCCCTGTCCACGCTTGCCCGGGTTGACCCATAGACCCCACGTCCACCCTCGCCTGGGACGACCCATGGACCCCACATCCACTCTCACCTGGACAACCCATGGACCCTGCGTCCACGCTCGCCCCCGGGTTGACTCATGGACCCCGCGTCCACCCTTGCCCAGGATGACCCATGGACCCCGCGTCCACCCTCACCCGGGATGACCCATGGACCCCATGTCCACTCTCACCCAGGACAACCCACGGACTTCCCAGCTTGGACCTCTTTATTCCATCAACATACAGCCCAGCCCAGACCAGAGATGGAGAGAAGCCACAGCCACACCAGCAGGCACCACCTCTCCCGGTCCCTCATCGCCCCAGCTCTCCTAACTCAGCTCCTGGGATGTCCAGAGGAGGAAGCAGAGGAGGCTGCCCCTGCCTGCCCCGCCTCAGCCTGGCATCTCCCAAGGCCAGCACTGCTCCGTGTGGCAGGAGAGTGAAGGGACAGAGCCCCTGTGCCCGAAACTCTCCTCAGGTCACACTGGCCCCAAAACACAGGAAGGAAAAAGTGTCCTCAACCCATTTACAAACAGGGAGAGAAGAAAACATTTCATGTTATTTGTAATTAAAGACAGGCTAATTAAGGCAATGGGACAATTCTGCCCATCAGACCTCAGAGAAGTGAAGGACTTTGTGCGATAACTCAGGCTGCTGGTGAGTGAGATGGACTCATCTGCATTTTGTTGGGTGCAAATTAGGTGTCCCCCTCTGCAAAGGACAAATTTGCAACTTTACTAAAAGTTTTAAAATGGCCAAACCCCAGGACCCCACAGTTTCCCTGCTAAAGATATATTCTGAGGAGATAACTGGGTGTGCACGTAAAACATAAGTCTGGTTCATCCATCACAGCCGCGCTCATCTTGGTGAAAATGCAGAGAAATCAAGGAACTTGAGTCCAGGTAAGACGTAGTGGAGAAGGCAGGGGTCCAAAAGCCCTGCGGATTTGCAAGGGCCAGCGTTCAAACATCCCAGGAGCAGTAGCCCTCAAGGTCACCATCACTCTGGGAACCTTGAGTCAGAGTTAAAAGAGTCAGAATTAAAGAGAGGTCTCAAAATGAGGTCACTGGAGACACAACCACAATTCAGGCCACCGTGTTGTAGGTGGCCCCAGTCCCTGTGATCTGTGGAACAGCTGTGTGAAAACACCCCCATCGAGGGAGCTCCAGGTGTCTCCCCCGGGATTACGTACCACATGTCAGGAGCCGAGGGGGACAGAATTCCGGGGAGCATCACTCCCGAAGGCCCTTTCCCCTGGGGCCAGATGGGCAGCACCATGGAAAGCAGCTCACAGGCCCTTGGCTGAGCCTCCACCTGAGAAGATACGGGAGGACGCTCAGGGAGGCCCCAAGAGGCTGCGGGAGGTCACTCAGGGAGGCCCCGAGAGGGTACGGGAGGATGCTCGGGGAGGCTGCCTCCTCCAAGCCTCTGGAACTAAGTCACACGCAAGCTGGAGCCACTCAAAGCCCGATTTCAGAATAGACAGAACATACAAGTGAAACTCAGCCCATGGCTCTGAATTCACTCTCTGACCAGAAAGGTCCTGCAGTCCCTCTCCGAAGCCTGCACGCAATTCCTGGGGAGCACTCTCCTGACTGCCTTACCTGGAAGGGCCTTACCCAGCCCTGATCATCACATTTCCCCAGACAGACATAAAATCACACCTGCTTAGGAAAGAACTGTGGGTACTGATGCAGTGAGACATGCAAGGTGCCCCCAGGGTGCTCGGCCACTGGAGCTCCAAGGAGAGAGAGCAAGGAGAGGTCAGGAGGGGTCTGAGCCATGGGACCCTTAGGCATGGGCCTGGGAAGTGGCTGGCCTGCATATCAGGTACCCTGGTGTCTGGGTCTCCACCGATGCCTCTGGCAGGTCAGGGAGAGAGGCTGCCAACGGAGAGAGTAGATGGAGGGCTCTCTGGTGTTGATCACAGATGACTAGAATACTACAGAAGGAGGGACTGCTGGCCGGAGACAGCCACACACACAGGCGCAGACACACGTGCACATGGGCACGCCCATGCTTTCCCACACGTCGCCTCCTGCCACATGCTGTTTCCTTCTCTTCTGAAAGGTGAGCGATGACGCAGTTGGTGACCTTCCCACCAATGGGGCTTTGGGAGCAAATCAATTCCTTAAGAGCAGACACCCTTCCTCTCACAACGCTTACCCACAGCAGGGCTTCTGCAGAGCCCCATCCTAACTTCATATTCAGGTGAGTTTGACCAAGAATGTCTTTTTCTGGTTTATAATAACCAATCCGTTTTTTGAATATCTCCTAAGATCTAAGAATACAAGCAGAGACAGAGAGTCACATGTAAATTTAATAATGAGGTTCATATTAAAGGCAGACAGATGTTCAATTAAACATCAGGCTTCAGGCTGACATGCCGACAGCGAGGCTCTCCCTGCATAATTCCCCATCCCAGCACCAGCTTCCGGGAGTTTTCCTCACACAGCTGGGAAGTCGGCATCTGACCCCCAGATGAGTTTGTGGGGCCTTGTCTATACCCTGGGCTCTTCCCCTCTCTCTGTCCACACACAGAGGTCTCCAGGGATGTTTACCTCTAAATACACACCCTGCCAAGGACAGTGGCCTGGAAAGTCACAGGCACTTGACTTCTACCAAAAAAACAAAAAAAAAAGAAAGAATAACAGAATAACATGAGGACAGCCACACCTGAGCAGGCAGCTAACAGCAACAGATTCACTACACACAGCCACCCTCACATGCATGTGCACACGACACACACACACACACACACACATTCACACACACACACACTCTCTCTCTCTCATCCTAAAGTAATGGTCAGTTCTGGTGGTTTATTCCATACTATTCTAACAAATAGCCTTCATGCTTCAGACACAATCTATAAAAACCCCAAACTGAAAATGCTTCCCATAAATTAGGACGCAGAATCACACAGGTGGGAGACCGTCGTGAGCGCACCTCTGTGAACTGCACCCACAGCATGAAGTCTCCTTCGGGTGGGGCGGTCAGAGGGAATTTCTCAGGGTGCTGGAGGCTGCTCGTCGGCACTTCCTACAATAGCAATTTTTGTGCTCCTTACAATCAACAAGGGTGTGACTCTCCCATCTCTCTTCCTCACCCTCCCTTCCCCTTCTCTTCCCTTTGTCTGTCCTCCCTCTCTTCCTGCAAAAGAAGTCACATTACATCGATCCCCTGATATTCAGAGCTCTGATCAATCAGCTGGAGTGACAGGAGAACACGTTCGCTCTGTTCGATTGGAAACAGCGCATGCCCCCGCAGAGCTCAGGTGGAGTTGAAGCCCGTTAGAACTGGCGTGTGTGGTGTCCGCTCCACTGCACATGTGCACAGGCACACAGACAGAGCACCCCTGGGAGAAGCCGCAGCACATGGGTAAGCTGCCAATACCCTGCAAACGGCTCTCTGACTGGGAGATAATGAGGAATCGCCATGGCAACCCAGAGCAACCCCACGTTGCCTTGTTTCCCTGAACACAGAGCCACGGCGGCCCCTCCATCCACCGAGATGCACACGACTGGAAGGACACAGGGCCACGGACTGTATGTGGTTCTTCTCCCACATTCACTGGGATTTGTCCGAAGGACATTTTCAATTTCTGAAATCAGTCGCCATTGACAGCCAGGGTTCTCGTTCCTGAATTCCCATCTTTGCCTCTGGTTACCAGAGATCCAAAGCTGCTGTTGTTTAGCTGATTCCTGTTCCCAGGGTATTGTGAGTAGAAATAAACCATGAAGATAACCAAAGACGTCACAAGGAAAGCAAATAGGATTCAAAACAGCAAGAGCGGCGCCTTTGCTCATTCCAGGGGTGTTTCTGCTGCACAAGCCCATCCGTCCGTGCTGGGCAGTGCTGCTCCCACACACTCAGGGCTGGAAAAACACAGCTTAGGGGTTCAGGGGGAGAGATGCTGACCCCCGCATCGGAAGAGTCCTAGTTAAGTTACCAGGAAAGGCAACAGCACCTGGAATGAGAGACGAGCTCAGGACTCGTGCCCCAGGCTGCAGGGACACCCGCAAGGCTGACTTCTGGGGTCGGCCAGCCCTCGGTGCTCGGGAGCACCTGGCCCAGGCAGGAGCATGCGCCGGCTGCTGTGGCCGCTGAATTAGGAAGTGTGGCGTGGGCACAGATGCCAGAGGCGATGGCCAGGGCGCCAGTCCACACACAGGCATGAACTCCCCATGTGGCCGTGAGCCCCCGGATGCTCCAAGTCCTGTGTTCTCACCTGTAAAATACAGAGGCTATGCTAGACAACTGCTGACCTCCCTTCCTGAGCCCCACAGTGCTCAGAGGTCCTGGGGGTGGGGGCAGGGGAAGGGAGGCCATCGTGGCCATCAGGGGTGGGAGGAAACAGCGGTTCAGAGGACGGAGGCGGCCAACTGGGAGGCCGGGGCGGCAGCACTCACACCATGCTGGAGTCGGGCCGGCTCCAGAGAGCGCGTCAGCTGCCTGCTTACTTCACCATGAGCTAGTTCTTCATGGGCGAACGATGGCGAAATGAGGTTCTGAGTGAACCTCGGCGTTCTGTCCCTTGGAAACAGCCCCAAGAATCTGAGATAAGCTCTACTGATGCTAGTTTTTTCCGGAGAGTAAAAAATAACCTCTTGAACCCGTCCATGGGTATCGGAATGAAGGGACAGTTATTTGGCCTTCTTCAACCGGAGCTCCCCTCTAAAACACAACTCTCCATAATGAGTTCATTTTCAAAAGGTTCAATTATATGAACAGATTCTCCAGCCCGTTTACACATTTCCACCATTGCAGCAGCGTTGGGAATGGCTCATCTGCTCCCACCTTAACTTAGGGCACGTTCCTGTTTCAAGACACCAAATTCCTGAGTTTGACTTTCACTTCTGCAAGTTTCCCAGAGGAGGAAAACCTTCAAACTGAGCTAAGGAATGAACAATATTTGACTAGCACCAGAAGCCACCGAGCATTTTAATACAAACCTTATTGATGAGGCGTTACTGTCCACATCACTGCATATCTAAGTCACAGAATCTGTCCTATAATTCTATAACTTCGACAGACAAGCGTTTACATCACAGGCTGATTCCAGAGGCTTCTGGCCTCCAGGGATATTTGGCAGCAGGCTGAACCCACCTGGAATATCCCTACCGGGACAGAAGCAGAACCCTTCAACGGTGGCAACAGCTTCCCCCGGGAGGCCCCTCTGGGGTTGACTTCAGAGAAGCAAATCTTGACTTTAAGCTTAGAGACTACCTAAAGCTTTCATTCCAAACTTTCTTGAAAAGAAAACCTCGTATTCCTACCACCATCACTCACTGGGCTAACAATAACCACAATTATGACCGTACATGGTAGAAGCCGACACCCACAGCTTGAAAGGCTCAGTGTGGACTTTTGGGTTAAGTTCACGTGAAACCATCGACTCCCAGCCTGTCCTGCCTCCATGGTAACAGAAATGGCAGGCCCGGAATCCAGGAAGCTGACACTGCTGCACGGGGACGTCCAAGGACCAAGGTACACAGCAGCTGGGGGGGGGGGGCTCCAGGGAGGAGGGGCGGTACTCAGCTCCCTCCCCTGCAGGCCCCTCACCCACCAAGTCCTCCTCCCTGTGGCCACATGGAAACTGTAACCTTAGGACAAGGGCTGTGCCAGACCGAGGTGAAGAGGCTGGAACTGTGTGGGTCCAGAGGAGCCAGAGTGTGACGTGTAACACTGACTGAACTGAAGGATGCAAAGTACTGATCCTGGGTGTGTCTGCGAGGGCGCTGTCAAGGAGACTGACATTTGAGTGATCCTGGGTGTGTCTGCGAGGGCGTTGTCAAGGAGACTGACATTTGAGTCAGTGGACTGGGAGAGGCAGGCCCACCCCTCAATCTGGGTGGGCACCATCTCATCAGCTGCCAGTGTGGCCAGAACATAAAGCAGGCAGAAAATTGTGAAGGACTAGACGGGCCCAGCCTCCCAGCCTACATCTCCTCCCATGCTGGATGCTTCCTGCCCTCGAACATTGGACTCCAACTTCAGCCTTGGGACTCAGACTGCAGACGGCCTATTGTGGGACCTTGTGATCATGTGAGTGAATACTTAATAAACTCCCCTTTATATACACACACACACACACACACACACACACACACATATATACACATACACAAAGTCATATGTAAACATACATAAAGTTATATATACATATGTATGAAGTTTTATATATATATATACACACATACATAATGTAATATATACACATATATATATGCATATATATCCTATTAGTTCTGTCCCTCTAGAGAACGCTGACTAATACACAGTGTCCAAAACTGAATTGCCCATCACGTGGTGAGGGTGCCAGGGGGTCAGAACAGGACCCCCCAACCTGGGGCCGCTGGGCAGATGCCATCAGCACCAGGCTGACTCAGGCCATGCATGACATCCGCCTGAACCGAGAGGAAACACCTCCAACCGTTGGTAGAGAAAGTAAAGGGCCAAGGAGAATCTGTTCATTCATCAGTCTTTTCATTGGTAAATATCAGCCCTGAATACACGTCTCCTAATACAAGGATAAAAACGTGGAAACACAGTTACAAACTCACAAAAACAAATTGGAACCTCAAAACATTAAAACCACATGAGAGCTCCAAAATGATTCTGCAACTTGAAAAAGGTAAACTTGTATGGAAGGTGCAGGGAAAAAAAAACAGGCTTTAAAAATTGCAGCTGGAAACCCATGCAAATTCTAAAAAGCATCTGATTTGTGTTCTCAGTCTAATTGAAGAAAATGGCAACCATAGAAAGCAAGATAACAGCACCACAGGCTAGAAGTCGTCACTCTGACGGGGCGGCAGACAGAGCGAGAAGGAAGTCTGTTAGGAGGACAGCGTGGCCGCGTGGGCAGGAGGCCCGATCAAGAAACACCGAGGCCAGAACTGTCCTGGGGAGAGTCAGCTCAGTCACACGAAAGCCACCATGAACACGACCTCAGCTGCAGACAATGGAACCAGGTGATCAACGCTGCAGGAGAAACTGACGCACGGTGATGACTGACCGGGGATTCGGTGTAAAGACAACTGCCTGCTAAAGGCTGGGAGAGGCCAGCACGGTGGCTCAGGTCTATAATCCCAGCACTTTGGGAGGCTGAGGTGGGTGGATCCCCTGAGGTCAGGAGTTTGAGGCCAGCAGGGCGAAACCCCATCTCTACTAAAAATACAAAAGTTAGCCAGGCATGGTGGCACGCACCTGTAGTCTCAGTTACTGAAGAGGCTGAGGCAGGAGAATTGCTGGAACTGGGAGGCAGAGGTTGCAGTGAGCTGAGATCTACCACTGCGCTCCAGCCAGAACAACAGAGCGAGACTCCATCTCAAAAAGAAAAAGAAAAAAAAATAAAGGCCAGGAGAACTAGAATAAATGAAAGGAAGCAACACGCAAAGACAAAAAAACCTTCCACTTCCAAAGATGCTTGCCTGAAGATTCAGAGTTTACTAAACACCACATAAAATGAACATTTTTAAAAGGCCCTTACATGCAACTGTTTTTGAATTCTAAAGAATCAAATGAAATATCAAAATGAAAGCATTTTGGTAGAGTGGCCCATTGTAAGAAAAAAGTAACAAATGTAGCAGCAATTGCCATTTAGGAAATCCGAGAAAAAATAATCTCACTCACAGTAAGATGTAAAACTCTCCAATACCTAGGAATAAACCTGACCAGCTATGTGACGGCAGAGGACAGTAACACGTGGCCACAGGCGTGGACGAGGATGACACGGACACAGTGCCCCAGATGCAAAGCACAGCCCCAACGGCTTAGGTGGATTCAAGTTAAAACTTTTTTTTTTTTTGGTAGAAAAAAATTTAGGCAAAAAAAGGTAGGAAAAAATTAGGTGAGTAGTTATCAGATCCTATAATAAGAAAGCCTTCCTAAACAAGCAGAGGAAAGCAAAGAAAAAGATTAATCTCATTTCATGAAAATTTAACCTTGGATTTTTAAATATATGAGAATGAAATATATCCTTATATTTTACTTGATAAACATTTATAACAATTTTACCAATAAAATTCATAAAAGAAAACATACACTTAGCATAAGAAATGAAAACCAAAACAAGGAGGCATATTTTCCTACACAATTAAAATTTTTCACCAATAAACCTCCACATTGATGAGCTTACGATGCAGCGGGCACCTACGCTGGTGCTGAAGGAGGAACTTTATGCCAGCTCTCGGGGAAAAAGTCGGCAGCTCTCAAAAACGCACACAACAACTGACTTGCAATTTCACTTCTAGGGGAAGGTTCTGAGGAAATGACACATACATGAAAGACGGTTTGCTTCCAAAGATGTGCTTAACTTACTTAAAAATCAGACAGCGAGAAACAAAGAAATTTCCAACCATAGGTGAATAAATTATACCACATTAAAGATCATACTTTTAAACAGATCGCATGAAATGCTTATGATATAGAACTTACTGAGAAAAGAAACATAAGCCCATGTATGCACAATTTTCTGAAAGGGAGAGAGAGATGAACCGCACACACTCAGCGTCTGGCACAGCCCCCGGAGATGAAGCTCCGGGTCACCACTAGACACTCTCGGCAGTCAGCCCTCCGGGGCGCTGGCTGTGGGCAGAAGATCCCCTTGCAGGGCCACACCTTCCGGGGACAGGCACCCGGCTGAGCACTGCAGGCAAGAAGGGAGGCTCCCCCTCCGAGCCCCAGCAGCTCAAACGGGTCCCTGTGGAGTCTCATCTGCCCACCCCACACTGGTCCCCCCAACACTGGTCCCCGGAGCTGGTACCCCCAACGCTTGTCCTTAGAACTGATCCCCCCCCCCCATGCCAGTCCCTGGAGCTGGTCCCCTCCACACTGGTCCCCGCAGCTGGTACCCCCCATGCTGGTCCCCAGAGTACCCCAAGACAGTGCCAGCCTCCAGTCAACCTCTAATTCAGCTTCATGGGTATCTTCCTTTTGGTTTTAATTTCTGTTTTTTATTCAGCTTACATCATCTTTAAGTGCAGAAAACAAACCTTATTAAACAAACAAATCAAAAGGCATGCACAGTCCTGATGAGCTGAGTCTCCAAGCTATGACTCAGCACCCAGGGTCCCAGCAGCCACACAGGGCTGCTAAGACTTCCTGACCTGACGGCTTCTGGGCATCCCTCCTGTGATCTGGGGACACCTGGGCACTCCAGAATATCAAAGGTAACGCTGGGCATGGCCACTACGGGGAGGCTGCTGGGAGGACACGTGCCACAGGGCGGCACAGCCAAGGGTTCACGCAGGTGCGTCTTAAATCAAGGGCTTCCACGCAGAGGAAACTTCTGTGGCTGCACCAAGGTGGCCTTGTCTGAAAAGGAGTATTAACGTCAGCATCTGTAAGACTAATATGACAGTAGATGTGCTTCCCCCAACGCCCGTGCCCGCAGAATCGCGTTATGGGAACAGAGTGCTAAATGGATGCCGTGACCTCGGGCCCAGCCTGTTCTACAGGAAGATGACTTCTGAAATGAATTTTTTGCTATAATTTGCTCTCGCTTTTGCTAAAAGGTTGAAGGCACTTCTATTCCAACTGAGTGTGAGTAACATTAATGTCATAGCATTACCCAGTATGTTCTTAAGCACGCTTATCTTCGGCAAGTATAGTTCTATTGATTGAAGAAAGAAATATTTCTCTTTAGTGAACTAGTGGGCCCAAAGGCTGACAGGCCATCTTTGTATCACACACAGTTACTCTTCAGAGGAAAAAACAGACCAGCTGACCCTGAAGCAGATGAAGTCCCTCCTGGCACCCACATTTGGTTGTTTGGGTTTGGAGATGGCTGTTTTATGCGCAGTTAATGTGATTCATCCATCTTTGCTATGAAGATTTACATTGCAGTGCAGCCAGTTCCCACCAGATGAGAGTTGGAGGAGGAGCAGGATTGGAAATATTCAAATAAATAGCAAGTGCTCCCGCCCACACCTGCAGAGTAGCGGCCAGTGTGCAGGCCAGGAAAGGGAAACGCTCTCGTCTGGCAGCCTCTGGGCCGGGCTCAGGATGGGAGCATAGGGAGGGCCCTCCCATCCCTCTGCGTCTCGGCCTTCGCCAAGCCCAGCATTCTGTCCCTGCCCACCTGGTGCATGGATAACTCTCGAATGCATGGATGAGAAGAGGAGACGCCGTGCGTGGGTGCTGGGGCTGGGCCCTGAGGGGAAACGGGGCAGAGCATGACAACGGCTCCCACGGTGGCAACACGACGCCCACTCGCCCGGCGCTGGAGTCGGGGCTCATGCAGCTGACCCTTCTGACCCTTGAGGCAGGTGCACTTACCATCCCCACCGTAAAATGGGGAAACATAGTCTAGACCTGAGGGGTTTGCTCCGGGTCCTAGCAGCAGTGAAAGGGAAGAGCTGGGTCTCAAATGCCAAAATTCCAATCCCAAAGCTCCGGTGTGAGGAGGGAGCCACCTCCAGGACAGACCGCTGGAAATGGAAATCTCCACAAACACGAATGCGAAAAGCTGATGCTGCAGGTGAAAAACCCGCCAGCAAGGCTGCAGAGCCACCCACATGCTCCCCCGCTCCTGTGAAACCACACCCTGCGGCTCCTGTAGACACACACCTCAGCAGCACAGCAACTCCACTCCTGGACTCTCGCCCAAGAGAAATAAAAGCATCGATCTCTAAAAAGGACTGTACAAGAACGCTTAGAGAGACTTTATTCATAATAGCCAAAAACTGAAAAAGAAAGAAAATAGCCCATGGACAGGAAAATGGATTGGAAACATGGCGCACCCACTCAATGGACCCCACTCAGCACCAGAGACCATCCACACACAGCAAGCACGCAGGCACAGGGACAGAAATTAAAGAACACACACTGCGGAAATGCACAACGCCACGATTGAGACCAGGTGAAACCAAGCACATCCCGCAAAGGAATCGGAGAAGTCATGTCAGGGGCGGGGCTGTGGTCTTACGGGAAAGAGGCACAGAGAACTTTCTGGATAATGTAAATGTTCTAGGTCACAGCAGAGGCAGGGGCTGCATGGTGCACGCATTTGCCATAACTCACAGAACTGAATAAAGTCCACAGATTTCTACTATATGTAAAATTTAACTGGGAAAATGTAAACAGAAAATAACAAAGGGTTGGGCTAAAAATCCCTTCCTGCTTGAAAACACAGAGCATGGTGGCCTGATGCACAGAGGAAAAGACAGATGAGAAACCCCACATCTCCGAGGCTCAGCAGCAGACGTATTTCATGGGGGAAGCCAGCTCTCAGCTGCTCCACGTGGCAGTGAAGCCCTAGACCGAGAGGCAGTGGCCGAGCAGAGCATGAAGTCAGAAGGGTGCCTAAACCTAGCAGCGCTGGGCCTCCCCGAGGCTCCCAATTCACCAGAATTACACCAGGCAAGTACCCACGGCGCATCAGCAAAGGGCTTGTCGTGCGATTCACTGCAAATTCAGTCTCTCATTCAGCAAATATTCACAGAGTGCCCTGGATGCAGGCACAGGCCAGGTCCCGTGTGGCAGCAGACCAGGCTGCTGTGTCTTGGGGCAGGCATTGCAGGACAGCGTGCAAGGCAGCCGGGCCTGAGCGCCTGGTGTGGCCAAACCCAGCTGCCTTGGGGATGTGGTGGGACAGTGCAGATGAAGGTTAATCCATTGCAACTACAGATTTTCCTGAGAAAAGCATCACCGAAATACGCAGGTGGCAGAAAAAATACTGGGTAGAAGTGGGTAGTTTCCCATCAAAGGACCCGCCCTCAAGCCTGGAAACCTGTGGCCCTAAATGGGAACAGGCATTCCTGTTTTCGTGCCCAATGTTGCCTTTCGGCCCACCATGCCCACCTATACCTTACCCATGTAAGCCCAAAACCCCAGGCTCCACAAGCAGAAGAGCAGAGGAGCACAAGAGTGGCGTGGCAGAGAAGAGAAGAGTGCGTGACTGTCAAGAGGAGTTCGGCTGGGACAGTCAGAGAGGAGACTGGCTGTGGGACAGCCGAACTCCGGGGGAAGATCCCCTCTCCCACTCCATCCTCTCTCCAGCTCCCCATCCATCCCACTGAGAGCCATCTCCATCCAGCAATAAAATGCCCCCACATTTACCATCCTTCAATTTATCTGCATGACCTGATTCTTCCTGGACACCAGATAAGAACCTGCGTACCAAGACGCACTGAGCTGGCTAATACTTAAGCCGTCTGTGGATGGCAACCGCTGAGAGAGCCTACAGCACACCCACTAGGGCTCTGGGAGTCGCAGGCACCACACCCCTAGAAGCTACTGCAGGGCCGGAGCCCACAGCACTGGCTCCAGCTCCTGCACTCGCCCATCTGTGCTCCCCCCTTCCCTAAGGCTCTCAGCGCAGCACCAGACGGGTAAGACACACCCATCACACGTCCTGCGAGGAGAGTCAGGGGACTTCATCACGAATCTGGTAACAATTAGGCTCGCGTGTGCTAGTAAAAGCTCAACGTGTTATAGGGAAATAGTTAAATGTAGAATGTATCGGTTTGCACCAAAGAAGAGCAAGGGATGGCCAGTACGTGCAGGAAGAGAGGGCCAGCATCATCACGCATAAGAAAGGGAAAACCCGCAGGGACACCGCCACAAACCCACGGGCTGGGGAGGAAACTCCGGCAATGCAGAGCACTAGGGGGAGGCGGGCAAGTGGCCTGCTCAGCTTGGTGGTGGAGATGCCCATGGGCTGGGGAGGAAAGCCTGGCAATGCAGGGCACTAGGGGGAGGTGGGCAAGTGGCCTGCTCAGCTTGGTGGTGGAGATGCCCACGGGTTGGGGAGGAAACCCTGGCAATGCAGAGCGCTAGGGGAGATGTGCACACATTCTCCCTGGGACCCGGCAATCACAGGCTTTATCATGGACCCAAGAGGAATGAAAATGGGTTCACACAAAACCGGCATCGGTGGTTTTCACAGCTTTACGTATGACAGCCGAAAAGGGGAACAATCCAAACATCCACAGCTGAAGAGTTGACTTTTTTATACACATTCCAGGGACACCACCTGGCAATAAGAAGGGACGGGCCGCTGGTACGGCCCTGCATGGAGGATGTTCAAGGGCAGTGTGCAGGCAGAAGCCTCCCCCACAGTCCACACAGTACAGGGCCCACGGCCACAATGTGGACGCAGCAAGCACCACCCAGAACCAGACCCACGACGGTGAGGAAGTGCTCTGTGTGGTCCAGGTGTGACATAGTCAGTCCTGGCACCAGCTCTGGGTTTTCCAGGTGTGACACAGTCTGTCCTGGTGCCAGCTCTGGGTTTTCCAGGTGTGACACAGTCCTGGTGCCAGCTCTGGGTTTTCCGGGTGTGACACAGTCCTGGTGCCAGCTCTGGGTTTTCCGGGTGTGACACAGTCAGTCCTGGTGCCAGCTCCAGGTTTTCCAGGTGTGACACAGCTGGTCCTGGCGCCAGCTCTGGGTTTTCCAGGTGTGACACAGTCAGTCCTGGTGTCAGCTCCGGGTTTTCTGGGTGTGACAAAGCCAGTCCTGATGCCAGCTCTGGGTTTTCCAGGTGTGACACAGCAGTTCTGGTGCCGGCTCCAGGTTTTCTGGGTGTGACACTGATGGGGGAAGTCCCTCCTCCCAGCCTCTGTGAATTTGTTATTAATAAGTATTTATTGACAGCGCATGTGCAGGCACTCCTCACTCTTGGAGCTGTCAAGGGGAAGTGCTCCCTGCAGGGTGAGGCACAGTGGTGTTGAGAAGCGCTGGGCCAGGACAGGGACTGCACTAGCCAGGTCTGACTATGTGCATGGAAGGGGCGGGGAAGGCTCATAGGCTGTCCCCCAGAGCAGGGGAACAGCAAGGTGAGGGGCCCACACATAGGATGCTCCCTCAAGCAGCCTCAAGAAGGGGCTGAGGACCCCAGGGTGGGGTGACTGGGGTTGGCAGGAGGACTGTGGAAGGGGAAAACTGTTTGCTGTGCAGCATGCCTCTGTGGCAGCCAAGACCCACCTTCATAGGTGGTGTCTACTCAGCACATGTTTGATGAAAGCAAAGAGAGGACTGAAGGAGGGGAGAGAAGGAAGGGAACAAAGAGCCACCTTAATTACACAGGAAGGGAAAGCTGCGTCCTCAGAAACTGGAGTAAAACTCAAACTCACAGCCCATGGGTGGGGTGGGCTCCTAAGAAACAACACAGACAGAAAACAAAGAGGACTCTGAACTCAAACTGACAGCCCATGGGTGGGGGTGGGCTCCTTAAAAATGGCACAGACAGAGGATGGAGAAGACTCCAAATTCAAACTCACAGCACATCCCACAAGTGAGGTGGGGTTCCTAAGAAACAGCACAGATGAAAGAGAAAGACTCCAGGAAGGCCAAAGTCAGTAGACCAACAACAGGTTCACGGGGGCTTGGGTGGATGGAGATGCCCTAGCTGTATTAGTCCATTTTCATGCTGCTAATAAAGACATACCCAAGACTGGGTAATTTATACAGGAAAGAGGTTTAATGGACTCACAGTTCCACATGGCTGGGGGAGGCCTTACAATCACAGTGAAAGGCAAGGAGGAGCAAGTCACATCTTACATGGATGGCAGGAGGCGAAGAGAGAGTGTGTGCAGGGAAACCCCTCTTTATAAAACCATCAGATCTCATGAGACTTATTCACTATCAGGATAACAGCACAGGAAAGACCTGCCCCCATTCAATTACCTTCCACTGGGTCCCTTCCATGACACATGGGAATTGTGGGAGCTACAATTCCAGATAAGATTTCAGTGGGGGACACAGCCAAACCGTATCATTCTGCCCCTGGCCCCTCCCAAATCTCATGTCCTCACATTTCAAAACCAATCATACTTTCCCAAATAGTTCCCCAAAGTCTTATTTCAGCATTAACTCAAAAGTCCACAGTCCAATGTCTCATCTGAGACAAGGCAAGGCCCTTCCACCTATGAGCATGTAAAATCAAAAGCAAGTTACTTACTTCCTAGATATAACGGGGGCATGGGTATTGGGTAAATACAGCCATTCCAAATGGGAGAAATTGGCCAAAACAAAGAAGCTACAGGGCCCACGCAAGTCCAAAATCCAGCAGGGCAGTCAAATCTTAAAGTTCCAAAATGATCTCCTTTGACTCCATGTCAAACATCTGGGTAACGCTGATGCAAGAGGTAGGTTCCCATGGTCTTGGGCAGCTCTGCCCCTGTAGCTTTGCAGGGTAAAACCTCCCCTCCCAGCTGCCTTCACGGGCTGGCATCGAGTGTCTGAGGCTTTTCCAGGCACACAGTGCCAGCTGTTGGTGGATCTACCATTTGGGGTCTGGAGGACAGTGGCTTTCTTCTCACAGCTCCACTAGGCAGTGCCCCAGTAGGGACTCTGTGCAGGGATTCCAACTCCACATTTCCCTTCCACACTTCCATAGCAGAGGTTCTCCATGAGGGCCCCATCCCTGCAGCAAACTTCTGCCTGGGCATTCAGGTGTTTCCATACATCTTCTGAAATCTAAGTGGAGGTTCCCAAACCCCAATTCTTGACTTTTGTGCAGTCACAGGCTTAACACCATTGGAAGCTGACAAGGCTGGGGGCTTGCACCCTCTGAAGCCACGACCTGAGCTCTATGTTGACCCCTTTCAGTAACAACTGAAGCAACTGGGATGTAGGGCATCAAGTCTCTAGGTTGCACACAGCATGGGGGCCCTGGGCCCAGCCCATGTAACCACTTTTTCTTCCTGGGCTTCAGGACCGGTGATGGGAAGGGCTGCCGTGAGGACCTCTGACATGCCCTGACATTTTCCCTATCGTCTTGGGGATTAACATTCAGCTCCTCGTTACTTAAGCAAATTTCTGCGGCTGGCTTGAATTTCTACTCAGAAATTGGGATTTTCTTTTATCACATTGTCAGGCTGCAAACTTTCTGAACTTTATGCTCTGCTTTCCCTGTAAAACCAAGTCCCTTGAACGGCACTCAAGTTACCCACCTCTTGAATGCTTTGCTGCTTAGAAATTTCTTCCATCAGATACCCTAAATCATCTTTCATCAAGTTGAAAGTTCCACAAATCTCTAGGGCAGGGGCAAAAGGCTCCCAGTCTATTTGCTAAAACATAACAAGAGTCACCTTTGTTCCATTTCTCAACACGTTCGTCATCTCCATCTGAGACCACCTCAGCCAGGACCTTACTGTCCATATCGCTATCAGCATTTTAGGCAAAGTCACTCAACAAGTCTCTAGGAAGTTACAAGCTTTCCCACATTTTCCTGTCTTCTTCTGAGCTCTCCAAACTATTCCAGCCCCTGCCTGTTACCCAAGTCCAAAGTCGCTTCCACATTTTCGGGTATCTGCTGCAGTGCCCCACTCTACTGGTACCAATTTACTCTATTAGTCTGTTTTCATACTGTTGATAAAGATATATCCAAGACTGGGCAATTTATACAGGAAAGAGGTTTCATTGACTCACAGTTCCACATGGCTGTGGAGGCCTCACAATCATGGCAAAAGAGCAAGGGATGTCTTGCATGGCAGCAGGTGCAGGAAAACTCCCTTTTACAGAACCATCGGATCTCATGGGACTTATTCACTATCATGAAAACAGCATGGGAAAGACCCGCCCCCATGATTCAAGTACCTCCCACTGGGTCCCTCCCACAACACATGGGAATTGTGGGATTTACAAGTCAAGATGAGATTTGGGTAGGGACACAGCCAAACCGTATCACTAGCCCTAAGGCAGGTGCCAGTCACTTTCCCCTCACCAGAGCACCCTGAGAGCCACAACTGGGAGAGAAATGGCAGGCAGGACCCACCACAGGTCCACCCTGGTAGGCACACATGCACAGGCGCCCGGGCAGCGCAGTTCAGCACAGCCTCGAGACTCCAACTCCCCTCTGCAAGCAGCCGCAGCATTCAGGACGTAGAGGAGGCAGGACCAGGGAGGATGGCGCCACTGCATCACCACACAGGGCTGAAGACCCCTCCACCATGTCCTGGGCAAGCCACACATTTCACCCACTTTTTGGTGTACAACAGCATGGAGTTTGCAAAGTGCCCTATGAAGGCGGGTTTTCTCCTCCCCCACTTCCCTCTTCTCGCCTCAGAAAGTCACCATGAAGGAAAGAAAGGTATAAATCTGTCTTCTGCAAAAATAATTTTTGCAGCCCCATTCCATTCTTGCAGCAGGGCCACGAACCCCAGGGCACGAACCAGTAGCAGAACCAGGCCACGCAGCAGGACACGAGCAACGGTGGGTAAGCATTACCGCCTGAGTTCCGTCTCCTGCCACATCAGCGGTGGCGTTACATTCTCACAGCAGTGCAAACCCTATCGTGAACAGCACACGTGAGGGACCCAGGTTGCACACTCCCTATGATAATCCAATGCCTGATGATTCCAGGGGGAGCTGAGGCAGCGAGGCCAGCACTGGGGCGCAGCTGCAAACACAGATTATCATGAGCAGAGAGCTCTGACTGCACAGAGATCACAATAAATCAATCGCTTGCAGGCGCTTATGAAAACCTTATCCGTGGGCTTTCTACTGGCAAATGAGTTGGAAAAAAGGGCACAATAAATGTAATGTGCTTAGATCATTCCATGTATGTGCTTAGATCATCCACACCCCCAACCGTGGTCCACGGAAAAATTGTCTTCCACGTAACTGGTCCCTGATGTCAAAAAGGTTGGGGACCGCCGTCTTCCAGCATATCCATAAATGGCACACTCCGCCAGTATTCCAGTTTATCATGACGTGATGCCTGGAGACATTAACACTGCTATTAACGCACAAGGGGCCTTGAAGATCCACCACCTGAGCTAACATGAAATGAGGGTTCAAAGGACACACCTAAGGCAAAACTCTCATTCAGCAGAATTTGAAGAAATATTTTGAAGAATTGTTTTTATAACTCATTAAAAAAAGTGATCAGAGGCAAAAGCAGCATGCAGGGTAAGGCGCTTGTGTTAGTGAATGTATCTATTTGATATAATCCACGGGGCCAATATTTGCTTCAGAACAGAGCAATCATGCAGACAATACCATCGCTATAAACAAAATGGGAAATAGCATGGACTTCACATTCTAAAGCGTAGTATTCTCTTCCAAAGGAGAGACTGCCTCACCCTTTGTGGCTGCCGGTTTAAAGTGCCGAGTTTTGCCACGGAATACCCTTTCAATGTCTTATTAAGTGCTTGTAATCAAAGACTTTAAATAGCTTTCTGGGATTCCAAGAAGTGATATTTAAAAATTAACCAGCTATACTGTCAGAAATTTAATTTGAAGTTCAAAAGTCAAGATAAAACTAAAGTCATTAAAACAGAAGGGCCAAAGAACTTTAAGTGGTCAGGAAAGGAAGGCACAGGTTTGTGTTCAATCGCAGAAGAGTCTCAGGGTGTGAGTTCACAGAAACCCCGAGAGCCCGCCTGCTCAGGCGTCCTTCATGCACACACCTACGTCTGAAAAGAGGTGCAAGGTAGTAGCAAACAGCTGTGGCCAATTTGTGATTTTAATGACTGTTTCACAGAATTATGCAATAATGTCGTTAGTATTTTAAACCCTTTGGCATATGAAAGCCACTATGCCCCAGAAATTGTGAGCACACTGAAGGAACCTTTTCACTTGAGTCCTTGGCTTGAAACGCCACCTGTTTGGATGATTGCTTCCTGTTGAGAACCCTGACCGTTTTCAGGGCCAGGAGAGCTTTAAACTCTGCTTACAGCACCCTGTGCACCCTCCGTCTTATCGCCGGCCATCCATTTGCTTCACACACTCGTGATTTCCGTGCACCAGCTACACCCCATCCTGCCTGCTCGCTCAAGGTACCTGACACGCACGTCTATTTGTCTGCTGTCACCCAGGTAGCCACATTTGGAGGTCACCACATGGGAGAAGGAGCTGGCAAGGGCCTGAACTGCCCATTAATTTTGAGGATTTATGGTACCCTGGAAACCAAAAGGACCTCTCAGCCAGACCCCAACACCTCTCTCAGGAGCACAAACACCACAGGGAGGAAGCAGCCGGGCTGTGGGACCATGGGCTGTAAAACTATTCATGCAGGACGCCAGAGGCAGCGCCCAATCTCCAGAGGCTTTCCAGCTGATGTCAGTTAAATGTAGGCACTGACACTATCCATAGTGCAAGAGGGCAGGGGTCCTTCACAGTTATAGATGTCTAGAGTGCAAATAAAAGTACCAGAGCCAGACACTCAGGAAGAGTTCGCTTAGACAGACACAGGAGTTACTGTTTCGGCCAGGACAAATGAGGACAATGTAGAGAAATCCTACATGACAGGAGGGATTAAGCCAGACGGTGTTTGTGGGAGGGAATGAACCTTCCCTTCATCAAAAATTACTGCAAACGCTTTGTGCATAAGACTCATCTGTGTGTTTAAAATAAAAAATTTAATTTACTAATAAATGATTACATTTGACCCTTGAACATGCACTCACTGTAAAAGTTACCAAAGGCACCAAAACTGAAAACTAATTTTCAGAAGCGTCTTCCTGAGTCAGAGGCCGAGCAAACACAATCAGACGTCGGTGTGCACCTCGCCACGTGCGGGCTGCGCTCATCAGTAAAGTCGCCTCCCGCCCTCACGGCAGGAGAGTTGCCCGTGCGACTTCCATCTGGTGCATCAGCTCCCCCAGTGGAGTTTCTTACGCCCGAGTTGTGCGTTCCACACTCCCAGCAGCGCCCCCTGGAACGTGGAATAATAAACATAAAGCCATTTGTCCTCTTCTGATAACAGGACAAGAACCTTAAATGCCTTCTATGTAAACCAACTACACCTCACTATGTGAGTCCCACTGTAACAAAAGCTGCTTTAACATAAAATCCTGGGAGCAACTCCAGAGACCAGAGGCCCAACCAATTTGGGGCGAGAAAGACAGCACTGGGAAAGGAGGTTTTGCTGAGCCCATGCAGATGGACTCTAATGACGTTTCCGACTTTGAAAGGATCTGGAGAAACATTAAGGGTGAAAGTGCAACAGCTGAAGTAGAATGGGCCTCTCTTTTTAAAATCTCATTATATAGCAACCAAAGAGAGCTGTTTTGAGATAAAATGGAAAATCAGAAACCTTGGGCATCCATGAAACATTCACGTTAATTAAAATCCAGCGTAAAATTCCACACCTTGTTTCAGTTCAGTAATTTTAAAAAATTACATTAGTGATAATAATGCCTGAGTCAACAAGGAGGTCCTGACAGTTCTTCCCTTTCAATGGGCTTTAGATATGACACCAAGTCTACGAATGCTGGCACACAGGAAAGTGCATGTTCAGCTGCTGCTGCTGAGCTACGTCATGGCAGAAAACGGTCTCAAGTCCCTGTTTCTAAATTGCCAAGTCTCCCCGGATGAAGGTGGGTTGGTGACCTTGTGCATTTCTCCCATGCTGAATGCCACAGATTTCATCTCCAGGAAGAAGCCTCTGCTGTGTTTCCTCCATAAGCAGAGATGCCCTGAGCCCCTCTTCCCGTGCCTGGAGTCCCTCCTGTGGTCCCCCAAGTCCCTCTTCCTATCCCTGAGTCCCTCCTCCCATTCCCAAGTCCCTCCTCCCATCCCCGAGTCCCTCTTCCCATCCCCGAGTCCCTCCTCCCATGCCCCAAGTCCCTCCTCCCATCCCCCGAGTCCCTCCTCCCATCCCCCAGTCCCTCCTCCCATCCCCCGAGTCCCTCCTCCCATCCCCGAGTCCCTCCTCCCATGCCCCGAGTCCCTCCTCCCATCCCTGAGTCCCTCCTCCCATCCCCAGTCCCTCCTCCCATCCCCCAGTCCCTCCTCCCATCCCCGAGTCCCTCTTCCCATCCCCAGTCCCCCTCCCCATCCCCAGTCCCTCCTCCCATCCCCCGAGTCCCTCCTCCCATCCTCCGAGTCTCTCGTCCCATCCCCCAAGTCCCTCCTCCCATCCCCCGAGTCCCTCCTCCCATCCCTGAGTCCCTCCTCCCATCCCCAGTCCCTCCTCCCATCCCCCGAGTCCCTCCTCCCATCCTTAAGTCCGTCCTCCCATCCCTAGAATCCCTCCTCCCATGAATCAAGTCCCTCCTCCCATCCATCAAGTCCCTCCTCCCATCCCCCAAGTCCCTCCTCCCATCCTTGAGTCCCTCCTCCCATCCCTGAGTCCCTCCTCCCATGCCCAGAGTCCCCTCCTCCCATCCTTGAGTCCCTCCTCCCATCCCCTAGTCCCTCCTCCCATCCCGAGTCCCTCCTTTCATCCCGTAAGTTCCTCCTCCCATCCCCGAGTCCCTCCTCCCACCCCGAGACCCTCCTCCCATGCCCAGAGTCCCTCCTCCCATCCCCGAGTTCCTCCTCCCATCCCCAGAGTTCCTCCTGCTATGCCCCAAGTCCCTCCTCCCATCCCGAGTCCCTCCTTTCATCCCCGAATCCCTCCTCCCATGACCCGAGTCCCTCCTCCCATCCCCCCGAGTCCCTTCTCCCATCCCCCAAGTCCCTCCTCCCATCCCCTGAATCCCTCCTCCCATCCCCCCGAGTCTCTTCTCCCATCCCCAAGTCCCTCCTCCCATCCCCCGAGTCTCTTCTCCCATCCCCCAAGTCCCTCCTCCCATCCCCCGAGTCTCTTCTCCCATCCCCCAAGTCCCTCCTCCCATCCCCCGAGTCTCTTCTCCCATCCCCAAGTCCCTCCTCCCATCCCCCGAGTCTCTTCTCCCATCCCCAAGTCCCTCCTCCCATCCCCCGAGTCTCTTCTCCCATCCCCAAGTCCCTCCTCCCCATCCCCCGAGTCTCTTCTCCCATCCCCAAGTCCCTCCTCCCATCCCCCGAGTCTCTTCTCCCATCCCTGAGTCCCTCCTCCCATGGTGCAAGGGCTGCTTCAGTTCATCCAGGCTCACTCACCCACTTCCTCTCGGGACCACAGTATGCACTTTCCAAGTAGCTTGGTGTGGTCGGGGAGCTTACAGCTATGGATGGGTGCAGGAGATCAGGCCAGTGGAGACATGAACCCACAGAAAGTGTAGCTGAACACACTGTCGGTCATCCAAGTGCTCAAACGTTTAACCTGGAAAAACATGAATCCTTCGATTCCCAATCTTATCCACCATCACCAAATGTAGATGTACAACCTACCAGCAGTCAAGTTCAGGTGAGAAAAACGAAAAGCCCAGCCCTTCGCCGGCACTGGCGCTCCGGCACTGTTGTTTGGGGGAAAGATTCTACTCCAAGTACATTTTGCCGCTGCTTTTCCTTTGCTTTCTGGTTTTTATAGTAAGATTGTTTCAGGGGTAAACAGAAACAAACGTTCCAGCAGGAGAGCGATTGGGGGCTGGAAACCTCTCAGCACCCCGCAGCCACTGTGGGCTCTCTCGGCTGTTTCTCATGCCATCTGCAGTTGCTGACACGTCACTAGGATCCTATGAGCACTCTTTCTTTCACTTCCACAATATCTGTCACTGAATTAATCATCAAAACCTAAGTGACAGGCTCTCTGAGGATGCTCAGCCTTCACCGGTCCCTGCTCCCCCCTCCTAACTGGGATGCACAGGACACTGATGAGCGTGTTTAGAATGTGGCTTTTCCGCATGTCACCAAACTGAGGACGGAGTACAGAAATTTACTTGTGGCTAAAGAATTGCATTTAAATAGACCTAACCATGTCCAAGTTTTGCCTGTATTGTAGAATATGGAACATTTTCTCCCCCCCAACCCCACCCAAGTATTTCTGCTCAGCAGCAGTCAGGATGCTCTTGGCTGCAGAAAATAAAGCGACAGTCCTCAATCTGGAGTGAACTAAGTATTAATGACATTTGTCTCATGTGACCACGACCTCCTCCAGCCTCAGGTACAGCTGAGCCAGTCGGACTTCCTCATGGACCTCTGATCCTGAGGGTGATGCCAACGCCACCACAAACCACATTTACCAAAAGCGGGGGAGTCAGGCTTCCCGGGTAAATCAGAGTGTTGCTTCTGAAGAAGGATGTCAAAGCTGAGAGGCCAAGAAAATAGACATGCATCACAGGAGAAGGAAGAAAAGAAAAATGGCAAAAACACACCAATCTTTTAACGTGGCCAATTTTTATCAGACATCATATGTTGGACCCAAGATAGCACAAGGACAGCAGTGACATCAGGGCACTCTGCGTCCGTCCAGTGCATGGTCAGGAGTAAAACCCCAACATGCTCATCCTCATGGCTCTAACTTTAACACAGTGAGTGCACTTCAATCCCCACGCGTGATAGTCTGTCCATCGTGAGCTGAAATGACGCCATCCTCAACCTGCCGCGGCGCTGATTTCCATAAAGACAGCTTCACCCAGCGCAGCCTCCTGCCCCGCAGAGCCATGGCCAGCAGTGGACAGACGCTCAGGTCGGCATCTGGAAAATCACGTTCGTGTTTGTTTCTGTTTTTACTTTAAGATGAAACTGCAGACACACGTGCATGTAAGTGTAATGGTGTCTACGTATAGACATGTGCATGTTCAGAATGCATAGGTATGTATATACATACACCTGTGCACGTGTTCAGAACATGCAGGCATGTATGTATTTACAGACTTGAAATAAAACAGGAAAATGGCATTCATGACTTGTATCACTGAGAAAAGTCACTCCCGGGGAAACACAAATGTTTTCTCAAACCTCCCTTTTGGTGCCCAAGCACATGTTCTCTGCCCCGGCCCCCCAGCCTGCCTTCCCTGCCCTCCGGCCCTCACTCCTAGGTTTCTCTCCTCCAGGAAACCTCTGCTGCTCCCAAACCCAGAGTGGCTTTGTCCGGGGGGCCTGGCTCAATCTCCCCGTAGATGATCCAGCTCCTGGTGGCCAGGAGTTCGGTGTCAGCCCCACAGAGGCCTGGCCAGGTGCAGGTGACTGTGTGTCCTTTCTCTACATGAGAGAAGGGAAACATTGTATTCTCCCTTATTTGTAACTAATAGACCTTATATTTTAGGACAATTCTAAGTTTACAGAAAAATGAAGTGGAGAGCATAGACAGTTCCCACAGATGCCCTCCCCACCCCCCCGGTTTCCCCCTGTTCTGAAACCTCCTATTAAAACACAGCACACGTTTATCATCAGTGACGCTGACACATCACAAGGTAAAGTCCAGTGTACACAGGGGCTCACCCCGGAGCTGCACATCCTGTGTGTGGATTTGGGCATGCAGTGGCCGGCACAGGTCACTGCAGCATCGGTAGGTGCTGTGCCCCCTGCTGGTCCCTCCTCCCCCGAAGCCCTAGCTGCCGCTGATCTTGTTACTGCCTCTACGGTTTTGCCTTTCCCAGAAAGTCCTGGAGTCCTGCAGCCTTTTCAGAGTAGCTTCTTCCACTCGACCACGGGCATTTAATGTCCCGGGGTCTTTGCATGGCTTGAGGGCTCACTTCTCTTTTGCACTGAATCACCGTCCACTGTCTGAAGCACCACAGGTTACCCATCCATTAGCCCACTAAAAGGGATCCTGGCTGCTTCCAAGTTTTACAATTATTACAGCTACTTTTAAGCCTAATCTTTGATGCAACATTTCTAATGACTTGGTGTCTTCATGTATTAAACACCTGTGTATCGGGTAAGGAGCTCAGTTCCAGGACCGTGGGAGGATGCAGGCTCGGAAGACCCGCACATCTAGAGCCCCATGAGGGGAGCCCGTCCAATGCGGGCAAGTGCCACCCTTGAGACCTGAGCTGGGCTGGGCACCCCCTGTGTGCTTGTGGGGTGAGGGGTCGGGGGCAAGGGACCACGGCCCCCCGTGCTGCTGTGCGCCCATGCAGCTGTGCACGTCCACCTCAGAGCACATTTGTTTGCTGCCAGGTTCCGAGGGAGGAAAAGGCTCATGCCGGGACCACCTGCACTTTCCTGATAACCCCAGTACTCACGGGACCCCAGAGACGTCCCTTCACTCCCAGAACCTTTGTGCTCGGCTTTCCGGGTGGTTCCTTTCATTGCACGCCAACACGGCTGCTGTCCCAAGACAGGATGACCCAGCCCCAGGCGACAGCTCACCCAGGTTCCCAGGCTGTTGGGGCGGCCAACACTCAGAAGCTTCTGGCACTCACAGAATCGGGTCCCGCTCCTTCCAGTTTTCACTTGCAGATCCTAGAAGAGCCCCGGTGTGCCCGGGACCAGGTGAAGTGCTGAGAGGCACCGCGACTTTGCAGAGGGGGCTGTGGAGGGGACGGCGCCTCCTTGCGTTTGCACCCGGGAGCCTCACCACTGGGCCCAGCCCTCCCCTGCCCTCACACCAGCCCTGGTCCTGTTTCAGAACATGGAAAGGCAGAAAGCCAGTAATAAAACCAAGTCTTCTCTGCTATTCTCTTTCATTCCCAATCCTGTCCCATCCTGGTCTCATCGGAGGCCACCGCCTTCCTTCACACACGAGGAATTCAAACTGTAGTTCAAAGATGCAGAGGCTCTCGTGCTGGGGAACACTGGGAACAACGGTGGCCGCACCCAGCCGCCCCTGCCCTGGGCCACACGCATGCAGCTCCACAGAGAGTCCCGGGTCACCACATCCAGCTCTCGAGGGCAGCGGCACCACGGATGGTCCCGGGTCATGTTGAGATCTCAGGGCGGTGGATCCACGGACTGTCCCGGGTCACCTTGAGCTCTTGAGGGTGGCGGCTCAGCAGATGGTCCTGGGTCACGCCAAGCTCTCGAGGGCAGCCCCTGCCTCTGGTTTCTGTCTCCAGGTGTGAGAAACAGTCTGGCCTTAGGTAATGTCCCAGAGTCTCACTGTAACTTAAGATAAAAACTACGTGATTTGCACCGCGTTTCCTCTCTGTGACAGAAATCAGCTCTGAGCCTGACAGGCTGAGCCCACTGAGACATGCCCATCGGGACTACGGTCTTCAGGAACCAAGCTGCCTGTTCAAGCAGAGTCACCTCCAGGCCCGAGGCCCCAGCCCAGAAGCGTTCAAAGCCTGTCAGGACAGTCAACAGATTCAGGATTCGACTCGGGTGAATCCAGAAAACTGCAGTGGGCTTGAGGCTTCTGGATGAGTGCTGAGCCACACAGGGCCTGTGGAGCTGCCCCTCTGCACCTGTGCTCAGAAGCCCCTGAGCCTCCCAGTGCCCACGTGCGCTGCAGCCAGACCGGATGTTCTCAGGAAGTAAGGGCTCTGTACGTCCCCTCTGCCCACCGTGCTGGGCATGGATTTTAGAAAATTAAAGTCCCCAGTTCACAATCCTTCCATGGCCCCCTGGGGATGGCGACAGACCCACTCCCGAGAGCACAGCACACAGCGCCAACACCACACATGGGCAAAGGTGCCTGGCATGCTTGTGGGATATGTGAACACACACAAATGGGCAAAGGGGCACAAAGACCAAAAGCAGAAGAGCTCTCTCTGGCCAGGCGGCCTGCCCAACCTCTGCTGCCCCCACCGGATGTGACTCCAACCCCCTCTCTCCATGGAGCTGCCTCAGGGCTGCAGTCACGTCCTGGCCCCCCCACAGTCCCCATGGCACCTCGGCCACCACGAGCTATGACCACGCTCAACCCTGACCACATCTCTGCTTCCTCCCTCGCTGCCACAGTGCAAAGCTGCTCCATCCTCTGGTGCATTCCACCTCCCCCACCTCCCCCGTGTCCTCCACTGCTCCCAGTAAAGCATCTCCTAGCAGAGGAGCTGCAGCAGCTCACTAGCTGATGCTGTGACATCCATGCAACGCATACATGACCGAGAGGCAGAATCCCAGGGGGTCCTGGAGACAGTGGCTTCTCTCACCCCACACTCAGGGCTGCAGGCATTGACTTCCGCCTCCCTTCACTAAAATTCATCTGCCCCTCTACAGACAAACACACACACGACACACACTATACACATGCAACAACACGCACAACCATGTGCAGATGAAACACACACGCAACTATACATGCCACACACACCAACAGCACACAACACACATGCAACACACAACCATATGCACATGGCACACATACACAAGTATACACATGACACATCAACAGCACACACAACACACTCAACACACACGGCGCTCCTATGGGCACTGTATGTTGGGTTTGTTTCTTCATACTCAGATGTGAACGTATAATAATACTTTAGCTATTGATCTTTCCATTATATTTCTGCTTTGCTGCAGACTATTTTGAGTACAGAACACATTCACACCATGTAGACATCCAAGTGACATGAAATATCTGCAATGTGAAATCAAGCTCCCACCGCTTCCTCCCTCAACAACGAAAAGACTGAGAGGCAAGTGCCTGTTTCATTTTTATTTTGTATCCTTCATTAATATTGTACAGTTTTTCCCTTATAAGTTCTGCACATTTCATCTTACTTGTAGGTGTGATATATTTTATATTGCTATTATAAGTGTGGGATTTTCCTCTATATATGCAAAGTAGCAGTTTAACTGTATGATGATACTAGCTTCTACACTGTATATCTCAGAGCCTTAACAAATCATTTTATTATTGGTACTAAATATTCAGTTAATGTCCTTGAATTTTTCCAGGGAATCATATCATTACAAATAGTGACGACTTTAACTCTTCTTTTCAAAATTGTATTCCCTTATTCCTTTTTCTGGCTTGACTGCCTTGACTGACATCTCCACTAACATATGACAGAACCGTGGTGGCCCCTGGGTATTTCCATTATGTCCCTGACTCTCACGGAACGGGAATGCCTCCAGGGGGCCCCCATGAAGCATGACGCTGGCTTTTGCAACAAGATTAGCTAGGTAGGTGGACAGAGGGAAATGAGAGATAGATAGATGGTAGGTAGGTGGGTGGGGGGATGGACAGATTGATGGATAGATGATGGATAGACAGATGATAGATGATGGATAGGTATAACAGATGGATGGACAGATAGATAGATGGATGATACTAGGTTGGTGCAAAAGTAACTGTGGTTTTGGACTGTAAGGTTTGATGAGCATACTTCTCAGCTCTAACGGTTTCACCAGGATTCAGAAAGCTGCAGTGGGTCAGACGGCCGGCAGACCACCAAACTGACCGTAAGCTTTCTTTGCTGCAAGTTTGGCTTTGGGAAGCGCTTTGGAGTTTCTCTGTCCAGCCGCTGAGCTGGTCATTGCTGGCTGTTGTATAATATTCACTTTTCGTTGCAGGTCACAATCTGATCGAGAAACGGTTCATCGTTGTGTAGAAGATGACACTTCAAAACAATATTTTTTTTGGTTTTCGCTCAGCTCACGAGGCACCCACTTACGGAGCTTTTTCACCTTTCCAACTTGCCTCAAATGCTGAATGACCACAGAATGGTGGAGGCGGAGTTCTTCCCCAGCTGCTCACGCAGTTGCAGGAGGATCAGCTTCCATGATTGCTCTCAGTTGGTCATTGTCAACTTCCGACGGCTGCCGCTACGCTCCTTGTCTTCCAGGCTCTCGTCTCCTCTGCAAAACTTCCTGACCCACCGCTGCACTGCACGTTCGTTGGCAGTTCCTGGGACAAATGCGGTGCTGATGTTGGGAGTTGCCTCTGCTGCTTTACAACCCATTTTGAACTCAAATAAGAAAATTGCTCAAATTTGCTTTTTGTTTAATGTTACGTCCATAGTTTAAAATAAACATAAATAGCAAGTAACAAGCCATTAGCAAAAAAACATAAAGTGAGAAATGTCCATTAAAATGATGTATAACATAAGCACATTTATTTAAGAATGTGTTCCAATGTCCAACGGCAAATTCCAACAATGCAAAAACCACAATTACGTTTGCACAAACCTAATAGATAATAGACTGGGAGATAAGGGACAGACGATTGATCAGGTAGATAGATAGATAGACAGACTGATCCACATGCATGTATTTGGGGTGAGAGAGAGACACACTTAAGCCAAAGAATAAAGTCCAGGAACTGGAATTTTCCTGATCAGCACACAGGCCCAACAGGTCCCAGGTAACAAATACGTACATTTTTGCCAACCCAATTCATGTTTTAGTTTATCCCTGCAGCCAAAACACACAAAAAAACAAGAAACAAAGGACTATCCACGAGGAAGGGTCACAGAACAGACCCACGCTGAGCCGTGTGGGAAACTCACTGTCAGCCTCATTTTAACTCTCAGGTCAGGCTCTAGGAAACCAGGAGGCTTCGATAACATTGCAAGAGTCACCTGAGGTGAACCGTTGCAGGTTTACCCAAAAGTCTGGCTGCCCCCAAATTTGAAATGGACAATCTAGGTTCGTATGGAGTTCCTGGGGAAGGCACGGAATTACATCACAATTCCACGGTGTCCACATGTGGGTTTGCTCCTCACCCTCACAGTCCATCACCCCGGCTGCCCATGCCTGTGATGGGCTCACCTGATGAAAGCTCCTGGGGTGTCTACATGGGGCAGGCACCATCTTTGCACCAAGAGCGCATCCATGGGCCAGCCAAGTCCCCACCTGTGTGAAACTCACATTCTTACCAAATACGACAGCACCACATCAGGTCTTTTTTCTTTTCCTCCACCTCCACTGACTCCCACTGAGCAGCCAGGCCAGGGAGGCCTCCAGTCCTTGGCTGCCTTCACCTTCTGCCAGGGGAAACCTCCAGGACCCCCCCCACGCAGCAACTCCTCTCCACATCCATCACTGGCTCCTGCGGCGGCAGCTCAGCCCACCCCCTGTCGCAATGACCCCCAGGTCTGGTTGTGGTCATTTTACGTGTTAATGTAGTTCTCCAGGGTTTTAGCAATCCGCTACCCGATCCACTACCCTAGGAGATGAACGGGAAGGTGCTTCCACATCTGGCGTGATGAACCCAACTCCACCCAGCCCGATGCAGTGAGGGTCGGCATCAGCCACCGAAGCACTAGCCGCAGGGACGGGCCGAGGATGCGGGACCGCGGCTTCTCACCCTCTGGGGTGGCGTCTGCTCAGGCTCCTCCCAGGATGCATCTCCGTGGCAGCATGTGCTCTAGAACACGGGAGGCTCCGCCCAAATGCCTTTGCGGCCAGACTGGCACCCAGATCCCCAAGAGGCCAGGAATGTCCTGCCTTATGTGGCCTCAGCTTCCGCCAGTGGCTGCCTTGGCTTAAGGCCCCGTGTGGACAGATCTCCTGGTGTCATATGGGAGACCAGAAACCTTTACTTGAAACTCTCAGAACTGTAAACACAGATGCCCAATTCACGGAGACACTGAAATCACATCTGCAAGCCACATGTGGCCAGGAGAGCTCATCCTGCACCCCCAGGAGTGCTGAGGTGAGGCCGGGACCATGCTCAGCACCTTCACTGGGATCTCCACAGGCTCCACCGAGCCGGGAGGGAGACGGTGACCACAAGACAACTCTTCTTTTGTGAGACGGGGAGCACTGGCACGTTCAGAAGTGGAGCACCGTCAGATTCCAATGCTGGACAGCACTCTCTGGGCCCCGGGGAGATTGGCCTCTAGGGGCTGCTGTGTCCCTGTCAGCTCAGCTCAATCGACCCAGCCAGGCCCACGGATGCAGCTGAAGCCCAGGCCAGGAGATGTTGCCAGGCCCTGGGAAGACACGGTGGCCACCACCATCCCCTGACTTACAGGCGATGGCACTGGATGGCCTGAGCCTCATCCAAGTTAGAGGCTTCAGAGCCAGGGTGAAGTTTCCTGAAGGAGATAGAGTCCTGCCATGGATGGCGACAACGTGAACGGCTGCCGGAGTCTCTGAGCCACTGCCCTGTGGGATTCGGATGAGAGGCTGCAGCAGGGGACCCTCCCCTGAATTCACGGCCCGTCGGCTGCTCTGCAGATGTCAGATCCGCCAGCCCCAAGTCAGTGAGCCGATGCCTTGAAATCACCTCTCTATACACACACACATATATATTTACACACTCACAAACCCCATTGATTCTGTATACACACACATATTTACACTCACAAACCCTGTTGATTCTTTATACACACATATATATTTACACACTCAAAGTCCCATTGATTCTGTTTATACACACACATATTTACACACTCATAAACCCCGCTGATTCTCTCTATACACACACATATATTTACACTGACAAACCCCATTGATTCTGTATTCACACACATACATATATTTACACACTCACAAACCCCGCTGATCCTGTTTCTACACACACACACACATATATTTACACGCTAACAAACCTCCTGTTGATTCTCTATATACACACATATATACACACACTCACAAGCCCTGTTGATTCTCTCTATACACACACATATATTTACATACTCACAAACCCCGTTGATTCTCTCTACACACACATATATTTACACTCACAAACCCCCATTGATTCTGTCTCTATTCACACACACACATATATTTACACACTCACAAGCCCTGTTGTCTCTATACATATATATTTACACACTTACAAACCCCTTGTTGATCCTGTTTCTATACACACACACACATATATTTACACACTCACAAACCCTGTTGCTTCTGTTTCTCTGGAGAACCCCAGCTCCACAGCAGCCCCCTCACCACAGAGAATACTTTGGAGGACTCCCCTGGCCGTGAACCCAGCCACCTCTTCCCCACATCAGCTTCACTCTGTAAGTCTCGGCAAAGAGCACCCACGTCTGCACTGCACCAGGAGCCCCTGGGCCCTTCTGAGGGGCCATCGCCCGATCCACAGCCACATTTTCCACAGAAGCCACAGTTCACGTCAATCCCAGCACCAAGGACCCAGACTTCACAACTTCTGGGCTTAGTCCTGCAAGACTGTACCCCATGAGGGCCGGGTACAGATGGGGTGCCCAGGTCACCCACTTTTCTTCCCAGCCGGCAACAAATCCTGGGCTGCCCACAACCTCCTCAGGTGTGACATTTCCTCCGATGACACAGAACTTGGGAAAGCCCTTCACTCACCATCACTGGTTCATTATAAAGGACACAGCTTAAGACGAGCCAAACTGAGGGACGCACAAGGTAGGGTACGGGGAGGGGGCGTTGCGCATTGTGCCTGTCCTGGGTGTCGGGGGGAGGGGAGTCGCGCATCACACCTGTCCTGGGTGCAGGGGGGGAGGGGGATGTCACACGTCACAACTGTCCTGGGTGCATGTGTCACACGTCACAACTGTCCTGGGTGTAGTAGGTCATGCCTGTCCTGGGTGCAAGGGGGGAGGGGATGTCACATGTCACACCTGTCCTGGTGCACAGGGGGAGGGGGATGTCACACGTCACGCCTGTCCTGGGTGCAAGGGGGGAGGGGATGTCACACGTCACACCTGTCCTGGTGCACAGCGGAGGGGGATGTCACACGTCATGCCTGCCCTGGGTGCACCAGGCTCCCTGCACCTGCACATGTCCAGCAACCCACGAGCTACCTGAACCCCTCACTTAGCTCTCTCCGCAGCTTTCATTACGTAGGCATGATAGATGAAATCATTGGCCATTGGTGACTACCCCCCTGAGTTGGGGGGCTTTAGAAAGGCCCAACCCTCTAATTGTGTCTTGTGGCCCCCAGCCCCACCCTGACGCCAGGCAGGGCCCCCAGCCACCCTCTCAGCACACAAAAGACACTCATCGCCCCAGAGACTCCCAGGGTCTCAGGAGCCAGGAGACCAGACTCGAACTCCAAACGCATATATTATTATTAACCCACGTGACACAAAACTTCCTTTTGACCCTCCGGTTCTCAGTGCTGAGCTCGGCCGTGATCCATCTGAAGGCTCGCCCTGGCAACTAGAACCTGCAAACACAGAGGTTTGTTTTCACCCAACATGAGAAGGACCCTGGGAAGGGGAAGGGCTCCAGGTGCAGGCAGGGCAGCGCCTGGGCCTGAAAATCTCCGAGAGAAGCTGAAGGGAACCAGGGGGGCAGAGGGCAACCCCCAGGGCCCCGAAGCCCTCAGCAGGAAGCAGGGGCCGCGACAGAGGTCACACGCACACTTTAGTGAGCGATTCCGAACAGAATAAAACATGGCACTCCTGCTCTGTACAAAGCTGCTTGCGATCAGCCCAGGCTGGAGCACACGAGGAGGACACGCAGCCGTGCCCATGACCCACAGGGAGCGAAAGTGCGCTTTGGCTGAGAAATTCCATTACTTTGGATTTAAGCTCTGAAATGCAAGTTCATTAGAAAAAAGATGTATTGTGCCTTCTTTCCGTGGCGGCCCCTCCATGAATCCTCTGGTCGTTCAAGAATGAAAAACATCAACCCACAGGTTTCCCTCGCACAGATACCAGTATCTGAGTGAATAAGTATGGTTCTGATTATGAGTTATGAAACAAACACTCCTCCTTATTAAATAAATTAAAAATAATGGGATGTGTGAAAGATCAATTCGACAAGAAGGTGCATTTGCAGTAACAGGCTGCCGCCGTCACAAACGGCAACTCTGGACTCAGCCCCCAGTCTGGCTCCTGGAACCGGCCCCGTGAGAGCACGGTGGCAACACGATCCATCCTCATGCGTCGCATTCCCAGAACAGAAAACAGGCTGAACGCAAACCCTGCCCCTCCTGCTTTCCTTCCTTCCCGGCCACATCTTAGTTTTAACAAACCGGCCCTGGGGGAGAAAAGGTGAGAGTCCAGGATGGTTCAGCAAAGGTTGTGGGGATGCCACAGACACATCCAGGGCCCTGGCCCGAGACTCGTAGCAAGGCAGCCCCGGGTGCTGTCCTCCTGTGTGGCCCAGCCTCCTGCATCCACCTCCGGCTGACTCCATAGTGACGTTGTTCACATCCACGGAAGACCAGAAAGATCCTACGGGGCATGAAGCCTCTCGAACGTCTACACAGCACTCAGCTCTGTTTATTCAAACCAACCTTTGTGCAGCAGCTCCGTCCCCACCACCCCGCCGCCCTGTCCCTCCTCCCCCGGCCACTGAGTGTGCACAGACATGTCCCTTGATCTCTGAGGAGCCACCACCTGGGCCACGTCCTCGCACTGTTCTTGCAGCCATGCAGCTCCGTCGTGGCCACTGAGGTGGAAACTGCCTCTCCTGCAGCCAGGCAGCCGGCACCCGGAGCAGCAAGGATCTCGACTCAGAAGTTATTCCCAGGCAGCCAGTGGTGCTAAGTCACAGTCAAACCAGTTTGCTTCATGGGAAACAGACTTGCCTTCAAAGAACATGTAAAGTGGAATTGGGAGGCAGATGGGAGGTGGGAGGCGGAGACCAAGGGAGTCTCTGGGCCCCGAGGCCCTTCTGCCCCAGGACAGTCACAGCAGGCACCCGACCCTGTCCCTTCTTCCGCCTCGAAGCAGGACCATCGCATTGGAGGGCTGCAGCCAAGGAAGGCGGAAACACAGGCATCTGGACACCGAGAGGCTGCTGCTGCTCCCTGCGGCTATGGGAGCTAAGCCCATCCCATGCTGACCACCATCCACTGCCTGGTGCACCTTACCCCGTACCAGAGGCTGCAGAGCCACCTGCCCTGAGCTCTCAGCACCCTTCCCAGGAGAGCTGGCCGATGTCTCCCCAAGCCTCTTCTCGCCCATCGTCCCCGTGACCACCGGCTCCACTCTACAAATGTCCTCTCAAAATGCAAAGCTCAAGGTGCATATGTCATACCCAAAGAGGGCTCCCGAAAAATGGAGGGGCAGGGAGGGCAGGTGACAAGCCATGCCCGCAGGGGCTGCGTCACATGCACTGTGTCCACATCGCAGGAGGAATGAGCCCTCCAGAAACGTTGTGAAACCCACCCCCCACCTCCACTGATTCACCACTTCCAAATTCTGGGGGTGGAAACCCTTGTGACCGCAGCGAGGTGTTCTTCTCTTGCGATGGTTCAGCGCAGTGACTGTACCTTCAATGTTCAGACGTGGAGCTGCAGGGGACAAACCCCTCCAAGCACCCTGAGCCGGCAGCTGCTGCTCCTCCAAAGGTAACACGAATCTGCACTAGAGGCACTGACTGCCAGTCCCCGGAGGGACCCTCTGGGATCAACGGTGGAAGAGAAGCGGGCTGGGAGCCCGTGCCATCCTTCCCAGCCTGGAAGCCCAGGTGGCACCCGCCCTTGTCTGAAGCCATGCTCCCTCTCCAGGCCAAGCTGCACCAGGCCTGAAACCCAGGTCCCAGTTCTGGCACCCAACTGCAGTCAGAAGCCCATCTCTCCTCCGCACGCTGACTGTGGGGGACCCGTCGGCAGCGGGTCCACACCCTGGGAAGGCTTCTCAGCCCACAGCAGCCTCCCCTAGCTTCTTCCTGAGGCTTGAGGTCACCATGAGGAGGATACAAACATCTCGTTTTGTGAGGAGAAATGTCCACCAACCCCACAGGAGGAGGGATCTGCCCCATTTTCCCACCAGCATCCACACTGCCGACCCGAGACACAGAACCGACCCCTGCCAGGACAGAGAGCAGCTGCAGTCCCACCCCAGTCCCACAGCCCTGCCCGGCTGCCCAGGCGGGGTGCAGCCCTGCAGGACTGGGGGACCGGAGGGGGCCCCAGTGCTGAGCCCTGGTCAGTACTGAGGGCAGGGGAGGAGGGGGGGCTACACCCCATCCAGTATGGGGCTGGTGGGGAGCGGAGTGGCCACACCCAGGGGAGGGAATTGTGAGGACTGGACTGGCTTTGGGGGTGACCTTGACCAAGGGACAATGGCCATGCTGGGGCCTCAGTGGAGGGGGCAGAATGAGGGCCAGACTTCCCTTGCCCTCCCCTCCATCTCCTGGGGCCTCGGTGGTGGGTGGGAATGAGGGCAGACCTCCTCTCACCCTCCCTCCATCTCCTGTGTGTTCTCGGGGTGGGGGCTCGGATATGGCCGTGCGGGTCGTCTTTCCCCAAGGAGGAGGGGGGCTGGGCCAGGGGCCACCCCAGACACAGGGTGTGGACACGGGACGCCTCCTGGGAGCTGTGGATGCCCCATAAGACATGTGCACCTGTGGAACCGTGGCTGAGCCGAAGGCATGAATGGGGCAGCCCCCGGTGTTCTGTGGATGCGGCAGCTCATGAGAGGAGAGGGAGCTGGGGTCTGGTGCACACCCAGCATCGCCTGGGGAACCATCCTGGCACGGAGCAGGGCCTCACGGGACAGCCGCTTCTCCTGGCCGGCAAGAGCCCCACGCAGCAGCCCCATGTGAGCGGTGTACTGCACGGCAGCCAGTGAGGACCGACAGAGCATGCACGTGTAGCCCTGTCCCTGTGGTCGGGGAGTCAACTCGCCAGGGCCTGAGCACATCAAGGTGCTACAGAAACATATGTAGATCAATGTGCTTCATGAACTACGGAGACACAGAGCGGGGCCCCTGCTGGGCCGCAGCCAAGCCAAGCGTGAACCTCGCCAGAACCCCCACAGGCTTCCAGTGGCCCCCCAAGGATGGGACCGTCCTGCCCCAGTCATCTGTCCACATCCCAAAGCCTCACTGGACCTGCAGGTGTGTCTCACCCAGGCAGCCCCTGTGGGTGGAATTTTATAAAGAACTTCCTTCCATTAAGAGTGACAAGCACTCCGAGATGTCCTCTGGCCTTCCCAGGCGTGCAGCCTCAGCCACTCTCAACCTCAGTGTCTAGAAACCCCGGCCCCTCCAGGGAGGCTGCAAACAGCAAGTCCGCAGAAGTGTTGCACAGCCCAGCTGCCCAGACCCCACTCTCCCTGCAGAGAAGGCAGGGGGAGGCCCTTCCAGGGGCTCTCCACACTCTAGGTGGCCCTGGTCTCACTTGACGTTGGCTGGAAAGAAGAGCGGGCAGGAAGAACAGGAGCTGGAAACCGTCCCCACCCTGATCACAGCTCCTCCGACGCACCTTCCTCACCCCACAGCTTCTTTAAAAAACCAAAACCTGGGTTTGAAATTCCTGCAAACACCCAAGAAACTCAAATGCTGCATGACGAATTAGAAAGGTCAAGTGTACTTAACACGCTCTGCCAGGAACATGGAAAGAAAATTAAAGTTCAGCCTGTCTTTTCCTCAAACGTGACCACGGGGGCGAGGTGGAGGGATTTGGCTCCGGGAGACGCCTTGCACAACGACCCAGGCGACTTCAGCCTCCGTGTCAATGACACGGTGACGGTCCCCAGGACGGAGAGGACACCCAAGCCTGACGTGGGGGGACGAAGGCCTTTCCCGCAGACAACACAAAGGTCTCCTGCCCGGCGGCCGCTGCAGATCGGCCTCAGCTCTTTGGAACCTCCAGTGTCATTTTCAACAAAGTTTCTCGTTTTTCACAGCTTTGTGGGTGATTCTTCCCAATGGTGTGCTGACTGTGATGCTGTTCGTTATGACCTAACCCCCTGCCACTTGTAAAGAAGGAATTATGATGTCACTCCAACACACTTCAAGGAAGCCCACGCTGTCTTCACGATGGAACATTATTCAGGGCCTTCTCAAACGCGGTGAGCAGCCTGGGTCCCCATACATCACCTCCATCACCTCCCTCCCCCAGCCAAGGCCACACCCAGACACCCAGTAAAACCCAAACGCCAAGGACACCGTAGCTCTGGGGGCTTCCCCCTTCATCTCTCGTCCCTCAAACTCTGCTATAAGCCCATCCACTGGCATCCTGGGTAATGCCCCACCCCCATAGACACCTGACTCCCCCTGTCCCCCCACAGATGCCTGGACCCCTCTGTCCCCCACAAACAACTAGACTCCCTCTGTCCCCAACAGACACCTTAACCCCTCTGTCCCCCACAGACACATGGCCTCCTTCTGTCCCCCATGGATACCTGGACCCCCTCTGTTCCCCACAGACACTAGACCCCCTCTGTCTCCCAGGGACACCTCAAACCCCTCTGTCTCCAACAGACACCTTAACCCCTCTGTCCCCCACAGACACCTGGCATCCTTCTGTCCCCCATGGATACCTGGACCCCCTCTGTTCCCCACAGACACCTAGACCCCCTCTGTCTCCCAAGGACACCTCAAACCCCTCTGTCTCCAACAGACACCTTAACCCCTCTGTCTCCCACAGACACCTGGCCTCTTTCTGCTCCTCATGGATACCTGGACCCCTCTGTCCCCCATGGACACTTGGACCCCTCTGGCCCCCATGGACGCCTGGCCCTCTTCTGTCCCCCCAAGGACTCCTGGCTATCCTCTGTCCCCCACGGACTACTGGCTCCATTCTGTTCCCCACAGACACCTGGTCCCACTCTGCTCCCCAGACATCTGGACCCCACAGACACCTGGTCTCCCTCTGTCCCCCACGGACACCTGGACCCCTCTGCCCCCCCACCGACACCTGGACCCCTCTGTTCCCCCACAGACACCTGGACTCCTCTGTCCCCCATACACACCTGGACCCCTTCTGTCCCCCACGGACACCTGGACCCCTCTGTCCCCCATGGACACCTGGACCTCTCTGTTCCCCATGGACACGTGGACTCCTCTGTCCTCCTCTGTCCCCCACAGACACCTGGACTCCTGTGTCCCCCACGCACACCTGGACCCCTTCTGTCCCTCACAGACACCTGGACCCCTCTGTCCCCCATGCACACCTGGACTCCTCTGTCCCCCACGCACACCTGGACCCCTTCTGTCCCCCACGGACACCTGGACCCCTCTGTCCCCCCACGGACACCTGACCCCTCTGTCCCCACGGACAACTGGACTCCTCTGTCCCCCCACGAACTCCTGGACCCCTCTGTCCTCCACGGACACCTGGACCCCTCTGTTCCCCCACGGACACCTGGAACCCTCTGTCCCCCACGCACACCTGGGCCCCTTCTGTCCCCCCACGCACACCTGGACCCCCTCTGTCCCCCACGGACACCTGGATTCCTCTGTCCTCCACGGACACCTGGACTCCTCTGTCCTCCATGGACACCTGGACCCCCTCTGTCCCAGTGGACTCCTGGCTCCCCTCTGTTCTGCAGAGACACCTGGACTCCTCTGTCCTCCATGGACACCTGGCCACCATGGACACCTAGACCCCTCTGGCCCCCATGGACATCTGGCTCCCCCTGTGTCCCCAGGGATTCCCTGGCTCCCCTCTGTCCCCACGGAGGCCTATGCCCCCACTGTCCCCCCACGGAGACTTGACTCCCCCGCTCTGTCCTCCATGGACACCTGCCCCTCACCGTCCTCCAGACACCTGAACCCCTCTGGCTTCCCAGAGAAACCTGGAGCCTCTCTCTCCCCCATGGCAGCTGGTCCCCTCTGGCCCTCATGGATGCCTGGGCCCCCTCTGTCCCCCCATGGACCCCTGGCTCCCCTCTGGCTCCCCCACCAAGGAGCAGATATAATTTTGGGGGGCACAAAAACCCATGGCTGCCTTCAGGGCCACCAGGAGGGCACTGGAGGCCACATAAGTGTGAGAGACACAGGTGTGTGCAGGGGACAGCTGTGGAATCGCTGTCCTAGCCTGAGACTGGGATGATGCTGCCTCCCTGGGAGTGACCCAGGCTGGCAGGTCAGGGATGAGCACCGTGGCTGCCCAAGCCCACCCTGTGAAGATGGAGCAGCCCCGTCACCTGCACCCCCTTCAGAACTCTGGGAGGCCTCTAACATCCTGGCTGCTCGTCCTTCCCCCTAAGCACAGGACGTGGGCAAGGCACTAACTCACTCAGTGAGGTGGGGAGCAGCTTCATACTGCTAGGACCTAAGAAAGGAAGGCAACTGAACGTCAAAGCTACCAGTGTTCAGGACGGGGCGACGATGACTGTAGGCAACTCGCAAAACACAGGGTGTGTGGGCAGGCGCTGCCCCTCCACCTGACTAGACCCAACACCCTCATCGTCAGCAGCCCCGACCACAGGCATCTACTGTGTGCCCAGGATGAGACCAAACCTCACAGGGACGGTGGGGCAGTGGCCAGGCCATGCAGGACCCGCACCTCTGCCAGGAGAGAAAGCCGGGTGCACCCCAGCCAGCACGCAGGAGGCCCTGCCCTCCACACTAGGCCTGGGCCAGCCCTTTCTGCTAAGAGGCTTCGGCTCCTCTGCCCGCCTGAGTCTTTGCCAAGCACAAGGGACAGGGCCTGACCCCGCGCTCCCGCCAGCTCTGAGAAAGCAGCCAGGTTTTCGCTGCTTCGGGATTCTGGGGCGGAGGGGCTGCAGTACCAGAGCATGGCCGCTAGATGGCGCGCGGGCGTGGCCTAGGGCTGAATCCCCCGCGGGCACGTGCGCCCAGGCTGTCCCCGCACAGGTGAACAGGTGAGGGGCAAGGGCACCCGGCCTACATCCCCGCCCCGAACTCGGGCAGAGCACCATGTGGGGAGCCTGGAGGAGGAGCTCGGAGCCTGCAGGGGAGGTTAGGCTATGGCCTTCCCGCTGCGCCGGGTCACGGAAGCTAGAGTGGGGCCTTATTCCGCCCAAACCCATGAGGCAGAGCCGCTGCCCCGCCCAGGCACCCACAGCTTCTCCACAGCCACCTCGCAGGCTGGCCCTGGCCCTTTCGACGGGTACCGAGCTCCCAGGCTGAAGAGGCAGAGAAGGCCGGGACACGCACAGGCCAGAGGGCAGCTGGTGCCACACGGGCTGAGGACGCACTTCCTAATGGAAGCAGCGCCCAGCCAGGGCTGGTTTCTCTCCGTCAGTCTCAAGGCCTTTTGAGCATTTTCACATACACACAAATAAACTGTTTAAAACAGAATAAAAGTATAGTGCTGGGGAAACGACTAATGCATATATCTCTATTTCAAACCTGCAAAACGAACTGAAACAAAAAGTCCTTTAAAGAGACACACAAAAAGGTGACAGCATTGTGAGGTGAAGTCTGTGTGCATGTGTGTGTGCGTTAATGTGTGCGCATGTGTGTACATGCATGTTTGTGCACGTGTGTGAATGTGTATGCACGTGTGTGCACATGTTTGCCTGTTGTGTGGACGTGTGCACGTGTGTGCTTGAGTACATGCTTGTGAGTGCACATGTATATGTGTGTGTGCATACGTGTGCATGTGTATGTTCTGTGTGCACGTGTGCTTGTGCTTGTGTGTGCATGTTTGTGTGCGTGTGTGCGCATGCCATCTCCCCATGCCTCTCCACCTGCACACACCAGCAGTGACCCGCCTTGGGGGTCTGTCCAGCAGTGACCCGCCTCTACGGCTATTCTGCCACAACAGCCACAGAGAATGCCAAGCAGCTCAGCAGTGGTTCCCAAAATAAGACTGTTGAGAGCCCAAAAATAGCCCCCAGAACACTTTAAAAGCCCCAAGACAAGGAGAAAGTACACAAGCTTGTGACATGACAGCACAATGGCCTCAAAGAAACAGCAGCTTTGGAAAGAAACTTTACTTTCTCAGTCTTTTGAAACAAGCCAACATCCTGTCCTCTCTGCAGACCCAGGCCCCACTGAAGTGCTCTTTCAATTTGCTCTTTTAATTATTCTGAAAGGCCAACTGCTGTACAATCGTCTCCCTGATTTGAACTATGCCCCACACTCTCAAAACTTAGAGTTCCACATTTTTTCTTTCCTTGCATAATCTCAAACCAAACAAGATTCAGAGAGGCTCACTTCCTGGATGATGCAGGAGATGCCTCAGAGGTAGGAACGGGGGCTTGTGCCCAATGTGGGCAATGTGGGACCACTCTGTAGAGAACCATATGAGCCACGCCCACCCAGGATGCTGCCAGGAGCCTGCATCGAGACACCCTGAGCAGTTGTGAACCAGCCTCAGGTTTGCCCTCCAAGTGTCCACAGGGCAAGGCTGACATGAAGCAGGCCCTCAGATCAAGACCAGCTCCTGAGGCCCACATGGCCCTCCTATCCCCGCACCCTTGCCTTCCCTTCCAGAGAAATAGCGTGTCCTGGCCCAGCTCAAAACAGGGACAGCACAGGGCTCTGCCCAGGAAAGCTGGGGGCCAGAGTGTCACAGCATTTGACCATTTGGGCAGGTCCGGGCCTGTCCTGCCAGTAACTCCCCACCTCCCCAGGCGCTGTGGGCCTCCATTCCCACGAGGCCAACATTCCACTCAGGGCTGAGTCTTGTCACCTACAGAGAAGATGCCTTGTGAGGCCTCTCAACCAAAAGAAACAGGAAACAAATAGTGAATAAAAGTACAAGTGAATAGAAACAGCTACATGCACACACAACTGTGCAAAGCAACGCAAAACAAACTGAAAAGTACAAGCAGCGTGTGCTGGTCTGACAGTAACAATCAAGAGGCCTTCCGAAATCCATGAATGTGAATCGAGGTGTGTATGACAACGAGGAGTAGGCCACTGAGGGTGGAACCAAAGCAGGGAAATGCGAGGATGACAAACCCTCGCTGATTCTGAGGCTGGGAGAATCTGCAGACTCAAAGATTCTGCAGTGCTGACACATCCACACATTCCACGGTCCTGAGGGACACTGTCCAGCTTACGAATCCATCTGTAAATGTTCAACCAGACTAGCAACCCATCATTCATCATTCACAGTAGAATGCAAAATTCGCATCATACGTGAAGTGCTCCCCCAGTGTATTAACTGCATTTAAACAGATTCATGTTTTCAAAACCAGTGTGGTAGCAAGATTGAGTGTGTTCAAGAAATGCTAGATAGTATTATCCTACTAGACGTAGAAAATGTCCCCCTTCCTAGGTTGCATTTACGTAAAACAGCACCCACTGTCACACAGGCTGGCCTTGCCGCAGCTACTGCTGCCTGACCTGGACACAGGTGGGAGGAAGCCTGGTGAGGCTCAGTGAGTGTCTTCTGCCTGTTTCTGCACTGCTAGAATGGAGTAAACAAAGAACCAAGAGAACATACATAAAGTACATTCATGTACTGTTATTGCCATCGTGAAAGTTGACTCTCTCTTCTTATTTTAGGGTTTATTTTTAAACATCATGCTTGCACATAGTTTGAAAAATCTAAGTCTGCTTAGGAAAACCAGCAAACCTCTAACCCACCTGCTCCTCACCCCCTTTGCTACTCCCCCAGAGGTGAGCACCCTCAACTCACCTAGCTGAGTCTTTTGGTTTTCATCTCCATATCTCCACATGACACACTCACAGTGCTATTTCTCAGCTTCTGGATTTAGAATGTATCTGTTGTCTGAATGCTACAGAAGACGGGCCTACCTCTCTACAACACATCACTGTTTCCAAGCTTACTTTCTGTTTCCCAATTTAGCTACATTATGATTTCATCAGATCAGTATTATGTGCTTACAATATTGTGACTTTGTAAACACTATCTCCACTGGCTATGTAGTGCACTGTGAGTAGTATTTTTTTTTTCTTTTTGTCTTTCCTGGAGTTATAAATGTCTTATGTGTTTGCTCAGTGTCCACAGTCTCTCTTCATTTCGCACTGTCATCTTCCATGTGGTTGTAGGGCTCTTCTGTTACAGGCTTTCTGTAAGTGTCCAGTGATCCTGGGCTGCCTGCTCATATTTAATAAGAAGCAAAAAAAGCTGGTTTAGAATTGTGTTACCTGATGAATTGTTGACAGTGGGTGTCAGTATAGGAGACCCCGCTGAGCAGTTTCACTGGGTAAAATTTTCTCTATTTCTATTCCCACAGAGCCTGGAATTAAAAACAATTGCAGCTGGCCAGGTGTGGTAGTGCACAGCTGTGATCTCAGTATTTTGGGAGGCCAAGGTGGGAGAATCACTTGAGTCCAAGAGTTTGAGAACAGCCTGGGACACAAAGCGAGATCCCTGTCTCTATAAAATCATTTTTAAAAATTAGCCAGGCATGGTAGCTCCTGCATGTGGTCTCAGCTACTCAGGAGGCTGAGGCAGGAGGATCACTTCAGCCTAGGAGGTCAAGACTGCAGTGAGCTATGAACAGGCCACTGTACTCCGGCCTGGGTGACAGAGCAAGATCCTGTCTCAAAAAAAAAAAAAAAAGAAAAGAAAAGAAAGAGAGAGAGAAAGAAAAAAAGAGAAAGAAAGAAAAAGAAAGAAACAAATTTTTAAAAGAAGAAAAAGTGAGACAAGGAAGGTTGGGTTTCCAGTGAAAGGTGCATCACCAGCCAGCTCCTCCTGCATGGGACCCATCCCACCCAAGACCAGCCAGCTCCTCCTACATCAGACCCATCCCGCCCCAGGGGTGGTGTAGCTGAGGTATTTAAATGCTCACTCCCTGGTTGTCAGCTGGAGCTCTCCCAGCAAGGGGAGTGGGGATCAGGACTCATTAGTCCCCGGCACTTGCAGTCCCACAGGGGGAGCAAAGCTGGGAGGGGCAGTGAGTCTGCAGACCAGCACCAGTAGGGGTTTTGCCAAACTCCATGCACGCAAGAGATCTGCTCTGACCACACCTGAGGGCGCTCATGCCGCCTTTGATACTGGAGTGAGGAGACCCTTCTTCACGCAACAGATGCTTCTATGTCATCATGAAAGCTGTGCTTTCGAGTCTTTAGAGGTTTTAATGAGGACACCTAAACTTACAAGACCCCGACGAACATCAAGAATTTTGTCAAGAAAAAACTGCATAACTGATCAATATTTTGTGAAGACCAGTGTCGTCACTTTGAACCAAGCGGATGCGCTGCTCCATGTGGACAGAGACAGACGTCACGCACAGAGCCCACGCTGCCCCATCGTCCTCACTCTCAGCCTTGAGCAGCATTCTGGCTTGGGTTTTGTTTTGCTTTGCTGCTCTTTGTCTACCAGACACACAGCTCCTCAGAAACCGGACAGAAAGCCTCTTGACATTGAAACAAAACCACAGCCAGCAAGTCCAGTGGGATCGCTTTATGGTGGCTCAAGTCCACTTCTCTGAGCTCCAAAGCCATCTCCCAGCATTGTACTGCAGAGGTGAGGCCAACACACATCTGACAAGAACGCGGGGCACGCTTTCTCCTCTCAGCTCTGGCTCCCCTCGGGGTCAAAGTGAGGGGCAGGGGGGAGTCACCCTCCTGCAGTTCCTGAGGCAGCATCTCCCCCAGCAGCAGAGACCAGCCTCAGCACAGGACACCGTGGCCCCAGCCACAGATGCAGACGGAGCCTCTCGGGCCAGTCTCAGAGCCTCCCTGGGCTGCAGGCATCCTCTCACAAACGGAGGCAGCCTTGCTCCGTGCCTGCCCGCAGCTGAGGCAGGTCCCCCGGACACGTCCTGGCTACAGCTGAGCTCCTAAAGAGCCAACCAGCAGCCCCCATCCCACCCCCCGCACCCCCCCCCCAGATCCTGTAAGGAACATCCTGGACACAGAACATCCTCCCCTCCTGAGGGAAGCTGAGCAGGCAGCAAACCCGGAGCTCCCGAGACTGTGGTGGGCCCTGCTCCACCTCCCGTTGCCAAGGCCACTTATCGCCGAGGGGGCGACACACGTGACGAGATGCAGAATCTAAAAGAGAAAGCGGAGCCATCTCCAGGGAACACGTGGGGGGATGTGGGGCCCGATGATGGAAGCAGCGATGCCTGCGGTGCCAGGGGCTCTCCAGGTTGCTGAGCCTCTGACAGTTCACCTGGAAGGCGCCCTCCAAGACCCTCAAACACAGGCTCCATCCCGTGAGCGAGGAAGGCTGCCGTGGGAGGCTCCGCCCCCTCGTTTGTTATTTGTACTGGGCTTCTTCCCCTTTCTCCAGCAGTGAAAAGTCTTCAGAAACCTCCACTGAGGAGAAAATAGACCGAAAGCTCCTTTCTGTGTTGCTGCCACCCCAGAAGCCGCTAGACTCCGAAGGAGCAGCATGGAGGCAGAGAGACCCTGGCCCAGCGCAGGAGCAAGGCTGCCACAGGATGGACCCACAGGTGCCACGACATGATGGACCCCAAGGGGGCAGCATGGAGGCAGAGAGACCCTGGCCCAGTGCAGCAGCAAGGCTGCCACAGGACGGCCCCTCAGGTGCCACAACACACTGGGTCCCAGGCATTCTAGTGAAGAGCTGTTACCATCAGAGAAACTCAAAGGGGGGGAATGCTAGTTTAATAACTAGAGCAAATTCTCAGGAAGAAATGTCGTTAATTAAATACCTTGATCATCTGATAGTGCACAAAATTATTCCCGAGACAAAATTGGAAGGGGCTGAAAGGAAAACAAAAAGGCGAATGGATGGTAATTCCCAAGGGTGGGAGAAGCCGGGAAGACAGGGGGGCTCAGGGGAGAAGCTGGGAAGACAGAGGGGCTCGCGGGACTGACAGCAGCCTGGAAACCAGCAGGTGCCCAGCGGAGGGAAGACAAAACAAGAGCAGGGATGCCCGAATCCACGGAGGCTCCCACGCTGCCGCCCAGACCTCCCCCACCCAGGCCTCTCCTCAGTCCAGACCGTCAGTCAACTTCCCATCTGGGAAAGGGGGTATGGCCGGTGCCCAGCAGAGCTGGGGAGAGGTGGGACACGGGGTGTAAAAGGGAGGAGATGAGGAGTCAGCACATCCAGCCACTTCCTCCAAACACGCCTGGGGAAAGGGAGAACCCTGGAGGACACCCCAGTGGGAGAGAGGCTCACGAGGCTCATGACAAGTCCACGTACATCTTGTGTGACTCAGGGGCCAGCCAGCCACAGGACTAGGGTATCCATGTGCTGAATTTTGAGCTGTCCACGGCACTAGGAGGCATGTGCCCCAGCGCCTCCCCCAAACTGGAAATCTAGGGGTACAACTTCTGTACACACATGCATCCCAGCTCCCAAATGAACAGCTGCCTCAGAGCTTCAGCTCGACTCCCAGAAGCGGGGCTGGCTCATGCTGCTGGCCAGGGCACCCCATGCCCTCTTCTCTGCTGATTTTGCATCTGCACTGAATCTACATTGGTGGGAGTCAGTGCCCTCTGACTCCATGGAGACAAGACTCTGCTGTGGGCACTGCTGTGACTCCAGTATCCACGTGCCAGGGGCTTATTCCACATTTGGTGGATAAATTAAACCCCAAAATGCAGAGTCATTGACAGGTCTCCGTTTAGTGCAGCTGTCCATGTGGCCTTGGGCAAGCCCTGCAATGTTCCCACAAGGAAGGGAAGGCCTGGGTCTCTGCAGCTGTCACGCCTCCTCTCCTGACCCTGCGCATGCCCTAGAGGGATCCAAGGCCCAAGGCCCAGACAGGACGGTGTCACAGACAGTGCTGGCCCCACGGTGGAGGGACGGGTGGCGGGTGATGGTGTCACGGACAGTTCTGGACCCACAGTGGAGACAGAGGGTGGTGGGAGGCCCACCCCAAGCCGGGGACTGTCTGTCCCTCCCCGGCTTTGCCCAGCAGAAAGCAAACCTTTGACGAAGGAGAATCATGAGGTGCAGAGGCAGCAGGCTCGGAAAAGAAAAGGCTCCTCAATGTGGAGAAACAAATGCACGTTTGAAGTCAGGAGGGAAGCAGTGAACCCCACGTTAAAACTCACAGCACAATGTAGGAGCTTCCTGTGAAGGCGGCGGCTGTGCTCAGGTCTGTGCTGCCTTGGGAAGAGGTGTCCCCATCTCTCCCTGCTTCCTTCTCACCCACATCTAAGCAAGAAAATCCACCTCAGCGTCTTCCCTGGCGGGGTGGGACTCACGCCCGTGACCTACGACTCCTGAGCAAGCAGCTGAACCTCAGCGTCTTCCCTGGCGGGGCGGGGCTCACGCCCGTGACCTGTGACTCCTGCCTGAGTCTCCAGTGGTACCATCAACTGTCCCTACCCAAGCCCACCCTCCAGGAGAGGATGTTGCATCTCACCCAGTTCCTAGCACCGGGTCCAGGCACAGCAGTTGCCCCAAAAACCTCCATGGAGGGAGGGGAGGGGGTGGTGATCTGATTATGTACTTGGACCATGAGGCGGGTGCTTGCTGGTGGCGTTGTGCTGAGCGGAGCCACGGCCGAAGCTTGGGACGCCCCCTCAGCCCCCGGGAGGCAAATGCCACAGACAGACCTCAGGGCACCTGCGCTTCAGTGGCACGACTTCCGCACAAGAAATCAGAATCCCAGGATCTGATACCTCCTCACTGACGTGGTTTCCCCCACAGACATCAGCACCTCAGCTGCCTAGACAGCCCTTCCCCCAAGCACACAGAGTCAGACAGTACAGAACAGCCCTGGGCAGTGCACAGCTGGGCGAGCTCAGCCAGGAGGCCTCGGGACTCAAACAGGCTGCAGAGAAACCAGCAAGCCAGCAGTCCCAGAGCAGCCACCCTGGCTTCCTCCCCTCAACACCTGTCCCTGATGCCTGGGGAAGCCGCGCCCCTGCCTTGAGCCAGGAGCCACTTGCAAGCCCTCTCCCCCATCACAGTCAGCATGGAAACTGACGTCGGGACCCACTGTTGCTATCATCATGAAAACTGACCGTCCACCCGCAGGACCCTCAGCCAAGGCTGCCACGCTGGGCCCTGGATTCCCATTGCACCCCACATGCATCCAGCCCTAAAATGGACTCAGGAAGGATCATGGGTGCTGCTTTAAAGCCAGCCATGGGTTTGCAAGGTCACATGTCATTTGGCAGTCATGAGGAACTTTGGAGGATGGTGAAAGCAGAGGTGGGCAGTGCAGCCCTCTGGGTGGTGCCTGGAGCCACTGGGGCTGGTGGGGAGTGTGGAGGGCATGGGCCCCCGAAGCCAGCTGTGCAGTGGCCCCAAAGGCCGTCTTTCCTGATGCTCTCAGGATCCTATAACTGGAATATGCCTGGCTTCTCCACACCGTCACTCTACCATGGGTCTGAGACACACAGACACAGCGTGGCCAGCTGAGAACGGGATCTCCGCAGCCCCCCCAAGTGACAGCTGGGCCCCCTCCAGTGCTCCTACTTTGACCTCCACTCAGGGGTCATCCTGGCCATCCTGAGGTCAGCACAGTATGTATTACTGTAGCGGCCAGACCCTGCTCAAGGCCCAGAAAGGTGACCACTCCCTCAACAGCCAGGCACAGCTTCCAGCATCTTCCACTCCCTGTCTGGAGAAGAGATCCGGGGGTTCCTGAGTGACTTGCCCACCACTGATTTTTTAAGTGTCTGTATTAATGATACACAATTAACTATTAGTGAGGACACTTCTGGCACTTGTAACACACACACAATGGCAAGGCGTTTGCCGCTCATACGGCCACGGCCTGCAGCAGCCCAGGCTCCAGGGATCCTGCCTACTCCCTGGGGCTGCCGCCGTCCTGAGCCCCACACCAGCGTCCATGCACTCCAAGGAAAAGGAGGTGGTAACTCTGGGAGGAACCTTTGGCTTCTCCTTGCTCGTGGCTCAGCAATTCCCAGGAAGACATGGACTCCCACCAATCACTGTCGCCCCACCACTGTACGTGAGGCCTGCCCCTGAGAGCTGTGAATGCCTGCTACATATGGCACTGTGAAGAAGGGCTGGGGACCAAGGCTGGGAGGAACCCAAGCTGTCGACTTCAATTATCCAACAAGGTTGCAAGTGAGGCTGCCCCTCCCTCTCATGCAGGTATCACCCAGGCTGAAACTCCCCTGTGAGCTCCACGCCATCCTTCCCACCTTAGAACCAAGAAAGGAAGGTGACTTTAGTTTCTCTGAGAATCACCTGAACACCTAACCAACATCTGTGCTGCTGTAGTGAATCTGGCGTGTGTGTGAACTGGGTGTGTGTGTGCAATATCCGTGTCGGGTGTGTGTGAACTGGGCATGTGTGCAGTGTCCATGTTGGGTGTGTGTGAACTAGGTGTGTGTGTGCAGTTTCTGTGTCAGGTGTGTGTGAATTGGGCATGTGTATGCAATATCCATGTCAGGTGTGTGTGAACTGGGTGTCTGTGTACAGTATCCATGTCAGGTGCATGTGAACCGGGTGTGTGTGTGCAGTATCCATGTCAGGTGTGAACTGGGTGTGTGTGCAGTATCCATGTCAGGTGTGTGTGTGTGCAGTTTCTGTGTCAGGTGTGTGTGAATTGGGCATATGTGTGCAGTATCCATGTCAGGTGTGTGTGAACTGGGTGAGTGTGTGCAGTATCCATGTCGGGTGTGTGTGAACTGGGTGTGTGTGTGTAGTGTCCATGTTGGGTGCATGTGAACCGGGTGTGTGTGTGTGCAGTATCCGTGTCAGGTGTGAACTGGGTGTGTGTGCAGTATCCATGTCAGGTGTGTGTGTGTGCAGTTTCTGTGTCAGAAGTGTGTGAATTGGGCATGTGTGTGCAGTATCTGTGTCAGGTGTGTGTGAACTGGGTGTATGTGTGCAGTATCTGTGTCGTGTGTGTGAACTGGGTGTATGTGTGCAGTATCCATGTCAGGTGGGTGTGAACTGGGTGTGTATGCAGTATCCATGTCAGGTGGGTGTGAACCAGGTGTGTGTGCAGTATCTGTGTCAGGTGTGAACTGGGTGTGTGTGTGCAGTATCCATGTCAGGTGTGTGCAGTATCTGTGTCAGGTGTGTGTGAATTCGGCATGTGTGTGCAGTATCCATGTCAGGTGTGTGTGAATTGAGTGTGTGTGTGCAGTAGCCATGTCAGGTGGGTGTGAACCGGGTGTGTGTGTGCTGTATCCATGTCAGGTGGGTGTGAACCGGGTGTGTGTGTGTGCAGTATCCATGTCAGGTGTGTGTGAACCAGATGTATGTGTGCTGTATCCATGTCAGGTGGGTGTGAACCAGGTGTGTGTGTGCAGTATCCATGTCAGGTGTGTGTGTGTGCAGTATCCGTGTCAGGTGTGTGAGAATTGGGCATGTGTGCAGTATCCATGTCAGGTGTGTGTGAGGTGTGTGTGAATCGAGCATGTGTGTAGTAGCCATGTCAGGTGGGTGTGAGTTAGGTGTATGCAGCTGCAGTGAAGCAGGTGTGTGTGTGCAGTATCCGTGTCAGGTGTGTGAAGTGTGTACAGTATCTGTGTCAGGCGTGTGTGAATCAGATGTGTGTGTGTGTAGTATCCATGTCGGGTGTGTGTGAACCAGGTGTGTGCAGTATCCATGTCGGGTGTGTGTGTGTGTGCAGTATCCATGTCAGGTGTGTGTGTGCAGTATCTGTGTCAGGTGTGTGTGAATTCGGCATGTGTGTACAGTATCCATGTCAGGTGTGTGTGAATTGTGTGTGTGCAGTAGCCATGTCAGGTGAGTGTGAGTCAGGTGTGTGCAGTATCCGTGTCAGGTGTGTGTGAACTGGGTGTATGTGTGCAGTATCCATGTCAGGTGGGTGTGAACCGGGTGTGTGTGTGCAGTACCCGTCAGGTGTGTGTGTGTGCAGTATCCATGTCAGGTGTGTGTGAGGTGTGTGTGAATCGAGCATATGTGTGTAGTAGCCATGTCAGGTGGGTGTGAGTTGGGTGTATGCAGCTTCAGTGAAGCAGGTGTGTGTGTGCAGTATCCATGTCAGGTGTGAAGTGTGTACAGTATCTGTGTCAGGTGTGTGTGAATCAGGTGTGTGTGTCTGTAGTATCCATGTCGGGTGTGTGTGAACCAGGTGTGTGTGTGCAGTATCCATGTCGGGTGTGTGTGCAATATCCATGTCAGGTGTGTGTGAACCAGGTGTGTGTGTGCAGTATCCATGTCGGGTGTGTGTGAACTGGGTGTGTGTGTACAGTATCTGTGTCAGGTGTGTGTGTGCAGTGTCCATGTTGGGTGTGTGTGAAGCGGGTGTGTGTGTGCAGTATTCATGTCAGGTGTGTGAACTGGGTGTGTGTGTAAGTATCCGTGTCAGGTGTGTGAACTGGATGTGTGTACAGTATCCATGTCAGGTGTGTGTGAATCAGGTGTGTGTGTAAGTATCCATGTCAGGTGTGTGTGAATCAGGTGTGGTGTGCAGTATCCATCTCGGGTGTGTGTGAAGCAGGTGTGTGCAGCTGCAGCACGCATGTCTGTGTGTCAACCACGCACGTGCCCACTCACACACTCTTTTCCTCAGAGACAGTGAATCTGGGTGCCCCCCAGGTCTCCTTGAGCTGTTAGGGGCATCTGTTTTACTGGATCCATTTTACCAGTGAGGAGCCGGGAAAAGGGATTTTCTGAGCTTCTCCACGACCTGCAAGTGCTCAGTGTGTAAGGTTTGGCCTCTTGGCAGAGGGAGGCGAAGCGTGAGGGGAGATGACAGCAGGTCCAATCTTGCAAATCCTGCGGCCGCCACAGGCACCAGCACTTCCTCCCTCTGTCCCTACATTTCTACCCGTGGATGACGAAGCAAGCACAACTATTTAAGACCGTTTTCACCACAACTTTTGTACCAGATTAAGAATAAATTCCTCCCTGATGGCCTAGGGCCTTTGCGAGTCATCAAAACCTATTCTCAAAGCCTGCACACCCCACGCCCTTATGATGACTTTTGTTTCACTTTGTGGTTCTTTTTTTTCTTTTTTCTTTTTTTTTTTTTTACATAAAACATACCACCTCACCCAAACCTGGAACCCTCCACAGAAGCTGGTACTTGAGGCAGTTTTGAGGAGCCCAGGCCGAGAGTGCCTGTGGCCAGATGTCGCCGGGTTTATCCTCGGGGGGACGGGCATCCCACCAGCATCTCCATCAGGTCTGGCCCAATGCCAGTTTCCCTGTCCCGGGCTAAGCCAGCACCCGCTCTGCACGCCCTGAGGCCCAGCAGGAGCAGCAAGGCCCGGAGCTCACAGGCAGCAGCACCTGCAAGCAGAGCCCTGCGCCTCGGTCAGAGTTCCTTTCACAGCTTGTCATTGCAGACAGATTAGGCTGGTGCAAAAGTAATTGCAGTTTTAGCAACAATGGCAAAAACTGCAAATATTTTTGCACCAATTTAATAACTGACACGCAAGGTCCTTTCTAACAGAACAATCGTCTCTCACAAGAGAACTAAAGCAGGACCCTGAGCTGCCATTACTGCAGTCCCCACAGCACACTGCGTTCGCTCAAGGCCAGATTCAGGCTGGCTGATAAAATGTTCAAAGCAAAAGATGAAATTCCTTCCCGAGACTTCCCTGCAGCACAGAGCCCCGGGCATGGGGACGACGGCTATCCTGTACTCGGCCGGGGGGAGTTCCTGTTCTTCCTTCTGTGACCTCCGAGGCTATGACTCAACGTGTGGGTGCTCACCCACCTCTAAACTCTCCCATGTGGCCACTTCCACAGGCATGCTGCTGCCTCTGGCCCAGCCATCCACTGCGCTAAGCATCCTGTGAGACTTCCCCTCCAGGTGACCGAGACCTCCGGGGTGCCTTGTTCACCTCCATCGAACCCAGCCCTGCAAACGCATGCAGGACACAAACGCCAGCCGGGCACCCCCAGAGGCAGGACAGGAGAGAGGGAGAGAGGGGAGAGGGGAGAGGGGAGAGAGGGGAGAGGGGGGAGAGAGGGGAGAGAGGGGGAGAGAGGGGAGAGAGGGGAGAGAGGGGGAGAGAGGGGAGAGAGGGGAGAGAGGGGAGAGAGGGGAGAGAGGGGAGAGAGGGGGAGAGAGGGGAGAGAGGGGAGAGAGGACAGAAGGGAGAGAGGGGAGAGAGAGAGAGACTGCTCTGGGCAAAGCCTTTAGTTTCTGAGACTAAATGAGAATTTTTTTTGACACTTACGTGGAAATGTTGGTTTTCCAGGTTGTCAAGGCCAGGAGGCAGAGAGCCGGTGAGGGAGGAGAGGAGCTGGGGTAGGGGTGCAAGGCAGCCTCATGAATCCGGAAGCAACCCAGAGAGCGTGAGCAGAAGACGGGGGGTCTCTGTGTGAGTTTGCAGGGCCTCAACCATGCACCACAGACCGAGGGGCTCAGAACCACAGACACGCGTTGTCTCCCAGGCTGGAGGCTGGAATCACAGACCCAGGGTGGGCAGGGCCAGTGCCTCCCGAGGCTTCAAGGGCTCCATCCAGGCCCCCTGCTCGTGGACGCCATCGCCACCACATCTCCCCACAGCGCTTCCCGTCTGTGTCCACATTTCCCCTTGTGAGGGCACAGGCAGACTGGATCAGCACCACATCATGGCCTCATCTGAACTAGCTGCACCTGCACAGCTGTATCCAGATTGGTCCGTGGTCTGAGGTTCTGAGGTCAGGGCTTCACCTGTGTCTTCTGAGAGGGGCGGGGTGGGGGTGAGTCAGCCCACAGCACGGACACCCCAGAAAAGCCAAGGTGTAGCCACTGGCCATCTACCCAGTGCCACTCTCATGCCACACTGCTGCGTCTGCCCCAAGGACCCTCAGGACCCCTGGCTCCATCCTACACGCTCTCTGCATTCCTGAATGTTCTGCACAGGCCACCCTCCTGAGGCAGCCGGGAGAGACGTCTGCCCCTTTCCAGAAAGTCCTTGTTTGGACACGGCAGGTTTTGGTGAAATTGCCTCATTAAGGTCTGGAGCACCTTCAGCTGTGCACTCGGGAGGCCGAGCAGATGGAATGCACGTGGGCACGTGGCCGGGGGAACCTGCCCCATCAGGCCAGGGGAGTACACCTGAGTGCCTCTGCCAGGAGATTTCCCCCATCAGCAGGAAATCAAGCGAATGAGACACACACACCCATCGCAGGCCCCGCTGTACTGATGGTAAAATGTAACAGCTCCAGAGCTGACCTGAAGAGCACACCTCCACCAAGCTGCACACAGGAGCTGCGAGGATTCCACTGATGTGCAGGCCCCGCCCAGCAGCCCTGGACAGGTCCTGGCACGGGTCCAGCTGCCCTCGTTCTATAACTGCTCCCCAGGTAATCCTCTGGGGCTCCAGGTTTGAGAATCGTGCCCAGAGATATCACTTCTGTTCACGCTGCCTGTTGGACCGGAAGTGGACTCGGGTGGGCAGCAGGCGGGCGGGGGGTGGGGGGCTGGGACTGCGACCACCTGGGTTCTGAGGGTCACCCACCAAGACCCCCTCCGGGAGGGGTCCTGCACCCCCACTCCAAAAACTCCCAAAGTCCCACGAGGCTGAATCTTAATTTCCCCGGAGTTCTGAAATTCTGATGCTGGGATGACGCACTTTAGAAAAAACCACGATGGTTGTAAAGAGGGAAGTGGATATTTGCTTTATGCCTTTAGCACAGAAAGTCACCCAATCAAGGTAATGAAGTTTAAAAGGCAGGGTAAAAGTCACAAAGAATACTACAATTCCATTTTTATACTTACTCATGCACTTCCCAAAGAAAAGGAAGTCGATTAGGATCAACACAAAAATGACGCCAGGACGCCGGAGGTGGGGGTCCCCGCAGGTGCTGCCTCTTCTGGTGATTTGAGGCCTCTGGACTTGCTGTAATAAAAGGTATCGCCATGACAAAAGCAAAGACCCGCTCTGCAAACATGGCTTCTTCAGAGCGCACCGTGGGCCCAAGGCTTGTACGTGACCCGGAACACCGGGTGTGGGGCGGGGACACGTGCTGGAGGTTTGTGCTGCTGTGACCCACGCAGGATGTCAGACCTTGCCTGAGCCACTAGCCAGGAAGGCATGAGGGCGGACTTTGACAGGAGCAGCTCGCCTGTTAGCTGAGTAGACGGGTCCTGTGTGTGCCTCTGAGGTCTCCACACTTCCGGCACGAAACCCTCCTGCTGCTGCAGGGGCTGTGGGGCCCCCAACCTGCTGTCCCGGGGCAGGCACTGGGCTAGGCTGAGCCGGTCCACAGGATGAAGACCTCAGGACCCGCGAGGACAGGGGTTCCCCAGGGGAACACAGCTTTGGGCAATTGCTGGCTGCATCCCTAAATCCCTGTTTGGTTCCACCCACCCCTACCACACCAGCCACTCAGGAGTCTGTGCCACAAACACAAGGTAGGGCCTGTGTCCCCGTGGCCTCCAGCTCCCCGGCCGCAGGAGGAGCTAGGTTGTTACAGGGTTTCCCCATAAAGACAGCATCAGGAAAGTCCACACCCCCTAGGACGCCTGGGATCCACATCCTCCCGGGGTGCCTGGGAGACTTGTAGGATCGCTGGGTGTCATATCACCCTTAGGATTGTGGGGTCCTAGCAATGCCAACACCCAGATTAAAGTCAGGCATGGCCACAGAGGCTGCCCTACCTATAGGAAAACTCAATGGAAGCTTTGGTATTAGCTCCAAGCAGAGGCTTGGTCCAGGAGGGCTGAGGTTCTCCCATTGAAAACCTCTGAAAAGCTCACCTTTCATGAAAAGCCCTCTGGAGGAAACTTTTTTAGCATAATGCCTAATAAGTACACAAAACAGCCGCAGCATGCAACCCTCCATCGCTGCGTTGGCAAGTAACAACACACAAAGCTTCCGCAGGCTTGCTAAGGAACGGGGCGTGCACAGCGCTTTCCCACTGCAGGATACGATTTATCCAGTTACATGCTATCAGATATTTTTAATAAGTATTTTTTTGAATCCAGCCAAGATTGTGCCCTCTACACTCTTAATACAGTGAACCTCATCTGTGCGTGGAGCCTCCACGTGGAAAACTCGGAAAATCTTCCCAGCAGCAAAGTGAAATGCTGCATGCCACGACACGAGTGGCTTCTCCCTGAGACATCTGGCTACACACTGAGACCTGCAGCACCACTCACCTCAGGAAGGAAAAGCTGGTCACGCCTGGAGCCCCTGCATCATCGACCGCCCCTTCCCCAGGGCAGGTCCAGCTCTGGAAGCCTCCCCCAGTCTCTCCCACAAACCTGAGTCCAGCCACGGCCACTTGCTGGTGTGCGATGCCGACGGCGCCCGGAGTCCTGCCCTGTCCACGCACCTCCAGAAAACTACCCCCATGCCCGCGCCACTGGATACATAGCTGACTGCCTCCTGGATACTGGGCTGAACTTGGCAAATGCTCCTGATTTTGTTTTTTTGCATTAGATTTATGTTTCGGCCCATTTCGTTCCTCTGCTGTTATCAAACAGACCCTGGGTGACAGAGCTCCAGGATCAGAGCAGGCACTCCAGGCAAATTGCTTTACCTCAACACGGAATCGGGAAAATGCTATAAATACTGGACAGGGTCTGTCCTGCACGGGCCTCGCCCTCAGCTGCCGGCCCTCAGCAATGAACGAGGCTGAGTGTGCTCAGGCTGCCAGCAAGGGACCCTCCAGGAAGACAACCAACATCTGCCTGTAAGGAGGTCGGGCTGCGGACAAGCTCAGCCCTGGGTCCTGGGTCCTGGGTCCTGGGCCCAGGACTGAGATAGAAGACCCTGGGCTGCCCAAGCAGAGCCTTGCTGCAGCCCCACCTAGAATCCATCCTTGTAACAAAGCCCCGATACAGAACCATCCCGTGCTCAGGGCAGGGACCATGAGTTCACGGCGTGATTATCTGGGAGGTTTGGAAAGAGCAAAAGCGAAAAGGCATCTCCCCACAATATCTGATGCCTCAAGTCTTCACAGACCTTTCGTGCAAATTCCCTTCAAGTCCTTCCTTATTTTCAGAAGTCAAAATAGGAAAGGAAAACGCAACACTTAGACCAAACGATGAAGTCAACGCCCGTGTAGGATGTGATTTCTGAGGTTACACTGACATCTGGTGGCCTTCGGCGTCAGAAGAGAAACAGGCTGATCCTAAGATCTGAAACACGCCCTATCAAACATGCCTTTGCATTTTCTTTGGTATTGAAAGCAGACACTGCCAGAGGCAGCATTAAATGTTAATAGAATAATGAATAAATTAATAAGAATACCATTATGCATATTTTTCAATTTAATAAGCCGAAAGTATAAAGCATGATTTTCCTCTTCCTGGGCCAAATCTTCTTAAGGAGCAGATTACAGTAGCTTCCTCTAGAGTGCAATTTTTCAAATAGATTTGTAGGAGAAGAGGAAGAAAGAGAAAACGGTCACCACCGTGTCTCAGCCAGGAGGTGGGCCCCTGCCTGTGAGAACTGCACGTAGCTGGACACACGTCACATCTTCATAGGAAGCAGACAGACGTTCATGACTTATTTCCAAAATGACATTCATCACTGTTGCAAAATTTAAATAACGAAACAAGCAATCCAGTGGGCTCAGAAAAGTCCAAATGGTAAGAAAAGGTAAATTGCATAATATAAATGAGGTGTTTCCTCCGTGTTTGCAGAAATACACCAAACGCATGACCCTTTGTGACTGGACTACAGCAATAAGTAAGCCAGCGGGGCACGAAGCAGAATGGGAGCGAAAGTTCACACTGTGATCAAAGTCACATACGCTTGATATAAAACGCTGCTACGTCAACACTGGACTTAGCCCAGTCATATTAACACTGATACCAAACACAACCTGAAACCCTGTAACCACAAACATTACTTAAACGATACAAAGTTAACCTCCATATTTGCTATACATTCTAGCAATGAAGCTGCTCTTCTTAATTAAAAAAAATCAAGGTAGTCACCCCAGACCAGATCCCAAGCTAAGTGCTTTACATACACAATCATTTCATTTTCGTAGCACCCTGAAAGTTATGTTTTCATTTATGATTCCCATTTTACAGGTGGGTCAAGGTGTCTCCAGGAGGTGGGGAGCTTCCACACGCTGAAGAAAGTTTCCAGTTCCCCCGGGATTGCTGGCGTGCCTGGGGCTGGCAGGGCTGTCTTCCTCAGACTCTCCCATCAGCCCTTCACCTGCTGAGTTCCACTCCTCCCACATGCAGCTGGTTTCTATATTATGAAAATGCCTCAAGGGGGACCGTGGTTAAATCAGCTGAAACTCCAGCGGGAGAATTTATGAAGTATCCAAGCCCCTCCTCCATGTGAACCAAGGGATGGTTGTGAGGGTACCAGGGTCTCTAAGAACAGAAACCTCTGCTGGCTTTCAACCTCACGCGCAAGGGATGGGGCTGGGCCAGGACAGCGCAGTCCCCCTCAGACCCTCGCTCGGAAGAAGAGGTGTCCTCGTCGAGCACCCAGACATCCAGAACTGTCCTGCAGAATCTGGCAAGCATTTTAAGAACTGAAAGAGCTGAAAAAATGTGTTGACATTGCCTGTCAAAAACTCTGACTTAAAAAAAAATAAAGCTGGTGTCTTTTTTAGCAGTTTCCATGCACTTGCTTTCCAAAGTTTTCTGGAAACTTGAGAAGATGGGGCATGCCCCCACAGCCCCAGCCGCCTGAGGTTCGCTCAACAGCCGGGGTGGCTTGGAGGCGTCCCCTCACAGTCATGCCTGATCACTCCTTCGGCTTCCTCCAAGGCCTGCATGCAGAGCTGGAGTCATCCAGATGACTCCACAGTCTCTGACCACCTTCCCCTCCATTTAAGACAAATAAAAATAGTCCATTTCTGAGCCACCTCCCCAAACCCTCTCTGCCTTCATGCATCTGACAAGGTACCCTCGCTGCACAAGGCCCGCTTCCTCTCTGGAGCACCTTTCCTGACACAAAAACACCAACCTAACAAGACATCCGGGACACAGCTGTCACCCAAAGGCAGGAGATGGGGGAGGAAAGGGCACAGAATGAGAGTCACCCTCGCTCATCCCTGAGTACCCAGGTGACTCCAGACAGGAGAATTCATCTCCTTCTCGTGAAGTGACGGAGCAGACATCTGTGAGCCGACTTCCAGCTCTGATTAGGATTTCCTCTGGCCCTGAAGTTCTGTGACTCTGAGGCATGTGGGGTGACCAAGGGCAGGGGCCCCCAGCCTGTCTCAAACTAGAGGCTTGGAGCAAGGTGAGCCTCCCTAAGCTTCGGTTTCACCAACGGTAAAGTGGAAGAACAAAACCCTAAGTGCCTGCTAACTTCTTTGGGAATGTCCAGCTGGAGCCTCAGAATGTGCCTACGTGGAACAGCGTCCTTGCAGACCTCATGAGTGACGCACCTCAAGGTGAGATCATCCTGGATCCAGGGTGGGCCCTAAGTGCAATGACTGACGTCCCTGTAGGAAAGGAGAGGACACGGAGACACGGGGAAGAGGCAACAGTGGTGTTGTGGGTGGAGGGACAGTGCAGACAAGCACCCAGGTGGCGCCAGACATGGAGACACAGGGAAGGGGCCACGGGACACTGCTCGTGGGGCAGGAGGCCCCAGAGGGACAGGGTACACAAGCTCCCAGGTGGCTCCAGACATGGAAAGTGAGTAGGAACTTCACTTCGTGGTGTTAAGCCATAGATAGAGACCTGGACAGCTAGGCTGCCCCAGCGAACCCAGGGCCTGCTCCTCTCTGGCAGAGCCTCAATCTTACTCCTGCAGCTCCGGAGAGGAGGCCTCGCTCTTCCACCTGTTTCTCCCTGTGTCGTGGGACCCTTCACAGAGCGGGCGCTCAAAACATATGAGAAGCCCCATGCCTCACTCACAACCCACAGCAGCCCGACACTCACTCAAAACCCACAGCAGCCCGACACTCAAAACACACAGCAGCCTCACACTCACTCAAAACCCACAGCAGCCCCACACTCACTCACAACCCACAGCAGCCCGACACTCACTCAAAACCCACAGCAGCCCCACAGTCACTCAAAACGCACACCAGCCCATGCCTCACTCAAAACCTACAGCAGCCCCACACTCACTCAGAACCCACAGCAGCCCCATACTCACTCAGAACCCACAGCAGCCCCACACCTCACGACCAAAACACAGCTCCATTTCTGCTTCCCACGGCTTCTCCACACTCTTTCCAGTGGAGTTCATTCTCCGTCACCACATGAAGATATGCGCAGCCACGGCTTTCCTGCCACCCTGAAATGAGGCATCTCCAGTTGCTCCCTGATGAAGCGTGGGGCCTGGCACTGGGCAGCGCTGCCCCTGCTGGGTCCTCACGGCTCCTTCAGCAGCCTCTGGGGTGTCCCCGCCTGGTCCCCTGGGCCCTTGCACTCCCTCACCCTGCCATGCTTGGCCCATAGATGCTACTGACCAACTGTGGTGTCAGGCCCATCGGACGGCTGCTCACGCCCTCCCCCCAGCAGCCAGCCAGGCTTGTCTGGACCCCGGTGGGCGTCCAACCTGGACTCCGAAAGGATTGTGCTTCAGCCCTGCCAAGGGTCCCCTACGCCCCCGCCAGGCTTGTGCTGGAAGGCTCAGTCCCATCTGCCTCTGAGGCCGGGAGGTGCAGCACCACAGGGGCCTCTCCAACGTAACTGCAGCCCAGACCTCGCCCCACGTCCCGGGCCCCTGGGCATCGGTGACCAGGTCGAGGTACGTGGAGTTCCAGGCTGTCGGGTGGGCACCCTCATCCATCTGTGTCCAGGAGGCCTCCCCTCCGCCCAGGGGTACGCTGGCCCCCCCTACACAGTTCCTGGGGGACAAATGAGCCCAGGGAGACCCTCTCACCATGTTCATCAAAGTGAGCTGTTTACTTTCTGGCATCCAGCATGGTGCCCAGCCCCAGCAAGTGCTCAAAGTCTGGGGCTGCTGAACAAATAACTTGAGAAGGAGGCAGGGAGGCCATGAGACCCCAGACCTGCCAAGCCAACACAGCCGCAGAGGACCCAGTGCCAGCACAGGCATCTCTCCTTGCCTGGGGTCAGCCCCGGCCTTGCTCCTCAGGACTGAGAGCTCCAGTGTGGAGGAGGCCACAGGGGCCGTGGGAGCACGAGGAGCCATTGTCTAAGGCAATTTTTCCTTGAAAGGATAAAAATGTCTTCCTGGGTTACACTGTGAGATCCCCCACATGCCTCAGCACGGCGTTCTCCCCCCTGGAAGGAGCACCCTCCTCTTCAGTCATTAAGAAACACCCATTTCCCATACAGAACACTAACACTATCAGGATCTAAATGAAACAGGTTTCTCGTTCAATTCACTTCATTTCTCACCTGAAATTAGTAACGATTTTCACACAGGCAACAGACACCTTGTAGTTCTCCTGGGCTGAGTAAGAAGCCGAGGAGGTTCACAAGCTTTGGGGCTACAGACAGGAAAGTGTAACCTGGGCCGCCTCTCCATCCAGGGACTGCACGGTCCACAGGCATCCAGACCTCCAAGTGTCGTGATCTCCAAGTACCCTCATACTCTAAAAACAACTGCAGTTATGGGGCTTAGAGGCCAGCTTTCAGTTAACAACGTATTGCCACTTAATAAAATTTCCCATACCCATTAGTAGAAAGCTCACTATTTTAAAAAATAAAGGGTCTATCTCTTACCCCAGCCTGGCAGATGTCAGGTATTCTCCTTTAAAGGATCACAGAATCGGGGAAGCATAAATGAGACTCGGCCGTCAGCTCTGCATCCCAGATGGGATGTGCTCACAGCCACCGTGGAGACAGCATGTCCCAGCCCGAGACAGGCGGAGAGAGGCAGACAGAGGCAGCGTCCGGGTCTCCCCAGCGCTCGCAGCTCACTGCCTGGGAACCGAGGCACCTGCAAGCCCCGCTGTCACCCCAGGAACAGAGGTGCCCTTCCTGTGGGAGATGTGAGCCCCTGGGTAACACGGCCAGTCAGAGGACAGCATCAGGACTCTCTCTCCTTGTCTGTTCTGAGTGCTTGACTTCAAGTTGGGGAACCTGGTACCATGCAGCCCACCAAAGCCAAGGGAGTGGAAGACGCCGCCCCGTGATACTCATACCACCTCAGGTGGGGAGCACGGCCTCGGGGGCCAGGACAGCCCCTGAGGGGCCAGGACCTAGGTTTTGTCCAGACTCAGCTTGCTCCGTGACCCAGGCCAGTCACTGGCCTTCCTCCCCCGGACTGCTACTCTGTGGCTCGGGGGACAACAGGCCCATCTCGTTAGGCTGCTATGAGGGTGAAATGAGGCTGCGTGCACAAGACTGTGGTGGAGAACACACGTGGCCCCTCACAGCTCCTGCCAGGGCCTGTTGCACCGCCCTCCTCAGCACAGCTCCCTTCCCCTCCCGCTGCTGAGCAGACTTGATTTCCTAACAGATGCAAGCTCATTCCAGACCCACAAGAAAATCCAGAGCAAGGACAAAGTTTGTGCCAAAGTTGGGTTCAAGGTCAAAAACAATCCTTTGTATCTCATTTGTAGTAAGTTGTAGAGGCTCACAAGAAAAAGGAAAGATAGTTCACTTTTCAGTGTACGCTTACATTTCCTATACAGCTCACTTAGCATCTAAACCCAAATACACACACACACACAAAAATAAAACATCGTCTTTAAGGAAATGAAATGCAATGGGCCTAACATGGTACCCAACTGGCCAAGTCCTCTTCCCCAACTAGGAAACTGCCACTGGCCACTCCGCACCTATGACTAACACAGGGGTGAGGAGCCGTCCTTGACCTTTTCTGACTCCCCCTCCCAGAAGACCGCAGGGCTCAAGAGGTCCACACGGGAAAGCCCAGGGTGGGCTCCATGGTGACCTCAGCAGGCGAGCCCACCCCCTCCCGGGAGGACACACAGTGGTAAGACTTCCGTGGGTTGGAGATGAGGACCCCAGTCTCTGAGCCTGGTGTCTGTAAAACTGGGAGAACGGGCCCATCCTGCGGGTGCTGATCGCATGGGAAAGCACTTGCTGCGTCCAGACTCGGTGGTCCTGTCCTAGCCATTTCAGCTCAACACAGGACGCCCTTAACCATGGAGGCAAGGGCCGGGCACGGTGGCTCACACCTGTAATCCCAGCACTTTGGGAGGCCAAGGTGGGTGGATCACCTGAGGTCAGGAATCTGAGACCAGCCTGGCCAACATGGCAAAACCCTGTCTCTACTAAATAACTTCAACCTGGGAGGCAGACATTGCAGTGAGCCGAGATCATGCCACTGCACTGCAGCCTGGGTGACAGAGAGAGACTTTGTTTCAAAAAAATATTTTTAAAAAAGGGACGAAAGGAGATTCCTAGTGTTCCAGCATGGGGAGAACCGTGGTTCTGGCAAATCCTGTACAGAACAGAATACCATGCGCTTTCAGAAGATGGGAATCTCGTGCCCAACCCAAACGGCCCACAACAGAGCTCCCCTGACGCAGCGCAGGGCACACCAGGAGTAAGGACAGCAGCACTAAACCATGAGGTTAAGACAAAGCAGCTGATGGGCAGTAGGCACCTGTGAGAATTTCAAGAGCAGAATTAACGGGCTGGAGCATTAAGCCCCAAAGGACGGATCCAGGAAGGTGCCAGGGTGGTTAACAATGGCTGTTCATGCCTAAGGAGGAAAGAAATAACCTTAAAATAGAGTCTCATCCCATCCTCCTGGACCAGATTTACCTACAGTAATTGCATCTGTGAGGAAGAGAGCTGCAAAGGAAATTAGGTGTTCTATGGGCTCAGCTGTAAGTCATACATCAGAGCCACCTGCTGAGAATTCCCATTAGGAAGAAGCTGGCACAAGCTCGCATGCGGGCTGGAGGCCACCCCCCACTTCTACAGCCCACAGAGCCATCCTCACCAAGGTCCTTCATCCAGCATAATTGCCAGCATTGTGCCACGCCTCCCGCCCCAGCCACATCAGTGCGGCTCATTCTTCGAGGCTCCACTAAACACTGGGAACTGCGTTAAAAGTCGGGGGAGGGACATCCACCGATGAAGCTTCTAGAGCATCTCCAACCAGCCAACTCCCTCACGCCAACTAAATGAGCCAGATTGCTGTAGGAAAACGCTACCAGTGATCCACATGAGAGGACGGAAGGGAGAAGGCACCCCTGCCCGGGAGGAAACTTTTGAGAAGAACAAGAGCTGAGCATTCCAGCAATGACAAAACCAGCTACTGCACTGATAACACAACCAGCTACTGTCGTGATGACACAACCAGATATTGTCTTGATGATCCAACCAGCTACTCTCCTGATGACACAACCAGCTACTGTCCTGATGACACAACCAGCTACGGTCCTGATGACACAACCAGCTACTCTCCTGATGACACAACCAGCTACGGTCCTGATGACACAACCAGCTACTCTCCTGATGACACAACCAGCTACTGTCCTGATGACACAACCAGCTACTCTCCTGATGGCACAACCAGCTACGGTCCTGATGACACAACCAGCTACTGTCCTGATGACACAACCAGCTACGGTCCTGATGACACAACCAGCTACTGTCCTGATGACACAACCAGCTACAGTCCTGATGACACAACCAGCTACTCTCCTGATAACACAACCAGCTACGGTCCTGATGACACAACCAGCTACTCACCTGATACAACCAGCTACTCTCCTGATACAACCAGCTACTTTCCTGATGACACAACCAGCTACCTTCCTGAGAACACAACCAGCTACTCTCCTGATGACACAACCAGCTACTCTCCTGATGACACAACCAGCTACTGTCGTGATGACACAACCAGCTACTGTCCTGATGACACAACCAGTTACTCTCCTGATACAACCAGCTACTTTCCTGACACAACCAGGTGCTTTCCTGATACAACCAGCTGCTCTCTTGTTGACACAACCAGCTGCTCTCCTGATGATACAACCAGCTGCTCTCCTGATGACACAACCAGCTACTTTCCTGATGATACAACCAGATGCTCTCCTGATGACACAACCAGCTACTGTCCCGATGACACAACCAGCTACTCTCCTGATGACACAACCAGCTACGGTCCTGATGACACAACCAGCTACTCTCCTGATGACACAACCAGCTACTGTCATGGTGACACAACCAGCTACTCTCCTGATGACACAACCAGCTACTGTCCTGATGACACAACCAGCTACTGTCGTGGTGACACAACCAGCTACTCTCCTGATGACACAACCAGCTACGGTCCTGATGACACAACCAGCTACTGTCCTGATGATACAACCAGATGCTCTCCTGATGGCACAACCAGCTACTGTCCTGATGACACAACCAGCTACTGTCCTGATGACACAACCAGCTACTCTCCTGATGGCACAACCAGCTACGGTCCTGATGACACAACCAGCTACTCTCCTGATGACACATCCAGCTACTTTCCTGACGACACAACCAGCTACTGTCCTGACGACACAACCAGCTACTCTCCTGATGACACAACCAGCTACTCTCCTGATGGCACAACCAGCTACGGTCCTGATGACACAACCAGCTACTGTCCTGATGACACAACCAGCTACTCTCCTGATGGCACAACCAGCTACTCTCCTGATGACACAACCAGCTACTGTCCTGATGACACAACCAGCTACTCTCCTGATGGCACAACCAGCTACTCTCCTGATGACACAACCAGCTACTCTCCTGATGACACAACCAGCTACTCTCCTTATGACACAACCAGCTACTCTCCTGATACACCCAGCTACTCTCCTGATGACACAACCAGCTACTGTCCTGATGACACAACCAGCTACTCTCCTGATGACACAACCAGCTGCTTTCCTGATGATACAACCAGCTGCTTTCCTGATGACACAACCAGCTGCTTTCCTGATGACACAATCAGCTGCTTTCCTGATAATACAACCAGCTACCTTCCTGACCTACCGAGAGGCCAGAAACCACACGTCTGCTCCCCTGCTTCCCAGTTCATCTTTACTCTGCAGTCAGTACTCAGGGACCCCGTGATGGCATTGGTGAATAGACAGAAAGCTGATGAAAGACATCAAACAAACAAAAACAACCTGTAGCAGGTGACTTCAAGAAACCCTCCTGCTTTCCCCTCCTGAGGGGACAGAACCAGTGGCCTTGCTGGCTGGGTTTGGAGGGTTACCCCAGGCCCTACATGCCATCCTCTCTAAGTGTCCACCAGCTGCTTCGACCAGGGCTGACACTGGACACCACCTGGGCCCCACCTCCACCAGATTTGAACATCACTGCTCTGTTGTGCAGCCTGCTTACCAGACTTACTTGAGCACTCCCAGCTTCTGTGGATGTACAGAAAGGGCTTAGACCACGGGTCCATTCTGCCAACACAAACTGCATGCCACAGGCCCCGCCTTAGAGTTACTGCTGAGGACTTGTTCCCCTACCTCACCCTACAGTGGCTTGTTAATATCCCACAGACGCAAATCTCCTTAAAGACCCTCAACAAAGTACACAGGCCACCCATGCCTCCTACTCATTCAATTGATAAATGAAAAAGATTCTTAGGGGAAAATTAAACAAATCAGGTGATTTAGCCTAGTTTTAGTTACTAAGAAGGGACTTCAGAGTAGTTCACCAGTTGTCTCTAAGGATTTTCAATAAGAGAGCATTCAGCGGAGGGCTGGGTCATCCCCTAGAAGACCCTGCCTCTGTAAGAGCTACAATCCCCGTGTCTGCCATGGCTGGGGCTCTGTGTCCCCCACAACATGTCTGGTGGCAGCCACCACAGTCCTGTCTCGTCCAGGAATCTAAGTGTTGGGTTCTGGTTTCTTCTCCTCCACATCCACCTTTGGGGTTAGTTTCAGAAACAGCAAATCCTATAATCCATGGTTCACAAGCCTGACCACATATCAGAACCATCCCTAGATATTTTCCATACAGGTGCCTGTCCCTGGGCCCCATGCACTGGAGAAAGCCTTCTATGAAGGTCCACCTTGGGACCCTGGAATGAGAATCTAGCTTTGCTCCATAGTCAGCCAGGCTTGAGACAACTGTGGTGGATGAGGTGACTGCATCAGGCAGCCCTCATTTGCAGGTCCAACCTGCAGGTATACATGGCCAGAGATATGCACCCTCAACCACGAACCACACAGTCCAGATTTCAATTACATGGCATATTAACTGAGTAACTACATAAAGTACAATGTGTGCTGCCAGTTCTAGTCCACAAACCACCACATGCTAACAGCCATGTGGGATAGGCAGCTGTGTGGGGATCGGCCAGGGTGCCTGTCACTCAGCTCAGCACAGACAGCAAAGCATGGAGCTGTGTGGCTGCATCATCTCCCAGGGAGAAACCACACAACATTTCACAGAAGTGGATTATCAGAAGAAACAACAGACCAACAAAGATAAAAGAGCACCAGAGAATGAAAGGGATGGTGCTGAAAGTGAAATTCCAAAGAAAAGCCAGGGGGCAGTGAAAAGACACCTTGCTGGGGAATACAGACTGGCTAACATGTGGGGCGCTCAAGGTACGTGGCCACAGGAACCTAAGGAAGGTGACTCATCTGCATACAGCAGGGAAGTGGCAGTGCGGAAAACAATCGTGATGTCTGGGGGAAATGGGACAAGAAGACCTTCACGGTAAAGGGATACTCAGAGGCACTTCACCACCATGAAATGGCAAAGTGCAAAATATTGGAGGGCAACCCAGACTCAGAAAGGGGTTGACATTCAGCAAGCCATAGGAAGAACGCTCATCCCTATCAGCCCAGACAAGGATGCAAGTGCCACTCACACTACATCGAGATGCTCTAGCTCTCACTGTCCCCCTGTGTTAAGTCAAGGTGTACTACATCAAGATGCTGTAGCTCTCAGTGTCCCACTGTGTTAAGTCATACTGTACTACATTGAGATGCTGTAGCTCTGTGTCCAACTGTGTTACGTCACATTGTACTACATCGAGATGCTGTAGCTCTCAGTGTCCCACTGTGTTAAGTCTAAGTACTTAAGTACTACATCGAGATGCTCTAGCTCTCAGTGTCCTGGTTTGTTAAGTCACACTGTACTACATCGAGATGCTGTAGCTCTCAGTGTCCACTGGGTTGAGTCATGGTGTACTACATTGAGATGCTGTAGCTCTGTGTCCCACTGTGTTAAGTCGTGGTGTACTACAATGAGATGCTCTAACTCTCAGTGTCCTGCTGTGTCAAGTCATGGTGTGCTACATTGAGATGCTGTAGCTCTGTCTCCCTGTGTTAAGTCATGGTGTACTACATCAAGATTCTCTAGTTCTCAGTGTTCTGCTGTGTTAAGCCACAGTGTGCTACATTGAGATGCTGTTGCTGTCAGTGTTCTGCTGTTAAGTCACAGTGTACTACCTCAAGATGCTCTAGTTCTCAGTGTTCTGCTGTGTTAAGTCACAGTGTACTATATTGAGATGCTCTAGTTCTGTGTCCTGCTGTGTTGTCATGGTGTACTACCTCGAGACACTGTAGTTCTCAGTGTTCCATTTTGTTAAGTCACACTGTACTATATCAAGATGTTCTAGCTCTCAGCGTCCCGCTGTGTTGTCACTGTGTGCTACACTGAGATGCTGTAGTCCTCAGTATTCCATTGTTAAGTCACTGTGTGCTACACTGAGATGCTGTAGTCCTCAGTATTCCATTGTTAAGTCACTGTGTGCTACACTGAGATGCTGTAGTCCTCAGTATTCCATTGTTAAGTCACAATGTGTTCTAGCTCTGTGATGTTCTAGCTCTCACTGACCCCATGTTTTAAATCATGGTGTACTACATTGAGATGCCCTACCTCTCAGTGTTCCACTGTGTTAAGTGACAGCATGCTACATCGAGATGCTGTAGCTCTCAGTTTCCCCACTGTGTTGTCATGGTGTACTATATCAAGATGCTGTAGCTCTCTGTGTCCCACTTTAAGTCATTGTGTACTACATCATTGTCAGTGTCACTGTTTTCATTTCCCTACACACTTATAACTGATTATAAGAGTTTGTAATGTTTTCATAACAATGCTACAGATCATGGAACAATCCTCACTTGCCTATAAGTTATTCCAATGGTTCACACAGTCCTAGCCACTTCTACTTCACTGCAGTGAGGTACAGACTGGTATTGGTTTTGTGCTTGACTGACGCTCTTGCCATCTTTTGTAAGGTCCTGTGTTTAAATACTGCATTTCAGGCACCTGTAGTGTTACCAACCTTGAGAAGGGATCTGGAGCCTGAAGACCTGTGTCCTTGGCAGTGACCTGTGTGTGGACCCACTTTTCTGAAATTAGACCCAGATGCTATCTTAAATCTAAAAAACATTTTCTTGACATCAAGCACTTTTGGCCTCGAAAGCTCCATTTTAGAAAATGGCTGTTTTGCAACATTATACAAACTGTCACCAGCAAGAATTCCTTCACTACCGTAATTGCTAATCAGAGACTGAGGAAGTCTCGGTCAAGAGCACAGGGCATCAGAACTCTCGGAGGTGCCCAGCAGAGCAACTTGTCTCTTTCTGAGTCCCTGCTCTGGGAGGGTCAGCCCTGACTCACACAGCCCTCCTTCCACATCACACCAGGAGTCCTGCCACACAGCACTGCAGCAGAGTGAGTGAAATACCTGCTGAACACTTGGAGAGGCCAGTCCAATTCACAAGCCTCCAGCACTCTGCATGGCCAGTATTCACCACCCAGGGATTTCTAAGATCACACATGATGTCTGACTGGACGCAGAAGCTCAGCACTTCATTATTTTATTATCTTCAAATCTAAAAGAAGGGGCAGTCATTATTTCAAAGCCCACTCCTGAAGGAAAAGGCTCATCGACACCAGTGCTGGGGACAGAATCCACCCGTGTTAGCGTCAGACCCTGAGCTGTGCCCAATCCTCGGTGCCTCTATTCTTTACTCAACAGGCATCTGCTGAAACTCTGCCACACTGGCCACAGTTATGCTCTTGTGCATCAAGGCCCTGACCCCCAAGATCTCCAGAGCTTTGGGGCATTTTATCAGGGGTTCCTGCCACATTTGTGTCCAGCACAACAGTGAGTAAAGGACTGGGAAAGTGTTCTCCCTCCCAGGCCATCCTGTCTCCTAGAGTAAAGAAAAGGGAATATGTTCTCTCTCCCAAGCCCTCCTGTCTCCTAGAGTAAGTGAGTCAAGAACGGGGAACCTGTTCTCCCTCCCAAGTTCTCCTGTCTGTTTTCCTTCCCAAGGCAGGCAGGACGCATTGTCTCACGGCGAGCTGGCCTTGGCCTGAACTCAGAGCACCAGCACCCCAAAGCTGCAGTGGTGAGGAAGAGACTGCCCGCCTGGGAAAAGGCCCCTAGGTCTTCAGCCAACACCACAGGCACAGCCTCAGCCTCCTGACTCTTGCTGACCATGTGTTACCTTAGCTCGTCTCTCCTTTGAGGGCATCTGAGCCACATTTGGCTCTTTTCAGAACACAGAATCTTGGCTCTGTCTTTTCCCGGGCTTGGGGTCCCTGGGACTCTGGCTTCAGGCACAGGGTCCAGCACATGTTCCTCCTTCTTCATCAAAAGCCAATGAGATCAGCATAGTTGTAAAGTTCCCTTATGTTTTTAATGAGAAGAGTTATTTACAAAAAGAGACCGTTTGACAAGTATCATGCATAAGCAATTCACACCAGTGCGCGTCACCCGAGTTCCCTTCCCTCTGAGCCCCAAGCTGTCACGGCTGTGAGCCATGCAAACGAGCTCCTGCCTGTCATCCAAGTGGGCTTCCCAGAGATAATCCCAGTGACTGAGTGGTTCCTGCCTCCCTCCTCCGGCCACATTTGTGAAATGTGCAAGCAGCAGCGTCTTCTGTGGAAGAGGGGGAAGAAGTGACGGCTCTGAGTCAGTTTCCTCTGTGTCCCTGTTGATGAGACACGGCAGTTGCACCAGGGGCAGGTCACAGGTGGCTGTGGCTCACATATGCCCTGGGTTCCAACAGGGCCTGACAGAGATGTCCAAATCCAGGATCACCTTCCCGTACTTGATCGGACCCATAACAGCTTAGAAGCACAACACACCCAGTACTGCCCCCTGGTCAAGTATCTGAGTTCAAGGTCATTTCTGAACTGAGGATTCCCATATCTCGTTAGGCCTGTGTGGCTCAGATCTTTACTTCAGGCTTGGGAATCAAGGGCCAGCTGCATCCATTGTCAGTCTCATTATGGCTAGAGGTCCGCCGGGTCCCATTGCAGCTGGAGGTCCGCCGGGTCCCATTGCGGCTGGAGGTCCACCACGTTCCTTGATGGTTGGAGGTCCACTGGGTCCCATTGCAGCTGGAGGGCTGCCAGGTCCCATTATGGCTGGAGATCCGACGGGTCCGATTATGGGTGGAGGTCTGCTACATCCCTTTAGGGCTGGAGGTCTGCCGGGTCCCACTGCGGCTGGAGGTCCGCCGGGTCCCACTGCGGCTGGAGGTCCGCTGGGTCCCATTATGGCTGGAGGTCCACCGGGTCCCACTGCAGTTGGAGGTCCCCCCAGGTCCCTTTACAGCTGGAGGTCTGCACATCAAGTCCTGCACAACTCTCGGGCCTTCTGGTGAAAAGCTGACTGGACTCACACTTGAAAAAGAGCTCAGCCAGTGGATATTAGTTACACCCACCCTGGAAGGAAATGCAAATGTAGGCTGATTTTGTTTCTTGGAGTTTTCAAATTTATTTTAAAGTTGGGGTGACAAGCGCTGGGTTTTTGTGCACTGAGTGAAGGGCAATGTTTCATTATTTATGCAAAGTGCATCGACAAAGTGACATCGAAAGTTTTTGCCATATTTTCCTCTTTATAGTTTCTCCAAGTGAGATATGTCAAGAAGCAGCTTTCCTGTGATGTGCCTCAAAATAAATGGAAAGAAAGGAACGCAGCAGATGGCTTGGATTAAATCTGAACAGTGATAAGTTCTGCTTTTAGGACAGCTGGGTAATGTACTCTTTGCTCAAAAACATGTTTGATCTGAAACACAAAAACAATCTTATGGTTTCCATGAAAATGAAAGAAAAACGAGGCTGAATGGTGGAGTAAATTGCTAGTTTTCTCCCCCAGCATGTTCTGGGCCACTTTGGGAGCCATATGCTCTGTTTGATGTAAATGAGATAGAACTGAAATTAAAAATTTTTACATTTAAAAGTAGTGACCAAACCTATTTGTGAATGCCTTTAGGAAAATAAAGAATTATTATGCCCTAATGTTTGGGGTTAAAAAAAATAAAGTTTGTCTTAATGCTGAACAACTTGGGGCCACCTTCATTTTCAGACCTGTGAAATATTCTCAAGCAACATATGCTGAAACTGGAGACCAAGTTACTGATGAGGGAGGTAGTTTGGTTCTTGGCAATCAAGAACCAAACTTGATTATTAATGTAATCAAGTTCTGCATTAATAATCAAGCCTCATCACAGAAATACTTAAATCCACTTTTCACAGAATATCTACTGAAAAGTATCACTAAAATGCAATTTTGCTAGAATCCATTAATTTTTCAAGCTGACTGAATCTTCCTCAGAGATTGAAAACTACAAAGGAGCTGGAAGATAAGGAACTGAATTCCAGTCAACCTTTTAAGAAATGCAGATCGTGTGGTTCAATTCATTCACTTGAGAAAAAAAAAAAAAAGAAATGCAGATCAGAATGCAAATCCAAGGTAGGTTCTTAAACTGCAAAAGACAGCATCCACGTCTCTGAAAAAGGCTCGGGCTCTTTGGCCAGCCTGGCTGGGGAGAGTTGGCATGTGAGAAGTACAAACAAGCCCCATCAATGGCAGCTTCCAATACCATCTGATTTTCTGAATTACAAATCTGGACATGGAATTGAGCTGGAAAACTCTGAATGCTGCCAGATTCTCATTTCAGATGCACACACATACTCTTGCATGTCTCAAAGAAAGTAAAATAAAAGGAAGATAGAAGGAAAAAGAAGGAGAAGGAGCCCTCTACTCCACATGAAAGAGCAAACGCCATCTGAAGGCCTCGGCAGCTGCACCGGACGTCATACCCGGACTGGAACTGCCAGCTTCTGGGACCACCATTTGGACATGGTCTCAATAATCTTCCCGAGCTCAGCCAGCTCACAGGAGCTCAAGCTTACAAGTAGTTGGTGTATAATCTGCAGGGTCAGTTGAGACAAAGAAAGGCTTCAAGGCCACTGCCCACTCCTGCTGCTCTCCAGAGACAAAGGGAGCAGAGGGTGAGGATGGCAAGTCGGGGTCCAGACCAGTTTCCCAGATAGGAACCATGGCCACTAAACCAGAGACCACAGGTGTTCTTTCCCTGCTACTCAGCCCGAAGCAACAAGAAAAAGGAAGCCTGAGGTGACGCCACAAAATGCAAATTTATCTCCAACACTGTCACTTGTTGACAGCAAAGAAAAGAGCCTTGAGCCATGAATAAACTGTATAAATCGACTCATTTGGGAAACAAGCAAGAGACCCAAAGGAACCACAGGGGAGACACCAGGATTCATGTTCCCCTCTATCCCCTACTGCTGGCCCAGACTTGAGCCACATGGGAGCAAAGGAAGTGGATTTGGGAGCTTCCCTCCACCCACAGCAGCCTTCCCTTGCTGAGTGATACAAGCCTGACCTTTCCCAGGAGCACCCATGACCTCGTGGGGACACGGTGAACTTAAGGACATGCAATGTTCCTGCCCAAGCTCCCTTTCCAGTGCCCCTGCCTGTCCTGTCCAGGGCACTCCCAAACTGTCTCAACAAAAATGTTCCTAGAGGGGAGGAGGTCTCAGAGATTAGCCCCTCTTGTTCCTCATTTTTGTTTTTTTGAGACAAAGTCTCTAGCACCCAGGCTGGAGTACAATGGCATGATCTCAGCTCACTGAAACCTCCACTTCTTGGGTTGAAAAGATTCTCCTGCCTCAGCCTCCTGAGTAGCTGAGATTACTAGTTTTTGTATTTTTAGTAGAGACGAGGTTTCACCATGTTGGCCAGGCTGGTCTTGAACTCTTGACCTGTAGTGTTATGCCCACCTTGGCCTCCCAAAGTGCTGGGATTACAGGCATGAGCCACCACAACTGGCTCCTCATTTTCTAGATGAGGAAAGAGAGAAACTGGGACATTAGAGTCCCTTTATGGCCAGCACTGGAATTGAATCATGAAAATTGCTTTGCATGGAGTTCTGCTGTGCTCTGTAGTTTGCATGTAATATTTCCTTTAATCCTCACAACTCCTCCTCTAAGGTGGTAATTACCTTATTTTCACTTTTTAGATGAGGCTAAAGAGCTCCAAAGTCCTGAGCAGAGAGGCACTCGTCGGATTCCAGCACCTGCCGGACCACCCTCCAGGTGCCCAGTGGTTTCTCCGGGGGGAGACACAGGCTTACGCATGGCACAGAAGTACTCCATGACGTGCACACGGCACGTCCCACACATGGATGCAGAGAGGCCAAAGAGGGCAGGCACACAGCACCATCTGTTCTGTTTACGAGTGGCCTGTTCTCTGGGCTTTATTAAGCAACTGCCCAAGTGGAAGAAAAGCAATCATGAAACAAGGCATCATATCGATTCCCCCAGCTGTAATGGGATTCTGTCAAGGAGCAAAGCAAGGCATTGTCTTCAGAAACTCTGCGGGTTAACGTTTACTGCTCCCAAAGTCTGTGATTATAACACACCAGCTCCAGGTGGCCGAGTGAACGTCGCTTCATGCAAAAACAGGGACAACGTCTGTGACCGCTGGAGGTGAAGATTAATTAAAGAACTGACTCTCCTGCTTCCTCCATTATTAACATGTCTCCAGCCACGTCGCTTCATGCAAAAACAGGGACAACGTCTGTGACCGCTGGAGGTGAAGATTAATTAAAGAACTGACTCTCCTGCTTCCTCCATTATTAACATGTTTCCAGCTACATTCAAACAGACCATATGTGCGTGTGGAACGGGCTCACACACACACACACCAGCACGCATCATGCCCGGTGGGCAGGAAATGCTCTTTTACCGGGGACTGAGACGCCAGCAAAGCGCGGCCCTGAGAGCAGTCAAGCACGATGCTGCTGCTTGGCACCGGTGGCCAGGCGTGTGCGGCACCCTCGAGAAGATCTGAGGGCCTCGGGGCCCAGGGGCGCTAACCATCAATTAATCTCCCACACCAGGCGTGTGCGGCACCCTCGAGAAGATCTGAGGGCCTCGGGGCCCAGGGGTGCTAACCATCAATTAATCTCCCACACCAGGCGTGTGCGGCACCCTCGAGAAGATCTGAGGGCCTCGGGGCCCAGGGGCGCTAACCATCAATTAATCTCCCACACCAGGCGTGTGCGGCACCCTCGAGAAGATCTGAGGGCCTCGGGGCCCAGGGGTGCTAACCATCAATTAATCTCCCACACCAGGCGTGTGCGGCACCCTCGAGAAGATCTGAGGGCCTCGGGGCCCAGGGGTGCTAACCATCAATTAATCTCCCACACCAGGCGTGTGCAGCACCCTCGAGAAGGTCCGGTGGACTCGGGGCCCAGGGTCGCTAACCATCAGCCTCACCTCCCACACCAGCTCCCAGAGTCTGGGTCCCAGGTGTTTTGCAGAAGGTACTCTGAGGGTATAACTACCATCCATTATCAGGTTACTGTGAGTAAAGGAGGGGACCCTCCATCATGTAGCCATCACTTGAGGCCTTAAGACAAAACAATCATGTTCATTGCTGCTAAGAACCCAAAACAATAGGCTGAAAAGTCCTGATGCACTGTCAGGAAAGACGGCAGGGTCCCCACCTAGTCCATCCTCGCTGATGCCTTCACACCTGACTCTGCCAAGGACTTCCATTCTGCCCGGCTTCCACATGTCAAGGGTTCTCTTAACCTGTCATCAAGCGTTAAGAGAGAGCGATGAAATGCAGCAAGCCAGGCTGAGCATCTCTAAACTAGGGCCACGGATGAAACTTGCTCCTACAAGAGGGCAGGGGAGCTGGAGCACTTCCTTTCATCCCGAAATGGAAAAATATTCACTTTTAACAATAAGAAAACACGAGGTGCTGAAGACACAGTGACGGTCGGACGTGGCTCCCAGCACATCCAGGCAAGGGGGCTGCAAAGACGAGGGCGGCAGCGAGACCCTCGGGAAAGCCTTCAGGGAAAGCCACTGGGTCATTCTTTTAAACCATGTGTGCCCCTGCACAGAAATGGCAAAGGAGTAAACTAACATTATCTGTAGCCCAGCAATCTGAGGAAATGGCTGCTAGCAATGGTCTATTGCTCTCCATCGTTGAGATCACAGCACTGGTCCTGTGATATGGGTCTATTTATTATATTACTTAAGATATCTCCATCGTTGAGATCACAGCACTGGTCCTGTGATATGGGTCTATTTATTGTATTACTTATGATATCTCCACCGTTGAGATCACAGCACTGGTCCTGTGATATGGGTCTATTTATTGTATTACTTAAGATATCTCCATCTTTGAGATCACAGCACTGGTCCTGTGATATTGGTGTATTTATTATATTACTTATGATATCTCCACCATTGAGATCACAGCACTGGTCCTGTGATATTGGTGTATTTATTATATTACTTATGATATCTCCACCATTGAGATCACAGCACTGGTACTGTGATATTGGTCTATTTATTGTATTACTTAAGATATCTCCACCGTTGAGATCACAGCACTGGTCCTGTGATATGGGTCTATTTATTGTATTACTTATGATATCTCCACCGTTGAGATCACAGCACTGGTACTGTGATATTGGTCTATTTATTATATTACTTAAGATATCTCCACCGTTGAGATCACAGCACTGGTCCTGTGATATGGGTCTATTTATTATATTACTTATGATATCTCCATCGTTGAGATCACAGCACTGGTCCTGTGATATGGGTCTATTTATTGTATTACTTATGATATCTCCATAGTTGAGATCACAGCACTGGTACACTTTATAGCTTCCTTTGTCATTTAACATTATTCCACCAGGATTTTCTTACATTCTTAAGACACTGCTAAGAAGCATAATTCTAGTAGCCAGACGGTGTCTGTCACAGAGTCGCCATCACCCACCCAGGCCTCTGTCTCACAGTCAGGTCACTTTCAGTCAGTGCTCCAAGGGGGCTGGGTGGTGATCTAACGGGAGGCAGTTACAGTTCGGAGGCAGAGTTCCTTCCTGATTCTGACGGGGAATTCAGTCACTATGTCTTTGTGTCACTTAATCACTTCTTTCAGGTCTTTTCCAATAAAGACAGAGCTTTTCATGGCAGTGGAAATTATAAAAGCAGCTGTCCTCATGCAGAGCGTCCCGAGGGCATCCCAACTGCACCCTGGTGCCAGGACAGCCTTACTGCAAGAAAAACAGGGTGAGGGAGAATTTGCAAGTTCTAACTGACCAGGCCAAATCAACCTGTGGGCACATGGTGAGTTGGTGGCCAAGCGTGAACTGAGACCAAGGCTTCAGACTCCTAGCACTGGCTGTCTGGCTTGCTAAGATATAATATTCTCATCTAACTGCTCTGTACTAAGAACATGCTTCCTGAGCCAACCAATGTGTTTCAGAGGTACTGTACCCACGCTGGGGCAGGGCGGGCCATCCCTGACTCCCCGGCACTTGCCTAGCCAAGGGGCTTTCCTGAAGCGGAGAGCATGGGGAGGCAGCATGGGGAGGGGCTTTCCTGAAGCGGAGAGCATGGGGAGACCTTGCTCCACAGCAGGAGCTGCCCCTCGTCTCCAGGGAAGAACATATTCAACCAGAACTGAAGCACGTTCCAGCAGATCCACAGCTGGCATGAGGGAAGCCTTGAGGAGGTCCTGCTAGGCTCTCGGTGCTGGCCCTTAGCAGCTGCTCCTCCCGCAGCCTGGAGCTCAGCATCCCTTCTCCAGGACCTCCTGCCACCAGACACTCTCTGCACCACCCACTCCGCCACCATCTCTGCCTCCTTTCCGCTGACCATCAGCCCAATGCTAGGTCCCCCACTGCAGCTTCCACACACCCTTAGACCCACTGGTGATGTGCTGTCTCCCTCATTCCTGGCCTGGGAGAGCCTGGCCTGGTTGCACGTCCCTCCTGCCACCCTCTGCTCAAGCACACAGCCATCCCAAACAGCAGAGCCCTGTCCAAGAGGAAAGAACTCGGCTCCAGACTGCCAGGAGGCAAACGTTCTGGAAGATGGGCTCAACTCAGTTTCTGGTTTTTCACTAATTCACAGCTTTTTTATTAAATGCAATCTGAATTCAGATGGATGCAGGAGTGGGTTTCCATAATATGCTGTTGATGGTGAGCTAAGGGGTTCTGAAATGTCAAGTCCAAATCTCCAAACAAAAGTGATCATTTAAAAGGAAGATGTGCAAGGGGGTGAATATGAAGCCCAAAGACACACGAGATTCCCCAAACCCAACCAACTGGTGTGGAGACCACACAGCGTAGCGGCACTCATGGGACCAGAAGTTTTCTTAAACAATAATGCTTTGTAAGGATTCCAAGCAGCAGGAGAATCCACCTGAATTGAAAGTGGGCTAAAGAATTCAGCAAGCTCAGCATGGGAAGGGACGAGGGAGAGCAGCCTGCCGGCCTCACAGGCACAGGGGCCTCAGCCCCAAAGTCAGTGCCATACATGGAGGTCTCTGGTGAAGGTGAAAACCTCCCCAGGCACCTTCACGGAAATGCTTCAGGGTGCGTGGTCCCACGCATGTTTCCAGAAGCGCTCCGTGGTTTGTGGGGCCTCACATGGCTCAGTGCAGCCCTGGCTCTGGGAAACTCCCACTCCGAGAGCCAAGATGACTGCATGGGAGTGTGCTCTTGTGGACAGGGAACCATTTGGTGGTATTGCTACCACAAGAGATATGGCAGGGCTGCAGGATCAATGAAGCCCTAAGGCCCACTCAGCCCCTTGTGGGGCCGACACTGTGTCCCTGCAGGAAGCTGAAGCCTGCCCTGGGATTTCCAGGAAACAAGGCCAGCTCAGCACAGACGCAGCTCCCATGAGAGCATGGAACCCAGCTCACACTCCCGCTATGAAAGAAATACCTGGTGACTGCCCTGGAGTGAAAGCAGGAGAAGCGGGGAGGAGCCCCCGCACTCTCAGAATGATCCCTGCACGGAGACCCCGAGGCAGTGGCCATCTGACCCTGGCTGTGTCTGGCTGTGGAACCAGAGCAGACATGTTTGACTCCAATCAGACCAAGGGGGTGAAGTCGCCCTAGGGGAGCTGGCTAACGAGGACCACCCAAGACCCCAGAACATGACAAATGCAAAGAGCTTGGACTGAGGAAAACAAGTTCAAATTCATCACTGTGATATCAAGCAAATCAGAATGAAATTCTTGTCTTTGTCTCAATGAGAATGTTTTCAGTGACAGATCAGAGCCAGCTTGAACACTGGGCACTCACTCACACACCAGGCTCACACTGGGCACACACTGGATACACACTGGGCACACACTGGCTCACACTGGCACATACTGGGCACACAGATTCACACTGGGCACATACTCAGCTCGCATCGACATACTGGGTACACACTGGGCAAACACTGGGCATATATCGACACACACCGGGCACACACTGACACGGCACACACTGACACTGGGCACACACTGACTCACACTGGGCACACTGGGCACACACTGGGCACACATCAACTCACACTGGGCATACACTGCCTCACACCAGGCACACACCGAGCACACTCTGGCTTACACCGGGCACACCTTGGGCATACACTGGCTTATACCAGGCACATACACTGGCTCACACTGGGCACACACTGAACACACACCAGGCTCACAATGGCTCACACTGGGCACACACTGGCTCACAGCCACACAACTGAGGGGCAGGCTGGTGCTGGGGAAGCTGTGTCCGAGTGCTCCATCATGTTACCCAGGACCTGCTCGTCCCTCTCTCTGACCTGCCTGCTGGACATGAACACCAGCCCTCAAGTGTCAGCAGTGACAAGCCTACCTGCTGTCCTGCCCACCTGAGCAGAAATGCAGAGTCTTGTCCAGCATCCTCAGAGTCTAGTCCTCTCTAACAGGATCCCCTTTGGTCACATGACCCCTCCTGAGCCAATCACTGCAGCCATGACCATGGAATATTCTGGCAGACTCACAGGAGGCCTTGTCCAGGGCAGGGAGGGGAGGACTCGGAGTCCCCGTGGGACCTTTAATGAAGTGTGAGAGAGAAGAGAAACATGACACGGTCAGGGAGACGCCACGGGCGTTCCCCATATCCTCAGGGGAACCACACACAGTGACTCATGAGGAGCGGCGGGAGGGCCTTGCGCCAGGGTGAAAGCATTGGGTGCTCCAGAATCCCTGGCCCGTTCCCTGAACAAGCACACAAACCTATCAAGCTAGAGCTAACTACAAATGACAAAGTCCTGTGCACACACAGCTCAGGTCACAGATTGCAAACGTTTTGGTCATGAAAAGCTAACCTCTGAGTCATCCTGGGACAGTGTTGAGGAGGGGCAGGGTACAAGCTCTGGCCTAGGCCCCACCTCTACCAGGGAAAGCAAGCATCACTTAAATGCCTGCAGCCTCCTGCAAAGGTTTTCTGAGACTATCAGCAAAGATAAAACATTTTAAAGCCCCTGGAATACGTTTAAAGTATTATGCAAACAAAGAACAGCTATTAGAAATATCGCTTTATAAACTTTTTATTGAAATATTGTGCATTCCAAAGAGTGTACCGATGAGAAGTACACACCTGATGCTGCCTGAAGAGGCAACTTGGCCCGGGATTTCCAGGAAGCAAGGACAGCTCAGAACAGATGCAACTCCCATAAAACAGAGCTTAAGACAGGCCTCACCCTCCCTAGAACTGCTTACACTCTTGCTACAGAAGAAGCACCTGGTGACTAACCTGGAATGAAAACAGGACAGGGGGAAGAGCCCCCACACCCTTATGAATTTTTACAAAATGAACACACTCACCCAGACACAGATTCGTCACTGACAAGCCCCTGCCCCATCCTCTCAGTCACCATCATTCTAAATTCCAGGCTGAACATGAGCTCTGCCTGTTGAAACTTCAGATCAATGGAATCACACTCTGCTCGTTTGAATCTGGTTCCTTGCACAACATCCCATTTGTGAGAGTCGTCTGTGCTGCTCTGTGCCACAGTAACTGGTGGTTTTTTATTGCTCTGTAGTATTTAATTGTATGAAACATCCCACAGTTATTTATACATTCTACTGTGGATAGACGTATAAGTTATTTCAGTTGTAAGCTGTTATAAATCAAGCTGCTGGGAACATTCTTAGGCATTTGTGTATATTTAAGTTTGCATTCCTATTGGGTATGTACTCACAGGAGTGGAATTACCAGACCATAAAAGATGAGTGTGTTCAGCTTCCACAGATACGAACCAAGCTGCTAGGCACATTCTTGTACATGTCCTTTGCAAACCTCGGTCTGCATTTCTGTTGGGAATACGTGTATCTATGGGTGAAATTATTTGATCACAGGGTAAAAAAATATATGGCTACATTTGCCACTTTATTTTGAAGTTTACAGGCGGAAGTTGCCGTGATACAGATCTATAGCGGTGTCCACTTTTTATTCCTGGCATGGGTAAGTTGGTCCTTCCTTCTGTTTTTCTTGATCAGGCTTGCCAGAAATTAATATTCAAATCTTTTAAAGCCTCAACGATTGGTGTTGTTCATTCTTTCTATGTTGTACATTTGTTTTCTGTTACATTATTTTTGCTCTCCTTTTTATTATATTCTTATATGTCTTTAACTTCAATTTTCTGTTCTTCTAAATTCTTTAGACGCATGTTATTTTCACCTTTTCTTCTTTTCTAATAAAAGCATTTGAGACGATAATTTATTTCTAACCATAGCTTTAGCTTGATCCCAAAATTCCCACAATTGTTTAATATTGTATTCTTATTTTAGTTCAGTTCAAAGTATCTTCAGATTCCTATCGATTTCTTCCTTGATACATGGGGTATTTAGAAGAGTACTACTTAATTTCCAAACATTTAGATATTTCTAGGGTTTTTTCTCCCATTTGTTTTTAGCTTAATTTCTTTCACCAAAGAAATACTCTGAATGATTTCAATCTTTAGCAATATGTTAAGATTTGTTTATCTGATCAAAACGTTTTTGTCCAATAGATGGTCATTTTCAGTATGTAAGCCACGTGCACTTGAACAGACGCAGGTTCTATTTTGATAGGTGCAGTGTGTCAGTTAGCCCGAGATTGCTAATCTCGTTCTTCAGACTTCTTTAGCATCTCTCTCTAAATACCTGGTAGAACAAACATACCGATAATAAAAGCAAACATGCATAAAATGCATATGGGATTGTGCATTATTCTTTCCTTTAATTATCACAATATTTGCTTTATATATTCGAAAATTATATCAGGTGCATCAAATATATAATTACCATGTGTTCCTGATAGACTAATCCTTATTTTTTATGACCTGTTTATCTCAAAAAATGCTTCCTGCCTTAAGATCTACTTTGTAGATCATATAAGTTTAGACATACCAGCTTTCTTTAGGTTAATGTTTTCATTGTACTCTCTACCAGCCTTTCAACCTTTTATAGCTCAACATTGAAGGTAGTACCTTGTAAGCAGCATGGTTTTGATTTTTAGTGGCAATCTTTAATTTTTGATTGGAATGTTTATCTCGTTTATTTGCAATGAAATGACTAATACATTGGGATTTATATCTACTATCTTATCTTGGTTTTTTATTTGTCTCATCTGTTTTATTTTCCCCTTTTCTCTTTTTTGTTGCTTTCTTTTGGATTGAGTATTTTTATCATTATTTTTATTCTCTTTCTTAGCTTGTTAGCTATTCTTTTTGTGGTTATTCTAGAAATAACAACATGGGTCCTTGACTTATTATGGTGCAACACACATAAGTGCATCCCAAATGGTGTCAGAAATACTGGATATCCACATGCAAAGAACAAAATTGGACTGTCATCTTATACCACACACACACACACACACACACAGACACATCAACTAAAAATGGATTGCTACCTTAAATGTAACTCCTGAAACGGTAAACCTCCTAGAAGAAAACATAGAAAAAACCTTCATGACATTGGTCTTGGCAATTATTTTTCGGATCTGACACCAAAAACTCAGGCAACAAAAGCAGAAATAGACAAGGAAGACTACATCAAATTAAAGTTTCTGCACAGCAAAAGAAACAATTCACAGAGTGAAAGGCAATCTACAGAATAGAATAAAATACTTGCAAATCATATAACTTTTTTTTTAAAGTTAATACCCAAAATGTATAAGGAACTGCTGCAACTCAATAACCAAAAACAAAATAACCTGATTTTTTGTTTAATGGGCAGAAGGAACTGAATAGACATTTCTCACAAGGAGAAATACAAATGGACTACAGATACACAACAAAAAGGCCCCACATCACTAATCACCAGCAAAATCGAAATCAACACAACAATGAGCTATCATATCACACTTGTTAGGATAGCTATAATCAAAAAAAAAAAAAACAGATGAGTCTTGGTGAAGATTGTAAACTGCTGTGGAGATACAGAAAGAACCTACGTACTGTGGGAAACAGTACACAGGTTCCTCAAAAAATTTAAAATGGAACTACAATTTGATCCACAAATCCCACCTCTGGGCTTTTACCCAAAAGAGTCAAAAGCAAGATGTCCACAGAGATACTTGCGTTCCCACACTCACTGTGGCATCATTTGCAATATCCAAGAAGTGGAAACAACCCAAATGTCCATCAACAGATGGACAGGTTTTTAAAATGTGGTGTATCTATGCAATGAAACATTACTCGGCCTTAAAAAAGAAAATCCTGTCATAAATGACAACATAGATGAACCTGGAAGACATAAGCTGAGTGAAATAATCCAGGCACAGAAAGAAAACACTGCGTGATTGCACTTAGACAAGGCTTCTAAAATAGTCAACTCATAGAAGCAGAGGGAAGATGATGGTTTCCGGGGGCTGGGTGGGGGCAAGGGTGGGAGCTGCTAATCAATGGGTGTAAAGTTTTAGTTCTGCAGGATGAACGAGGGGTAGAGGTCTGCAGTAAAACATCACAGCTATGGTCAACAATACTGTGTTATGCCCTTAAAATGCTAAGAGGGTAGATCACATGTTACACGTTCTTTCCACAAAAAAGAACATGGATCCCTGACTTAGCACAGTGTAACACGCATTATCACATCCTGGAAAATGCCAAAACCTGAGCACACTCACTCCTTTATCTTCTGTGCAGTCAATATTCATGTTGATTCACCAACCCACTGACACCTCCCACTGCTGTCCCTGCCTTCCTTATTTCCTTGTTTCCACATGGGATTATTTTCCTTCTGCCAGAAGTCCCCGCACTATTTTCCTAAGAGTCGTCTGTTGATGGAGTCTCTCAAGTTCTGTTTGTCTGGACATGTCTTGATTTCATCTTTATACTGAGAAACATTTCCAGTGAGTACAGAACTTGAGTTGACGGGGGTGTTTTCTTCCATCACACGGGAGGTTACCCACACTGCCTTCTGGTCTCCACAGTTTCTGGTGAAACAATTCATCAATAGAGATGAAGGTCATATGCTTTTTCTCTGCTTGCTTTCCAGATTTTCTCTTAAACTTTGGTTTTTGCTAATTTTAAGATGATGTTGAGATGTCGACTTTTCTTTGTATTCATTCTGTGAGGTTTAACTAACTATACAAAACCTGATATTCAACTGTTGCTTATCTTACAAATAACTATATAATAGATCTTTTAAAATCCAAGGTTTGGTGTCTTTCTTCAGGTTTGAAAAGACATCTTACTATCATTGCCTCGAATATTGCTTCTTTCTTTCTTTTCTTTCTCCTATTCTGGGACTCCACTTACATGTACAGACCTTTCCAACAGATCTCACATGCCTCATATACTCTCTCCTACACTGTTTCTCAGTTTTGATCTGCTACTCTGCCTGGTTATTTCCCATGGACCTTCATCCAGCTCACTCATCCGCTCTTCCTTCACACCCAATCTTTTGTGATACCATCTATTGAGTTCTTAAATTCAGGTCTAGAATTTCCATTTGATTAATTTGTTCATAGAATCAATTTTTCTGGTGAAATTGTCCACTTACCCCTTATTTTCTTGAACATATCAGTCAGAGTTCTTTTAAAATTTGACTGTGACAAGTATAATAACTATCTGTGGGTATACTATTATCATCTGTTTTTGTGCCTTGGTCTTGCTTCTTGACAACTGAAATTCAGACATTACATATGAAACTGCAGAGACTCTGGGTGATCCTATCTTCTTACCTTCCTCCTCACTAGACAGCCAGATGGAGGGTAGATCCCCTTAACTCAGGTGAGGCCTGAGCCAACAGTTCAGACCTGTCATTCTTGGAAGGATCAGTATACCCATGGTTTATCCTCACACCTATGGCATGACTCATCTGGGGCCGGGAGCAGGGTGTGTGCTATGGCCCCTCTTTCTTAGAAGTTCCTGAATTCCAGTTGTATCTCTTCAGCATTATGAGACTGCCAAAAATTCTGCCCCTGCTTTTCCATAGCTTTCTGATCAGCCTCTTCCTCAACTCAAGAATTTGGCAAATGTGTCAAAGGTGAAAGCCACAGGTGCTGATTGCCTCTGTGCCTACTTTCTCTTTGGGATCCAGTCTCCTCAAGGCCTGGTAACCTTTGCAACCCAAACATCGATTTGTGTGTCGCTCACCCTGTGAGGTAGCCAAGTGCTCTGTGGGGTTCACTGCCTCTTCTCCACAACCCTTACCTAATTTCTAGCCTCTTTCGACAGGAATCACAAAAGCCCCCAGGAGACAGGCAGCCCACAGGGATCAGCTCCCCAACAGTGCCCTCTGATGGGTCTTTCTTAAAAGTTTTATTGGCTGGGCACGGTGGCTCACGCCTGTAATCCCAGCACTTTGAGAGGCTGAGGCAGGCAGATCACCTGAGGTCAGGCATTCAAGACCAGCCTGACCAATATGGTGAAACCCTGTCTCTACTAAAAATACAAAAATTAGCCGGGTGTGGTGGCAGATGCCTGTAGTCCCAGCTACTTGGGAGGCTGAGACAGGAGAATTGCTTGAACCCAGGAGGCGAAGTTGCAGTGAACCGAGATCGTGCAACTGCACTCCAGCCTGGGCAACAGAGCAAGACTCCATCTCAAAAAAACCCAAAACAAACAAACAGTTTTATTTTTAATTGACAAATAATTGTACATATGCGTGGGGTGCAATGTGATATTTCAATACATATATACATGGTGGAATGATCGAATCAGGCTCATTAACAGGATATTGGCCTCTCCAATCCCAGCTGCCTCCGCAGCTCCCCAAAGCTGATGTTCCGTATATTTTATCCAACACTGCTAGTTGTTCTCTGCAGGAAATCTGATCGATGCAAACAGATCATCAAGAGAAGATCAGTTCTGACCATTGTTGATTTTCTTGGAATTTGCTCAAGATGAATTGTGCTGTGTGAAAATACACTTTAAGCTGACACCTAGCTGGTTAGCATATAGGGTTTAGCAGCACTCCCACAGTTAGGGACTTCCTCATAGACACTCTTTGACCAGGGGTCAGCAAACTACAGCCGCTGGACCTACCCCACCTGTCTTTTCATATAGGGCCTGTGAAAGCAAAATAAACCTTGGGACTCCAAAACCACTAGGCTAAAGGGAAAAGTCAAGCTGGGAACTGCTCAGGGCAAACCTGCCTCCCCACTCTGTTCAAAGTCAGCCCTCTGAGGCTCCCATGAGACAAATGCATATCTTGTTGCTTCCCTACTGTTTATGTAAAAATGCAGATTCACTGAGCCAGGCTCAATAGCGAATTCTGTGGAAGGCTGGTCAAGCAGGAGAATGCAACCTTTTGTCTCTTACCTACTTCTAACCTGGAAGCCCCCACTTCCAGTTGTCCCCCCTTACTGGACCAAAGCAAAGCACATCTCACACATATTATGTCTCATGGCTCCCTAAAATGTATAAAAGAAAACTGTACCCCCGGACCATGTCTCAGGACTTCCAGAGGCCGCATCATGGGCGTGTCCTTAACCTTGGCAAAATTACTTTCTAAATTGCCTGAGACCTGTCTCACGGGCCTTTGAGCTAAGAATGGTTTTTATATTTTTAAAGGGTTGTAGGAAAAAGGAGAAGAGAAGGAGAAGAAGAAGTGGGGAAGGGAGAAGAAAGGAGGAGAAGAGGAGGAGGAGTCGGGGGGAGTAAGAAGAGGAGTAGGGAGGAGAAGAAAACAGTTACCATATGTGGCTTTCAAAGCCAAGATATTTATCAACTCGTCCTTTACAGAGAAAGTTTGCCAACCCCAGTTCATGACCATCTCTAATTCTTTTAAATATCAAGTCATGGTGTATATTAACATAAAGATTGCATAGTAAATGCAGCTTTAATAGACATAGAAAGTTAAGATATGGAAATCAGTTTGTATTGATTGCAAGACAAGTCTCTGAAAGATCAGCAAGACGGACCAGTCTGTCGAGCCCCAGGCTTATTTACAGGATGCACCCTGTAGTGCCCACAAGGAAGGTAGATCTTTTGGAAATAATTTTACAATGTGGAAATACTGACTGATTTATTGATGAGAAACCCAGGGGAGGAGCTGGTTTGGAGTTCCGTGACACCATGCTGAGGCTCCATCTTCTGGTTTGGGGTTCTGTGACACCACGCTGAGGCTCCGTCTTCTGGTTTGGGGTTCCATGACACCATGCTGAGGCACCATCTGCATTTCCTGTCACGCTCTACCAAGTCATTTAGAAAATATCTTCATTTCTCTGTGCTCACATGAGTCTTACTGGGTCCTGACAACCTCCTGACCTCTTACCATAATGAGTCTTCATTTCTGAGTAGACATTTCTCCCAAACTCAGTTGCAACAACAGATGGTGTGTGGCCACAGCCCATGAAGGTAGAGACTCAGGCTCAAAACTGCCTTCTTGTGGGCAAAGTCACCTCCTCAAACACCCTCCAAAGACCTGACATTCAGATACCAAATGCTCCAGGCCCAGCTCCCAAAAGCTAGATGGACTGTCCATTCGGGCCTCAAATCAGAGGCTGTGGCGCCTGTGGTATCCCAGGACTGGTGCCATAGGGTTCTAGCATAGCTCCAGGCAGACTTCTTCAACAACAGTGATGGTTATGGTGGTGAGAGTGATGGTGATGGTGGTGGTGATACTGAAAGGGGTGGTGGTGGTGGTGATAATGATGATGATGGCAGTAGCATTAGTAGCTATGGGTATGGTGGTGATGGTAGTGATGGTCATAGGGCTGACAGTAGTGATGGTGGTGGCAGTGGCGACGGTGTTAGTGGTGATGATGGTGGTGATAGTGGTGACAATGGTGGTGGTGATGATAGTGGCAATACTGGTGATGGGAGTGGTCATGGTGATGATGGTGGCAGTAGTGATGGTGGTGGTGATAGTAGTGACAGGGTGGTGGTAGTGGTGGTGATGATGGTGATGGGGTGGATAGTAGTAGTGATGGTAGCGGTGGCGGTGGTGGTGGTGATGGTGATGGTAGTGGTGGATAGTAGTGGTGATGGTGGCAGTGGTGGTGATGGTAATGATGGTGGTGGTGGCAGTGGCAATGTCGTTGGTGGTGATGATGGTGGTGATGGTGCAATGGTGGTGGTGATGATGGTGGTAATACTGGTGATGGGGGTGGTCATGGTGATGATGGTGATAGTAGTGATGGTGGTGGTGATGGTAGTGATGGGGTGGTGGTAGTGGTGGTAGTGGCAACAGTGACAGGGGTGGATATTAGCGGTGATGGTGATGGTGGTGAAGGTGGTGGTGATGATGACAATGGTGGTGGCAGCAGTGATGGTGATGATGGTAGTGATGGCAGTGGTGGTGCTGATGACAGTGGTAATAGTGGTGTTGATGGGGTGGTAGTGGTGACGGTGGTAGTAGTGGTGGTAGTGATGGTGGTAGTAGTGATGGTGGTAGTGATGGCAGTGGTGGTGATGGTGGTGGTGACGGTGGTAGTAGTGACAGTGGTAGTGATGGGGGTGGTAATGATGGTGGTGATAGTGATGATGGCAGTGGTGGCAGTGGTGGTGATGGTGATAATGATGGTAGTAGCAATGGTGATGGCAGTGGCAGCAGTGGTGGTGATGGTGATGGCAGTGGGTGGTGGTAGTAATGGAGATGGCAGTTGTGACAGTGATAGTGATGGTGGTAGCAGTGGTGGTGATGGTGGTGACAGTATGTGATGGCTGTGGTGGTAGTGATGGTGTGGCAGTGGTGGTGATGGTGGTAATAGTGGTGGTGATTGGGGGGTAGTGGAGATGATGGTGGCAGTATTGGTGGTGGTAGTGGTGATAGCAGTAACAGGGAGTGGTGGTAGTAGTGGTGGTGGTGACAGTGATAGTGATGGGGGTGGTGATGGTGGTGGTAGTGGTAGTGATGGGGTGGTAGTGATGGTGATGGTTGTGATGGTGGTGGCAGTGGTGACAGTGGTAATGACAGTAGCGATGGTGTGGCAGTGGTGGCGATAGTGATGGTGGTGGCAGTTGTGACGGTGGAGGTGATGGTGATGGCAGTGCTGGTGATGGTGGCAAGGAAATCATTCTCTGATCACTTGATTAAAAATCTGAGAGCAAAGATGAGCAGAGAATGTCATCATATGATGTCTAAGGAGGCTGAGCCTGAGAACCCTGGAATGCTTGTGTTCTCCATGTGCACACATGCGAGGGCTGAAAGTGACCAGTTATCTATTCATGGTTATCATCTGCATGATGGAGAAACACTGCAGCCTACATTTTCTCCACTAGAGGGTTGGTTCAACAGATGATGGCACCTGCACGCTGGATACTACATATCAGTATTCAGCCGTGGAATACCACTCAGCATTCAGGAGTAAGACAGTCTATATTTGGCAAATGATAAGAAAAATCTGCAAAACTACAGGATTCTATTTTTGTTGTGTGTGTGTGTGCCCAGAAAAGCATCTAAAAAGACATTGAGCCGAATGTTCTTCACAATGATGATTTTGGGGGACTTAGGACCCTCAGGAGGTGATTTTGGTTTGTGGCTTGTTCCTTTGTGCACTACCCAGCCGTGCAGTGCTCAGCCTGCTTCCTCTCCTTCGGTGTGCTTTGATTCTAGTTACAGGAAACATGCACATGAAAAAGGCATGGGAGGGAATGTATGTTTCCTTTTTTATCAGAAAATAAAATGACACATTTCCATTTTAGGAAAAGTTAGAACAGATTTTATCTCCTTCCACCATTCTTGCCTTATGGAAGACAAGAAGAGGACAGGGCCTCCAAGCAAATGGCACAATAGTTAGTTAAAAGAAATATTTATAAATCTAGAGCATAGTCTTCGGCCTAGAAAGACAGTACTAAAGCAGGCAGAACCCTTTTCAGGAACATAAATAAGTATCTTAAAAAAAAAAAACTTTTTTGTTCCCTTTAAACCAGAATGCCTCCTAAGCTGGTCAACAAGCACACTGCAAACGTCTGTCCCCCACTAGGTGGCCGCAGGTCACTGGGCGAGTGGGTCTTTGTGGGCAGAGGCAGGAGCGAAGGCTGCAGAGGACATGCGACCCCATCTTCCACGGCTCGGCCCAGGGGCTCCTGCGGCTCCAGGGCAGTGCCAAGCACAGCTTCTCCCCGAAGGTGCAGAAGGCTGCAAAGTGGCCACCTCCCGCCTGAGCTGCCAGCAATCCAAGGGGTAGGTTTATATCAAATCAATAAACAAACTTGATTTCTGGGAAAAAGCTGAAATGAATCAACAGAGAATTGACTATTTTGCCACTGACAGGTCTGTAATTACGCTGCCCCCCGCTGAGTCAGTCACGCTATGCAGCTCTCAGGCTGAATCCTGGGCTTACCCGGCTGCCGGGAGGCCTCAGGGAAGAGAGGAAGCAGGAGGAGCGGCGTGAGGTGAATCTTCCCGACAGGGGGAGCGGCGTGGACCAAATTTTCCCGGCGTGGAGCGAATTTTCCTGACAGGGGGGAGCGGCGTGGGGCGAATCTCCCCACCAAGCACGTGAGGTACTTGTCCCGACCTGGGTGAGCCTCCTCCTCCTACTAGAGGCACCCACGAGACCACTTCCTAAGAGTAAGACTCAGCAGAGAGGGTTCCAAGGCCTGCGGCCATGCGAGGCTCTGGGAGTCCCTGTCCAGGTGACGGGGGTCAGAGTGGACCACCAGCAACGGAGCTGCCTAGGACGGCCAGAGGCAGAGCTGCTCCCATGTGGTGCCCTACCCTGCGTCCTGGGTGTCCAGACTCACACCTGTCCCTGGGTGCAATTCCAGCAGCACCTGCTCCTCCTCTCAGGAGTGCCCTGTTCAGGGCCCCTGCCCTCTCCCCACTGCATGGTGGGGGGTGCCAGAGAAGAGAGGGACCTGTGGGCACTGACACCCACCCCCTCCCTACCGGGCAGGGAGACAGACACCTTCCCCAGGGTCGCTGCAGCCCAGCACCCACCCGGCAGCCTCGCCCAGGCTCCAGCAAGACTGGAGCGTTCACAGGCCAGTCCTCCGTCACCTCCTAACAGGCTCTTTCAGGCCCTGGAGAGGCAGGGCCACACTGGTGCCATTGCAGATGGGGCTCAGAAAGCTGAAGTGAGCTCCAGCCACCTCCTCCCCTGTGGCAGCCCCGCTGGGCCAAGGATGGCACTCTGGCAAGCTGAGGTGAGCCCAGGCGCCCCCTCCCTGCTGCAGCTGTGCTGACCCCAACTTCCCACCTGCAGCCAGTGTTTGTTTCTCCCCTGGAAACCTTATTTGACTTCACTCAAAATCTCCACACCTGCTGCAAATGTCAGTTTGATAAACCTGATGCTGCCCTCCCAGCTGGGGGCAGAAATCTCTTTGCCACCCATATGAGAAGAGGCCAGGCCTCAGAGTCCCAGGCCAAAGCCCCATTAGAGCAGCTTAGACACAGCACCAAGAGCCACCTAGACCCAGGGTGAACCTAAAATAAAAAACTCAGACAGCCTCAGACCATGCAGCTGCTCTCCAGGAGGATGTCTCAGGAAACCTAGCTGCTGGGCCTTTCCTGTGGAATCCAACTGCCATATCCCCCAGCCTGCACCCCTTTCCTGGTCTTCAGAGCTCCTCACAGACCCCAGGATCCACGGGGCCTGCGTCACGTGCACAAAAGCCAGGTCCTCTACTACTGCCATTTTTGGGATCCCAAGAAAGCCCCCAGCATTCCCTCAGTGCTGTGCAGCTTACACCCAAGTTCATCGTTCAGGGTATGCTTCCTTTCAATGGCAGTTCCATCACCCCTGCCCCCCGCATCCTCTCTAAAATGCAGCCATGCCCAGGGGTGCACCAGCCAGACCACAGCCCTCTGCACAGCCACAAGCCCACGCCAGACCACAGCCCTCTGCACAGCCACAAGCCCACGCCAGACCACAGCCCTCTGCACTGCAGCAAGGCCACACCACACCACAGCCCTCTGCACTGCAGCAAGGCCACACCACACCACAGCCCTCTGCACAGCCACAAGCCCACGCCAGACCACAGCCCTCTGCACAGCCACAAGCCCGTGCCAGACCACAGCCCTCTGCACTGCAGCAAGGCCACACCAGACCACAGCCCTCTGCACAGCCACAAGCCCGTGCCAGACCACAGCCCTCTGCACAGCCACAAGCCCACGCCAGACCACAGCCCTCTGCACAGCCACAAGCCCGTGCCAGACCACAGCCCTCTGCACTGCAGCAAGGCCACACCACACCACAGCCCTCTGCACTGCAGCAAGGCCACACCACACCACAGCCCTCTGCACAGCCACAAGCCCACGCCAGACCACAGCCCTCTGCACAGCCACAAGCCCGTGCCAGACCACAGCCCTCTGCACTGCAGCAAGGCCACACCAGACCACAGTCCTCTGCACAACCACAAGCCCTCGCCAGACCACAGCCCTCTGCACTGCAGCAAGGCCACACCACACCACAGCCCTCTGCACTGCAGCAAGGTCACGCCAGACCACAATCCTCTGCACTGCAGCAAGGCCACGCCAGACCACAGCCCTCTGCACAGCCACAAGCCCACACCAGACCACAGCCCTCTGCACAGCCACAAGCCTGTGCCAGACCACAGCCCTCTGCACTGCAGCAAGGCCACACCAGACCACAGTCCTCTGCACAACCACAAGCCCTCGCCAGACCACAGCCCTCTGCACTGCAGCAAGGCCACGCCACACCACAGCCCTCTGCACTGCAGCAAGGTCACGCCAGACCACAATCCTCTGCACTGCAGCAAGGCCACGCCAGACCACAGCCCTCTGCACAGCCACAAGCCCACACCAGACCACAGCCCTCTGCACTGCAGCAAGGCCACACCAGACCACAGTCCTCTGCACAACCACAAGCCCTCGCCAGACCACAGCCCTCTGCACTGCAGCAAGGCCACGCCACACCACAGCCCTCTGCACTGCAGCAAGGCCACGCCACACCACAGCCCTCTGCACTGCAGCAAGGTCATGCCAGACCACAATCCTCTGCACTGCAGCAAGGCCACGCCAGACCACAGCCCTCTGCACAGCCACAAGCCCACGCCAGACCACAGCCCTCTGCACAGCCACAAGCCCGTGCCAGACCACAGCCCTCTGCACTGCAGCAAGGCCACGCCAGACCACAGCCCTCTGCACAGCCGCAAGCCCACACCAGACCACAGCCCTCTGCACTGCAGCAAGGCCACGCCTGACCACAGTCCTCTGCACAGCCACAAGCCCACGCCAGACCACAGCCCTCTGCACAGCCGCAAGCCCATGCCAGACCACAGCCCTCTGCAAAGCTGCAAGCCCATGCCAGACCACAGCCCTCTGCACAGCCGCAAGCCCATGCCAGACCACAGCCCTCTGCACAGCTGCAAGCCCACCATAGCAGGTGGGCCATGAGACCTGCCACGGTGACTTCTCAAAAGGGGCTGAATTGGGCTTGGCCGGGAGGTCTGCGGAGAGCCAAATGCCCTTCACCCTCATTGCACAAGAGTCTTCTCCCAGGCATCCCCCAACCTCAGGGCTTTGTCTCCAGACGGGACAGGCCCTGGGGGACACAGCCCCTCAGTCCCACCGCCCTGTCCCTGAGGCTGTCCAGCCTTTCCTCCTCTACAGAGCCTGAGCTTTGTATGGCAGCTCAGCCCTGAGGTTGCTCTCACCACCAAAGGAAGAGCCAAGCACTCCCATCTGCTCACCTCTAACCTGACTGTCCTCACACTGGGGCCCTCCACAGATTAAATCCCCCACCTGCATCCCAGGCAGGTAGCTTCCACCACTCTTCACTGCACCGCCATCTCCATCGCAGGCGGTGCATCCCTGAGTGCAGGCAGCAAAACCCCAAGGAGGCTCCTTGGCAGAGCCTGAACCGGACAAGGACCCTGCGGCCTCTGGGGAACAAATCAGAGACTCTGAAGGGCCTTCCAGTTCCTCTGGTCCTAATCTCCACCTGCCCCTTGCCTCTGCCAATGCCCACAACAGAGCTGTCCTTCAAGAACAAGTGGACATGGGTACAGGGTGAACGCAGACGGCTGCCTGCTGCTCATCAAGGGAACAGCCTCCTGCCCCATCTTGGGGTCTGTGCTGCCTGGTGGGGCCAGGGGACCCTGAGAGGCAGCTATGCCCGGAGTTAGCCTGTCCCTCCTCTGCCCTGGACAGCTCCCCCCTCCCACCTCCTCCCGTTCCTGTGAGCCACAGAGCAGCAGACACATCATCTTGGCGGCGGGCACTGGCAAGAACAGGTCAGCATTCAGAAGCCTCTGTGTCAGCCCTTGGACCACCCCACACAAGAAGCCAGGAGACTCAGCGTGGGCAGGTGAACCCCGGCACCCCAGCACCCCAGGCTCCCCAGCCCACCATGACACAGTCACCCAGAGTCCAGATTCCCAGCTCACCCCAGGTCTTCCCAGGTACAGTCTGTCCTTGCAAACCATTTAGGGGCTGAGGGACTGTTTATATGGAGGATGTGTGCCTGAATGTGTAAGAGACAGAGAAAACATTACCCCCAATCTATAAGCTATAGGTAAGAAAAAGCTACATTTTAATTTTACATTAAATTGAATATTTTCGAGGGAGGAATCCAAGATGGCCGATTAGGAGCAGCTCAGGATTGCACCTCCCAGTGAAAGCACGGAGGGTGAGTGGACGCCGCATTTCCAGACAGATTTTTTATTGCCCACAGACCAGGAGATTCCCAGGCAGAGCCACATGGGTCGCCAGCGCAGCTGTTTTGGCCGGTGCGGTGGTTCTCCGCACAAAATACACGGGTCCAGGCGCTATTTTAGCTGGCAATTGGAGCCCCGGGAAGGCAGAGTTGCCCATTCATCTGACTAAAAGGGGGACTGAAACAGGGAGCCAGGCCAGGAGATTCCCGGGGCAAAAAAATGCCACGAATCTCAGCGCCATTGTTTCAGCTGGCGCAGTGGGTCACAACACGGGAAACCACACAGATCCCGGTGCCTTTTCAACAGGCAACTGGAACACCTGGGAGACAGTCGACCGTTCAACTAAAAAAAAGGCTCTGAGGCAGGGAGCCAGGTGATCAGGCTCGGCTGGTCCCACCCCCCACAAAAAAATAGCAATGGGAAACGCTCTGGATCGAGAGTTTCACAGTAAGCACAGCTGAACCCGGGACGGTCCAGCTCTGTGGGGGAGGGGTGTCCGCCATTACTGAGGCAGTCCACCACTACGGAGGTAGTTGCCTCCCATTGCTGAGGCAGCCTGCCATTACAGAGAGAGTCCGCCATGACAGAGGTGGGCCGCCACTGCGAGGCAGTTCTAACTACACCCGTATAAACAGGACTGCAGGGAAGTTCACACAGCAGCTGGGCGGAGCCCACAACAGCTCAGCAAAGCCTCTGCAGGCAGACAGTGACTAGGCTGCCTCCTCACTGGGCAGGGCAGCCCTGAGAAAAGGTAGCAGCACAAGAGAAATTCATAAATAAAGCCCTAACTCCATGGGACAGAGCACCTGGGGAAAAAAAGGGGGGTTATGAGTTCTGTTGCAGCAGACTTAAACATACCTGCCCAGCAGCTCTGAATGAACAACGGAGCTCACAGCTCAGCACTTGAGCTCCTATAAAGGACAGACTGTCTCCTCAAGCAGCTCCCTGGCCCCGTATATCCAAAAAGTCACCTCATAAAGGAGAACTCAGACTGAACATTTGGCAGCTATCCTTCTGGGACAAAGATAGCAGAAGAAGAAACTGGCAGCAACCCTGACTGTTCTGCAGTCACTGCAGGTGATCCCCAGGCAAGCAGGGCTTGGAGTGGACCTCAGCAGTCCTGTAGCAGAGGGGTCAGACTGTTAGAAGGAAAACTAAGAAACAGAAAGAAATAACTTCATCATCAACAAACTGGACGTCCACTCAGAGACCCAATCTGAAAGTCAACAACTACAAAGACAACAGGTGGTTAAATCCACAAAGATGGGAAGAAACCAGTGCAAAAAGGAGGAAAACACCCGAAACCAGAACGCCTCTCCTCTTACAAGGGATCACAACTCCTCACCAGCAAGGGAACAAGGCTGGATGGAGAATAAGTGTGATGAATTGACAGAATCAGGCTTCAGAAGGTGGGTAATAAGAAACTTCTGTGAGCTAAAAGAACATTCTCTAACCCAATGCAAAGAAACTAAGAACCTTGAAAAAAGATTTGATGAAATGCTAATGAGAATAAACAACTTAGAGAGGAATATAAGTGAATTGATGGAGCTGAAAAACACAACAGGAGAATTCATGAAGCATACACAAGTTTCAACAGCCAAATTGACCAAGCAGAAGAAAGGATATCAGAGGTCGAAGATCAACTCAATGAAATAAAACGAGAAGGCAAGAGTAGAGAAAAAAGGGTAAAAAGGAATGAACAAAGTCTCCAAGAAATACGGGACTATGTGAAAAGACCTAATCTACATTTGATAGGTGTACCTGAATGTGACGGAGAGAATGAATCCAAGCTGGAAAACACTCTTCAGGATATTTTCCAGGAGAACTTCCCCAACCTAGCAAGACAGGCCAATATTCAAGTCCAGGAAATACAGAGAACACCACAAAGATATTCCTCAAGAAGAGCAACCCCAAGGCACATAATCATCAGATTCACCACGGTTGAAATGAAGGAGAAAATGCTAAGGGCAGCCAGTGAGAAAGGTCGGGTTACCCACAAAGGGAAGCCCATCAGACTCACAGCAGATCTCTCAGCAGAAACCCTACAAGCCAGAAGAGAGGGGGGGCCAATATTCAACATCCTTAAAGAAAAGAACTTTCAACCCAGAATTTCATATCCAGCCAAACTAAGCTTCATAAGTGAAGGAAAAATAAAATCCTTTGTGAACAAGCAAGTACTCAGAGATTTCATCACCACCAGGCCTGCTTTACAAGAGCTCCTGAAAGAGGCACTAAACATAGAAAGGAACAACCAGTACAAGCCACTCCAAAAACATACCAAATGGTAAAGAGCATCGACACAATGAAGAAACTGCATCAACTAATGGGCAAAACAGCCAGCTAGCATCAAAATGGCAGGATCAAATTCACACATAACAATATTAACCCTAAATGTAAGTGAGCTAAATGTCCCAATCAAAAGACACAGACTGGCAAATTGGATAAAAAGCCAAAACCCATCGGTGTGCTGTATCCAGGAAACCCACCTCACATGTAAGGATACACAAAGGCTCAAAATAAAGGGATGGAGGAAGATCTACCAAGCAAATGGAAAGCAGAAAAAAGCAGGAGTTGCAATTCTCATCTCTGATAAAATAGACTTTAAACCAACAAAGATCAAAAGAGACAAAGAAGGACATTACATAATGGTAAAAGGATCAATGCAACAAGAAGAGCTAACAATCCTAAATATATACACACCCAATAAAGGAGCACCCCAGATACATAAGGCAAGTTCTTAATGACTTACAAACAGACTTAGCCTCCCACACAATAATAGTGGGAGACTTTAACATCCCATTGTCAATATTAGACAGATCAATGAGACAGAAAATTAACAAGGATATCCAGGACTTGAACTCAGACCTGGACCAAGCAAACCTAATAGACATTTACAGAACTCTCCACCCCAAATCCACAGAATATACATTCTTCTTAGTACCACATCGCACTTACTCTAAAACTGACCACATAATTGGAAGTAAATCACTCCTCAGCAAATGCAAAATAACGGAAATCATAACGAACAGTCTCTGAGACCACAGTGCAATCAAGTTAGAACTCAGAATTCAGAAACTAACTCAGAACCACACAGCTTCATGGAAACTGAACAACTGGCTCCTGAATGTTGACTGATAAACAATGAAATGAAGGCACAAATAAAGATGTTCTTCAAAACCAACGAGAATGAAGACACAACATACAAGAATCTCTGGGACACATTTAAAGCAGTGTCTAGAGGAAAATATATAGCAATAAATGCCCACATGAGAAGCAAGGAGAGATCTAAAATTGACACCCTATCATCGAAATTGAAAGAGCTAGAGGAGCAAGATCAAAAAAACTGAAAACCTAGCAGAAGACAAGAAATAACTAAGATCAGAGCAGAACTGAAGGAGATCAAGACACAAAAAACCCTTCAAAAAATCAATAAATCCAGGAGCTGGTTTTTCAAAAAGATCAACAAAATAGACAGACCACTAGCCAGATTAATAAAAAAGAAAAGAGAGCATAATCAAATAGATGCAATAAAAAACGATAAAGGGGGTATCACCACAGATTCCACAGAAATTTAAACCATCATCAGAGATTATTACAAACAATTCTATGCACATAAACTAGTAAACCTGGAAGAAATGGATAAATTCCTGGACACTTGCATTCTCCCAAGCCTAAACTAGGAAGAAGTTGAAACCCTGAATAGACCAATAACAAGGTCTGAAGTTGAGGCAGCAATTAAGAGCCTACCACCCAAAAAAAGCCCAGATCCAGATGGGTTCACAGCCAAAATCTACTAGACATACAAAGGAGGAGCTAGTACCATTCCTTCTGAAACTATTCCAAACAATCCAAAGAGGGGATCCTTCCCCGAATAATTTTATGAGACCAACATCATCCTGATACCAAAATCCGGCAGAGACTCAGCAAGAAAAGAAAATTTTAGGCCAATATCCATGATGAACATAGATGCAAAAATCTTCAATAAAATACTGGCAAACCGATTGCAACAGCACATCAAAAAGCTTATCCACCATGATCAAGTAGGATTCATCCCGGGGATGCAAGGCTGGTTCAACATACGCAAGTCTATAAATGTAATTCACCACATAAACAGAACCAAAGACAAAAACCACATGATTATCTCAATTGATGCAGAGAAGGCCTTTGACAAAATTCAACAGCTCTTTATGCTAAAAACCCTCAACAAACTAGGTATTGACAGAACGTATCTCAAAATAATAAAAGCTACTTACAACAAACCAACAGCCAATATCATACTGAATGGGCAAAAACTGGAAGCATTCCCTTTGAAATCTGGCACCAGACAAGGATGCCCTCTCTCACCACTCCTATTCAATATAATACTGGAAGTTCTAGCCAGAGCAATCAGGCAAGGAAAAGAAATAAAGGGTATTCAAATAGGAAAGCAGGAAGTCAAATTGTCTCTATTTGCAGACGACATGATTGTATATTTAGAAGACCCCATCGTCTCAGACCAAAATCTCCTGGAACTGATAAGCAACTTCAGCAAAGTCTCAGGATACAAAATCAATGTGCAAAAATCACAAGCATTCCTATACACCAGTAACAGACTTAAAAAGAGCGAAATCATGAACGAATTGCCATTCACAATTGCTACAAAGATAATAAAATACCTGGGAATACAACTAACAAAGGAACATAAAGGACCTCTTCAAGGAGAGCTACAAACCACTGCTCAATGAAATAAGAGAGGACACAAACAGATGGAGAAACATTCCATCCTCATGGTTAGGAAGAATCAATATTGTGAAAATGGCCATACTGCCCAAAGTAATTTACAGATTCAACACTATCCCCATCAAGCTTCCAGTGACATTCTTCACAGAACTGGAAAAAACCACCTTAAACTTCATGTGGAACCAAAAGAGAGCCCGCATAGCCAAGTCAATTCTAAGCAAAAAGAACAAAGCGGGAGGCATCACACTACCAGACTTCAAACTATACTTCAAGGCTACAGTAATCAAAACAGCATGGTACTGGTACCAAAACAGAGATATAGACCAATGGAACAGAACAGGCCTCAGAGGCAACACAACACATCTACAACCATCCGATCTTTGACAAACCTGACAAAAACGAGCAATGGGAAAAAGATTCCCCTGTTTAATAAATGGTGTTGGGAAAACTGGCTAGCCATGTTCAGAAAGCAGAAAATGGACCCCTTCCTGACACCTTACACTAAAATTAACTCCAGATGGATTAAAGACTGAAACATAAGACCTAACACCATAAAAACCCTAGAAGAAAATCTAGGCAAATCCATTCAGGACATAGGTGTAGGCAAGGACTTCATGACCAAAACACCAAAAGCATTGGCAACAAAGGCCAAAATAGACAAATGGGACCTAATCAAACTCCACAGCTTCTGCACGGCAAAGAAACAATCATTAGAGTGAATCGGCAACCAACAGAATGGGAAAAAATTTTTGCAGTCTACCCATCTGACACAGGGCTGATATCCAGAATCTACAAAGAACTAAAACAGACTTACAAGAAAAAAACAAACAAGCCCATTCAAAAGTGGGCGAAGGATATGAACAGACACTTTACAAAAGAAGACATACGTGAGGCCAACAAACATATGAAAAAATGCTCATCATCACTGGTCATTAGAGAAATGCTAATCAAAACTATATTGAGATACCATCTTACGCCAGTTAGAACAGACAATCGTTAAAAAATCTAGAGACAACAGATGCTGGAGAGGATGTGGAGAAATAGGAACACTTTTACACTGTTGGTGGGAGTGTAAATTAGTTCAACCATTGTGGAAGACAGTGTGGTGATTCCTCAAGGACCTAGAAATAGAAATTCCATTTGACCCAGCAATCCCATTACTGGGTATATATCCAAAGGATTATAAATCGTTCTACTATAAGGACACATGCACATGAATGTCCATTGCAGCACAGTTTACAATAGCAAAGACCTGGAACCAAACCAAATGCCCATCGATGATAGACTGGACAGGGAAAATGTGGCACATATACACCATGGAATATTATGCAGCCATCAAAAATGATGAGTCCGTGTCCTTTGTAGGGACATGGATGAACCTGGAAACCATCATTCTCAGCAAACTGACACAAGAACAGAAAATCAAATACCACATGTTCTCACTCATAGGCGGGTGTTGAACAATGAGAACACATGGACACAGGGAGGGGGAGCATCACACACTGGGGTCTGTCAGGGGGAAATAGGGGAGGGACGACGGGGGGTGGGGCGTTGGGGAGAGATAGCATGGGGAGAAATGCCAGATATAGGTGATGGGGAGGAAGGCAGCAAATCACACTGCCATGTGTGTACCTATGCAGCAATCTTGTATGTTCTTCACATGTACCCCAAAACCTAAAATGCAATAAAAAATTGAATATTTTCAATTCTATTTTAATGTGGAAATTCCTAGGCGAGTATGAGGTGTTGCCAGGGTCAGCCTGTGCTGGGCCCACTCATGATGAAGATCTGCCGTGAGCCCCACCTGAGCCACTTGCAAGCCGCCCTGGGCAGGGACTCCCCACCCAGGCTCTGCCTGGCCTGCCATAGACACACGGAGCAGCTTGAAAATCCAAGTGGTGCCTGGGCTGATTTCCTCAGAGATGATTTGGTTGGCCATGAGAAAATCACTAGGTTTTATTGTCTGGTTTCATCCGTCTGGTTTTTGGTGAGGATTCCCCACCGCTCCCTGTTCAGGGGAAGCCAGTCCTATGGCAGCCCCAACCTCTTTCCACCATCAGGCAGTCTGGGCAGTCGCACGGCTGCCTATCCAGGGCACCCATGACATCTGGAACCCACCTCAATTCTGGCTTCTGTGGACTGAAGACAGGGCCGGCCTGCCGCCTCCCAGCTCCTGGTCTCACAGCATCATGGCTCCCCGCCACTTTCGAGGGGCATCCCAATATGACCAGAAGTCCATGGGGGGGCTTTGAAAGAGATGGAGGCAGTGACGTGTGTGCCCAGTAAGGACATAGGTAGGACACCAGGTGGGGCAGGCCGACAGCAGCTCCAGGGGGGGGGGCCATGATGGCGTCCGATTGTCAAACTGATTGTAAAACATTGCCCTGAAACACTGAGACACTCCTTCCCATGCAAGGACAAAACCAGGAATCCACAGCCAATCTGGGGTTCAGCCCGGGCGGCCTCTCCTGGCTCCCCCAGACAACACTTAGTGCATCCCTGCAGGCTCCACCAAGAAGCAAACGCGTGGATGTGTGAATTCCAATTTAGGTTTTAGCTAATGCTTGCATTCCAGACATTAATTGCCTTGAGCTAAATACCTAATTGACTGTATAAATTCCCCAAATGGAATTCTTTGGCACCAAAAAAAAGAGGAAGGCAGCTAATAACTACCATAGCGCACAAAACCCGTCTCTGTAATTAAGCCCTGACAGACCCAGCCCAGGGCAGCACCACCTGCCCAGCCAGGCCGCCCCAAAGCAGCAGGGCCCCAGGGAGCCCCAAGGCTCAGCCACACAGATGCTGCCCACGCAGCCGGATGAGGCCAACCCGCCCGGCTTGCTCCCACCACCAGCAGCCTCTTCCCCCACAGCTCCAGGAAACAAAGCCACCTGCCCTGGTGCCCGGCCTGCCTTGCGTCCTGCCAGTCCCCAGGAAAGCAAACACCCCTCTGAGGCCCAGGCCAGTGGTGGGCTGCGTCAAACTGCGAGTAGTGAAGACGAACTGCCCTGTGGCTGGGGAGCTGGCCTTTTTGCACGGGTGTGGGGGCATGGACACCAGCAGAGCTGAGAGCGGGGGCAGTGCTGGAGCCCCTGCTGCCATCCACAAAGGCACCTCAGGGGGTGGAAATGACGAGCCAGGGTCTTGCCCCACCCTGGCTCCTGGCCCTGCTGCCCGGCCACACAGCACAGGACAAATCCCAGCAGGACAGGGCCCCTCTGCCCAGCATCATCGTCCGCCTGAGGACGCTGGGCCAGGCCATGCGCCAGCTCAGGAGGGCAGCAAGGGGCCTCACTGCTGAGGGTGAAGGCAAGCCCAGCGCCGCGTGCCCCATTCACTCAGGCCGCTCCACGCCCAGGGCCGCTTTCTGGGACCGCTCCCAGCATGCAGTTCACAGGGAAGCCACACCGGGCGTCGGCGACCACACTCCCCCAGCAGAGTGGCCCAGGCACAGGAGCACACCAGGTGTCTGAGAATCATCCTTAGAACACAGAGCGAGAAGGCTGCTTGGAAGGATACACATCAGAACAGTAACATTATTTTATTATTTTTTACATTTCCTAAATGTTTGATAATAGCCTTGTATTATTCTTAATTGGAGAAAACAGTAAGTTACCATGAAAACCCCTCACAAAGAGAAGAGATCTGAGGAGAAGGAGGAGGGTTGGTGTCCACACCGCTTTCATCAGGCCAGGGGCAAACAGAAGTCTCCACAGACCCAGGCCTGGGCAGCACCACAGTGCAGGGGTGGGGCGGGATGGGGGTGCCCTCCAGAGGAGCTGAATCTTCACTGGAGCCTGATGCTGGATTTGAGGCTCCCAGGGGAGCCCCTCAGATGGAAGGGCTGCAGCAGGCGGGGTTTCTCCTGCAGCCCCCACTCTCAGGCCAAGGGCATGGGGCAGTCCCACCTTGAGGTCAGAGCTAACCCTAGAAGTATTTCCCAGGACTCCCAGGGCAGGCCCCAGGGAGAGTTCCCCTGGTGCTGATGCTGGAGGCATCCAGCCTAAGACGGGTTCAAGGCAACCCCACTCAAGTCCAGCCACTGGAACAAGACTGGACCATCCAGGCACTCCTGCCCCACCAGCATTTCCAACAGTCAGGAGCAATGGCATTGGGTGGTTAGGAGACCAGTGGGACGCCATGTATCTGTGGGGAGGAGGGGCATGGCACTTTGTACTTTGTGTCACTGTGACGTCCAGGGTGGAATTAAGGTGACACCCCTCGCCTCCCCCTCCACAGATGTTCAGCACCTGAAGGGCTGTGATGGACGGCACGTGCCCACTCAGTTGGATTCCAGGCTCCTCTGTGGGATTCGGCACCAGCTGTGGACAACAGGGTATATTTAGGGTCTAGGGACATTCACACCAGAGGAAAAGTAACCCTAACTTCTCTTCCCTCCCAACTAACAGAAAACAACGTCCATTTTCTCCCCAGATCATGCATGGGGTAAGGATAGTGTCTCCAATGAGAGAAAACAAACCAACCATTCCAGGTGCATGTCAAGCCCACAACGCAAGCTCAGGAACCTTCCAGAAGAAGCAAGGGCTGGCCCAAGGGCAGGTCTGGGTGGGCAGCCCACGGGGCCCTCCCTGGAGCAGCCGCAGACACACCCGCGTTACAGTTCAGTTTGCTTGAAGAGAGTGGAGTGTCAGCATTGGCTCAGGAGCCACCAAGAGATGAGGATGCACAGGTCCCCACGACAGCAACACACGCAGCATGGCCAAGTCCAAACACAATAGGCAGAAGAGAACACGTGAGGTCTTCATTCACAGTCATGAACGTCTGGAGGGGTTCAGCTCTCACTTCTTTGCCTTAGTTATTTCCAGACTCATCGACGCCACTTCAGAGTGGTAATGGAACCAGGAGGAGTGGAGAGCTCGGCGCTCCAGCAGGCCGGCACGTCACACATCAGTTCCCCTGCAGCCCCTGCACTGGGGACCCTTCGTTCGTTCACAATCGCGTGATCCTTTGAGATTTTCCTGGCAAACAGAAACACTAAACGTCCTTTCTTCCTAAAATACTTGGTTTTCAAAGTTAAGTGAATGGCAGAGCTAGAACAACCCAAAACGTTGCTGTACTACAGCAAAACCAAGGTGGTCGCAGCACAGATGAACCTGGTGAGGACGCTGCAGTGCCACAGACTGGGTGACTCACGCGGAAACGTCCTCACGGCCTGGAGGCTGGAAGTCTGGGATGTGGTGCCAGCACGGTCAGCTCTGGGGAGGCCTCTGCCTGGCTTCTCACTGCGTCTTCACATGGAGGAGAAGAGGACTCTGCCTCTTCTTACGAGAGCACTGATGCCATCACAAGAGCCGCACCGAGACCCCATCTAACCTCCCAAAGGCCTCTCCTCCCAGCACCATCCACTGAGGGTTTGGCCTTCTACACACTGATTTCAAGGAGATGCATTCAGTCCATAACAGCTGCCTCTGAGAATGTCTTCCCACACACAAGGACACACACACACACACACACACACACATACACACACTGGTGAAACACAACTGAGATACATTCTTGCTTTTTTTTAACCTCATAAACAGAAAAATGTGCACAAAAACGCATAGTATAGCAAACAATATTAAGTGAATATTTATCCAATCCCCACTCAAGAAATCATCCCACCAGCAGCCAGAACCCCCACCCCTGCTGCACTTTCATGGGGAGCCACCCTGACTTGGTGGAAGTGTCCTCACGGCCGTGCCTGCCTCTGCACTAGATGCACGGGGCCGATTGTCTTTCACACCTTACTTCTTTCACTCGGCTTCATGTCTGTGAGACGATCCGAGTCGCCCTGTCATGGCTAAATTCCATTGTTCCATTGTATGAAAATAATATAATCTACTTCCTCTCCTCTACCACGGAAGAGCATGTGGGTCACGCCCAGCCTGGGAAGACGGTGAACGAAGCCACCTGTGTGCTTCCTTGCACGTGTCCCTGATGATGCGTGCATGTGCTTCTGCTGCATGGAGGCCCAGGAGCAAACTCTCAGCCGCAGCAAACACCCCTCTCCAACATTGCAAGACAACAGCCGCCCACCCACGGTCCACACCCCCAAGGAGCTCAGATGTTGTGTATCACCGCCAGGTACAGGAACTCCCAGCCCACGTCGCAGCCACACCTGGAGTTGGCTAGTAGGTGAGCCGCTGAATCTCATATGGCTTCCATCTTCCTTGCTCCAATTTAATAATTAAGTTGAACACCATTTTACATATTTCTCAGTCATTTGAATTTTCACCTTAGAATTTCTTGCTTAAATGTTTTGCAAACGTTTCCTTGGTTGTCTTTTTCTCAGTGATTTGTCAGGGTTCTCTCTGTTTTGAACATGAGATCTTTGATGGTTACATGTGTTAAAAATATTGTCTCCCACTCTGTGACTTGTCTTTTTAATTAACTTTTACTAAGAGTTATTCTTGATTTTAATATAGTTGAAATTATCAGTCATTTCCTTTGTGATTAGTACTTTTTGTGTCCTGTTTCAAAACCTTCCTCTCCACCCTGAAGTCATGAAAACATTATCTTCTCTGATAAAAACCTTTGTAGTCTTGCCTTTCACACTCATGAGTACAGGAGTTGGTGTCTCTGAAAGAAACTCGGTTCAGGTTCATTTTCTTCTAATGTGGATTCCAGCTGTTCTCATCTTCCTTTTTTCTTTCAAAGTATCTTAAGGTCTTTCTGTGTCAGCACATCTACGTAACTCCGTCTTGACACTGAACCACAACGTGAAGGGTGTTTAGAATGTCTGTGGTTCTTCCTGTTATGATGTTTGAAGGGTGTTCAGAATGCCTGTGGGTCTTCCCGTTATGATGTTTGAAGGGTGTTTAGAATGCCTGTGGGTCTTCCCGTTATGATGTTGGAAGGGTGTTTAGAATGCCCGTGGGTCTTCCCGTTATGATGTTGGAAGGGTGTTTAGAATGCCTGTGGGTCTTCCCGTTATGATGTTGGAAGAGTGTTTAGAATGCCTGTGGGTCTTCTTGTTATGATGTTGGAAGGGTGTTCAGAATGCCTGTGGGTCTTCCTGTTATGATGTTGGAAGGGTGTGTAGAATGCCTGTGGGTCTTCCCGTTATCATGTTGGAAGGGTGTTTAGAATGCCTGTGGGTCTTCCCGTTATCATGTTGGAAGGGTGTTCAGAATGCCTGTGGGTCTTCCCGTTATCATGTTGGAAGGGTGTTCAGAATGCCTGTGGGTCTTCCCGTTATCATGTTGGAAGGGTGTTTAGAATGCCTGTGGGTCTTCCCGTTATCATGTTGGAAGGGTGTTTAGAATGCCTGTGGGTCTTCCCGTGATGATGTTGGAAGGGTGTTTAGAATGCCTGTGGGTCTTCCCGTGATGATGTTGGAAGGGTGTTTAGAATGCCTGTGGGTCTTCCCGTTATGATGTTGGAAGGGTGTTTAGAATGCCTGTGGGTCTTCCCGTGATGATGTTGGAAGGGTGTTTAGAATGCCTGTGGGTCTTCCCGTGATGATGTTGGAAGGGTGTTTAGAATGCCTGTGGGTCTTCCCGTTATCATGTTGGAAGGGTGTTCAGAATGCCTGTGGGTCTTCCCGTTATCATGTTGGAAGGGTGTTTAGAATGCCTGTGGGTCTTCCCGTTATGATGTTAGAAGGGTGTTTAGAATGCCTGTGGGTCTTCCCGTTATGATGTTGGAAGGGTGTTTAGAATGCCTGTGGGTCTTCCCGTTATCATGTTTGAAGGGTGTTTAGAATGCCTGTGGGTCTTGCTGTTATCATGTTTGAAGGGTGTTTAGAATGCCTGTGGGTCTTCCCGTTATGATGTTGGAAGGGTGTTTAGAATGCCTGTGGGTCTTCCCGTTATGATGTTTGAAGGGTGTTCAGAATGCCTGTGGGTCTTCCCGTTATGATGTTGGAAGAGTGTTTAGAATGCCTGTGGGTCTTCCCGTTATCATGTTGGAAGGGTGTTTAGAATGCCTGTGGGTCTTCCCGTTATGATGTTGGAAGGGTGTTTAGAATGCCTGTGGGTCTTCCCGTTATCATGTTGGAAGGGTGTTTAGAATGCCTGTGGGTCTTCCCGTTATCATGTTGGAAGGGTGTTTAGAATGCCTGTGGGTCTTCCCGTTATCATGTTGGAAGGGTGTTTAGAATGCCTGTGGGTCTTCCCGTTATCATGTTGGAAGGGTGTTTAGAATGCCTGTGGGTCTTCCCATTATGATGTTGGAAGGGTGTTTAGAATGCCTGTGGGTCTTCCCGTTATCATGTTGGAAGGGTGTTTAGAATGCCTGTGGGTCTTCCCATTATGATGTTGGAAGGGTGTTCAGAATGCCTGTGGGTCTTCCCGTGATGATGTTGGAAGGGTGTTCAGAATGCCTGTGGGTCTTCCCGTGATGATGTTGGAAGGGTGTTTAGAATGCCTGTGGGTCTTCCCGTGATGATGTTGGAAGGGTGTTTAGAATGCCTGTGGGTCTTCCCGTGATGATGTTGGAAGGGTGTTTAGAATGCCTGTGGGTCTTCCTGTTATGATGTTTCACAGAATCATTGTGCCTCTGGTTCTTTACACCCAGGCCTGAACATATTCATCACATAACTTCCCAGGAGTCAGGCTCGTTAGTTAAAGTTATGTGAATTTTAATTTGCTTAGATACTGGGTTGTCTTCCTTTAAAAAATTAATTCCCTCTCAAAATTATTAAAAATTCCTCACATTTTCTTCCAGTATTTGTAAAATTCCATTATATTTTTAAGTCTCTGTGCCATCTGGATTTTATTTTGGGGTAAGGAGTTTGGGAGGGACCCAGTTACGTATTTTCCAAATGTCTGGCCAGTTGTCCCCAAATCATTACTGAATAATACATCTTTTCCCCCACTGATTTAAAATGTCATCATTATCATATACCAAATACCCATACGCATTTGGGTCTATTTCTAGGGTTTCTATTCTTTCCCCTTCAATCTGCCCCGTCTGTTCCCCCACTCTGGCTGAAATGTCCCATCACTGCAAAGCACTGAGGGTGCCAAGAGTCAATGCCCCACACACAACTTCTCTTTTTTACAACTTTTCTGTTTAATCTGATATTTGTGTCTGAACCTGGACTTTAAAGCTAGTTTGCTCAATTTCAAAAACAAAATTGTGTTGTGATAACTTACATGTATAGATTTATTAAGAGAATTGATATCTTTACAGAATTAAACCTTCTCATTCAGAAGCACTGTCTCCCCTGCCTGGTGGGTCCTCCCCATCTCCCAGTCAAGACCACGGACCTGCTGGGTTCACCTTCACCAAGCCCCTCAAGGCCTTTCTCATTCTCCCTGGTCCAGCCAGGAGCTCTCAGCATGCTACGCACCTGCCCCTGCAGCCTCGTCCCAGGCAGCCTCCCCCTCCCACTCACAGACTGTGGCATCTTGAAGTGACCTTGGGCTGGAGAGCCAGGATTCCAGCAGACACCTCTGGGTCTGGGGGGCTCGATAAGACAGGTGGTGTGAGTGAGATCAGGAGGGGATGAGGAGGCAGACACTAAGGAAGGGAAGTGACCCTTTGGGAAACACAAGGAAAAACTATGCAAGAAGAAAAGGTCCCAACACCACAGCTAGAAGTGGCACATCTTCGGTGGCTGCTGCAGGATGAAGCAGGAGCATCTCTTGGAAGTGCACAAACAGCCTTCTCCTCTGAGTGGCTCAGGGGCACAGAGGGCCCCACCTGGCTTGTCTGCAACTGACACTGGCACAGCTGCAACACTGGAGCACCCCAAGGATCTGCCGGTCACTGCAGCTGCAGGGCTCGGTATGATGCTTTTAACTTGACAGTGTGAAAACAAAATGTTGGCTAACACAGCCTAGGACATAGGGGAACTGAAAGAGTAGCATCCTTGCCCTACAGTGCAGGGAGCACCACAGGGGCTGCACAGAGGAGGACCGAGTCCACTCCTGATGAGACGGGGTGGAAGCCAATGGAGAAGCAGCAGCCATGGCGGGACCTCAATGTGGGAGAGGTTACTGTACAGAGCCTCGACCTCCTGGACTCAAGCGATCCCCCCCTCCTCCATCTCCCATAGCACCAGGATCACTGCAACTCAGCCCACATGAGGGCTTTTATAAATATCATCACAAACCCAGTATTGCATCAGCAAAATTATTTAACAGCAACTGCTATTTAATAATGTTCTAATATCCAATCAGTGCTAAATTTTCCCCATTGATTAAAAAAAGTCATGTTACAGTTAATTTGTTTGAATCAATATCCAAGTAGGGTCCACACATCTACATAGCAGTGGTGCACACTGGGTGGATTCAGTGTTTATTGTTTGCTAGGAACCCAAGGAGCCACTGAGAATCCAGGCTGAGTCTTCCGATCTCTCCCTGATGCTTATTTCCTGAAGTGTACTCATCTGTCTGCACAGTATCCATGCTCTGCGTTTCTCCTAACTGCATTCCATGAACTCCAACAGAACATTTCCAGAATCCCCCCACGAGAAGAAACCTTGTCCCCTCCAGGGCTCCTCAGCATCTGGGGCACGATGTCTCTGGACAGTTCCTGCAGGCAGGTGTCTACCCTGGCCTCAATAAGCAGACTCCACCAGCCCTGAAAGCAAAGTGCTGCCTCGGCCTGCAGAACCACAGTGGATGCACGGCCCACAGTCAGCACAGTGAGGGGCATTAGCACCAAACCTCCCCCTCTCCAGGGCCAGCCTGGCCTCCAGGGAATCACAGTAAAACCGCAATCAAAACTCCTTCCAAGTTAATTATTCACACCCTGAATGTTCTCAGTAGGGTCAAAATTTCACACCTCTGTGACTGAATTTTCATCCATTTGGAAGTGCTCCAGTTCTCCTGGGAGTTAGAAACAGGGAGTGTGAAGCCATGGTTGAAAACTGAGATGAAAGAGCTTTAAGTGAAAGTTAACTCAGTGTCTCCTGGGCACTTCACATTCTGCAATGCCCAGAGTTTCATTATGTGTCCCTTAATATGAAATAAAGCAAATCTTATTAAATATACTTCCAGCAAAATTCCACCATCCTCTGAGCTCAGCCTGTTCTCTGCTTCCTCCTTTCCCCACCCCAGACGTCACAGCAAACACTCTTTCCCCTGACATCCGGTGGTTTTCAAAGGATGACGCTCAGACTGTGCACAAGAAACTGGGCTGGACGAGCGATCTGTGGCCCATCAGGACCTCCAGGTGATGCTGACACAGGCTGAGAAGCTCGGCCCCCAGCTCCTGAGGCTCACCACAGCTGCATGGGGGAAAGCTGCCGTGTCTTAGAAATACTGAAACTGGCCTCAACCCCTGAATTCTGATTTGACAAGAGGTATAGCCTGACCACCAGGATCTTTTAAAGCTCCCCTGATTTTTAAAAGCTCTAATAACAAAATGCAAAAGCACGCCCCCCACACAACCACCCCCAGGAGGTCCCACGAGGTCAAGCCCTGGAGCCCTGGGCACCAGCATCACCCTCTCATGAGGTCTCCCAACGAAGCCAGAACCATGATCGCCCCCACTTCACACCTCAGAGAGCTGAGGGTTGTGCAGTTATTTACTGGGTAGATTTGGGATTCAAATCCAGATCCTACTGTGAAGCCAGCATCACACCAGGCTGTGCGGGCTCCATGCTGCCTAAGAGCAGAGACCCTGCCTCACTTTCCCCTCTAGTCCCAGCAACCAGCACAGAGTGGAGTCTCGACACACTAACCGTGGACATCACCCTGATTCCCAGGGCCACCCCGAGGGCTGCGTGATGTTCAGAGGTACACCCTCCACACAGCACAGAGTGAAACCTCAGCATGCTGACCGTGGACACCACCCCCGACTCCCAGGGCCACCCCGAGGGCTGTGTGATGTTCAGAGGTGCACCCTCCACACAGCACAGAGTGAAGCCTCAGCATGCTGACCGTGGACACCAACCCAATTCTCAGGACCACCCCGAGGACTGCGTGATGTTCAGAGGTGCACCCTCCACACAGCACAGGCAAGATGAGGGAAACCGCAGGGAGTGTCAGCAGAAGACACAAGCGGGGAAGACAGGAGGGGCAGGAGAGAGCAACGTCTGTGGGGGCACAGGAGAGAGCAAGAGGACTGAGCCACAGCCATTATGTGGTGACACTGCGGCCTTGGTGTGGCTGTCCTGGGCTGGACTCACCACACACACGGGGCTATAGGGATTTTAGGACCATGCGTGCTGGTGTCTCCACTTTCCAGAGGGGACATCAAGGCTTGAGAGAGGTGGGACTTGCCCAGGGTGCACACAGTTGTACAAGCACACATGCGTGCTGCACCACAGGCACCCAGAGGAGAATCCAGAGCCCCCGCCACCTGGACAAATGGGCTCCAGGGGCCCCGGGAAGGACGTTGGCCCTGCACCGCCCCTGCCTGTTACTCTATACCAAGCCGCAAACCCACCCACTCCTCAGTCCAAATGTGGTAGCTTCTCTTCTCCCACTACCCTGAGGGCCACACACAAAAGACTCGGAAAAAAGCCACAGCCTACAGGTCACAGGAGCTCGCTAAATGAAGTCCAAGCTGCCCGGAAGCCCCGTCCAGCCACTGTGGCTGCCCACGTCATGGTGCTAGGCCCTGCTATTTCTCCATCATAGAACCACCAAGAGGCAACCAAGACCCAGGAGCATGGCAACACCCATAGGCTCCGGGATGAGACTCCTGTCTACAGGTTCCTCCTACAGGGGCTGTCTGCCCGTGAACACAGGAGGGTCATCCAGCTGGCCGGAAAGGAAAGCTCACAGTCACCACCATAAGCAGTGCCATCTGCTGAGAATCTGTCTGCTCTGTCCTGCACAGTCCCACGGGAAAGTCAAGGCACAGCCCCAGCTCCCTTCCCCAACCATCATTCTTGATCAAGCCTATTCTGATGTTAGTACAAGAAATGTTCCACCCACTTTCAGCTGGTAAAGCCTGCCTAGAAATATACAAGAACAGATAGTAGTTCCAGTAAAGCACAGTACCTCAAAATAGAAGACATTACCGAGAGAAACGTGTGCATGCTGGCAGCTAGCTGAAAAGCCAGCTGATCCACATAAAGTTGGTTAGGAAAAATCTTCTAGAGACGCAAACCTCTCACAGACTACAACATCCTCACACCCAAGACACAGCAGCACTTCCTTTTTACTCAAGGATTCTGCCCGAAGGCCATGTGGCTTCACTTCAGATCAGAAGCACAGAAGAAACCTCAAATTTGCAAATTCCCAGTCTTTGGTCATTTTTTTCTTGGTTATATGAGCAATAAAACCTTACAGCATAAAAACTGAAGCATACAGAAAATAGTGAAAAAACATCATTCTAGGTGCATTTTCATCCAGCGTTTTCCAAGGCGTAATTACGTATTTTTTCCAAAGCACTTAAATTCATTCTGCAGCCTGTGGGCCATCTCCTGCCATTCCCACTGGGTATTACATGCGAGCATTTCCCGAACCATGTAAAGTGCCTCTTGGCCACCCACAGTAGAGGCTGACTGGACTGTTCCCGGCTACAACACTTGGTCATATGGGTTGTTTTAAAGTTTTCAACATTATAAATAAAGGTGTAACAAACATGCTTTCTAAATTATTTTTCACCCCCATTTTAAAAACACATCTTTAGGGTGGCTTCCTACACAGTCTGAGTAACGGAGTCTAAAGATATTGGCATATTTGTGACTTCCAAGGAAACAACCCATACTCACCTCCTGGCAGAGAATCCCTGCCTGCTGCCGGATCTGGTGCTTGAGCGAACACCTCCCCATCCTTGGATGGAATAGCGAGGCTGCTTCAGTCCACACCTCCACACTTCTCCTTCCATGCTTGCAGACCCTCGGAGCTCCTCCTGCACAACCTGCCCATGCCCTGTGCTGCTCTCCTTTCTAGGTGCACACGCCAGGGCCCCTCTCTGGGACCACCTTGCCCCAGGCTTTGATCCCAACACTCGTCCTGTTTCTCTAAATAAAAGTAAATTGTTGGGCTCTTCCCCGGAGGAGTTTGGGTGAGCTTGTCTGTCCAGGATGTCACTTCTCAAACGCAGTGCAGATCCTCATACAGCAGGCTGATGCTCCTCACCACCCCCCTCCCAGCAGGCCCGTAAAGACCCTCAGACACCATGCCCTGGAGACCCCCATGGCTTCTACTATCTGGCATTTGTCGGGTGTGTTGGCATTGTCTATACCACACCCCTGACCTCTGTCACACCTGCTCTCACATGATGCAATATCGCACTTACATTTGACAGAAAGCACATGGAGCCCTAGAGACTATATGTGAAAATGAAGGGGTGCTGGTCCTGTCTCAGCTGTGAAAATGGTGATGGAGAAAGAGGGGAATATCTGCCTGTTAGCTTTCCTGAGGATGACAAGTCATTTGCTGCCTTAAAACTAAGAGAAAAAGGAGTGGCTCCTCTGTGAATTCCCCTCCCCCTCCTTCCACCCTGATCCTGTAGCTGCCTCGGGCCCTGTTTCTCAAGTAAAACCTGTGCTGATGACAGGTTCATTTGCAAACACAGGAAGGCCGTCCAGCTCACAGGATGCAACACCACAAGCTGAGCTGCCTGCGATTACCTGGGGATCCAGGAAAACGGAGGATGAGTTGAAGGTTGGGACACAGACCCCTTCAGGCAAATCTACACACAAGCTCAGTTTAATTGAAGAAAACCAATAATATAAATTATTTCAAGTAGCAGTGCAACAACTTGGGGTAACATTTATTTTATTCAGCACGGATGACTGGTTCTATCCCATGTGCTCATTTTAGCAGTGGTTTGAACTCAGAGCCACAGGCTGTTGGAGCTTGAGTCTTACAGATCATTAGTCTCATGTTTCCCCAGCCTGGCTGCACATTACCGTCAACTGTACTGCTTGAAAACTTTAACCCCAAAGCCCCAGATGGGAGATGCTGATGTGGTCGGTCTGGCATAGGATCTGGATCTGTGTAGTTTTTCAAGCCTCCTTCATGGTTCTAGTCATTTGGGCAACACTAACTAGAACAAGTCCCTGAATATGCAAGTACAGAACTGGAGGGCCAAAGGGCAGAGGAGCCCATCATCTCCTACTCCATCTTTTCTCATTTCTCTCGTGCATCCCAAATCATCACCATTGTCACCATCATCATCACCAACATCACCATCACCATCTCATCATCATCATCATTACCATCATGACCACCACTGTTGTCATCACCATCACTGTCATCACCATCATGTTGTCATTATCATCACCATCATCACCATCACCATCATCACCATCACTGTCACCAGCCTTATCACCATCACCATCACTGTCATCACTAGCATGTTGCCATTATCATCACCATCATCACCGTCACCATCATCACCATCACTGTCACCAGCCTTATCACCATCACCATCACTGTCATCACTAGCATGTTGCCATTATCATCACCATCATCACCGTCACCATCATCACCATCACTGTCACCACCCTTATCACCATCACCATCACTGTCATCACCATCACTGTCACCAGCCTTATCACCATCACTGTCATCACTAGCATGTTGTCATTATCATCACCATCATCACCGTCACCATCATCACCATCACCATCATCACCATCACTGTCATTACCATCATGTTGTCATTATCATCACCATCACCACCATCATCACCATCATCACCTTCACTGTCACCACCCTCATCACCATCACCATCACTGTCATCACCGTCATGCTGCCATTATCTTCACTATCATCACCATCACTGTCATCACCATCATGCTGCCATTATCTTCACTATCATCACCATCACTGTCATCACCATCATGCTGCCATTATCATCACCATCATCACCATCACCGTCATCACCATCACCACCATCATCATCATCACCATCACTGTCATCACCATCATGTTGTCATTATCATCACCATCATCATCACCATTATCATCACCATCACCACCGTCATCACCATCACTGTCATCACCATCATGCTGCCATTATCATCACCATCATCACCATCACCGTCATCACCATCACTGTCATCACCATATAATAATCATCATCATCATCATGTCATCATCACCATAACCATCATCACTGTCATCACCATTATCATCATCCCCTTCAACATTATCACCTTCAACACCATCATAATCACATCTTAATCACTGTCATCATCATCATCACCTTCACCATCACCACCACCATTGTTGTTGTCATCACCACCATCACTATCATCACCTTCATCACTACCATTGTCATCATCTCACCACCATTGCCATTATCATCACGTCAGCATAACCTTCACCATCATCACCACCATCACTGCTGTCATCACCACCATCATTGTCACCACCTTCATCGCTAACATCACCACCATTGCCATCACCACCACCACCACCATCATTGTCATCACGTTCATCGCTATCATCGCCACCATTGCCATCATCATCACCTCCACCACTGCTCTCATCATCACCTTCATCGCGATCGTCACCACCACTGCCATCATCACCACCACCACCATCATTGTCACCACCTTCATCGCTATCATCACCACCACTGCCATCATCACCACCACCACCACTGCTCTCATCATCACCTTCATCGCTATCATCACCACCATTGCCATCATCACTTCATCATCACCTTCATCATGCTTACCATCGCCATCACTACCATGCCATTTAATAAATATCACCAGTGTGCCAGATTCTGTGCTACACCCTTATGCTCATTATCATTGACCTTCAGATAAATGTATTATCCCCATTTTAGAGATAAGGAAGTTGAAGTTAAGTAAGCTTAGGTAATTTTCTTAGGATAAAACAGCTAGTTACAGAGGCTATGGTGCTCTGATCACAGGCTGGCGCTAAGCTGCTCAGATACAAGTCCAGATTCCAGCACCCATCAGCTGTGTGGCTGTGGACAGTTCCTAAACCGCCCTGGGTCTCCTCTCCTGGGTCCCTTATGTGGAGACACCAAGAGTGTCCATCTTGCAGAGTTTGTGTGAAGTGACTCTCTGGTGTCTCCCCAGCCTTCACAATCCAGTCCTATCAAGATCCATCAGGATTCCTCCCTCACCTTGAGACTGTCTTGATTCTCCCATTGGATGTCTCTCCTTTCCCACCTCATGACCCCTCTGAATTCTTAAAATACTTTCTCCGTTCTTCATTCATATGGCACCCCTTACTCCCTCACCGCATCTCCTATACACATCATTTGTTTACCGCTTTATCCCTGCAGCAGTCAGAAGCTCATGAGGGCACTTTTCATTGTGATAACAGTTTTCACTAACATTCCTGAGCATCTAATCTTTGCCATCTAATCTCTAGTAGATACTGTACTAAATATTTCATTTGCAGTGACACATTAAATCTGACTACAAGGAAGGTATTATTGTTATGCTTACTTTAGAGCCAAGCAAACTGAGGCTCAGAAAGTGTCAGTACTAGGAAGCACCGGAAGGCTCAGTTCTCACAGTCCAAGGTACCAGCCGTTTCCCACTGCACATTTTATATCCTCCCCAAGACACTGCCCTGAATGCACTTACCCAGAGGTCTCCAGTGGATGACTGGGAAGAGACAGCTACCTGCCACGTGTGTGCTGGACTTGTCCTGGGCAAAAACAAACCTGGTCTCTAATCACCTAAGCCTAGACACAGAAAGCCAGCAGCTATGGTTGCAGACATGTGGGCTCAGCTACTTTGCCTGGGGACCCACAGTCACATGTGCTGAGCTGCTTTATACATTTTCAGGCCTTGAACCCAGATCCCTGCCTCACACACCCCACTTTCTGTTGCATGACACATCCATGCAGTAATAAAATGGACATCCTTAAAGCAGATAACCAAATCCAACTCATCCTTTTGTGAAATTTTTGGAAGTACATTTGAGGTGTGCAACACGATGCTGGATACATCCATGCACACTGAGGTCATGCAAGTTCGCACCTCTGCCTCCACCCTCTCATAGAGGCAACCTCTGGACAAATTGCCAGTAAACAATCCAACGTCTTAACTATAGTCCTCACACTGTGCCTTAGGGCTCTGGACTCACTCCTCCCACACAACTGCAGTTTCGTACCCTCTCATCCACGTCTTCCCATTCTTCACCCCCGCCCCTGGTAACCGACTTTCCACTCTGTTTCTACGTAGTCAACTTTTTTTTTAAGATTCCACATGTGAGTGAGATCACGCAGTGTCTGCCTTTCTGTGCCTGGCTTATTTCACTTACTTCATATTATTATCAACATCATGTCCTCCAGGTTCATCCATGTTTTGAAAATGACAGGATCTCCTTTTTTAAGGATGAATAGCATCCAGTGTATATGTATACCACAATTGCTCTATCCATTCATCCGTTAGAAATACTTGCACTGTCTCCACGTCCTGGTGAATAGTGCTGCAATGAGCATGAGGGTGTGGACACCTCTTCCACCGATGTAGTTTCTTCTGGATCTATAATCAAGAGGTGTTGATAGTAGCACTGTTTTTAATTTCTTGAGGAACCTACATACCATTCCCTTCAACACTGTGCAAGTTGGCCAGGTGCAGTAGCTCACACCTGTAATCTCAGCACTTTGGGAAGCTGAGGCGGGTGGATCACTTGAGGTTACAAGTTCAAGACCTAACTGGCCAACATGGTAAAACACCATCTCTGCCAAAAATTAGCCAGGCATGGTGGTGCATGTCTGTAATCCCAGCTACTTGGGAGGTTGAGGCAGGAGAATCACTTGAACCCAGGAGGCAGAGGTTGCAGTGAGCCAAGATCATACCACTGCGTGACACAGCGAGACTCTATCTCAAAAACAAAACAAAAACACACACACACAAACACACACAAAAAAAAACAGTATCCAAGTGTTCCTTTTCTCTACACACTTGCCAATACTTGTTATCTTCTGTCTTTTTGGTAAAAGCCATTCTCACAGGTGTGACGGGATAATTCACTGGGGCTCTGGTGTGCTTTTCCAATGATTAGTGACGTCTGCACCTTCCCCATACCTGTTAGCCATCTGTATGTCTTCTTTGGAAAAATGTTCTGTTCAGGTCCTTTGCCCTTTTTAAAATTGCAGGGTTTGGGTTTTTTTTTCTTTTGTTTTTTGTTTTTGTTTTTCTGTTTGTTTGTTTTTTGCTATTGAGTTGAGTGAGTTCCTTATATATTTTAGATATTAACACCTTATCAGATACATGGTTTCTCAATATTTTCTCCCACCCTGTAGGCTGCCTTTTCCTTTTGTTGATGGCTTCCTTTACTGCACAGCAGCTTTTCGGTCTGATGTCATCCCACTCATTTATTTTGCTTTTGTCACCTGTGTTTTTGGGGTTTTGTCCAAAAATTCTTGCCAAGGCCAATGTCAAGGAGCTCTTCCCGGATGTTTTTCTTCTAGGAGTTTTATGGTTTCAGATCTTGCATTTGGGTCTTTAACCAATTTTGGGCAGGTTTTTGGGAATGGTGTAAGGGCCCCATTTCACTCTTCTGAGTGTGGATGTCCAGTTTCCCTGACACAATTTATTGGCGAGATGGCTCTTTCCCCAGAGTTTTCTTCACACCTAGTTGACCATATATGGTCCAGTTTGTTTCTGGGTTCTTCATTCTGTTCCCATCTCATCCCTTTCCATGGCATGTGTTTAAGTTGCTGGCGGAAACTTAGGCAGTTCTGCTGCCAGAGACCTGGGAGCCCCAGGGCAGGCCCTGTTGCTGTTGCTGCTGTGTTTGTTACACTGTGGCAAGCTGTTCACAGTCTTGCTTTCTTCACCACCCACCTACCCTGTGCTACTTACCAGGAGCTAGTCTAGGGTGCAACTGGGACTATGGGGCTCAAGTGAAACGATGTGCATAAAATCTCCCATGAATTATGAGCCACCTGCAGGTATAGCAACAACTGTGGCGTTTTTACAGTCTTCCTATGTCTTCAGCTAATAGCCTTAATAACAAAACACAGAATACTGTCACTCAACTAGACTAGGGTTATTTACCTAAGACAATTTTGCATTGCAATTTGCAAATTTTTAAATGGTAAATTAGTCATTTGCATTGATTTGCATGTCCACAGAGAAATATCTTTCATGCTAATTATGTTTTTGCTAACAAACCATAGAAGTAATAATGAGGAGACTGAATTCCCTCTCCGCACCTTTGGCTTTGTTACACAAAGCACAGCTGGCGTTTTAGGGCAAATATCATGAGATTTTTACGGTGGGAGGGTTTCATGGGGATCATCTTGCCCAGAGCTCCTCAACTCTGACAGAACATTACAGTCACCTCAGGAAGTTTAAGAGAAAAAGAAAGGATGGTGAAGCCTGGGTCCTGTCCTCCCACCCCCCGAGTTTCTGATTCACTGGCACCAGATGATGCCTGGGCATCTCGCCCCCACCCCGAGATTCTGATTCACTGGCACCAGGTGATGTCTGGGCATCTCCACCCACCCCCCCAAGATTCTGATTCACTGGTGCCAGGTGGTGCCTGGGCATTGGTATTTTTCAAAGCTTCCAGGTGTTACTCACCACTGGCATGGCTGACCCGTTTGTTCTGCACGTAAGAAATCCGCCACACACAGAGCCATGGCCTGAATAGAGGCGGGTGCAGAGGGTGGTGGCAAGGCAAGATGAGCCTGAGCTTCCTGACTGATGCTCAGTCCCCTATGTTTGTCCCACAAAGATGGAGACCCTATTGTGCATACAGGAATGCACCAGGCACACTCCCAGTGGATCAACAGTGTCGGGCTTTCAGACTGAGGACAGGAAAACACTGTCCTTGACCAGGCATGGTGCTCACATCTGTAATCCCTGCACTTTGGGATGCCAAGGTGGGTGGATCATTTGAGGTCAGGAGTTCAAGACCAGCCTAGCCAACATGGTGAAACCCTGTCTCTACTAAAATACAAAAATTAGCCAGGTGTGGTGGCGAGCTACTCGGGAGGCTGAGGGAGCAGAATTGCTTGAACCCGGGAGCGGGAGGTTGTAGTGAGCCAAGATGGCACCACTGCACTCCAGCCTGGGCCACGGAGGAAGACCCTGTCTCAAAAGAAGAACGACCACCACGAATAAAAAAACACTAATCCACAATGAACAGACCCAAAAAATTGTAAAGTTTGGGTCTAGTTTTTTGGCTTGTGTTTCTTTTAAAGAAAGAAGCAGCAAAATCCCCAATTGTTGAGTCATCTTCCCCTGTGGTCAGGAGCTTGCCCAGCCCAGCTGAGCCCTCACTCGAGAGTGTTTCTGTTCCTTGAAAACAAATGAGAATGCCAACAGCAAGAAGCTCCTCAAACATAAAAACACCAAAGAGCATCTGTTCGTGCCCCAGCAAGTGAGAGAGAAAACCTAGCCAAAGAAAAACGCAAAGGACTGGGAACTGGGATTTGTCCTACTGTCGTCCTAACGGGGTCTAACATGTGGAAAATCATAAAGCAGAAGTAAAAGAATCTCCTTTGGACATCACTTATAAGCAAATAAAGTTACAGCATTTTATTTCAACAGCTGAGAAAAATAACATAAAATGTATTGTTTTGTAGAAAAACTAAGGCTGACCGATAGGATCTGGCTGTGAGACAGACATCAATACATTTTCCTAGTGACTTGTTGGATAAACTGCTTGTTGCTTGTTTTTATTTTTTGCATTTCTGCATCTTTCCAGACTCTCAAGTAACCTGGATTCTGGGGAACTTCTCCCGGTGGGTGCTCAACACAGCTCTGCCCTCTCCTCTAAGACATCAGCTCCTGAAAAGGTTCACGCAAGGATGTTCACAGCAGCCGAATGCTGAGAACAACCCGTGTGGGTACAAGCAAGATGTGGTGTGTCCCGCAACAGAGCACGTCTCGGCCACAACAGGAGCAAAGGGTGCTGCCGGAAGGTGGCACTGCGTCATCCCGACCGACTGCCCATCATCAGTTACCAATCCAGCTCCTTGTTGTGCCCTTTCCCCCTTCTCACTACTGCACTTGGCCTGTCTTTTAAAAGTTAAAAAAGAGCACATGTATATACAGTGGGAAGTGAGGCAAGAGGGGGGTCAGAGGGAAGCACACGGCATTCACCAAGGTGAACAGGCTCGGTGCAACTCCCTGCTCATGTTACCATGAAATACATGACCTTAGGTGTCTATCTCTGTGAGTTTTTTGGTTTTTTTTTTCGAGGCAGGGTCTCGCTCCATTGCCAGGCTGGAGTGCAGTGGCACGATCCCGGCTCACTGCAACTTCCGTTTTCTGGTTTCAAGCAATTCTCCTGCCTCAGCCTCCCAAGTAGCTGGGACAACAGGCACGCACCACCACGCCTGGCTAATTTTTTGTACTTTTAGAAGAGACAGGGTTTCACCATGTTGGCCAGGATGGTCTCGATCTCTTGACCTCGTGATCCACCTGCCTCGGCCTCCCAAAGTGCTGAGATTACAGGCATGAACCACTGTGCCCGGCACTCTGTGGTTTTTACAGATCACATGGATCTTTTTTCTTCAGATGGAGCCTCGCTCTGTTGCCCAGGTCGGAGTGCAGTGGAAGGATCTCATCTTACTGCAACCTCTGCCTCCCGGATTCAAGCAATTCTCCTGCCTCAGCCTCCCGAGTAGCTGGGATTACGGACATGCACCACCACACCTAATTTTGAATTTTTCTATTTTTAGTAGAGATGGGGTTTCACCATGACGGCCAGGCTAGTCTCGAACTCCTGACTTCAAGTGATTCACCTGCCTTGGCCTCCCAAAGTGCTGGGATTAGTGGCATGAGCCACAGCACCCGGCCAGATCACACAGAATTTTAAGGAGCAGGTGGGGAATGCATCTTGGTCAGTGAGCACAGAAGACCAGGGGGTGGTCTGCTTCATCCACCCAAGGCTTCTGGGGCAGCTGGAGACATTGCTGCTGCAGAGGGGGGGCCATCAGGACCTGCGGGTGCCAGGAAGCACTGCCCTCCCCTCACAGTCTCTGCTGCAAGGGGGCCCAGGAGACCTTTAAAGCCTCAGTTCTCATTGGTCTTGCCAAGTGCACATTTCAACTGTGGCCTTCGGCAACTGCTATTTAAATGCATCCACTAATCTTGTGTCATATTTAATCGCTTCACCAAAAAACTGGGACCTCGCTTTGACTGACCTGCCTTCTGTGTGGCCAGACCAGATGTGGACAGGGCCAGAGGCAGCTTCAGGTGCCTGGAGGTCTGGGGAGCCGGGGGAGGCTGCTTGGACTCCAGAGCTCTCTGTGTACTAGACAAGTGTGGTTTTCTCCCTCCTTCTGACCAAGCACTTTCAGAGGATCAGTTCTATTTCAAGAAAAATCAAAGTTTTTTTTTTTTCCAAAAATTGCACTCCTGTCCAAGCTCACAGTGCCCTTTTAGTCGGTGAGAAGCTGAGCGAGGCCTCCTCCCCCTCTGAAGAATAACAGAAAGGCCAGCACAAGGGGGTGGGCTCTGCTTCCCCAGGAAAGGCCAGCACGGGAGGGTGGGCTCTGCTTCCGAGGCAAAGTTGGCCTCTCCGGAGCCAGCTCCCCACTTACCCGTCCTCCTACAAACCATGCCCACCAGACTTGACAAGGGGATCCTCAACAGGGTGTCACCCACACACAGCACTGCTGGGTCTCCAGTCTCTGGGATTTCCTCTCTAATTCTGAGGACAAGTTTAAAACCTTACTAAAAAAAATTGATTTCAAGCCAAATGAATAAAGAAGGGGAAAATGCTCTACAAACCATTTCTCTGATTTCTGAATTGAAAAGCACCCAAGAAAGACTCTGGCAACAACTGCTGGGTGCCCCAGCTCCGGGCTCCTCTCAGGCTGGGTGCGTGACTCCTGCCCGCTCTGTCTGCTGAGTCCACTGTCAGGGCAAAGAGAAGACACAGGACAGCAACAAAAGGTGGCCCAGGTGACTCCAATCGTGCCTCCGGCCCCCACCACGGTTCCTGCCGGCATTTCATGTAATGCAATTTTCTTCCCAGCCACACTCATCTGACCAATACATGACCATTTCCTCTCTTTGCCAGCATCACAAAGAGTTCACAAGAGACAAATCAAGGTTACTGTGGGTCCTAGTAGCAAACCTAGAACCTGTATCTTAAAGGCAGATAATGATGAACCACCAGAATTCCGTGGCCTCTGAGAAGTCTCAGCATGAGCTAATTGGAGGAAGGATGGGAAGATGCTAGGTCAGTACAGTTCCAGATCAGACTCTGCCTGTGTGTCACCCACATTTAATGCTAAGGGGCCAAGTTTGTCATCTGTTAAATGAGAACAAAAATCCATGCCCATGCCCTGTTATTCAGTGACAGTACAGAGATCTAACAAGATAGCATACATATAACACTCAGAAAGGCATAAAAAAAACCCAAAGTGCACTATTATTACTTTATGCCATTTCAGTCACAAAAGCAGGTGCTGGGTGTTATTCCAGCTCAAGAATATCTCAAAGCACCCAGGCCTGGAATAAAGAGAGTAGGTTCCAAAGCAACCCCAGGCTAAGCTTTGCACACAGACTCAGGCCATGATTATCACCCATGTGTTAGAGTGAAATAACTCACCCTTCAATCCACTCTCAACACAGACCCACCTCTGTGGAAACTGCCTCAAAAGAGAAACCGGACCAATGTCCCAAGAACAATGAGATGGCACCTCTGAAATACCAAGACAGTTGCATGCAAGGGCCTGAGAGCTGGCTGTCCACCTGTCCTCCCAATGCCACCTTCAGTGACACTGCGTCAGGAGCAGGGAGGCAGCAGTGGTGGGGGGCGCACTCCAGAGAACCCAGCTGTAAATCAGGCCCCACACCAAGGGCTGCTTGTTACGCGTTTGCCCACACTGCACGGCATTAGGCCTGCAGTTATGAGTTACCCACACATCAAAAAAACAAGTGTTTGTTGTGTGCATAATCTTTAGAATCCACATCTGGTTCAATATTTTTGCTTTATTAATAAAAGGGTTTGTGCTTTTCAAAGTGGTATGAGCACACACAGACAACATCCATCCGGACCCCTGGTCGTGGCTGAACATCAGCAGTTTCACAGTCCCCAAGATCAATTTCCTATCTCCTCCAATCCTGTTAGCAAATGAACCAAAATTAAATCAGGGTTTGGCAGAGTTCTCTAAATACTGCAGGAACTCAGAATCCTGCTAAGGAGAAGGAGGAGCTGTAAACACACGTGAGAACTCTAACAGCTCTTGCTGCCAGAAGTGCACTTCCGTTCTCTGAATAAAGCACCTCTCATGAGCTGCTTGGGTGAGTCTGCATTCATGCCCAGGACGGCGGCCCGGCAAGCTGCACCCACCGCGTGGCCTCCGCTGCGTTTGCGCACCCTGACTGAGAGAGACCTCCGTGTGCCGCTTGCCTCTCCCCTCCTCCACAATTCAGTGACAGTCTCCATGGCAACTAGACTCCAAGAAAGAGAAGGAAAGGTTTCCCCGGCTCTCTGAGCAGCGGGTGCTTTGTAAACTGCAAAAACACATTCCCCAAACATGGGGTCCCAAGGACACTGTCAGGCTCAGAAAATCTAGAGAGATCTGAAATTAGCTCATTCAAACCGACCTCAGCCTTGGAAACAGCACGGCCATCCAACTATCTAACAGTCGACCATGATAGATGAGGCGGAAAAAAAAAACACATTTTAAACATTAATTTTGTAAAAGAAAAAAAAGTGGTTGGCTATCAATAGCTTAAAAACCAAATGTTTTAAGTATTTAAAAGAAAATAAATTCTGAAGCAAAAACTACTCCAGTATAAATCTTGGATATTAACATTCCTTGGAGCTGATATCTAATTTGTTTCATGTCTTTCACCCAGGCCCATGACGCCCCTTCATGGCAAAAGAAAAACAATCCATTTCTCCTGCGTCAGTGACATTCCTAGGTAGATGTCGAGATCTTGTGCTTATGAGACAGAAAGCAGAAGCAGGGTATAAACAAATGAGGCCAGCCCTGGCGCTGGGCGAGAGCGGCACTGGCCCTGTGCCCCCTGTGCAGCCCACTGTGTCCCCTCACAGCTGGTCATCGGCCACAGCAAAGCCAGGCCGCCACGCAAGAGGCACAGAGAGCACTGCAGGACTCCGCATTCAGAACTTGCTCCTTTGCCAGAAAAGCGGCTTAAACCAGCAGATTCAGCCATGGGAAGGCCTTGGACCCCGGGGCCTCTGGAAAACACTGCCTGTCACTTGCACTCTGAGTTAACTTTTCCCTGAGAAATGCTTAACCCCACCCAGTTTTCGGACATGCCTCTGGAAATAAGCAAATGAGTTTCATCTACTAAACAATTCCTTATGCTCTCATATCTTTGAAACTTAAGACAGTAGAAAGTGAATTTGGTAAACGGGTAAGTCAATCCAGCATCTAGGGATACATTTCAAGAGCATCTTAGTAAATGTTGGCAGGTTACACATAGTGTGCCCACGTGCCCGCCCCAAATAGGGGCCACCTCCGCAGAAGTCAACCACCCAGCAGAACGTGGGGCACTCCGCTGACAGGACCCGCTTCCCAAGGTCAGCTAAAAGGCAGGTGCTCATCACACCAATGAGGGAGTTGGGAGCAGGGTTGCCCCATGACTTCAAGGAAGCACTCACTGCTCAGCAGGAGAGAGGACAAGGAGAGAGGCCGGGTGACGCCACAGGGCACCGTGTGGGACATGCACACCATATTCTGCAGACATGGGTGTCCCGGACAGCTGAACACAGGATAATGACACAAACTGGCATTTGAGCCTCCTGGTGCCCCATGGAAATAGGCCATGAGGAGCCTGGTGGTCCCTGCTCAGCTCCAGGACACATGCTGATGAAGGAGGAAGGTGGTCATAAGAACCGCGGGCTGCGGCACAGTCTCTAACCTCACATGCAGAAGAGCTGGGGGCTCTCAGGAGCATGCTGGCAGCCGGGAGTGCTCAGGACCCTCTTAGTGACAAGCTCCCAGAGGAGCAGCCTGTGGGTGCCACCAAAGAGCATGGTTCTGGAGGAGGCCCTGGAGGGCCTCGGTGACTCCCCTGGCTTCACCTGTCTGGGGCCAGTTGGTGCTCTTTCTACTGTGGGTGAGAACAGCCTCAGCACCTGTTCTAGTTCCCTTGATTCACACATCCCCCGCCACTCTTCCCGCGAGACCATGAACATGAGGATGCTGGAGAAACGTGAACATGATCAAGAAGACCTGGTACATGCCTCACCCCTGCTTAACAAGACTGCAGTACCCCTGGGACAATCACCAAGGACAGGTCCACTCAGCAGAGGAATCCCCAGGAAAATGCACCTCAGGAGAGCACGCCCGCCTCCACCCCCAGCTGACACCCCCATTCCAGCCCACCACTCCAATACTTCTCAGGGTTTTAGGGTGTGCCCCTGCTGGGCTCATCCTCCAGCTTCCTTGAATCCTACCTCCCCTCTCAGGCCTGTGGGGTCAAGTAGCTATCCTAACTAATGTGAAACTGGAATTCCAAGCCAAGGCACACACATACATGGAGACTGTCTTGGTTAACAAGTAATTTACTCTCTTAGTGGGAATTCCGGTACAGTCTACATAAGCATCACTAAGGCAGTCTCATGGAGAAGTTTGGGAGTCAGATACTTAGACCCTCATTGTGCAGAAATACAATACCCAGAGTTCTTTCCCTACAGTCCTGAGTTAAGGAAGGACCTCGGTTCCAGGGCTGCACATGGGCTCTGCACCTACACATCACGCTTACTACGACTGGTATTCCTCCTGCCATTCGCTTGTTGGTTGGTTTGTTTGTTTTTGAGACAGAGTCTCACTCTGTCGCCCAGGCTGGAGTGCAGTGGCTGAATCACTGCAGCCTCTGCTTCCTGGGCTCAATGACCCTCCCACCTCAGCGGGGGCTCCTGCCGTGGAGACCGACTGCTGTTTGAACAATGATAGCAACACCATGGTTCTCTGTGTGGCAAGAATTTCCCAATTGGGATTCTAGATCCCAAGAAGGCGGATCTGGTAACTTTCTGCAGCACAAACTGAGTTCACTGCTCCTGAGTAGCTGGGACCACAGGCACATGCCACCACGCCTGGCTAATTTTTATACTTATTGTAGAGATGGGGTTTCGCCATGTTGCCCAGGCTAGTGTTGAGCAACTGAGCTCAAGCAATTCACCTGCCTCGGCCTCTCGAAGTGCTGGGATTACAGGCGTGAGCCACCGCACCCGGACCCACTGTTTATTTAGAACAAGACACATCATTTCTCCAGTATTTATGATTTTAATTACAAAGCCACACCAGATAGCACCAAATCTGAATCATACCAAGGATGCCGCTGTGCACAGCTAGCCCAGCACAAGGCAGCAGGGCCATCAGTCGCCAGGACAGGAATGACTAGTCACCAACAACGGCCAGCCAAGGATGCACAAAGGATCAGCGCACGTCTCCATGAAAATTCACAGCACAGACGCCACTCGGAGGGAGAGGAGAGCAGGGCTGCAGCAGGCACCATCACCTGGTCTGTGCCGCCACGGGGCCTGGCGAGTGACCCCGACACCAAGTCAATCTGCTTCTCTGCCTGAGGCTGCCAGGCAGCCTGCAGGCTGGGAAAAATGTAAAACGCGTTCCTCTAAAACGAGGGCATCCTCAGCCGGATGCTATAAATACGCCCAAGTAAGAGGAGACTCGAAAACGTCAGTCTGGTTCTGTTCCTCCCTTCTCCTTCCTCCCCGAAAACTTCTGGTAAGAGAGAAGCCTGCAAAGTTTGGGGAGCGAATGGCATCTTCAGAGCCCATTGGCTGGGGTCACGCTCACACATCGGAGCTCATGTGTCTGTGAGACCCAAACTGTGCCGAATTGATTTTAATTCACCTCAAGTCATTAATCTGAAGACTCAACATCACATTGCTTTTCCTGTTAATATACCAAATTAAGCTGAGCTTCACACAGTTCAATTCAGTAATCAGTTTCCACCCCCCTTTTAGGTTTGATTAATTGGAATCTGGGAGTGGAATGAGACTGCCAGTCACACGGGTGATGTGGTCTTGTGTCTCACGGCTGTGGGTCTTCGGCTGCCACAGCCCCTCCGAGAGGATGAAGGGGCGGGGCCCTGCTCACAAGGTGGCTGGGACAACCTAGATGGTCCCGTTCATTACTAACTACGAATGCAAAGATGGTGAGACCATTTCCCTGCACTGGCTGCTAGATTTTCTCCATTAAGCACATACCAGGCAGTCATGCCTGACATAGTTTAACATGCCCAGAAAACAGGGCATACAGCAAACAGGAAATGTCTGTTACCTCCGAGTGGGACTGAGATTTGGTGAAGGGACACGAAAGGAATTTTTGCTTTTTATTCTAGATAGTTCCAAACTATTCATTTTTAATACATCCATAGATGTATAATTCATTTTTTAATTGATGCTCCTGTAAGAGAAAAGTGGGTAAAACTAAATGGCCAACATCTTCCCTTCTTATACAATCAGACTTTGCTGCCATCGTCCACTATTAAATTACTACCAAAGTGGGCTCAAGAGTAGAGGCAACAGAAAATTTGATTTAAAAGAATGTGCTGAATTTTCTAATAAAGCAAAAAATAAAAATGACACCCCAGTAGTGTATGCTTCCTGCAAGTTTACAGAAATCCATGTCGTTTCCAAGACAGCGTCGCCCATCCCACACACCACGTTTTCGGCCCGGCCTAGGATGTGGATGGGCCCCATGCTGGCTGCAGACGTGCCCTTCTGGAAAAAGCAACTAAAAGCTCAGCCAAGCCACGGCCAGGTTGCTCGTTGCAGCCCCCATGGGGACCAAGCTGCCCAACAGGCAGGGAGCACAGGGGGTGTCCCCAACTCTGCCGTGACACATCTCCAGATATCCACATTGGGCAGGAAACAGGGAGGCTCCTGAAGACAGAGAAGGGGAGACAGCGCTGGCCAGTGGGGCAGGGGGTAGGACCAAGAGCCTGCGAGGCGGGAAACTGAGTGGGAAGAACCAAGTGGGGGGCAAGTGGGCCAGGACCATTGGAGTCACCACAGAGTGCGGGGCAGGCACAGTGGCAAAGAGAGTGGGCCAAGTGGGTCATCACACGGCATGGGAGCCACAGCGTGGCTGAGATTCAAGAAGGCTCAGTCCGTGACTGCTAGGCCTGGTCTCCAGGACCCACACTGTCCAGAAATCAGCCAACACTCCTGCAGGTGCACTGCAGCGGACGGCTAGAGGAGGGAAAGGAGCTCCTTGCAGACACTCGAGAAACTGCAAACTGGGAGGGGCGTAAAAGCACAAAGCCTCCATAATTCTCCCGGCATTCGGTGCTGTGTGTAGGGCGACGATGGGCATCTCTGGGGAAGGGCGAGAAAGGAAGGCTCAGCACATCTGTAACAAATGAGGAGGCAGAGCCCTGCTCCCTGTCTCGAAGATCAGGTGGGAGGTGGAGCCGTGACAAGGGCCTGGGAAAGAAAGTGGAGTGGGAGCAATGCCAAAGTTAAGCTGATAAGGAAGCTGCTTTCAATGCATCACTGAGCTGGCCCCACATGGAGAGGGACCACACAGCCCAAGGCTGGTCTTCGGTTTCGACTTGATCCTGTGGGAAGAGGGAGCCATTGAAGGTTCCACATCAGGAGGACCGCGGGGGGGCAACGAGAAACACAACTGACAAAGGTGGCTCCGACTTGCATACATGCCGCCACACAGAGATGTAATTCAGCAACTGTTTAATTGGCAACTTGTGTGGCGGACGCGTCCCTATTCCCAATGACAAGGAGCGCCTACACAGTCCAAGAGAAAGACAAAACTCAGTGGGAAGGTGGCAAAGATGGGAGCAGCAACTTAAAGAAGAGGAGATGAAAGTGGCCCCACAGGACAGGGAAACACGCCTCCACCGCAGCAGTCATGGGGGAAACGCAGCTCTAACAATACTCACACACTGCTGGGGGCAGTGGCTCTCATCTTTCTCAGCTGTGGCCATGCCACAGAACGGGGACCCATGAGTGAGTGACTCCAGGCAGAAGAGGTAACGAGCAGGGGCCAGAGACGCAGACAGACCAAGGTGCAAACTGGCTGCCTGAGAGCTGTGGCCTAGAGCAAGTCACTTATTCCGAATGCCTCACCCTAAGGCTGTGAGTGGGGCTTGTGTCAGCCAATGTGAGTGGAACAGCATGGCACAGGAGGTACTCAGCCATGGGCTTTCTGTGAGCGCTCAATACAGAACAGCCTGCATGTTGTTGCAAAGATGCCTGGAGCTCCCAAGGGCTCTGACAGCCTCCCAGGCGCTGACAGCCTCCCTCCCTCACTCCTCCACTCTCCTTTCCTGACCACAGCTTTCCTGAGGTCTGAAGGAAGAGGTCAAGTGAACACTTCTGTTGGACGAGCTCAGAACTTTTTTCCTTCATCTTCATGATTAGTGATCACAGGCTGGGTCTGCCAGCTCCTGTTGCAATCTGGGGCCACCAGGGTGCTGCAGCAACTCTGACACGCAAAGCTGTTCTGTTTTATGGAACTGGAAAAAATGGAATAATAAGTTTTAATTTGACATCTGGGAGGCTGTGGAAAAGCACAATGAGTTTGGAAAAAGATGAGGTAGCAGCCGAGAGATCTACGCTCTGTGAATCACAAACCACTCAGAGAGCCCGAAATGCTGAGACCACATGACGGAGAGACCGTCCCGGCTGCTGCCTGTGGGGGCAGGTAGAATGAGCCTTGCACTCCCCAGGCCCTCCAGGGCCTGAAGGCTGATTCTCGGAGAGCTCACAGGGTACCACAGGACGAGGGCGCAAGCCACCTCTACGGCGCAGTGGTCGCCATCCTCGCTGCTGTGAGAGCCGTGGCTCCTGCTCTAGAGAACGAGTGCTGTTTGGATAACGTCAGCAGCACCGTGGAACAGCTGAGCTGCTGGTTCTTTACATGGCACGAATTTCCCAATTGGGATTCTAGATTCCAAGAAGGTAGGGTCTGGTAACTGTTTCTGCAGCACAAATTGAGTTCACTTCTTGACCAGACCTAAACAAAGAGTTTGAGGAGCATGACCTTCCAAGGAGCACGTTGGCAGCAAGACGCGCAGTCACACCCAGCTTTGTTCCATGTCGCGGGGGCTGAGTTTCACACTGAAGCCTGTGGTGACCGTGTGTGGACCGAGGGGATCGGCACCACTCTCCCCACCGCACGTGCTCATTGCCGTCTCTGTGCTGCGTTTGTGGTAATTCCCACAGTGTTGGGTCCCTGAGCTGTGACGTGATCTTCCGTGGTACTGGTCGTCACCGTTCTGCGGTACCAGGAACCATGCCATATGAGACAGTGAACGTAACTGATAAAGGCTGCGTGTGTTCTGACCCACCAACCTCCCAGCTCTCGCCCTCTCCTCAGGCCTCCCCATTCCCTAAGACACAACAATATTGAAATTAGGCTAATTAGCAACCCTACAATGGCCTCTAAGTGTTCCTGTGAAAGAAAGAGCCACACCTCTCTCACTGTAAATCAGAAGCTAGAAATGATTAAACTTAGTGAGGAAGTCCTGCCAAAAGCCAAGAATAGGCAAAAACAAGGCTTCTTGTGTAAAACAGTTAGCCGAGTTGTGAACACAAAGGAAAAGTCCTGAAGAAAATTTAAAGTGCTGCTGCAGAAAATGAGAAAGTGAAACTGGCTTCCTGCTCCTACGGAGAAAGTCTGAGCGGTCTGGACAGAAGACCAGGCCAGCCACAGTATTCCCTTAAGCCAAAGCAAACCCAGAGCAAGGCCCTAACTCTTCAATTCTATGGAGGCTGAGAGAAGTGAGGAAACTGCAGAAGAAAACTCTGAAGCTGACAGAGGTTGGTTCATGAGGTTTAAGGAAAGAAGCCGTCTCCATAACGTAACAGTGCAAGGTGCAGCAAGTGCTGATGGAGAAGCTGCGGCAAGCTCTCCAGAAGACCTGGCTGAGATCAGTGACGAAGGCGGCGACTCGTACAACAGATTTTCAATGTAGATGAAACAACCTTACATTGAAGAAGATGCCATCTAGGACTTCCATAGCTAGAGAGAAGTCAGTGCCTGACTTCAGAGCTTCAAAGGACAGGCTGGCTCTCTTGTGAGGGGCTAAAGCAGCTGAGGACTTTAAGTCCAAGCCAATGCTCGTTCATCCCAGGGCCCATAAAATCATGCTAAATCTATGACTGTGCTCTGTCACTGGAACAAAGCTGGATGAAGCACATCTCTTTATGGCATGGTTTACTGAATATTTTAAGACCACTATTGAGACCTACTGCTCAAAAAAAGATTCCTTTCAAAATACAGCTGCTCATTAGCAGTGCACCTGGTCACCCAAGAGCTCTGATGGAGATATACAAGGAGATGAATACTGTTTTCATGCCTGCTAATACCTCATCTATTCTTCAGCCCATGAATCAAAAAATAATTTCCATTTTCAAGACTTATATTTTAAAACACACTTTGTAAGATCATAGCTGCCATAGACAGTGATTCCTCTGATTGATCTGGGTAAAGTAAACTGAAAACCCTCTGGGAAAAAATTCACCATTCTAGATGCCATTGAGAACACTTGTGATTCATGGAGGGAGGTCAAAATAGCAACAGGCACACGAGTTTGGAAGAAGCTGATTCCAACCCTCATGCATGACTCTGAGGGATTCGAGACTTCAGAAGAGGAAGGAACACAGGTGTGCTGGGAACTGCGAGGGAACTAGAATGAGTAGTGCTGCCTGAAGATGTGACCACATTGCCACAATCTCGGGATAAAACTTTAAAAGGTGAGTAGTTGCTTCTTAGGGATGAGCAAATAACGTTGTTTCCTGATATGGAATCTACTCCTGGTGAAGATGCTGTGAGCACTGCAAAAATCACTGCAAAGGATTTAGAATATCACATAAACTTGATAAGGCAATGGCAGGGTTTGAAAGAATTGACTCTAATTTTTTGTGGGGTTTTTTTTGGTTGTTGTTTTGAGATGAAGTCTCATTTTTGTAGCCCACACTGGAGTGCGGTGGCACCATCTTGGCCTCCCAAGCTGCTGGGATTATAGGCATTAGCCACTGTGCCTGGCCCTGGATTGACTCTAATTTTGAAAAATTCCTACTGTGGGGAAAATGCTATCAAACAGCATCACGTGCTACAAAGAAATGTTTCATGAAGGGAGAGTCAACTGATGCAGGCAACTGTATTTGTCTTATTTTAAGAAACTGCCACAGTTGCCCAACCTTCAAGCAACCCCAGTCTGGATAGGTCAACAGCCATCAACACTGCAGCAAGACCCTCCACCAGCAGGAGGGTTACAACTTGCTGAAGCTCAGGCGATCATTAGCATTCTAGCAATGACATGTTAAAGGCATGCACATTGTTTCTTTTAGACACAGTGCTATTGCAGACCTAACAGACCACAGTACAGTAAATCGTAACTTTTATATGCACTGGAAAACTAGAAAATCTGTGTGACTCACTTTATTGTCATATTTGCTTTATTGCAGTGGCCCGGAACTGAACCCACCATATCTCCAAGGTCTGCCTGCAGATGCTAAATCAGTGGTTTTTTTGATATTCACAAATGAGCCCATTCAGTAGCTTTTCTTGGGCAATTTCTGAAGCACACTTCTGGGAATTGCTATGCAATATTTATATAGACTGGATTCAGGACAAGCTATCTCAAAACATGGCAGTGTGGCCGTTAGAGAAACAGCAGAAGGAGACCACAGAAACCAGAATTCCCCCGGCCCCTTCTCCCCGGAGACAGGTCATATGGCCCTCATTTCAGAGGGCCTCCGTATGCCCGGAAGGGAATGTCCTTATCTCCAAAGACACAGAAGCGCCTAGAAGACTCTGGACAGGCCTTGCTGAGCCCTGCAGCCTATGACGTCAGAGCACACCCTTGCCCTCTGATCATGCTTCTGCACAACTGTCCATAAAAATAAGTCTTCCCCTGTTTCCTGGGTCTTCATTTCTTTCTTTTGTTTGTCTGTTTGTTTTGAGATGGAGTTTCACTCTTGTTGCCCAGGCTGGAGTGCAGTGGTGTGATCTTGGCTCACCGCAACCTCCGCCTCCTGGGTTCAAGCGATCCTCCTGCCTCAAGCTCCCGAGCAGCTGGTATTACAGGCATGCACCACCATGCCCAGCTAATTTTGTATTTTCAGTAGAGACCAGGTTTCTCTATGCTGGTCAGGCTGGTCTCAAACTCCCAACCTCAGGTGATCTGCCCCTCTTGGCCTCCCAAAGTGCTGGGATTACAGGTGTTAGCCATCGCACCCGGACCTGGGTCTTCATTTCTGAAGGCTCCTATGTCACGTAGAAAACCAGTATTACAGTAACTCAGGAGGCTGAGGCAGGAGAATCTCTTGAACCCGGGAGGCAGAGGTTGCAGTGAGCCGAAATTGTGCCACTGCACTCCAGCCTGGGCGACAAAGTGAGACTCCAACTCAAAAAAAAAGAAAACCAGTATGAAATAAGTGGGTATGGTTTTCTCTTGTTTATCTGATTTTTGTTGCAAGAGTCTCAGCCATGAACCCAGAGAGGGGTGAGGAATTACTTTTTCCCCCCCTGTGGCATATAAACCTTTTATTTGAGGGTTATGGAGGTGTCTCTTGTGCCCTGAAATGATGCCTCATTTATTCTTTATCCACTCAATAAATAACTTCCCACTGATGGCCCTCGCTGCTTGCTGTGGCCGAGAAAACACATGGGGTTAATGGCATGGCTTTGAAGAGTTAGGGAGACATTTTGAATTTGACTATTCCAAAGTCTTCCATTTTGGGGACAACCCTCATGCTTTTCATACCTACGTTGCACTGGGAGGCAATAGTTTGCTTGAAAAACCCCCGAATCTGAGAGAGACGTGCTTCTCGCTCTGGTTTTGTGCCCAGATGGTGGAGCCAGCATTTTCAACCATGTTGTTTTGTGTTGAGTTGAATGTCCTGGGAGAAAGCCCATCTGTGCGGGGTCAGGGACGTAACCCCTTATTAAGGAAGCGCAGTTCTCTCACTAGGTCCTCATCTATGCTTAGCTCCTTGCTTAACTCTATCCTCAGTTTTTCCTTCTTTTTAAAAACAGCTTTTTTGAAACATAATTCAAATACCATACAATTCAGCCTTTTAAAATATAAGAGTTGGCTGGATGCAGTGGCTCATGCCTGTAATCCCAGCACTTTGGGAGGCCAAGGTGGGAGGACCACTTGAGGTCACAAGTTCAAGACTAGCCTGGGAAACATAGTGAGACCATCTCTGTAAAAAACTTTAAAAATAGCCGGGCATGATGTTGTGTGCTTGTAGTCCCAGCTACTAGGGAGGCTGAGGCGAGAGGATTACTTGAGACTAGGAGTTCAAAGATGCAGTAGGCTAGGATTGTACCACTGCATTCCAACCTCAGTGACAGAACAAGTCTCTGTCTTTAAAAAAAAGTGTAGGCGTCTACTGTAAATGTGAATCTAGGAATCCGTTAAAAAAAAAAAAGTGTAGGAGTCAATGGTTTTCCGCATGTTCAGGGTTCCTCGACCATCCCACCATCTTCCTCAGAACCTCTCAGCACCACCGAAGGAAACCTGCCCCCTCCACCATCATTTCCCATGCTCCCGACACCTTCCCCAGCCCTACGCAGCCACGACCTACTTTCTGTCTCTACCGACTTACCTCGCCTGAACTCTTTTTTTTTTTTAAGACAGAGTCTCACTCTGTTGCCCCAGGCTAGAGTGCAATGGTGTGAACTCAGCTCACTGCAACCTCCACCTCCCAGGTTCAGGCAACTCTCCTGCCTCAACCTCCAGAGTAGCTGGTATTACAGGCATGCACCACCACACCCAGCTCATTTTTGTATTTTCAGTAGAGAAGGGGTTTCACCATGCTGGCCAGGCTATTTGTGAACTCCTGATTTCAAGTGATCCACCCACCTTGGCCTCCCAAAGTGCTGGGATTACAGGTGTGAGCCTCTGCGCCCTGCCTCCTGGACGTTTAATATAAATGAAATCATGTCCCCTGTGATTCTGTGACTCAGCTTCTTCCGCTGAGCACAGCGTTTCCCAGGCTCCTCCGATCAGCATGTGCTGGTGCTTCCTTCCTTCTTTTCCACGGCCAACAATACTCCACCGTCAGAGACGTCCCCGTTCCTGGTGGCATTCTGCCCTCTTCAGCGGAGAAAGGGCTTGGAATAGAAGGTGCTGCTGTTGGAGACATGGAGGCTGTGGCTGGGAGCCCACCACAGGGAGTCGGCTGCAGAAGGAGCCTCCCACCATCAGCGTGGCCAGCAGAGTGAGCCACGAGCACAAGGCCACCCCTCCCAGCAGCTGTTGCTGTGGCCCCAGCTGGCAGCGTCCCGGGAGGGCACCTGTGGAGGGAAGGCACACACCCTGCAGCAGCTGCAGGCCCATGTCACCTGGGCCACCGAGCGCAGGGCTTGTGGGTTGTCACAGCATAATTCAGCCCTGACCCACAAGCCACAAGCCGACAGGGTGTAGCTGAGCCATCCCCTCCAGCACCTGCACTGTTCTTCCACCTGCCTCTAAGCAGAGATGCGACTTGCTCCTCTTGCCCTCCTGGGACGTCCAGGTTCTGCCCCGGGCTCCAGTGCTGTGGTGTGGTCATCCTGACGCACTCCTAGAAGCTCAGCCATGCCTCTGCACCCTCCTGCACCAGGACCTCCCCCTCCTTTCTGGGTGGCTGTCTTTAGGGATCGTGCTAAAGAGAGTGGTGCTTCCCTCATGTGCCTCCTTCCCACCTCTCTTCTAACAGGAATGTGTTCATGTGAAATACTGGAAAACCAAAGAAATATGAAGAAAATAAAAGTCACTACCCAGAGAGAATCCCTGTTCACAGTTTGGTGTATGACTTTTAGCTCTCTCTGCTATCCACATTTTCGCATAGCTGTCATCATGCTGGACGTACAGTTTTGGATCCTGAGTTTTTCATTGACTTTCTACCACCTGCACTTTCTGATGGTATTAACAACTTTTTGCACACTCCCTTTTCATGTCTGCTTAACACTTGAATCATGTGAACGTAACATAGCTTTAAAGAAGCATTCCCATTTCTTTAATATTAACGATCTACTGTTTTAAAATTAACATAAACATCACTGCAAAGAACAGCTTTGTGTTTTAAGTTTTCTTTAGTATTTTGGGTAATGGATTATTTTCTTGGGGCACATTCTCACTAATCAGATTGCCGGGTCACGGGCTACCACACTCACGTGGCGTGAATGTGCTGGCCAGTCAGTGTCCGCCAGGATTGCGTGGGGCCGCGCTCCCACCAGCCGCGCATGAAAGTGACCAGCTCACTTCCTGACATACGCATGATCTTTTTCAATCTTCACAGATTTGTTTTCCTTTTTTCTATTATGGAGTAGTTGATTATTATACTTTAGAATTTTTAGGATGTACCACCTGTTTTTGATGTGTTCCAGTTAAAGTTATCAACCATGAAATCAAATCCACTTTAAAAATTCTTTGAAACCTGTTTCCCTCATATTTAGGATGCCCACGTAACGGCATCTAAACTCTCTTTCTACAACCTGTTCCAGGATCATGTGATTGCTTTATCCTTTTTTTGTTTGTTTGTTTGTTTGTTTTTGAGACAAGAGTCTCACTCTGTTGCCAGGCAGGAGTGCAGTGGCACAATCTCACCTCACTGCAACCTCCACCTCCCGGGTTCAAGCAATTCTCTTGCCTCAGCCTCCCGAGTCGCTGGGACTACAGGTACATGCCACCATGCCCAGATAATTTTTTGCATTTTTAGTAGAGACAGGGTTTCACCGTGTTAGCCAGGATGATCTCGATCTCCTGACCTTGTGATCCACCCACCTCGGCCTTCCAAAGTGCCGGGATTACATGTTTGAGCCACTGTGCCCAGCCGTGATTGCATTATCTTAAGCTATCACTTTCAGAACCCTGTAGTTTTTTTCTATAATAACCAAAATTATTCCAGAGTTATGAATCACCAAGGAACTGACCCCGGGGTCACTTTAAAGTTTCCAATCACTACTTCCTCCTGAGGGAGCTGGCCTAAAATCTTACAGCTGAAGCACTTGGTTACATTAGACGAGAACATGCAGAGGCTGTAAGCTCATATTTTCAATTCCACATTGTGGTAAAATATATGTCGCATTAAAATTTACCTTCTTAGCCATTTTTAAGTGTACAGTTCAGTGGTATTAATTACATTCACACTGTTGATCAGTCATCACCACCATCCATCCCCAGAACTTTTCCATCGTCCCAAACTGAAACTCTACCGATTAAACACTGACACCCCAGCTGTCCCCCAGCCCCTGGCCCCCTCACTCTACCTTCTGTCTCTATGAACTTGGCTACCCTTGGTATGTCACAGGTGTGAAATCATTCGGTATTTGTCCTTTTGTGACTGGCTTATTTCAGCATAACATCCTCAAGGTCCACCCATGTTGCAGCAAGTGCCAGCAGCACACGCTTCCTCTTCAAGGCTGTACTATTCCACCGCGTGGATGGACTACATTTCATTTGTCCATTTGCCCATCAATGGACACCTGGTTGCTTTCGCCTTTGGCTGTTGTGCATAACTGCTACAAACATGAGTGTGCAAACAGCTCAAGTCTCTGCTTCCCATGTTATGGGGTATGTGCACAGAAGTGGGGTTGCTGAAGCATACAGCATCTCTATTTTTAATTTTCTAGGAAACCACCATCCTGTTTCCCACAGCAACTATGCCATTTTATATTCCCATCAGCAGTGCACAACTGTTCCAATTTCTCCACATTCTCACCAACACCTATTTTCAGGTTTTTTTAATAGCAGCCATCCTAATGGGTGTGAGATGGTATGTTTATCTTTGGATTTTCTTTTTATTAACAAGGTCTGTTGGGCTTTTAAAAAACATAACCAAGCTTGTTAAGATTATATATTCCTACATGTATCTTAAGAAAGAGAGGGGGAAGAGAGAGAGCACGCACCAGAGGGAGAGAAAGAGCCCCTGTGGCTGGTGGCAGAATGTTCTGGACGCACAGCCACCCCCCACTACACCCTGGGCTGCTGCACCCCTGGCCCGCCAGCCGTGGGCTAAACCAGTCACCATAGCAACCATAAATCTGAGCCAGCAGCGCAGGAACACTTCTCCTATCACTACCCGTCCGCCACGCAAAGCACAGTTTTCCACGATTGGCCACCACCGGCTTTGCTATTTCCTAGACCTTCAGTGCACCATAGAAAAACATCAAATACTGTCTGTTTCTATAAATCAAGGCCTGGAGATGTGTATTTACATTTAAATTGCTTTTCTCTTCCAAAGAATCCACAGTCGTTATCTGGATGTGATGCTGAGACAACTCCATGTCTGGGAGGCAAGTCAAGGTTGGAGAGAAGAATGTCTGAGAATCATCGCAGCCCGACATCCAGGTCGGCCTTTGTCAGTGAGGGGGGGGGAAACAGCCTTGGCTTTTTATTCTGCTGGAGCTACTTACAGCTCCAACTAAATTAAACACACCTGCCTCCATTATCATCAAAAGCTGTTGAGTCCAGGCAAACAACGCAGGATTTTCAATATCACGATTTGTCTTAACGCTGCCTCCAAATAAAAGCTGCACGGAGATGCCAGGGAGCCCCTGGGGGGGGGCTTGGGCTGGGCCAGAACCCACCACCTGCCCCCTACACTGCACCCCACGAGCTGCGGTTCTCCTCTTGTCTCCACTGGGCACAGAAATCTGCCCAAACAAGAGACAACAGCAGAAGCTGCACCCAAGGACCCGCTCTCCTCTTGGCACCTCCAGCTTCCCCCTCCTGACCCTAGGAGCTGCCTAGGCACAGACACACAGGTGCCCCCAGCCCCAAAATTCTGTCCAGAACCCAGGGCTGGTCCCACAGAGGGTGCAAGAGCTCCTCAGTTTGGCTTCTCAGCCCCTCAGAGGCAACCACCTCGGCTCCCCCAGGATACCCAGTGCAGGGGGAGACCTGTCCTGAAAAGCTCCAGGAGGGCCACTCCCCAGGTCAGCACCATGCCCCGCACCCTAGCCACCTGCCAGCACCTATGTATGTGCAGAGACTAGTGGGTGCGAGGCACCTCTGGGCAGACCCCACCATCCTGGCTGCGATTAAATCCACTCCTCTCCCACAGTCTGAGGACAGACAGGCCCGGAGCTGGGGAAGAGAAGGCCTCCCTCAGTGCGCCCCAGGCCCACGCGCAGCCCCCTGATTTGGGGGAAAGGTGGCTCCACCCAGTGCTTTTCTGAGGATACTTGAGTTTCCCCCATCCTGGGTGTTCAGAGCCCACAGCGCCCAGTTCGGCAGACAGGACTGGGCGGCCTCTGCCCTGGGAGAGGCCCTCAGCCTGACGACGCCGGAGGGAAGGGGCTCCACAGGACCTGCTGTTCCCGGTATTTCATCATAACTGCCATCCTTGTGGGCCTTCAGCCCAGCCTGAAAACACAACATTTGAACGTGTTTTCTTATCCGCCTGAGTAAGAGAGGAAAATCGGTGGCTTAAAGGATGAAAAACCTGGCCAGGCATGGTGGCTCACGCCTCTAATCCCAGCCTTTGGGAGGCTGAGGTGGGCGAATCATCTGAGGTCAGGAGTTCAAGACCAGCCTGGTCAACATGGTGAAACCCGGTCTCTACTAAAAATATAAAAATTAGCCGGGTGAATGGCAGGCGCTTGTAATCCCAGTTACTTGGGAGGCTGAGGTGGGAGAATCCCTTGAACCCAGGAGGCGGAGGTTGCAGTGAGCCGAGATCATCATGCCACTGCACTCCAGCCTGGAGGACAAGAGAGACTCTGTCTCAAAAAAAAAAAAAAAAGATGAAAAACCAGCCAAGGGACAGGCACCCAGCAAAACATGATCAGAAAGCAAGGTTTCGTGCAAGCAATGAGCAGCTGGCGCCGGGGGACCCTCTCCCCTACCCACTGAGGCCACCACCCATGGCTCCGGGGCTCCATCTGCCTTTCCTTGTCAGAGCCCGTGGGCAGCCCCAGACTCCACACCAGCAGCGGGGCTCACCAGGCTGGGCACTGTGCAGGACCGGCAGGAGCGAGGCAGACCAGGGCCACGGCCGGGACCCCACACTCACCATTCACACAGGCCTCGGATGCTCCGCAGAGGCCGTCCTCGAGTAGGCAGCCTGCAAGGAAACAGAGGAAAGACGCAGTCAGCAGGGGTGGAGAGGGGCCCCCGAGGCCGCCACCGTGGCCCACTCGCGAGGCTTAGAGAAAGCGCCGGCCACTGAGCTGGCTCCTCTGACCAGGTTCCTCCAACCCAGCTTCTCCAAGCTGGTGTGGACGATTCTGAAGCCAGAAGATGCGCCCATGACTCGCCACATGGGAGGCCTCCTGGCCCTTGTCCCGGAGCCCAGCTCCCACCTGGACCAGGCTCTCCGCTGAGGGTAAAGCTGGCGTCATCACAGGAGACACCTGGCCAGCAGGAGCAGCAGCAGGGCTGGGGCCTCCCCTCGAGGCCTCCCCCGGGCCTGGCACCTCCCTCCCCTGGGCCTCGCGCCCACTGCGCAGACCACATCCCCTGAGCACCGCATCCCCCCCAAGCAAGGCTGCAGGGCCCCGGGGGAGCAGAGTTGCCACGCTACCTCGGAAGCAAACCGTGGTGTCTGTGGCCACAGATGAGACACAGTAGAGGGTAGGGGGGAGGAAAGGAGGCAGTGGAGGCAGCAGAGAAAAGCTGGGCAGGAAAACCCAGCACAGCAGGGCCAGACCCTGGAGAAGATGTGCGGTGGAGGGTGCCTGGAACCCCACCCAGGAAGGGGCCCCCAAAGCTCCCCCGGTGCCTGGGAGGCCGGCGACCCCAAGCCACGCATCCACTGCGGCTGGGAAGGCTAGCCAAGGCCAGCGTTTGGCTCCACGTCCAAGCCCCTCTTCAACACAGAGATGGGTCCAGAACACACCACCCCACTAGGGAGCAGGGCATGAGCCCCCAGGACACCTGAACCAAGAGGGCCCCTGAGCCATGACGCAGGAGTCGCACCTGCCAGCAAAGGACAGGTGGGGTCTGTACACACGGTGTCTTTCACCCCTTCCTGCAAAGCATAGTACCTTCAATCCTGTTTCACCAACCGACAAATGCCTGTTCAACCACTAAGATCCCTCCAGAAGCCCCAGACACTATGCAGTGACTGTGGATTTAGGGTGTTTGTTCCTCTCCTGGAGTTCAGGAATCGGGCACGTGTCTCTTTCCACCCTCTCCTGTTTCCTCCCATGCCCCCTGTGTGTCTGGCACAGGGCTGGTGCCCAGGAGCAAACGGGTGAATGAAGAAACTGAAGAATCCTGAGAAAGTTATGAATTACTGAGGGATTCACCCCCAGGGTCACTTTAAAGTTTCCAGTCACTACTTCCTCATGAGGAAGCTGGCCAAGAATGCTAACAATGGAAGCACTCAGTTCCTTAAACGAGCCCGTGGGGAGGCTGCAAAACTAAACATCATTCCAGAACTAAGGCAGCCCAGAGCCTAACAGGACGGGACTCTGGGAGCTCACAGGAGGAGGCAGCCTCGCTCGTCCCACAACAGCTTCACGAGCCTTGCACGGGAGGAAGCAGAGGTCACAGGGCGGCCCCCTGGCTCGAGTCTGCCTCCTCCCAGGAGGTGGCCTGGGTGCAACCCCAGGTGTACCTCTCCTGGCCTGCCCAGCCCAGCACCTACCACCGGTGCCTGCCATACCCGCCAGCAGTCACGGGGAACAGGCGGGTGGACACCCAACAATGGGAGCCTCCAATCCAAGCAGAGATTCTGTTTTTTTGAAATAACATAATCTCATGAAAAACAGCACTTCACTGCTTTTTTTTTTTTTTTTTGAGATGGAATCTCACTCTGTCACCCAGTCTGGAGTGCAGTGGCACAATCTCAGCTCACTGCAACCTCTGCCTCCCAGGTTCAAGTGATCCCCCTGCCTCAGCCTCCCAAGTGGCTGGGACTACAGGCGTGAGCCACCACACCCAGCTAATTTTTGTATTTTTAGTAGAGATGGAGCTTCACCATATTGGCCAGGCTGGTCTTGAACTCCTGACCTCAAGGGATCCGTCCGCCTTGGCCTCCTAAAGTGCTGGGATTACAGGCGGGAGCCACAGTGCCCCGCTAGCATTTTACTTCTTAATCTCATTTACACATGAGCTAACCCCGCACTCAGTCTGCGTTCTCTGCATTATTTCTTCATTCAAAAGTGCCTGTGCCAGGTGGTGAGGCAGAGGAGGTGAATGGCCAACAGGACCCAGGCAGGGAACGTTCTGAGAGACCCACACTTGGCACTTGAACAGCAGGAAGAGAGGCAGACACTGCTCCCCACAAAAGCAGTCACCTTGAAAAGATCAGCATGGAGGTTAATGGACCTCTCAGATCCTCACACACTGACCTCTGAGGCTCCCCTCACTGCCTCCCAGAGGGAAAGCCTCAGCGGTGAGGGCCCCCTCCTGCCCCAGGCACACAGAGGCTCCCAGAGCATGAACTGGGAGCAGTCAGGATGTGACCACACAGGAAACGTGCTGGAGGTCAGTCGGCTGTCGTGGAAGGGCTCTGGTCCTGGCTCTGGCAGGAGCTGCAGGACTCTGCCCAGGATTCCAGGGTGCGTCTCCAGTGCAGGAAAGAGACCTTGGGGAAGGCAGATGCAGGGACCCTGCAGGCAAAGCCTACGTTCTAACTCCGTCTTTGTCACGTGGAAATGGCAGATGACGGCGCTCTGCTAGGAGAGGCACCAGGAAGAAAGCCTCTGTTTCTTTCCCGTCTCTGCCTTAATCACGACTGACAATTCGATGTGACCTGAGCAAGATGTGCATCACAATTCTCTCTCAGATCCTGGCCTTGGAAAACCACCTGGTACTGGCATGTGCCCAGGCTGATTCTGACTCCAGAGGACTGATGAAAACCTATACTGGAAAACCCTGCAGCACTCCTTAGTCAAAAGGCAAACACAGCATCAATGTTTCACATTATTACCAGAGTTGCAAATGTTATGCATATTTCTCCCAGTGACTTGATATGCTAATTTGACTGCTAAGTTATTCGTGTTATTTGTTCTGAAATTAGGAAATAACATATTTCATTTTCAATATCAGCCACCTACTAATAGTAATTATGACCATAAATCATCCAGACAAAAAACAGTTTCTCTGGTGGACACTGGTTCAACCAGCCAGGAGCCTCAGGGCATACATTCTTCTCAAGTGGGCTCCACGCCCCACATGTGGCAGCAAGTGGCGCCCTGGACTTGTACAGCCCATCGGCTCACAGACGGCATACACCAAGGTCCAGACATCATTCTGAGGCCAACAAGTTAAATCCACAAGAAAAGCCAACAGCAGCCTGTGGGGCCCTTAACCGTGTGTGTCCAACACTTAAAACTGGAATTCCTTCACTTCAATGTATTATCCAGACTTTTGCATGAAAACATATGACATTCCCAAAATTCTCAAATTGCTCCTCTGCTGAACCCTATAGCAGGGCTGTGGTGCTCAGGGGTTCCTCCTTACTTGGTGTCCACAGGGTATCCCTCCCACTTCAGCACAGAGACAAGCATGTGCAGTCATGCATACATGCACACACACACACACATGCATGTGCACACATACACAATGCACATGTGTGCACACACATGCACACATATACACAGGCAAACACATCTGTACATACATGCACACACACATGCATACGTACACATATACACACGTGCACACATGCATACACACATCTATACACATGTGCGTGCACATGCATCCACACACATACATACAGACACACCTACATGTATACACACGCACACTCATACATGCATGTGCACACGCGTGTATACACACATGCATGCCTACATGCATACTCATAAGTGAATGCATATATCTGCAAACATGGACACGCAGTACACTTACACATGCGTACACGTGCACACATGCATGCACATACATATACCTGCACACGTATACACACATGTACACACAGGCATGTGCACACATATACATAATGCACACCTACATGCACATGCACATGCACTCATACATGCATACACACATACATGCAGTCACGCCCATTCACATGCACACTCATACATGCATGCGTGCACACATACACATGCACGGGCACACCTACATGTATACACACGCACACACTCATACATGTATGCACACACACATACATATGCACAGGCACACCTACATGCATACACACATGCACACACTCATACATGCACACACACACACACATGCACGGGCACACCTACATGCATACACACATGCACACACTCATACATGTATGCATATAGCTGCAGGCATGGACACAGTCATGCATGTGCGTGGACATGTACACACATGCACACGCACACACATGGGTACAGTCATGCATACATGCATGCATGCTGACCTTGTTCCGATTCTGCTTCCCTGTTTCCTCAGAACTCTAAGCAGTACCCTGTGGTGCCCCTTTTCTTACCCTTCTCAAGCTGAAAATGGATCCAATTCTGCAGGGAGCCAGACTGGATCTGCCTCTCATACCCCAATCGCTCCTAAGAGATGTTTATGGAGGGTTTGTAGTTTGTTGTGGAAATACAGTAAATGTGAACAGAGTCCACCACCTCCCTCACTGGCTGGAAGCAAGAGAGCTGCTGGACCCATCCTGTCCCACACGCACCTGCTCTGCTCTCTCCCATCTCTGGGCATCGCTGTGGCCAAGGCAGGCATGGCCTAAAAATCCACAGCCCCTGCCCCACCGTGTCTCTACCCCTACCGTGCAAGGCCCTCCCCCGGGTTCAGGCTTCTCACCTGTGGAAGGGAACTGAAATGACTCCCTCACCTGCCCACAGGTCTTTGACTGCAAAGCAGGCCATGTAAGAATTAGATAGGTTTTGTGACCTAGTAACACAAGAAAATGGTTAACATAAAAGTGAATTCTCTCACCAAAACACAAAACACTTTCCCTCTCAGACCACATGAACAGGATCGGTGATTTGGGATCTTCTACAAAGCAGTAGAGTTTTAGAAGCCAAATGTATTCTCAGCTACTTTTCTTAAAGCTGAGAGCTGATAAGACTACACAAGCAAGAAGAATTTAACATCGTAGCCAAACGAAACCATAACAAAGTCCATCCGAATGCGCATTACAAGGCATATGTTAATACCAAGCTTATAACACGTGTTCTCACACACCCATTTTCTCCACTTCACTTTCCCTCTTCTGTGAGTTCTCCAGCCCAGTAAGTCAGAACACCTCACAGTAACTTTCCCAATACCCTGTGCAGTGTCAGTCTTGTCACCTTGAGGTGTTACTCCCGTGACCTGTGCCGTTACTGTTATGACCTTGCAGTGTTACTCCCGTGACTTTGCAGTGTTACACCCGTGACCTGTGCAGTTAGTTATGACCTTGCAGTGTTACTCCCGTGACTTTGCAGTGTGACACCCGTGACCTGTGCAGTGTTACTCCCATGACCTGCACAGTTACTGTTATGACCTGCACAGTTACTGTTATGACCTTGCAGTGTTACTCCTGTGACTTTGCAGTGTTACACCCGTGACCTGTGCAGTTACTGTTATGACCTTGCAGTGCTACTCCCGTGACTTTGCAGTGTGACACCCATGACCTGTGCAGTGTTACTCCCATGACCTGCACAGTTACTGTCTGACCTTGCAGTGCTACTCCCATGACCTGTGCAGTGCTACACCTGTGACCTGTGCAGTGTTACTCCCATGACCTGCACAGTTACTGTCTGACCTTGCAGTGCTACTCCCGTGACCTGTGCAGTGCTACACCTGTGACCTGTGCAGTGTTACTCCTATGACCTTGCAGTGTTACTCCTATGATCTGTTACTCCTGACCTGCTTGGTGTCACTAACGTGACCCACAGTGTTACTCCCGTGACTTGTGCAGTATTACTCCCGTGACCTGCTCAGTGATACTCCTGTGACCTGCACAGTGCTACTCCTATGGCCTTGCCATGTTTCTCCCATGACTTTGCTGAGAGCTGCCAAGTGTTACCACAGCTTTAACTGCGTGCTGCTCATACACGATCTCTGATCCTTCCTACAGCCTGCAGTGTACCTGTTCCTATTGCCATGTTGACCAGTGGGAAACCAGGACTCAAAAGATCAGTGACACCCACGGCCACACAGCTGGCGAATGGTGGGGCCAACCCGAAGCCTGGCCTACCTCCAAAGCGTGTGTATTCCGCTCTTCCAGGCTTCCCACGTAAGAGGGTGGTGTGCACCTGGGAAAGTGGAGGCAGGCATGGAGCACTAGGACACTGACCTGGCAGAGCTGTTCCCCCAGATCCTCGCCTGTCCTCATCTCCTAACTAGCAGCTGCAGCCCTCATTCTTTGCTGCAGGAAACAGATCTGAGGACAGGAAAGGAGGAACCTGCTGTGCCATCACTCGGCAGGCACCACCCGGAGGGACGGGGCTGTGAATGCCAGGGAGAGCCGCCATGAGACGCACCGTAATCCACACACAGACCATCACTGCGTGATGATTCCCTCCCAGGGCAGAAGAGCAGGTGCACAAGCAGTCACAGACACCTTGGGGCCTAGAAGTTCTTTGAGGCCAGAATGGCCGAGGCTCCAGGCCTCAACGTTGGGACATGGACTCCAGGACTCCCAAGGAGGAGTCCCCCACCCACAGCAGGTCTGCCAGGTGGGAGTGGCAGCCCCTTCCAAAGACCATAGGCTCCGAGCAGATGCGGAGTCTGAGGGCTGACTCTGCGAAGGAAGGAGAGGCTTGAGCTCCTGTGAGGGCAAGGGAAGGCTGTGCTTGGTGGCAGGACACACGTGCCTTTTGAATTGTGTGCCACACTTTACACTGAAGCCTATAAAGTCCAGCTGATGTGAGCTGGCATCTGAGAGCAGGAAGCGAGAGAGAGAGCAGAGGAGGTTCCTGGACCGCAGGCTTAGCACTGGCACCTGCTGCCTCCAAGCCACAGACAGGAGTCTTCGGAAGCCTGTGAGTGCTGGCTACTCGCTCATCGCCCTTCCTGAGTGGGGCTCACTGAAGACCCCGCTTTGAGGCTGGAATGGCCAAGGCCCCGGGTTCCAGCTGCAAACAAGAAAGCATCTTCCCAGACAGCACCAACATATGTGCCAACGGGAACGCCAGGACCCCACGGCTGTGCAAATGCAGAGAAGCAGGTCTGTCAAGGAGTCACTGAACCTGAACCGGGACAGCCTCTGAGAAGGGGATGCGGGAGGCTTCACCTCTGTCACCAGCACTGGCTTGGTACAAGGAACACACAGATCTCCTAATCCAGAAAATATAACAAAGTAGAGTTCAGTAATCTACACCTGGCCTTTTCCTCCCTGGCCCCGCCAGCCTCCCCCTCTCTTCAGAGCTCACAGCCCCGTCTCATCTGACCCTGTTACTGTCGGCCACTCCGTGTCTTTGTCCTGTCTCCCTCTAGAGCCTTAAAAACAGCAACCATGCCCGAACCCCAGGGACCCGTCCCTACTGCCCAGAGCAGTCCTTCGATGACTGATGTTGTCACCTGCAGCAGTGGCGGTGTCACCACCGTGGATTTCAATGCCAGAGCCCATCCCAGATGTGACTCCCGACAAAGCCACATTTCCCTCCTCTCCCTGCAGAAAACACTACAGCTTAGGACAGCCTGAGGCTCCAGGGTTATGCTAAATTACATTCTTTTCTAGGAATGCACCATCAGACAAAAGGAAGGAGCAGTGTTTGAAGAGATGCTGTTTTTAAAATCATCCTCATTTGTAACATTCTAAGAGAGAGCAGGGTGTCCAGGCTCCACCCCATCTCCTCTGCCACAAACACAATGCCGTGCACCTAGCAAAGCCTCCCTCTCCCTCACGTTCTCAGATGTAAATGGAGATGTGCCCTGCCCACTGCAGGGGGGTGAGAGTGAAGCGCCTGCCCATGGCGGGTGGGCAGTGCCTGGGCCACAGCTAACCCCCCCCCAATCTCAGCATCCCCCTCATTGGCAGCACAGACCCCTAGGACCAAGGAGTCCCCACACCCCACTGAGGTTTTCTAAATGTTTCTATCCGACCAAAAACAAAAATATGTTAAACCAGGGCCAGGTATCCAGGCAGAAATGGAAAGCCATTTCCACATTAAGAACCCCGATTCTAGGAATAAGAGCCCAAAAGTGAAAGATTCAAGTGCCTCAACCAGGAGGCAGGGCTGCCCCCTGCCAAGCTGGGCGTGGGGAAGACAGAGGCCCCCTGGACCCTCATCTCAGGCAGCCACGCAGTCAGAGCATCTGGCTTCTGTGGCCCAAGGCTCAGATGAAAGCTGTGATTGAAATTTCAAAGACAAAAGGAAGAGAAAGCAAGGGAGAAGGAAGGCTTCAGGCTCCTCCCAGATCTGTCTCTAGAAGAGCCAGGCAGCCCAGGAGGCTCTTGCCAGGCCGACTGCCCATCCCTGCCTGCGACTTGCAGACAGGGCTGGGGGGGCCCAGCGCAGCCTGGGGGCAGACGACAGCCCCTGCAGTGTCTCTCGCCCCTGAGCCCCTCCACCGTCCCTCCCCTGGGCTGCCAAGCAAGGCGCTCCGTTGGGTGACGTCCAGCCCCAGCCCCACCTTGGCCAGGTGACCCGGCCCCACCCTGCCTGCTGCACATAGAGGTGGGCATTGCTTAGGCCCCTTCATCTGGCAATCCAGGGCATGGAGCCCCCCCAGTAAATCCTCCCCAATTCTAAGGCTTTCAATCATGGCCCCAGCCCTGTGTTTTGGGGACCCATGCCTTCCTTGCCTTGGCCACACTCTCAGTGCAGGCCACTCCTGGAGGCCGAAACACATGGCTACATTCCTCCCAGGGGAAGGGTCCACAGCCAAACTGTGTAGCTGGGGGAGAGAGAATCACCCAGAAGATTCTGGAAACTTCAGCCTGAATGCCCCAGAGAGCAGGAAGATGAGTGCCCCATCCCGAGGACTATACGGTGGCCTGGATCTTAGACCTACAAGGCAGGTCCCCAAAACAGCTATGAATGACGTGTTCTCTGCGCTGCTGCACACTCAATTGCCACGAACAACGGGAGCTGACCGTGCCGGCAAGTTCAGGCCAAGGTTTATCCTGCAGGCACGAGAAACAGCCTCTGGGCACAGCCTCTGGGCAAACTGCTGGCCCTGTTCCTGCGTGGACTCCTGTCTGTCCCCTGTGCTGGGAGGAGGGGCTCGAGGCTCACACTCCTTCCATGCTGGGCCCGCTCTGCTGGGCACAGATGTCACACATGAGCAGGAGCTGGGGGACACACAGGAACATGGAGGAGTGACTGTGCCTTGCTGGAAAGATGGATCCTTGGGGCCCAGGGACACCATGACTGGCCGCCTCCAATTCACCTCCACCCCCTATGCCTGGTCAGTCTGCCCCATCACAACGGTGATGTCTGTGTGCTCAGCAAAGGCTGGAAAGGCCAAGGTCCTCCTTACATCTTTGGCTTTTGTAAAGTCGGTTCTTATCTGAAGCTGGGGCCACAATTCTAAGGCAGTTCCTGATTCCAGCTCCTCCTGTTCACAAAATCAGCTTCCCACAGAAAAAGAACCAGCTCCCCTCCACCCTGGAGGACGGCAGCGAGCTGGGCAGCAGGACAGCCATCAGGTCCTGTCATTAGTTTTTAGGGAAAACAAAACCTCTTACTTTGATTAACTTCTTCATTTCAGGTTCCTAATTGCACAGATTTACTTAAACTCTCCTAAGAATAAGAAATTGTACCAAATTCAAGATACCTATCAGAATTTTCTGTTTTAAAGTACAGGAGTTACTTTTTGGAAAACGTGCTGTCGGTGCTATACATTTCTCCTTCATTAGTTTAAGGACATGACGGCAGCCACCTCAACTAGATTTATTCTAAATGGCACTTGGTTTTAATCAATCAGCTCTTGGTTTTTGTCCTCAATTTCCTGAAAAGGGATAATACCCTCAAAAGAAGGATATTTGCTAAGTCATTCTTTGGGACTAAGGAAACACTTCTAATCTTGCTTTCATAGATAAAAAGTTAAAGACAAGCTTTGAAAAAATATCTGATGAAAAGCCTTGAACATTAAATACTGCAGGTGTAGGCAGCCGGGCTACGCCAGGGGATGAAACGGTTAAGCTAATCTCAGAGGACTTCAACCAGTAACTCTTATGGGCTGGATTAAAATATAGTATGCCCCATAAAAGAACAGGACTAAAAGTGAGAATAAAGTGAAGAAAAATAGACGTATTGCTCAGGATTGCTGAGACATGGCACACGTGAATTACTCAGCCTAACCTGCTATACATGTGGACTTTAGACACATGATTTAAAAGGTAAGCAAGTTTTAGCAGGACAGGACTGATTTAGCTGTGGTCTCAGATGAAAAGAGAAAAATCCAGTTCAGTTTCTAAGTCATTGCTAAAGCATCCTCTGACAAAAAGGCCTTATCATCTCAAGACCCTCCTTAGGAAATTAAAGTTACATCATCATCACCATCATCATTATGACGGAAACAGCCTCTCCCACACTCTGATGTGCACGTGAACAGAGCTGGGTCCTGTTAAATATGCATTTCTATTCCCTGGGCCTGGGCAGAGCCGAAGATTCAGCGTTTCCAATGCACTCCCTGGTGACACGTCCCCTGGACTGCCCACCACACTGAGAAACAAGGGCAAACCCTTAAATTGAAAACTTGGGTAAGCACATTATTAAACATTGTTAAAAGTTAAGTTTGGCAAACTCTTTACGATTTGTTTTCTAGTTCCAAATTCTTCATTGCCCCAAATAACAAATGATGAACCTTTTACAAATGATTTTAGGCCAGGCCCAGTGGCTCACACCTGTAATCCCAGAACTTTGGGAGGCCAAGGCGGAGCATCACTAGAGGTCAGGAGTTCAAGACCAGCCTCTGCTAAACAAAAATGCAAAACTTAGCCAGGCATAGTGGTGTGTGCCTATAATCCCAGCTACTTGGGAGGCTGAAGCAGGAGAATCACTTGAACCCAGGAGGTAGAGGTTGCAGTGAGCAGAGATTGTGCATTCCAGCCTGGGTGACAGAGTGAGACCCCATCTCAAAAAAAAATAAAAATAAATAAAAATAAAAAATATATATATATGTTTAAGTATGTGGGGAAAATCTTACATCAATTAATTTTTACAAGTATATTAGCTTCAGTTTTAAGACTGGATGTATATTTAAATTTACACTGTAATTTAATTAAGATTTAAAAGACAAAAACTGCTTCCTGGCCCTGATGTTTAGAACTCTTACACTTGAGCTTAAAAAAAAGGGTTTATTTTGAAAACTTTATTTTTAAGAGATGAGACAGGAAAGAATATTGCCTTCTGCTACTTCAGACCCCTGTCCACAAACACCGCTCGCATTGTGGGTGAGAAGAATCTTCACTTCCAATGATTACAAAACAAATTAGATCCAATTGTTACTACAGTTTCCCCTTTAACGCTGATACTTGCTACAGGCAACTGGATATGCCACGTGAGACTTTATCAGAGGATGGAACTGGTACTTTCGGAGGATGGTCTGAGGTGAATTTGAAAAATAGTATCTTTTTATCCTCCAGTGTGCTTTTTACATTTCCAGTGTGCTTGAAATGCCTACCATCCACTGCAAGTACAGGTTAATTGACACAGGACAAAGAAGAAAAACTGCTGAAAACTCTGTAACAGTAAAAGCCCCCCAGGGAATTAGCAAGGCTCAGCTGGTGGCAGAGCTGCAGGGCACAGGTGCTGTGGGTTCTTAACAAAACCAGCTTGGGCTCAGAAACATTTGAAAAATGTGAGTTGAAATTTAACATACTCTTCTCTGCAGAACTCCCCCAAACCTTCACTACTCCAAAGGGGCATGCAGGCTTCCCAGGAAAAATCCTACAGACGTTTGCCAAACGCCCCAGTCATAAAAAACTCCATCCACTGCCTCTCACTGGGGTGCAGCAAATTAGACAACGGAATTAGAGTCGAAAAACGTGACCAAGACTGTTAAACGCCATCCAGCCCAGGGGTTTTCAATCTTAATCCCCTGGAGGGCCTGTTAGAATAAGGCTGCCAGGCCCACTCCCTACTGGCTCTGGAGCAGGCCAAGAGAATCTGCATTTCCAACCAGTTCCCAGGCGAGGCTGGTGTTCCTGGGTCCTGCTCCTCACGCAGCGGTTCAGGCAAGGCGCGCTTGCAGAGGTGAGGGTGTGAGAGGCTCTGGGCCAGGTCTGCTGGGAGCTGGGTTCTGCATCTTCTCACCTCCCTCTCAGAGTCCAAATGTATGTGAGGCACTGAGCACTCAGGGAGCTCTTCCGGTAGTGGGAATTTTATCAGTTTTTTGAAGTTGTTTTTCTATTTTCATTATTTTAAAACTTTTAACTATGACATTTTTGTGCCTTCCCAGACAAAGAAGCAACAACCCGCTTTCGGAGGCCACAAAGGGGGAAATCATCAGTTATTTCCTCCTGGAAGGAAAGCTGTCTTTTGTAATCTCTTATGTTTTAAGTTATCCTCAGACTATCTTCCCGTCTGGTGCTACAGCCAAGCAAACAGAGCACTGCCCAGTGACTCCAAGCATCTCAGTGCCTCTGTACCTCCTGACTGCAGCATACGGAGCGTCCCAGTTCAGAAGACCTCGCCACTGCATTTGTCCACCCAGGACAGGATCAACGGGCCAACCCTGAACATGGGAACAGCTTGCCTTCCACTGGGAATCCGTCCCTACTGTGCCTCTGAAGAAGGAGAGCCGGCACCACGAGAATGGAGGACTTGGAAATAACAGTACCAGACAGTGACGATTCTACCCAGAGAATGGAAAAAGCTCTTGGCGAGGAATAAAAAGTTCCAGATAATTTGTATCATAAAAGCCTAGAAAATTAAGAAAATGCAGAAAATCACAATGAATAAAATAATACGTTTACTTCATTACCCAGAGATAAATTACAAGTTAATATTTTGGTTTTCAGCCATTTTTCTTTGCATATATGAAAGACAGGGGATCATACCGTACACACTTTATTTTTTTTGTCCAACTTTTCCATTCTGGGGTACATGTGCAGGGTAGGCATGTGCCACAGTGGTTTGCGGCACAGAGCATCCCATCACTGGGTATTAAGGCCAGCGTCCATTGGTGATTCTTCCTGGCACTCTCCCTCCCCAACCCACAACAGGCGCCCAGTCTGAGTGTTCCCCGCCATGTGTCCATGTGTTCCCATCATTCAGCTCCCACTTGTAAGTGAGAACATGCAGTGCTTGGTTTTCTGTTGCTGCGTTAGTTTGCTGAGGATAACAGCTTCCAGCTCCACCCATGTCCCTGCAAAGGATGTGATCTGGTTCCTTTCCATGGTCGCATAATATTCCATGGTGTGTAGGTGCCGCATTTTCTTTATCCAGTCTCTCCACTGATGAGCACTTCGGTTGGCTCCGTGTCTCTGCTATTGTGTATACACAACTTTACAACCTGCACTTTTTGCTTATAACACATTGTGAGCTATTCCCCGTCCTGAGCATTTCTCATCATCATGAACTTCATCACTGCTTACTATGTCTACGCACTGTCTCCAACAGTCCCCACTACACATAATACTGCAGTATGCGATCTTGATTGTAGATCCTTGGAGATATCTCTGATTTTTTCCTCTTAGGATAAATTCCCATGAACAGAATTCTAGATATTTTAAAGGTAAATATGTAAGACTTTCAAAATATATTGCCAGATTGCCCTGTCACCAACAGAATACGAGTGAACCTTGAAAGTTCAGCTTCTTAATTTGTTAAAAGATAAAATATGTTCCCCTCTTACCCTACAGGGTCACCAGAATCTAGGGCTATAACAAAACACGAACTCTGATGCAGGTACAATTAACATCGCATCATAAATCACCCAGGAACATGCCTCTTTTTCCACACTGTATCACTGAGGAATAAGTCTGAACCATCATTAGTCAAAAAATTTATAAAGAAGATAAAATAATATAAGCCCATGGGACACTTCTGGCAAAATGAAGCCTCCAGGCAAGGCCATGTTTTAGGGTCCGTGATGCGATTTAATCCGCCTCCGGAACCACCAAGACGGAGTAAAAGCTTTGCGTTCCACGTGCAGCCGTGTGTGTGCTCCATGAGCGTGCGGAATTCTATTGACTGGTTCCCAAGCCATTCTTCCTAATTGTGCACAATGTGCGACATCTAATTGTGCACAATGTGCGACGTCCAAGTCCCCTTTCATGACCAGAGAAAAATCAACAAAGGGCTGTCGACAGTCTCCTAAAGTTAAATCACAATAAAGAAAAAGTCCTGAGCTGTAACACAAAGCACATTTAATGTGAAAGCATGCATTTCTGCCTCTGCCTTTTGGCTTAGAGGACTTCATTCTGCTCTGGGCAGGGAGAAGAAGGAACGAGGAGAAGAACAGGAAGAAAAGGAGAATGTAGTAGGAGGGAATGGAGGAGCTGGTGGGGGAGTGACCCAAGCAGGCACCTCACTCCCAGAACCCAGATTCTTCCACTGTACACATGGATGCCATCACTGAGTCCTGTGTCCTCAAGGGATTCAATGTGGTGCCAAATAACATGAGCCCAAATAGTGCCTGCCATAAGCGGGCATCCAGTAATCCAGAGCGACCACTGTTCACAACACGCTGAGCACCGCTGAGCAGCTACTGTGGGTCAGACGCCGCACAAGTACAGCAGGAAGCACAGAGCCCGCCACGCGTCCTCACATGCAGCGGCCAAGGGACCACATCAGGGATGCAGAGGGCCAGGAGGGCAAAGAGCTGGAATTTCCACAGGGCTTGGGACGTGCTCTGCTGCGGGGCACAGGAGGCCGGTGCTGAGCCATCATGCAGCTTGGAGAGGGCGAGTTCTGGAGGAAGCACAGAGAAAGCAGAGGCTCCACAGGAGGCTGCGGCTTTGGATGACTCCAGTGCAGTAGGCAGGCCACTAGGAGCACGCAGGGAAGTGGGGCACACGAGAGGAAGTTCCCTCTCCCCAGAGGTGCCAAGTGCACGCAAGGCCCCACTGGCAGCAATCGTGAAGAACATGGCCAAGGCTGCGGGCTCCACAGTGAGACTGCTGATGGAACCCGGGTTTGTGCCCCGGCTTTGTCACCCTGCAGTAGAATGATGTGAGTGACCCTGGCCACACAGGTGTGGTGGGAATTGTGTCGAGCAAAGCGCTTCAGAGGCTTCCTGAGCCCAGCACACAAGACAGCGACCGACCCAGGTCCCCACGCACCTGGCACCTACTGCATCCAACGCCCACACTTCATTTATTTTGCTTATCATCCATCTTCTCCTTGAATAGGAGCCCCCCACAGGCCTGGGGCCTACAGGAGCTCCATGAACAGTGAACTACTGGCCACCAAGGTGGTGGTATGATGACGGTGACAGCCATGGAAGAGTGTGGCCACTGGTGCGAAGCGCCCCAATCCTCCCGCTCCCCCTTCCACCCAGGCTTGGCCTCTGGCTCACTGTGACACAACTAGGTGGACGTGGGGGCATCTGGAGGCCTGGTGTCTCCTCACCACCCTGCCCCCTCCGCCATCACCATGGGAAACACAGCTGGGCCAGCCCGATGGTCGCAAGAGCAGGATGACAGATGCACGGGCAGAGATATTCAGGCCAGCCCAGCCTGGAGCAGCCACACCGATCATGAAGGACACCGCTCTGTGCTTGGGGTGGTTTGATTGCTGGCCGATACCAGGGACTCCAACCTGACTAGAGAGGCCCCAGTACGGTCAGCTGAGGAACATCAGGAGGTTACCGGGTGGAATCAGCTCTGAGCTGGGGTTTGAAGGGTAGACAGGCAGGGAGAGGGGTAGGTCAGAACAGACATCCAGGAGGGATCCACAGGACCTAGGGATTGGATGTGGGGGCAAGGACCACACACACGGAGGTCAGTGAGCACCGTCCAGGGGACAGTCCCACAGTGGGTAGGAGACCACATACACGGAGGTCAGTGAGCACCGTCCAGGGGACAGTCCCACGGCGGGCAGGGGAACCACACACACAGAGGTCAGTGAGCACCATCCAGGGGACTGTCCCACGGCGGGCAGGAGACCACACACATGGAGGTCAGTGAGCACCGTCCAGGGGACAGTCCCACGGCGGGCAGGAGACCACACACACGGAGGTCAGTGAGCACCATCCAGGGGACAGTCCCACGGCAGGCAGGAGACCACACACATGGAGGTCAGTGAGCACCGTCCAGGGGACAGTCCCACGGCGGGCAGGGAACCACACACACAGAGGTCAGTGAGCACTGTCCAGGGGACTGTCCCACGGTGGGCAGGAGACCGCACACACGGAGGTCAGTGAGCACCGTCCAGGGGACTGTCCCACGGCGGGCAGGAGACCACACACACGGAGGTCAGTGAGCACCGTCCAGGGGACAGTCCCACAGTGGTCAGAGGGCAGGAGACGACGCTGGGGTCATCTGAAGGCTTTCGATGGTGGGCAGGACCGTGAACTGAAGCAGTCAGCAAGGGCTTCCGCAGGCTGTTGAGCAGTGAGGGGACATCTAGAAGGTGTATCTGGCAATACACCTGTCAGAGCTGATCAGAACAAGGGGAGTCAGGAGTGAGGAGGATGGATGGATCATCAGGGCCAGGATGACGGAGCAGGAACAGGGGGAAGTCAGGGTCAGGGCAAGGGTGTGGCTGTGACTCAGCAACTGAGAGAACGAGGATCTGCCCGGCTCCAGGGGTGTGGTGAAGGCGGCATGCAGGGAGCTGGTGAGGAGCAGGCACGGAAGCAGCTCCGTCCCTGTGGCTGTCGGGGCAATGTGGTACGTTCAGGAGGGGGGCTCAGCACGAAGGAAGCTGAGCTCACGGGGTCGGATTGCAAGATCTCTTCAGAGGTGGAAGCTGATGCGGGTGGAGGTGGGTGGTTTCTAAAGATAAGAAGAGGAGGGAGAAGGAGGGCTGGGGAGGGAGAGAGCGAGCAGGAGGATGAGCTGCTGTTGAAGAGAGAGGCCCCACACGCAGCCTCCACCCAGCTGGGACCAGCAGACGGGGCTGTGGCTCACAGGGTCCTTGGTGAAAGGTGGCACCCAATGCACCCTTCACTTCCTTTCCTTGCTGGCCCATCAGTCACAGCTTCGCAAGAGTGCTCCCTGCTCCCTCCTGTGCAATCTGGAGCTGGAGCCGGAGACCCCTCTACCCCTGCAGACAGGGCTGGCAGGGCGTCTCAGGCAGCACATCTCCTAAGGCCTCGCCAAGCCATGCGCCTGCCCCGCAGGAAGAGCTCAGCATCCTGGCAGCAAGTCTGCTGTTGAGGCCACACTGGGACTTAGTGTGCAGTCCCCATGTCTTCTTTCTGGAAACCCAAGTTAAAGATCAAGGTGGCACAGAGCCAGAGCTTAGGAGCCAGGATTGGAATAGCACAGATGCATGGAGTTACCTCAAAGCCGGTCTCCTCTGTTTGGCGGCCCCCGGCCTTATTTCCATCTCTGTCATGGGCTCTGCCGACAACACACTGGGGGAAGAAACCACACGTCCGCCAGCACCTGCAGGCAGGCGGACTAGGGGGAGTGGGGCCTGTCCTCTGCCCACACAGGGCGCTGGCCTGAGGCCACACAGAGGGCTGGCGTGCACACAGAGGGACGGTGACCTGCAGTGTATCTGTCCAAGCCCGAGGGGCTGTCAGCAATTCCGTGCATCTTGGATAGTCATTCCACCCAGCAAGCACCAACTCAAGGGTGCTCACAGCCCTCAAATGTGCACTTGAGGCCAGGCTCTGAGGGGAGCATGGTGATAGAGGGCGAGACGTAAGTCAACCTTAAAAAGCCACTCTCAAACAAAAAAAAAAGCCACTCTCTCGGCAGAGAAGGACAGGCACACGGAACCACAGGCGCACAGAACCGCAGCTGCCCCGTTGCCAGAGCTGCCAAGGAGCCAGCGTTGTAGATCTTTGATCAGTGGAGACGCTGAGAGAGACACCTCAGAGCCCGTACTTCCCAGATCTCAAGGCCACGCCTGTAAACCTGTTTCCTGCTGTGCAGGGACACATTTCCCTGGGCCTGGTTCTATCAGGGACTATTTAGCATCCTTTCAACTTTATGACTCAGCATCCTCGGATTCTCCTCTTGGGTCCTGGGGGAGCCTTAGCGACAGAACAACTCAGAAGTCCAGGAGCTCCGAGGAAACTTTATTTCAGCAACTCAGCCCATGGCACCCACGGCAGGTGCTCAGTAGACCACCGCTGAAGAAATGAGTGAATTAATGACTGCTTTCTCAAATTCCCACCCCATGAAAACCTCATTGCGCTAAGTATGTGTGTTCACTCACTCGCTCTGTCCGTCTCTCTCTCTTTCTCTCTCTCCCCCCGCAGAGTCCAGGCTAAGGCTATTTCACTCTCTTCAGTTTTATCTTTTCCACAATTTCACTTCTTAAAAGGATTCTGCCCTTCTTTGCATCCTTTTTAACTCCCTCTTCTATTCCTAACCCCTATTCTCTTTTATTTTCATTTTGTAATCACAAAATAATTCACAGATATCAGAAATTCTCCCATTTGATAAAAAAAATACTATAATTCCATGTAAGAGAAATAGCCATGGTCTTTAAAAACTGAGGAGAAAGAGAAAAATTGTGAGTAGGTTAGTTCTGAATATAAAAAATAACCAAACAAGATAAAGTTAGATTCTTCTCAGAGCCACTTGCTGAGAAATTACATGTGGGCTGTCGCCCCGGAAGCCAAAGAAATGCACCTACTTCCCAACCTCCCACAGATTCCCCTCCACCCATGTGGGATCACACGGGGCTGGCAAAGAACCTTCCTTGAGTAATAGAACTACTATCGATAGGTGATTTTGAATTTATTTTTCTCAAGTCAAAATGTTGAAAACAGTTGGTCAGGTGTTGATGACAAGAAACGCCAAGTGGAATTTTCTGGCACGTTTGACCCTTCACCTCTGAGATAAGATGGCGGCGAAACCTGCTCTGGATGTTCTCTCCTTTTCCTTTCCCTCCTCACCTCACAACACAGAGAGGCAGCTGGATGTGCTGGTGTGGTCAGGGTGGCTACGCAATGCTATTTGCACTTCAAGCTTTACCCCCATCCTGGGTCCTGGGTCAAGACCTCAAGAGCACAGTGTGGTCTGTGATGTTATTTAAGTGGATAGGACAGAGACTGTCTGTTGAAACACGAATGCGCATATCACACCAGCCTGTGTAGAAATTGGAAGGGAGAATCTGCAGTTCACAGAGGAGCTTTTCCCTTCTAGTTCTCCTGAACCATGCACAACTTGTAGACTAAAGACTGAGGATCCCAACAGGAGAAAGGAGGCCGTCCACGCAGGCCTGGGCCTGGCGCCATCTCTCTCGGACCTGCCTCTGTAGACATGCCCTATGCCTTGCTTGGGAAATGCAAACTTCCCCTGGCAACCCTGGCCGCACAGCTTTCCTCTCACGCAATCGCACACATGAGCTTCACCCATGTTTCGAGCTAAGTGTCATGTCCCAGCACACCCCTGGGCATCAGTGAGAGGCACGGTGGGAGGAGCGTGTTCACAGCTCCTTGGGTACAAATGGGCTGTTCTCACAGAACCCCAGAAGAGAGCCGGGGTTCCCACATGCACACTGCTAAGTGAAAGCAGCCAGTCTGAAAATCCTGGAAAAGGCAAACCTATAGAGTCAGTGAAAAGATCAGCAGTTGCCAAGGATTCAGGGAGGGAAGGCAGATGTGAGTACGTGCAGCAGAGGATTTTTTAGGGCAGTGAGGCTATTCTATATGTTATTGTAACTGTGGATAAATGACATGCATTTATCAAAGCCCACTGAACTTTACAGCACAAAGAGGAACCTTAATCTATGCAAGTTTAACCAAAAAAATGAAGGAGGCTGCAGATCCCAGGCCTCCTTCAGGAATGCCACACAGACGGTGATGACAGAATCCTATGGCATCACTAACGTGTGAAGCCCCTCACTGGCACTGACAGGGCAGGAGAAGTGCTGACTTACATAGCTCTGGAAATGAGCAGAGCCTGTAAAACTGAAAGCAAAAGACCCCATCTGTAAGCACCGTGCTCTAGCTGATAAAGCTGTTTCCCAAGAGGTACCAGCTAGGTACCAACTGACTCTGCCACACATGCATGCCAATTGAACAATGAGGCTAGTGGCTGGCAGGTGGTGGGAGCAGTTCTCCCTGTTGGAGTGGAGGTCACAGATAAGCAGGAGGCAGTGGCTGGAATGATCCACATGGTGAGAACCCAGAGTTGGAGACGTGAATAAGAGCTCATGGTTAGCTTAGGATAGATACAGATGGTAACAGATAGAGATATTTATAAATATGTATATATTCCCAGATCTCACATGCAGTCACACGCACACATGCACACAGTCACACACACATGCATCTTCTTGCTCCGTCAGCTGACATGTCCTACAGGCAAGGACATCCCCCACAGTAGTGGGCACACACCATGCCCAGAACTTGATTTCCAAAACTATTCTCAGATAAAAGGGACCAGGGTTGATTGGAGAAATGGCTAATTCTAAGACTGACACAGGAAACACACAAGACGAGCCTAAAGCCTCTTGTCGTATCAGAAAGGAAGAAAGTGTTTCCAAAAGCCATAATGATGGACATATTCAAAGGGACAGTTTGTTTGAGACCATGGAATGGGCTCCCAGTGGCCAAAGCTGGAACAATGTGAGCAAACAAAATGAAAAGTGTTGTGTTATAGCCCAAAATATAACATAAACGGTTGAATAAATAAACGGGAAGAAGAAGCAAATCTCCTGTGCAGAATTCCAAACAATTTCTTTCTCTGCCCTTGAGGAAGCAGAGCATGACGCCTCACTCACAAGTGTGGGTTTACACGGTCAGCCAGCAGCCACAGTGATCGCGCACGCTGAGTGCACAGCCTTGATCCGATGTGATGAGAAGGCGCTTCACCCCCGTCTTCCTCCCCAGAACTCAAAAGCATCAGATAAATCCAAGCCAAAGGACATTCTACAGACCTGACCAGGCCTCCTCACAACTGTCAGGGTCATCAAAATCAAGTAAAGCCTGAGAAAATGTCACAGCCAAGAGGAGCCCCAGGAGAAATGACCATGAATGTATGGTGGTATCCTGGATGAGATCCTAGGACAGAGGAACTTACTTCATCAGGTAAAAACTAAGGAAATCTAAAGAAAGTGTGGAATTTAGTTAACAGTCACATATCCATTATTGGTTCCTTAATTATAACAAACTCTGTACTAATGTAGGAAGTTAATTGGGAAACTGGATGTGAAGATATGAGAACTCTCTGTTCTACTTTCTGTTGTTCTGTAAATCTAAAACTCTTCTGAAAAATAGTTTATTACAGACAGAGAGAGAGAGAGAAATAGCCACGTGATGGAATGTATAAAGCCATCAGAATGCTACAGGTTAATATTTCTTAACATAGTAACAGGTTTACACTACATTAAGTTTTAAAGAACAAGATGTAAATGTGGCAGACGGAAAAGGCAGCCCCGAACCTTACCCGTGGTCATTTGTGCCGGGCAGTGGGAATGCATTGGCCTTTGATTTTCTTCCTTTTCTGCTTAGCCCCGAACCTTACCCGTGGTCATTTGTGCCGGGCAGTGGGAACGTATTGGCCTTTGATTTTCTTCCTTTTCTGCTTATCTGTGTTTCAAATTTTCTTCATGGCATGTGTTAACATCTTTTTAACCCATTATGAAAAATTGCACAAGTTTTGGTTATTCAAAGCTCAGTAAAAAGCCAGTGATACACTAGGTTGAGATTTTAAAGGCTGTGATTTAGATGCCCTCTCACGACAGGCTTTATCCACCCACAATGACTGCACAGGTCTGTCTCAGCTTTAAAAGCACCCAGCACTCTGCATAAACACCCCTTGCATGGAACGATGGGGACAGAAGCCTACAAGCTGCGATCATTAACAGCTCGCTGTTTCACCCAGGACTGACCCAGAAGGGTTATTCAGGGGGCCCTAATCTTTCTCCTTTGTCCACTGAGGGTGTTCGTACCTCATTGCAGGTATACCTGGTGTACCTCTGGCTGTTTGTGGATAGCTCTTGAAAACACAGCAGTACATTCTCCTCGTCTATCAATGAGGAGGAACGGCCACGAAGGGGAGAGGCTGGAGGGAGGGAGGGAAGGAGAATGCACGGTCGCATGGAGATGACCCCAGGATGGCAGCAAGGGGCATTCCTCAGAAGGAAGTGGGCTGCCCAGTCCCTGAACAAGCATAGGCCTGGCAGGGATGTTCCTCAGGTGTCTGTGATTTAGTTAAACCTCTATGGCACATGAAAGAGAACTATCTCAGCTGTGTCCACTTAGGTGTCCCTGTGAGACACGACACATCCCCGAATCCCAGGTTACGACGATGCCTCTCACTGGCAAAAAGAATCCATGTGTGCAGCAACCCCACCCTCTCCTCAGTGCCCCAAAGGCTCACGGGTGGGTCAAAGAGAAACAAAATGTGAATCAAAGAGAAGCAAAAGAAAGAAGGATGCCTACTTTCCAAACACATCACCCATCAACATGCACGTTTACTTGACTTCGCTTTTTCCTTAAAGCTAATGAGATCATGCAGAAAATACTTATGTGAAGAAAACATAAGAGGATGAACCTGCCTCATCCATTTGGTTAACGGTAAAACAGGAGCAGGAAAACACCTCGCAGGTGTAACAGCCATGGCTGACTTCCCCCAGAACAATCACCATCTGCCTGCCTGAAAGTCACTGGCACGTGTCTGGTTTGGTGCCCCGGACGCATTCTCTCTCAGGTGCGTCATTGTGAGGCCTCTTCTGAGCCACAGGAGAGAAAATCATCTGAAGAAAAGGATTCCATGACCACTCTTATTTTATTTCCACAGTACTGTTTCTTGCCTAAATAATTTGCGCTGAACATTCACGATGACAAAGACGGTCATGAAAGAGCAGGCAGATGGCAATATGGCAAGGCGAACCGGGGCGCGGAGAGAAAGGGGCAGCCCCAAGCACACAGTGGCCACGCACCCTGGCTGGCGCTTCCTTCCCAGCCAGTGTAAGGTTTAAACCCAGCATCTCGACATCAGGAAGAACCTTACAGGGCAGTTTCCCACCCACTCAATTCGGCTGCATCACCCACTGCTCCCAACGGGCGTAGGTCCAAGGGGCTTCTTCCACTTCATTTCCTGCTCACCTTTCTTGATCACCTGTTATGCACGCCAGGCCTCACCATCAGCTTCTGTGATCCCTGGTTCCTGGCTCTCCTGTCTCCCTAGCCACTTTCCAACCTCCTCTCCCAGTTCCTTTCCTCTGCCTGTTTTCACCCCACATACCACTGAAATACCAGTGTCTACCAAACGTTCACTCTCGACGCCTCCCACATTTCATCCTCCGTCTGGGTCGTCTCTCCATAGCCATGACTTTAGTCAGGAATGATTCCTAAATACATTTCCAAACCTTTTCCAAGAGTTCCAACCTGCATAGTCCAGTCTTCCTGGATGTTGTAACCTCTATCACACAAACATTTCATACTCGATACTCCAAGGCTGAGCCCATTTCACTGCCCTCCTCCCCCACCTACCATGATATCCACGGACACGCTGGTGATGCCACCTCCTAGAAGCCTCCCCCGGCCCTCTCCTCCCAGCCCTGGCTGCCCGGCCATCTCTTGCCTCAAAGGCCTCCTGAGGAGTCTCCATAGCTTTAAGCCATTTCCCTTCTAATTCATTCTCCTCTCTCCTGCAATCAAAAGTGAATTATTCCAGCCAGCGCAGTGGCTCACACCTGTAATCCCAGGGCTTTGGAAGCCTGAGGCAGAAGGATCACTTGAGCCCAGGAGGTAGAGACCAGCCTGGGCAACAAAGTGAGACCCTGTCTCTAAAAGAAACACATAATTTAAATTTTAAAAAATTAATGAAAACCCTCCAATAACATGCCACTCCAACAACCTGCCAGCCTCTTCCATATGAAGCCGAAACTTCCTTACAAGTGGGCAGCCAAGTTCATGGGGCTTCCTGCCCGCTATTCCTGCAAGCAGCAAGGTTCTTCTCCCCCACCACACCATGGAAAGGCGTCTCTAGTAAACCGAAGCCAAGCAGACCCACTTGTGAGTCCTGTGATTCCTTCCAAACCACCAGACCCGGGGGCCCTGGGCCCCAGCACAGTGCCTCACTCTGATTTTGAGCTGGCACACATGATTCATCCAGACACCACTTTATAAAGGCCAGCAGGACAGAAAGGATGCACAATGGTTCCATGGTGTGGTCCTCGCTGAAGACAGCTGGCGGCATTTAACCCCATTCCTGTCCCACAGTTGAGGGCTGCCCCACCAGCTTGCCTCCTCACTTTGGGGGTGCGCACCGCCAAGGCCAAGCAGCCCACAGCCTTGGAGGAGGCAGAGTGCAGGCAGCACCCAAGCAAGGCACCTGTCACTGCCCACCACAGCTGCACTGCAGGCTGACAGGATAGACCACGCAAGGGGAATTCCAGAACGTGACCCTGTACCTAACTCCCTGCAGCTCCCAAGTCTCAGTTCCTTCCTGGACATCGCTTAAGAGGGTCTGACTCTCCCTCAGCCCCACTACGCCCTGTGTGGGCCCTGTTCCACCTCCTCACTGGCCTCACTGACCCCAATCCTGCCCCTCTGCAATCTCCTCCACCAGCTGCCAGGATCATCTGCACAAAATGCAAAGGTCGTATTGCTCCTAAGCTGCAGTGCACTCACACAGGGCCCAGCCTTCAGGGTGGAGTCCAAGCCGGCCTCATGGACAGCACCTCCAGACTCATCACCGCAGCCAGGCAGGCCTCCATCCCCCTCCTCACACATCCCACGCATCCCAGTTTGCTCATACCAGGATTTCACTAACGTGCCACTGCACAAAAACCTTTCCTCTCCACCCAGACTGGCCAGAGTCCACTCATTTTTCAGGTACCAAGTTGCACTTTGCTTCCTCCAAGAGGGTTCCCCCAATTCCTGACCGGGCGGGCACCCCTGCAACGTTCCCCCGGCCCCCTGGACTCTCCCTGGCCCAGCTCTCTCCAACTGCATTGTGATTACTTAAGAATTTGCTTCTCCCTTACAAGAAAATAGACTCCAAGAGAGCAAAGGTCGGTTTATCTCAGTTACTGCCATGGTTTCTGTAAAACAGTTAGAACCCTACAGATCTTACTGAATCAATCCATCAGTTAATTAATAGAGACAATACAGATTTCACGGGGTGAGAGAAGGATATGAACACACAGGGACATCAGCATACGTCCTTTCTCGACTTAGCAAAGGCCATGCTCCAGAGCGGAGGCGCCAAGTAAGCCAGAAGCGAAGAACACACACAGCCAAGCTGGGCCTGGACATCCCCAGAGGCGGATACGGCTCAAGCTCCACCTTTAAAAGAGGGTCGGACTGTGATCAACAGAGGAAGCAAAACTCCAGATCACTGGGACGGCGTGACCACAGGGGAGGTAAAACTCCAGATCACCGGGACGGCGTGACCACGGGGGAGGTAAACCTCCAGATCACCGGGACGGCGTGACCACAGGGGAGGTAAACCTCCAGATCACTGGGACAACGTAACCAGAGAGGAAGCAAAACTCCAGATCCCCGGGATGGCGTGACTACAGAGGAGGTAAACCTCCAGATCACTGCGACGGCGTGACCACAGGGGAGGTAAACCTCCAGATCACTGCGACGGCGTGACCACAGGGGAGGTAAACATACAGATCATAGGGACAGCATGACCACAGGGGAGGTAAAACTCCAGATTACCAGGACAGCTTGACCACAGAGGAAGGACCCACCTGAGATTGCAACAGGACGAGGGAATGACGCACCTTCCCCAGGGCTCAGGGTCAAATATTCAAGCTGATCAAAAACATTACTGGGGCCAGGCACAATGGCTCACACCTGTAATCTCAGCACTTTGGGGTTCCCAGGCAGGAGAACTGTTTAAGCTCAAGAATTCAAAACCAGCGTAGGCAACATGGCAAAACCCCATCTCTACAAAAAATATAAAAATTAGCTGAGTGTGGTGGCAAGCACCTGTAATCCCAGCTACTAAGGAGGCTGAAGCAGGAGAATCGCTTGAACCCAGGAGGTGGAGGTTGCAGTGAGCCAAGATCACACCACTGCACTCCAGCCTGGGTGACAAAGTGAAATTCTGTCTCAAAAAGAAAAAAAAACAGACCGGTGCAGTGGCTCATGCCTATAATCCCAGCACTTTGGGAGGCCGAGGCGGGAGGATCACGAAGTCAAAAGATCGAGACCATTCTGGCTAACATGGTGAAACCCTGTCTCTACTAAAAATACAAAAATTAGCTGGGCATGGTGGTGGGTGCCTATAGTCCCAGCTACTCAGGAGGCTGAGGCAGGAGAATTGCATGAACCTGGGAGGCAAGGGTTGCAGTGAGCCAAGATAGTGCCACCACACTCCAGCCTGGTGACAGAGCAAGACTCCATCTCAAAAAAAAAAAAAAAAAATTACTTGGTCTCCAGGATACCCACCATCCTGCAGCAGTCTGGGAAGTGCTCCCTTTATGCCAACAGGCTCAGGGTCCCCAGAGCACCGCAGCAGAGAACAGCCATGCAGCATCTCAGGCCACACAGTACACAGGTGTCCTCACTGTTTCCAAGAACTTCCTTGGCTGAAAAGTCATTTCAAACTTTAAGGCTATTTTGGCTTTTAAGTGGGAAGAGGGAGAAAACATTAAAAGAAGTCCCTTAGCGCTGACACTGTCCTGCCAGCCAGCACATCTCCTTGTTTTATGAATTTGGAGTTGTCCCAGCTACCTGGGTGAGACACTCAGTTGGCCATGACAGTTAAATTACTTTTTCATGCCGAGAACGGAATTAGTCTATAAATAACTAAAGAGGTGCGAGGGCTGAGTCAGAAGTGCCGATTCCAGCTCAGGCTCCTTCCCTGCCCAATCTGCAGGTGGCTCACAGGGCGTGGGGGACCAAACTGTGTTTGAGCCTTTGCTGTGTATGGGTGGCTCTGAAGGTGGTGGGATGGGCTGGCATTCTCTGGCACTCTCCGCGTTGGTCTGGGTGACTCTGGACCTTCATTCTAAAGACACTTGAGAATCTAGTGGTCACACACTGTCCCCAGGGAGAGAGGGGGCCCTTTTTCTCCAATGCTGCTGATGCTGTTTCCCATCATGTAAGAACTTCTCCCATCCCAAGCTCCCAAGGGAAAGAAGTGACTCACCTCAGAAAGGAGAAAAAGGGAAGACGGTTACCCAATGCCTCCCCCATGGCATAGAAATTCTCCAGTTTCCCCGTGATGCCAGCACGGCCACACTCTGCAAGGGACACCCATCTGCTCTCCTTGCATTTCCAATGTTACTATCATTGGAAAACCAAGGTTTCCTGTTCAGTGCAATGACTACTCTGCCAAACACAAGTTCTGAACAGGACATGTACCACGGGAAACTGTGATTTAATGAGCTTTTCCAAGGCAATACAGAACGATTTTTGAATCCCAGGGATGTCCCCCACTCAAACTTGTCATTTCTTTTAGCAAAACAACAGCAATGCCAAGAAAAGAAAGCATTTTCCAGCCGCAGAGTGGGGCCTTCACGTCCCCTTCCAAGCGGGAGGCCTGATACGGAGCCAGAGAACCTCCATCCCCCTCATTAAAATTCAGTTTGGGATCTTGAACAAGGCGTGTCAGCAGCCTGGGTCTCACCCAGTCCCTTCTAGAGTGGGAAGGTGTGGAAAGGAGAGTAAAATTCCACTATCATGAAATTCCCCTTCAGCAATGAAACGGACACCGGGCTTATTTTTCCCCGGAAATTATCCTTTATGTCCATCTAGATGGTGTTTCTATGTTCACTGCCTCTAAAATTTAAAACAGTTCATGCTCTTCAGTAGACAGTTTCTAGATGAGTCTTTCCTGGATGCTTGAAGCAGGTTCTCCACCTTCAGCTCAGCTCGAGCCCTCTGGAGAAACACCCGCCGGAGCAGGATCTCCAGAGAAGCCTCCCTTCCATCAGGAGCAGCAGCGGCTCCAACCCTGACTTCCAACCTCTGGGCAGCTTTCCACTGTTTTGTGGGTGGTGATAATGCCATTTAAAGTAGTACTTATGTGGTTTTTTAGAAAAGACTATAGCTCCTGGATTTTTTCATATGTATTACCAATAGAAACAAATATACAAAGAATGATTGGGTAGCTGCTTCTCAGAAAATCCTAATCCCTGCCTCAGCCATGCCTGGCCAGGTCAGAGTGAGCATGGTCTGAGCACGACCGGCCTCTTCACTCTCAGGAGGGTGCAGCAAGGATTCAGCAGGAGGATACACACGGATGTGCTGGGCAAACCACAGGCACCCGCACGCTATGAGGGCCTGGCCAAGATCTCATCCAGCCATGGCACAGGACAATCAGCCACGATCACTCTGACTCTGCCAGCAGGATTCCAAGTGCTGCAGCCGGGACCCTATTCCTTGACTTCCCCTCCGTGTGAGGCACTCGGCACTGCAGATGCAGAGACTTCCTGCCCTGGCCGGAACGCGCAGAGCAGCAAACCAGGAGTCAGGCTCTCATGCTGGCTGGTGCCCGACCAGCTGCACGACACAGACCAGTCACTGGTCTTCCTGGACTCTGGATTTCTCATGTGTGAAATGGCACATAATTCCTGAAATGTCTAGTTATAAAATTCTATGGGGTGCTGGCCTCTCGAGGCCAAATGAGATCTGTGCAAACCCCACATGTCGTCCACGGCACGCACGTTGGCGTCTACAATGAAAGGCACCTCGTGAGGCTGAAGGCTGTGATGCAGGGCTGAAGCAAGAATGGCCACGGGGATGCCCAGCCCCACACGCCTCCATTGTGCTCCTCCATTGGACGGTCAGGACCCCATTGGCTGTCACACATGATCTGGACTCCAAGTTCAGATGCAGTTTCAGACACACGTGCACCAAGAAAGGAAAGCATTTTCTGGCTGCAGCGTGGGTCCTTCACGTCCCCTTCCAAGGCGGAGGCCTGATATGGAGCCAGAAGAGCCTTTGTTCTGCTCCTCCTCTGCAGAGGAAGCTGCACATTGGTCCTGTGCTACTGGGGGCCACCCCATGAGTCGGAGCCACTGACGCATCCTCTCTGTGGTACAGAGGCCAAAAGTCACCCTCCTGGGCTCAACCACACTGTCCTTGGTGAGACACGGGCTAATAACATTTGTCATCTACTTCCTTCAAAGAGGGATTATAGAAATTGACTCATTCATTCATGAACAGATATTTATTTACTTATTCGGTGTCTGCTCCATCCCAGGCACGGGGGAGCGGCACAGGAGTTGACAGCAAGCAAGGCGGGCGAGACCCCCATCCTCACAAAGCACACATTCCTGTGAACTAAACACAAGGCAATTTTGACAAACAACATGCATGTGCTATCACCACTAGAGTAACGATAAATACAACCCATGGGCAGTCATCCTTGCTGTCCACAGGGTATTGTCCAGGAAACCCCTGGGTACCAAACTCCGAGGACACTCGAGTCCCTGTTGTGAACGGCACTGTGTCTGCAGATGGCCACGCACACCTTCCAGGATGCTTTGAATCCTCTCTCAGTTACTTACCAGATACAATATAATTGCTGTCCCCGTTGTCATACTATAGCTTTATTTGTATTATTTAATTGTTGTATTGTTATTTTATATTGTTTTTCCCCAATACTTTCAATCCTCCATTGGTTGACCCCTCAGAGGCAGACCCTGAAGGCATGCCGGGCTGGCTGTCTTCTTGCCCTAAGGGACTGAGAAAATGTGGAGATCAACTCACAGGACTATACGATTCACCCAAGACCACAGTTAGTTGCTGAGCTAGAGACAGACTAGGTGTCCAGCTTCCCAACTGGGTGAATTGTTTCTGGAAATTGGTTTTTTTCCCTGCATCTAAACTTAACAATGAAGAAATCTATTAGTAACCCGCAAGATACTGAAGCAATAATAACTCCAAAACCAGTTTACGAATGATTTGTCAGGAGCAGCATGCTGAGTAACGGCTTAGGAGGAAGGTCCGCATCGGAAGGGCTGACTGTCCAGGTTGGTGTGTGCGAGGTGTGTTCTGGCACTGCCGTGTGTGCACAGCAAATCACTCTGTAACCTGGCCCCTCATGACCAGGCACGCTTACAGCATGTGCCTCGCTGTGGCTGATGCAGTTTGTGGACACAGAACCAGGTGATGTGAGGGCATCAGCATGGTCTGGAGTCCGCGAGGCACTCGGACCCACCGGAGCCAGCCTGGAGATCAGCACGGTCCACAGCGCTCAGCATCTTCCCGGCTCTCATGTGGACATTGGCTTTCCTTATCTTGAGTACAGCCACCATCACGAGTTCTTCCTCCTAACAGCCCAAGTCCTCATTCCCCACACACTCACTTCCGTGTGTGGATGCTAAGAAGGAATGCGGTGAACACGAGCACATTTCACACAAACACACGTCTCCTCCCAGCCACGGTGGCTGCCAACCCACCAGGTACCTGGAAGCCGAACACATCACTGCACACCTGCTACCTAAACACCTACCTGAGCTGAGAAGCCAGGCATTCGGACTTTTCACTGACAAGGACATGGAAAGCAAAAACCCCAAAGCAACTTGGGTCCTTTCCTCTCATGGGTCAGATAAACATCCTTATTTTATTCTTAGAAGAGGTTTTTGCCACACTGAAAACTGAATAAACAACAAAGTCAGAAAGGGGCATGTCCATCCACAGACTTTAATACCATGTCAACAGAGGCTCCCTACAGAAGGGGGTGCTGGAAGGAGGTACAGACCGCTTCAGGGTCGGCCCAGCACCTGAGTGGTGCCCACACCCCCGGTGTAAAAGGATCCCCCAGTTCATCGGCACAACCTTTTTTTTCTTTTATTATTATACTTTAAGTTTTGGGGTACATGTGCAGATCTTGCAGGATTGTTATATAGGTATACACGCGCCATGGTGGTTTGCTGGCTCCATCCCCCCCTTCACCTACATTAGGTATTTCTCCTAATGTTATCCCCTCCCCCAACCTCCCCACTCCCTGCTGTCGCTCCCCTAGCCACCCCACACACCAACAGACCCCTGTGCGTGATGTTCCCCCTCCCTGTGTTCATGTGTTCTCACTGTTCAACACCCACTTATGAGTGAGAACATGCGGTGTTTGGTTTTCTGACCTTGTTTTTTTATCCGCTCTTGGCCCCTGTCCATCCTTAAGCCACTCACATCTCTACTGCCAGCTCTTAGATGCCCGTAAGGGATATCGGGAGAGGAACCTGTCCGCCCCCAGTACAGCTCCTGTGGCTCCTGAGAAGCCCCAGAAGCCAAACAGGCATCAGAGCCTTTGGGTCACATGCCCCACAGAGTCGTCACGGAGACAGGAGAGACGGCCACGAGATTTCCTCAGGCTTTCAGCAAACCTCACCGATGCCTCCATACTGGAAGCTGGAGCAAGGTGGACCATGCGTTATAATGAGGTTGCTATTGTATGTGGTTTTGATCCTAGAAAGAGGAAAAAACATGAGTAAAAAGTAAGAAAAGACCCAAAAAAAGTCACTAAGCCTCAAAAACCCAGGACATGATGTGACTAGAGGAACAGCATGGAACACAGCAAAAAATACAAACAAAAAAACAAACACCAGCAACGGCGCTTCCTCAGACACCATGGCACACTTCAGAGTGTTCCTCACAACACAGCATTGAGCATGCTGGTATTAAAATGCACGCAGGCTTTTGTGCGGGAGGCCTCTGCACACGGCAGAGAGAACGTGGCCTGCGGTGCACTCCGACGCGCAGACTGTCTCAATGGCTCAGGGACGGCCGGGCTCTGCCACACCTGCTCCCTCCTGACCGGCCTCTCTCCACCCAGCCGGGGACCAGGTCTCGTCCCCAGAGCCACCAAAGCATTAACTTAAAGCAAACAAACAAGCAAACAGAACGGAAATGACTTGGGTTCCTGTTATTTTGTGCCCCTGCGCCACTCCGAGAGACCAGCGATTATAACTCACAGAGTTAGCTCACCTCCAACCACCATAGGAGCTTGAGAAACACTTCCTTCCCTAATGTGGTTAGTTGCAGAATAAACTGATTCTCGAATCCCCAGAGATACTGGGCTTAGTGCGTTGGTCCTAATGACAATGACATCATCTCACAGGGCAGCACCCAAGATCGGCACTTGCCAAAGTGAGCCTCTCACAGATGCAATCTATGCAAACTTTAAGTCCCAACAAAACATTGCCAAACTTACTCATTGAGCAAGAAGCTCAGAAATGGACATTTCCAGGGCCTTCCACATCTGGTTGCAAATCCCAGACAAAAACCATCCAAGGAGAGTGCCCCTTTGCTTCCACTGAGTGGCCCAATGTTGAGTGCTGGGAAGATCCAGGAGCCAGACACGCCTGTGTCCACCCCAGAGGCACCGCCAGGGCCTTGTCCTATGTGATGGGTCTCCCTACAGCACACCCGAGTAGTCTCTATCCCAGGGGCCAGAGGGGATATCCCGCAGAGACCGTCCTGACCCCAGCCCTCTGCATGCACCAGGCAGACACCACAGAGGCTCTAGCCTGAGGCGTCAAGCCATCAATCACCCATCAATCGATGAAGCTCTTGACTAGAACGGACATCCATTCACCACACAGCATTTACCAAGCTTTCCAGGGTACCCTGACAGGCGTGCTTACCATACCTCAGGTATTTCCTCTGAAGATGTGGACACAGAGCGCACACCATGAAAACAGTGGTCAGAACACACCTCCCAGTCTGTGTACATCACAGAGTTGCACGTCAGGCCCTCCATGCAGCTGTCACAGCTGCTCTCTTCCTGACTGCCCCTGCCCTTGCTGGCGGCACCTTCCCTGAAGATACAGGGGCAGTTTCTACCTTCCCTGGGCCTCCAATGGCCAGTGCAGGCTGTGGTTGCCAGACCCCTGGGCTCCATCAGAGACGGCCATGGGTGCAGGTTGTCACTAACTCCCCCCCGGGCTCCATCAGGGACGGCTGTGGGTGCAGGTTGTGACTACCCATGCCCCTGGGCTCCGTCACGGCCAGCTGTGGGTGCAGGTTGTGGCTGCCCACCCCCCAACCCCAAGCTCCATCAGGGACAGCTGTGGGTGCAGGTTGTGACTACCTGCCCCCCGGGCTCCGTCAGGGATGGCTGTGGGTACAGGTTGTTACCACCTGTGCCCTGGGGTTCATCAGGGACAGCTATGGGTGCAGATTGTGACTACCCATGCCCCAGGCTTCGTCAGGGATGGCTGTGGGTGCAGGTTGTGACTACCTGCCCCCTGGTCTCCGTCAGGGACAGCTGTGTGCTGCTCTCCATTTCCCAAACTCACAGTGGGATCAGGCCCAGCTGGATGTCTGAACTGCGGCTGTCCCATCCGCTGCCCTCACTGCTGTCCTCCAAGAGCCTCCATGCACACTGCAGTGGAGCTGCTGCCCAGCTTGTCCACCACAGTCCCTCCCAAAGACACATCTCTGCAAAGCTCCCCCCACCACCCAGGCCAAAGCCAGCCCGCCGTATCACACGGTGGCCACCTGCCCGGGTACGTTTCACCTCTGCTGTGCAGACTCTCTGAAGACAAGACATTCTCCACGTGCTTCTTGGTTCCAGGAAGCTCATCAACAGATACATCCTGCTAGATGAGCAGAGATGACACCCGCACATTAGGCACCCTGCACAGCCGGGGGTGGGGGGGGTGGGGAAACGCGGAGGGAGACAGTGAAGTGGGTGTCAGGAAGTCCTGCCTCAAGCCTCGTCAGCAGGCAGGCATCTCTGTTCCCCAGAACCACACCTCAGTGTGCCTTCACAGAAGGGGGCACTTCACACAACATCTTTAGAGACCCAAGAGACTGACCAGCTGCCTCTGAAGCCTCTGTTCCTCCTGCATGGCTCCCCCAAATGATCTCCCAGCCTGGGAATGTCAGATTCTCAGATTCCATGGGGTATTCTTTTCTGCGGCTCTCACTCATGTAATCTAAGGAAGTGTTGAAGCTCCGAGCTACCCTGCAGCAAAGACGTATCTTGTTCCTTCCAGAATCTGATCGAAGAAAACAGCAGCTTCGATCACGGATACTCTTAACTGCTTAGTACCAAGGGAAGTTGCGGGCTTTGAGCCAAGCACACCTGATGCCAACGCTCACTCCCTCCCCATTCAGCTACACAAATTCAGGCAAATTTCTTACACGAGCTGAGCCTTGGTTTTCCTTTCTGTAAACTGGGGATTTAAAATTCCCACCTCACTGGGTCATGGTGAGAACCTGCATTGGGAGGGTACCTGCATTTAATCGGTGCAGTTGCCATTCTCCTGACATGGAACTGTGTTAGAATCCTGCCTTCTGCGGCTGGACTACTTATCAACTACCCGTTAGAAGAGAGCTCCTGGGGAGTGGCTAGGGCTTCTCTGGGGGTCAGACCAAGGCACTGAGGACTTCTCGTAGTGTTCAGGTGGCTGGCTATTGAGGACATACCAAAGCAATTATTAGGCAACCATTAGAAATTAGGCAATGAAGTTTTTTCAGTTAGCTGGTCAATTGCTTACACAACACAAAGCAGAATACACAGTGTGTGTGTGTGTGTCCTCAACCATGACTATTTTTACATCATGTGTTAAAAAAACTGGAAGGAAATACAGTAAATTGTAATATAGTAGCATACTTGATGGTACTTGGGATTCTTTCTTTCATTTTCTACAAAATGTCTAAGTTCTCCATCCGTTTTATTTGTAAAATCAGAAAAAGTACTTCTGAAATGAGTAATCTAAAAGTCTGGTTCCATAATAGATAAGATGAAAAATAAAATTTCAGTTCATATCCAAAAGATGGGACCCTTCCCAACCACAACCCCAAACATAACCACATGAAACACACAAAACCACACAAAGCAACGACAGCTCCAGTCAATACCTTCCGTTTGGTTTTGTTGTAGATGTTGGCAATGCAGTGCCCCAAATCTCATTAAGCCAATAAATTAAAATTCAAAAATATAAAACATGAAAACTAAAATGAAGGTCTAAAATGCCCTTTAAATTTTGCGGAAAGTTGTTACCTCCTCCTCTGGGTCCAGACAGGGCTGGACAGAGGCTTGCCTAAGGAAAGCAAGATCTTAGATTTGAAACTTCGGCTGGTTTCATAAACTTGATGATGTTTTCAAGAAAATAAAGAATAAGAAGTGAGTGCTGCCCTGCCTTATCTACTGTGCACCAGGCACACGTGAAGACACAAGGGCCTTCCCAGCCCACATCACCAGGATGAGACCAGGAGGACACAGGGCCTTCCCAGCCCACCATCACCAAGACAGGACTCAGGAAGACAACTGACCAAACACCTGTGAGTAGGACACAGGTGGAGACAGACGGTGCCCTGGACGGAATGCGTGTGTCCTCCCAAAACTCCTACGTGATGGTGTTAGGAGGGGCCTCTGGGAGGTCACTGGGCTGTCAGGGTGGAGCCTCAGGATGGGATCAGGGCCCTTATAGGAAGAGACGCAGAAGCCCGCCCTCTGTTCGTCCCTGTGAGGTCCCAGTGAGAAGACAGACCTCTGCAAACGAGGAGCAGGCAGACACCAAGTCCGCCGGATTTCTAGCCTCCAGAACTGTGAGGGATGAACATCCGTCGTGTAAGCCCCAGGCTGCAGCGTATTTGTTATAGCATCCTGAGCTAACCACGATTTTAGGATAATTGGAGAGCAATGGCTTACGAGGGCGAGGGTCAGGCATGAGGCACCACAGGAACAGGCTCTCCAGTCAGCAGCAATGTCACTGTTAGCACTCAAGGCCCACATGAGGAAGCAGAGCCATGCACTAGAGTCGGCTGTTAGGGAGCAGTGAGCTGCAGCCCAAGGACAGGCCAGCGGGAGCCGTCACCAGGGAGGACGTGCAGTCCATCCGGAGTCTCCGTCCGACCTCCAGCTCCCTCTGCCATTCTCCTGCCTCAGAATGGGGAAGAAGTGCACTGAAGCTGCGCTCCCTCCCCCTCTGCCAGAGCAGACCAGGAGACCAGGGCCAGAAGGCAGGGGAGTCAGGACAGAAGTCAAAGGACACACAGACCTGTGGGGTGCAGAGCAGGGGGAATGGCAGGCACACCACAGTGCACCGGCCTCAGCTGCCAGCCCAGCAACCAGCCCAGCCTGCGTTGCAAACCCGAGTTCTTGCATATAAATGTGAACATTAGGCTAAATGACCCTTATATTACCAGTTTATCTCACCAGCGCTTTTATCCTATTTCTTATTTAGGTCTCTGATAAATGACTTCATCTTTATTTATGAATGTTCCTTTCCTTGTAATATTTGCTGGCTTCACCTTGACCTCATACATTTAATCTGCTGTTTCAAATTCTAGTAGCAGAATCACATTTTAAAATGCTGAAAAACCATCACTTGAGAGCTGGTGAGAGAAAATATTACTTTGGCTCGTTACTCATTTCTTCCGGCTTTGGAAGCAAAATCTGGCTTTCCAAGTACGGAATGAGTAGAACACCACGGGGACAGGGGTTCCCCCAGGGCTGTGGAGATCTCTTTTGGATGCTAGCAAAAGAGAGCACAGTTCATGCATCTTTAGAATCAGTGCCCCTTTTTAGGGGCCCCGGTAAGTGGCTTTCTTTTCTGGAAAACGTGGAGACACTTTTCATACTCCACCTAGTCCGCAACCAGGGCTGCACACCACATCTTGGAAACTGTTTTGAGACCTGCTTGTCCAGTGACTGGCCAGTGCCTCAACCCCTCACAAACACTAACCCAGGGGTTCTCCTCCCAGCACCGCCCCTCGCCCCACATGGCGTCTTCCTCTGGAAATCCATTCGCAGGTGACCTCTGACATATGTCTACCTGTTGCTTCTGTTCCTGTTACCACCGAGGGCATGGCTGCAAGTGTCCACAGAAAAAGCGCAGCCTCTGTGGGTCATGATTCTCGTGGCTTCCATAACTCATGTGCGCAACTCCCAGCCATCACATGCGGCCTGTCCATGGGACCCGCAGAGACACATCCCAGTGCCCTAGGCACTGAGAATAGGTGGCGCTCACCCGACAGTGGCCTCGCGTCCTCCACAGCCTTGAACCGTTTCCCACATGCTACACTACAGACACCCCAGCCACTGCCTCAGCCCAAAAGTGGGCGGCACCCCCAGGCAGCAGAAGGCACTCAGGTCTGTGAGCACGTGCTTCGTGCTGGCCCTGACTCAACTCCAGTGATTCTCGCCACCTCATAACCCCAATAACAGGCCCAGGAGCTCAGCTTTTATCCTCACTTCACAGATGAGGGAATGAAGACTCGACCCACCCAAACCCACAGGCAGGCAGGTATGGTCTGGCTCCCCACTCTGGTCCTAGGACCTCCTGGATGTGAGGCAGCATGAACCCCCAGGGCTCAGATCTCCAAATCCGAAATGGGAGGGGCTTCCCTTCACCCCTCAATGCTCTGGAGGGAACACAAACTGCAGATTCCAAGGTGTTTCAGGGAAGAGCCATGCCTCCCCCCCACATCAGCCAGCTACAGCCTGCAACAACCCACACTTGTAACAAACAAGTGACTGTCCCATTTCTCCTGAACTATGTCTTCAATTTCATCTAAAAATGGAACTATGAATTCCAATGAGTCCAAGAATCTTTTAAAATTTATATTCAAATACGCTAAGATATTGATTTGCTATTTATCACGTTCACCCTCTAAGCTCCTGGAGACACAATGACAGCAATATTGGCTGTGTGCATTTCACTAAGTAGGTTTGCCCCCCAAAACTGGCCACCTGCCTGTTAAATATCCTTAGGGTTGCTGCCTTCAAAAACAAGCTTTTGTTTCCACAGAGAAATGTATGCAAACAGCTCCTCCCTGCAAATCAGGGCATCTGACCCTGGCCCAGCACTGAAACCCTGCCCTGAAGTGGTTTTAATAGCACAGCCTCGGAGTGAGTCCAGGGAGCTGGAATAGTAAGTGTCCTGGTGTGGGCTCAGCTATAACCTCCAGGACCGATGGGAGGAGGCACTTCTACAGGGTGGCCCTTCCGAGAGGGAGAGGCCTAGAGCCTCCTGCTGGAGCATGCTCATTTTGGAGGTCTAGGGCCGGGTCCCAGCTCCTGGGGGACATACTGTAAGCCTGGAGTTGGTGACAGCTAGATCGGATGGGGCACTGTGAGCGTGGAGCTGGTGGCAGCTGGGGACACACACTGAGCCTGGAGTTGGTGATGGCTGGACAGGATGGTGCAGTCTGAGCCTGGAGCTGGTGGCAGCTGAGGACACACTGAGCCTGGAGCTGGTGGCCGTTGGGGACATATTGTGAGCCTAGAGCTGGTGACGCCTGTGGACACTCTAAGCCTGGAGCTGGTGGTAGCTGAGGACACACTGTGAGCCTGGAGCTGGTGGCAGCTGAGGACACACTGAGCCTGAAGCTGGTGGCAGCTGGGGACACACTGTGAGCCTGGAGGCGGTGACAGCTGGGGACACACAGAGCCTGAAGCTGGTGGCGGTTGGGGACACACTGTGAGCCTGGAGGTGGTGACAGCTGGGGACACACTGAGCCTGGAGCTGGTGGCAGCTGGGGACACTCTGAGCCTGGAGCTGGTGGTGCCTGGGGACACACTGTGAGCCTGGAGCTGATGGTGCCTGGGGACACACTGTGAGCCTAGAGCTGGTGGCAGCTGGGGACACACTGTGAGCCTAGAGCTGTTTACGCCTGGGGACACACTGTGAGCCTAGAGCTGGTGGTGGCTGGGTACACACTCTGAGCCTGGAGCTGGTGGCAGCTGGGGACACGCTGTGACCCTGGAGTTGGTGGCAGCTGGGACACACTCAGCCTGGAGCTGATGATGGCTGGGACACTCTGAGCCTGGAGCTGGTGGCAGCTGGGGACACACTGAGCCTGGAGCTGGTGGCAGCTGGCGACACACTGTGAGCCTGGAGTTGGTGGCAGCTGGACCAGATGGTGCGGTGTGGTCTGGCCTTGTCCCCATGTGACTACTACAGCAGGGGCCTGAGTGGCCTTTGCCATCAGGCACATACAGTGACCGGGTCCCATGCCCCATCTGGCCGAGGGCCTCACTCTACATTTCCTCATGGTTCTTCTCTCTGCAGGTGCAGGCTCTCAGGAGCCTTGGACCCACCAAGACATCACTCTCCCTTTCTACTCCAAGCGTATTAGGGTCTCCTGCCCAGAAGTCACTGGCAATGCCCTTAACCAAAAGGGCTGTCAGCCTCTCCCTTGGGCCAGAGGAGTCCTGGCAAGCTAAGGTTCCTGGGGCTGCATGACCTTGGCCCTCAGCCTCAGGGGCTCCACAGCTGGGCCCAGCTGGAGAGTCTGCAAATGTGGGCGTGCACGTGCTGGGCCCTGTGCTGGGCCTCAGCTGGCAATGGGGAGCCCAGGCTGGGCCCCCCACCTGTGCTCTGTGGAAGGAAAGCGCACGGCCAAGGTGGGATTTCTTTGGAGGCGGCTCTGCTCCCTCCCATCCCCCAACTCTCCGGAGGGACAGCAGGGCGTGACCATTCCACGTCACGACGAGCCCACCAGGGACCCCGGGCTTTGGCAGTGCTGGGGTCACCCCCGACCCCACCGTGTGTCTCTGTATGGAGGATGCTCTAACACCTCCCGCCACCGAGTCTCTTCTGCCTTTCAAATTCCACGAGCTTTTCCTTCAATGTGGCAGAAACAAGTTCTCGGGGCCTCCATCAACCTGTGGGGTTAGCGCTTTGGTTTGGCTTTCTCCGTGTGGTCACCAAGGCCAACGTGCCTTGGTGAAGCTGGTGATAACGTGCGCCACGTGTCCGGTATTTACCAAGCACCAAGCACACAGGTGCTTCCCACAAGTGACCTTATTTAACCCCCACAATCACCTGAACGGTAGGGATCCACTTTTTCGCAGACGGGCAACTGAGGCTCAGAGAGGTTAAGGGATCTGTCCAGGGCTGCACAGGTGCTCACTGGCAATGCTGGGATTTGAATCCAGCTCTGACCTAAAGCCTATGGCCTTTCTATCTCCCACAAATCATCTGAGTATTAATAAATACTATTGTGCCTGGTACCTCATAAATCAGTTCTTCTCACTTTTGTCTTGAAAACATAGGGCAAATTTCTTGCTGTACATTTCAAAGTGGCATCCAAACTCTGGTTTCTCTAGGGCTTTCATAATCAGTGCACGCTCAGCGCTGTCACTCAGAACCCTGGGCTGTGGCAGCATTTAGTGCACTGAGTTTTGACCTGCCCAGACCCCTACAAACCTAACTTGTTTTCTAAGATTCAGGTCAAAATGCCAGCGAAGCAAGCTTTATTCCACCCAGTTATCTGCCCACAGCTGCACCAGACGCTGCCACCCAAGGGTCCACTCACTCCGTCCTCTCCTTCGTCTGTGGACCTGAGACAAGCCTCACCTCCGCCCCGAGCAAGGCGTGCACCTCACACAGAACATCTTCAGGGCAGAAAAGCTGGCTTCGGTTCTCAGCAGTGAATATTCAGATTCCACAGCCGTCTGGTTGCCATTTCATAAGCTCTTTGCAAAATCTGGCTATAATGCTACCAAGGTACTAACGTTGGTTAATCCATTTAAGGCTTAGCTAAGTGAGCTGAAGTAAATTAAAACACTCACTAAAGCTTGCCGCAGCTCAGAACCCAAAGGGCCGCGGATGCACACAAGGGGAAGTATCAGAGGAGAAGGGGGCCGAGGACACCGGGGAAGCTGAGAGACGGCAGAGCTCCACGCACGCGCAGCGCACCTGCTTCCAATTGAGGGTGGCTCAGAACCGGCCAGCATGCGGCTTGTTAAGTCTGTTCATGAAGTAAACTGGCCTAGCCTACTTCAGAAAGCAGCAAGGCTTTATTACAAGCATGAATTTACAGACTGCCAATTGATATGCTAATTACTAACATTTCTATATATTTGTCAAATAAGATCCCTAAGGAAGAATAGGAGACAATGTGTCTATTTGGCTTGAGTTACAGTCTTTAAAAAAAATAAAACCATGCGTTTTCTACATTTTTTGTTAATTCAAAGAAACCAGTGCTTCTTTTTTTGAGACGGACTCTCATTCTGTTCACCTAGGCTGGAGCGCAGTGGCGTGATCTCGGCTCACTGCAACCTCCACCTCCCTGGTTCAAGCAATTCCCTTGCCTTAGCCTCCTGAGTAGGTGGGATACAGGTGGATGCCACCACGCCCAGCTATTTTTTTTTGTATTTTTAGTAGAGACAGGGTTTCACCTTGTTGGCCAGGCTGGTCTTGAAATGCTGACCTCGAGCAGTCCGCCCGCCTCAGCCTCCCACAGTGCTGGGATTGCAGGCGTGAGCCACTGCGCCCGGCCTTTTTTAAATTGATTTCCTACTCTTACCTGGGGACATAAGAAAGCTATGCAAAATTCTGCAGTGTATCAGTTACGGGAGAGAAAGAACCAGAGCACAGAAGGGACGTGCCCAGCGCTGTTTTCAAATGTAGCTGAAGAGGCTGCAGTAGCGTCCATCCTTCTCCCAGCAGAGCAATACTCAACCCAAGCAAGGGAGCTCCCTCTCCGTCAAAAACCCTGCAAGCAATTTTTTTCCTCTCCTTCTAATATTAATTTGTTTCTGAGTTTGTCAAATACTAATGACGGAAGTTTTATACGACATGGATGTGGGTCAATAACGAATCCGTGCCCCTGGGTTCTGTTGGCAGAGGAGAATTCCTTTCCCACCCGTCAGGGCATTACTGTGGAATTCCAAAGCCCACTGCCCACGGAAGAGCCAGCCCACTACTGGACATCAAAATGCCTGAACTCCTGAGCTCCACTACAAGACTGGGGAGCAGCGGAGCCCACAGTGGAGAGCACAAAGCCCCAGCTCTCAGTTCCCCCGTCCTCACCGCACTCCAAAGACAGAATCTCAGGCGCCGGGTTGCAGAGGGTGTAAGGAAAAGTTAGAAACTCTTATTTTCAAAATAGTCTAGTCACAGTTTCTTAATAAATGCCTTTATCAGATTTCATTCGAAGAAAAGACCTTCTGCTTTAAAAACACTGGGCTTCTTCAATCCATTTGCTTTTCAAACAAGAAAACTGAGGCCCAAAGAAATGAGAATGTGGCTGCTGACAGCATCCCCAAGCACGGAGCACACCTTGGTGGGCTCACTGCACCCGACACACCTGCCTCCAACCCTCCCCCACTCTGCGGCCCTGAAGGTGGGTGGGGAAGAAGGAAGGCCCGGAGGGAAGCCGCCATCAGCTCAGCCACAGGCACCACATCGCCCCACATGCCGTCCCAGTGGACTGTGCCCCTCCAGTCCTTGGTGTGATTTCGAAGAGCCCTCTAGGAGCCCTGTCCACCACACACGAAGCTCAATTCGGTTTTGTGCTTTGCTTCCCTTCTTGAGGTAACTAAAATCGCTCTGGCATGTAATGCGAAAAACAGCATTGAGGGTAATTGCGTCGGCTAAAAAATTGTGACCACGATGGCAGAACATTTGAAATTATGATATTTACACTTTCGGACATACAGATTAAAATGTGATCTTATGTTCAGTGCTGCATTTTCCAAAAGCAGAGTCAATTTACGTGTGAGGCCTCGTCAAACATGTAGTAAGTGGATGTTCTTAACATTGGCTAAGTCCATGTCAGTGTTTCAACCAACATTGCATCCACCCTCTAAAACTACTTTGTCAAAATACACACAGAGTTGAGTCAATCTCATTCCTCACAAAAATCCACTGAGACCGGATATTGTCAGGGCTCGTAGCCCAGGACAAGGAAAGGGGTCAACGTCCCAGCTAAGCTGCCTCCACACCAGGCTGCACCTGCCCACAAGGCAACCCTCAAGAAGCAGCTCTGCACTGTGGCTGACTGAGCCACTAGGGATTGCTTCCTCCAAAGGGCCCAAAACCAGGGCAGTTCCAACTGGCTGGGAAGCTCCTCCGGGCTGGCCCTGCCCCACTGCAGAGCGCCAGAGTTGTGCAAGGCAGAGCGGGAGGCGGTGAGTTCTGCCTGCGTGATCTGCCTCTCCCAAAAACAGATTAGCGTTACACAATGTGACCAATGAACCCCAAAACAGGAAGAGCAACGTTGGCTCTAAAGCAAGCTTGTCCAGCCCACAAGCACAGCCCACAGGATGGCTTTGAATGCGGCCCAACACAAATTCATAAACTTTCTTAAAACATTATGAGATATGTTTGTCATTTTTTAAAGCTCATCATCTATCACTGTGAGTGTATTTTATGTGTGACTCAAGACAATTATTCCAGTGTGGCCCAGGATGCCAAAATATTGGGCACCCCTGCTCTAAAGTAAACCCAGAAGCACTGTCTGGGGCACCTGTTGTCCTGGGACTCAAAGCCACTGCCACCTTCTTCCCTTGCAGGTTTCTGCTCACACTTACACCCGCTCACACTGGTGCTCACACTCACATGATCACACCCACTTGACCATACCCACTCTTTCTTCTTGTGGCCAAAGCCCCATGTGGAGCAGAGGGGCATCTGGTGCTCTCTGTCCAGAAAAGGGAAGGTGGTCTGCATCCTCCCAGGCCCCCTCTGGAAGCTCCAGGCCCCCCCCGACCCAGCCCCACCCACAGTGAGGAAGGCACCTACTCGGACGCACCCAGGACCTGGCACTGCACTTCCAGCCTCAGCATCCACTGAGTTTTTCTGGACTTGACTCTTTGGCTTTCGTTGAATTCTTTTTCTTTTTTGCTATAAGGAACAAGAAGATATAAAATCTTGGAGCATCTATCCACCCAGGCTTCGTCTGAGAAAAGCACAAATAACAAATTCTTTCAGTTTGCCTGTCTTTCTCTCTACTGAGCTGTAAGAGGCTCACTCCAGAATGTCTCACATGCAGGGAGCAGTCCTGGGCCACAGACCAGCACCGCAAGAGGCCACGTGGGTTCCCCAGTAGCTGCAAATACCTGTTTCTTATTCCTTTTACCATTTTCTCATATTCTCAAGTAAAACTGTTGTTATATTTCCTTTCCTTTTCAGCACCCTTCCAGGATGGATATGGGTCACTTTTCCACCCCGAGCAGCCATCTGCAGGCCTCAGGGTTTGCACCATTCTGGAATATCATCAATGGGACTGTTCACACCCCACTCCATGAGGCTGATGAGGAGCTGAGGGCCACTAGTCTTGTCCTGGTGAAATCACAGAGCAAGTGACCAGCACATTCTCTGAGGCTCTGGAGTTGCTGTCACCCCAGCAATTCTGTCCCCTGTTTCCTTCAAGATTTCAAATCTTGCCAGGTGCAGTGGCTCATACCTATAATCCCAGCACTTTGGGAGACCGAGGTGGGTGGATCATCTGAGGTCAGGAGTTCGAGACCAGTCTGGCCAAGATGCCAAAACCCCATCTCTACTAAAAATACAAAAATTAGCCGGGTGCACTGGCACGCACTTGCAGGCCCAACTACTCAGGAGGCTGTACCAGGAGGATCACCTGAACCTGGGAGGCAGAGGTTGCAGTGCGCTGAGATCGCACCACTGCGCTCCAGCCTGGGCAACAGAGACTGTCTCAAAAAAAAAAAATTTCAAATCTTAATTACAGGACTTTCAAAATTCCACGGAGTAATTTACCTCCAGCAAGAGCTGGAGACCAAAAACACTGGGCCAACGGCCCACAAACACGTGAGCCAGGTGAACGGTCATGCAGAAGAGCAGGGCTGGGCATGAGCACAAGGAAGGGGCTGGACATGGGCCCATCTCCTCCCTGAGAGGAACCGTCAGGAAGCCTCTGTATCAGCATCATACTCCTGGTGACACAGACAGAGAGGGCTGCTTCCACTCGATGTGCAGAGGGCTTCCAGCAGCTTGAGCTTCCCACCTGCTGGAGACATGGGTCCACGAGATGCCAGCTTTGCACTGTCAAAGGGAATCCCTCTCAAGATTCCCAGTCCAGGAGGACAGACTGAGCTCTCAGAGTCCTTTGGGCACCACTACCCAGAATGGTGCTGGAATCACAGCTACTGGGCCAGGGGGCACACGGGAGAGGCAAGCCCCAGTGTCCCAGGCCCCGGAGCCTGTGCACCATGATGTCCAAGTGACTAATGGGCCGTGGAGAAGGGGTCTCCTGATAATCCTTACCATCAGCCACGAAGCGCCCTGGGAAGCACATCGCCGGCTGCCCTCCCCAGGCCTCTCCTTGACGAGAGTGGCCACAGCGCAGACGCCACCTCTCCAGAGTAGCAGGTGGGTGACTACAGAGTGCTCTGAGGGTCTTAGGCTGGGCTGGCCGCACTTGCCTTGGGGAAAACCCCCACCAGTCACCAGCCTGGGAGGCCCAGTCACCCCACTGCCAGCACTTCCCGAGTTCTTGCGAGTTGAGCACATCTCACGCACACACCAAAGTGCAGACCCGGAGCACAGGGCACGGATGTTCCAGAGGGGCTCGGCTTATCTTGAGCACTGGGGCTGCCTTCATCTCACCAAAGCTGGGCAGCCTGGGTCCTGGGGCAGAGCTAGGGGAATAGCCCAGCCATCTTCAGTGCCCCAAGCGAGGCCGCAGCCAGCCCATCCGGAGCTCAGGGCTCTGGCAGAGCAGCACAGAAAGAGGCTCAGACCCAGGCTCTCCTGCCAGGCACAGCCCCTGGGCTCACTCACTACATACCAGAGATGTCAGGGGTTCTGTGCAGGCAAGGTGGGATTCTTTGTATTGATTTTCTGAGCTTTTCTTGTTTTAACTAAACATTTTTTAACTGTGGTAAGATGTACATAAAATAAATAAAATATACCATCTTATCACTTTTAATATACAATTCTGTGGCATTAATTACATTCACTGCTATACAACCACTACTGCCATCTGTCTCTCAAACTCCTTTCATTTTGCAAAGCTGAACTTTGTTCCCTGTCAACGCGGACTCCCCCAGCCCCTGGCACTCCCAATCCTACTTTCCATCTCTGACTCTGACAACGCTGGGGCTGTAGGTGGGTCTCACAGTGCTTGTCCTTCCCTGTCTGGCTTATTCCACTCCATACTATGTCCTCAAGGTAGGCCATGCTGTCGCAGAGGCCAGGGCTCTTCGTGTCTATTTAAATAAAACACCAGCTCTGACTTCGAGGGAAAGGGGCCTGTTGGAGAGTGGATAAGGCAGGGACCTTGTGGGTGGAGACTGGAGCCCTGGGAGGCGCCCCAGGGTCTTCTAGTGGGTCCAGCAGAGGCTGATTCATGCTGGAAACCAGGGACCTTCCGTGCAGGTCCAAGAACGCCTCATCAGCCCCCAGGCTGCACCGCACCCCCTCCCCTGTCCACCTTGCCTTTGAGGCGAAACACTGCATTCAAGAGCACTACTTTGTCCTAATATAAAGACAACGCTTCTCAAGGACACAGGCCAGCCTGAGTATAAGTTTGCAGCAATAACCGTGAAGATTAACCAAAAGCCTCCTCTCCCAGGGAAGCTGTGACTCCCAGGCATGACCTTGCCCATGGGGGTCACCCACTCCGACCCACAGGGGTGGTCGAGGACCGGGATCCTGAGGAGGTGCTGTCCCTGCCTCAGGGCCGGACACCTAGCAGGTTTCCCAGGAACCTCCACACAAGATGCAGCACCCTCGGCTCACACTCAAAGCAGCCAGCAGGAGCAGGCGATGTCCACACTCTCCTCATGGAGATGAGGGGCAGGATCAGCACTGGAGGAAGTGAGGAACTGGTCACGATATGAGGTCGTCCAGGCCTAGTGGATCGGACTCTGTGAAGAGGAGGAGCATGTGCAAACCTCGCTGCTCTGAATGGCCCTGCTCCGAGAGCAGCCGCCCTGATTGTCTCTGGTCATCAGAAAATATTAGCAGATGCAGTCCGTGCACCCCCCACTGAGGTCACTGGTGTTCCTTTTCTCTTTCAAGGCATTAGTCAAACTGAGCCCCTCCTGGAATATTCCCCCAGACAGCACCACCCAGTGCCAAGGGTACACATGGGCCATGCCATGCTCCCGTTCCCACCTGCCACTCCACCAAGCTCCACCCGCTCTTGGTGACCCCTCGATTATGACCAGGGAGCTCTTCCTACATCAAAGTCTCTGGCTGCAAGCACATTTCTTCATGACTTTCTCTCTTAAAAATGCATGTAAATTTGCATTCTTCTTTGTATCATATGCCCATGTGGCTTTTATGAAAAAGTGTGTTTTCTTCCTTCTCATCAGATACACTGGATGCTCCAAGAACAACATGGATCCTCCCTGTGACTTCACACTCCCCCAGCATGACTCTAAGCCTAGGAAGGGGGCCAAATAGACAGCCCAGTGTGGGACAAGCGTGAATCCCGGTGGCCTCTAGACCGGGAGGCAGGAGCCGCCCTGACCACCAAAGCCAGAGCAGGAGGGGGCTCTACGTGACAGTGCACTGGGCACAGGAGGAGGTTCTACAGGACAAAGTGTTGAGTGGGCACAACTCCACAGAGGAGAAAAACCACGGCCTGTGCCAACAGCCTTTCCCAGGAAACACCTGTGGGACCCAGCACCCATCTCCTCCTCAGCAAGACCACCCCAGCCAAGGCACGGTCGGCCCCCAGCCCCCACTTGAGTAGGCCTTGAGCTCCCCTCCAAAGAGGAGGCACAGACAGCGGTACCCCCCAGGGAGCAGGACTGAGAAGATGCTTTTCCACAGGTTCTTGTCATCCAAGGCAAGGACCGGAGGGAAAGAATGGGGCTGGAATGTTGGGAGAGAAGGGACTGTATGATCAACATTGTCTGCATAAATGGTTCAGGCTTTTGTTAATGAAAGAATCTTATTTTTGGAACTGAAGTTGACATAAAAGCTCCCAAAGTGAGTCAGATGGTGATGACTTCTCCCCAACATCCACTCGGCAAGGGATGGGGTCTCCATGGGGAGCTGGTCACCCCATGCGGACACCGCACCCTGCCTCCTCTGGGGTCTGTGTGTTCACTGGGCAGATTCTGGCAGACAGTGGTCCCTAACAGTTGTTGCAGCGAGATCCAGACCCAACCCCTGAACCCCAAGGATGGTGCCTCACTGAGTCCATCGGATCCTCGAAGGACAAAGGGGCAGCCATGAGTGGTAAAATTCCCATAAACTATGGAGGTTCTGCCAGTGCTGTCTTCTCCTTAGCAGAGTACTGTGGAGGTTGGGCTTCGCCTGAGCCCTCACCACTGTGGAGGAAACGGCTGTGGGCCTGCGGCCAGGGCTCACTCCAAGCACTGGGAGCGCAGCCTCCCAGGGGAGATCAGCCCAGGTTCTTCTCTCTCAGGTTCGAGTGAAGAACCGCACTCATTACAAAGCTCTGAGATAAAGATGCCTTCAGAAAACCCCGTGAGAATACCAATTCACGCCTGTCAACTGGCCTCCAAGGCTTCCTCTTCCTCTTTCTTCCCCCCCAAGAGTACAATTAAGAACTACTGGAGTTTAGAAATGACCTGGATTAATGACGTGTGCATGATGTGACCTCACTGGGCCCAGCATGAAAGGGAGGCAGGCCTGGGAGCCTTCCCCCTTGCCCTCCTCCTGGGGTCTGGCAGGCGCCTTACCGTCCTCCCTTCAAACTCTGGGCTGGGAGAGGTTGGCATCAGCAAGGACCTCATGGGGCTTTCACACATCCTCAGAGTCTCCCAGCCTCATTCTCAAAATGAAAGACGGAGACAGCCTGTGCTCTGAGGGCTGTGCTCCCAGGTGTCGGGGCGGGGATCGACTCCCTGAGCTCCTCAGAGCCCCAGCAGGTGCCACAGCCTGGTTGGTTGAGCCCACGACCCAAGAGGAAACCTGGGGTGCTCATAGGAAGGGATACGGATACTGCCCGGCTCCAACCTGGGCCTCCAGCCTGCCCCACAGGGCGTCTCCTGAGGCTGCCACTGGGAATCTGAGATAGAGGCAGTGGGACACTCCCACAGCCCCACTGGTCACTTCTGGAAGCCGTGAACTTGGCCCCAGGGCACCAGGCCGTCGAGCTTTAACACCCTGCTCAGGTGCCTTGCCCCAGACAGGGCTGCGGTCTGGGCCGGGGGAGGGGCTTGCAGGTCCACAGCCCCACGCATGGCTGGCGTGGCTACCCCCAGAGTCTAAATCTGCAATGACTGAGAATGCAGGCCTGCCTGAGGCTCCACACGCCCATCTGAGGCCCTGAGCACCTGCCCTGCGGCTCCAAGCATCCGCCTCAAGGCTCTACATGCCCCACCAAGGCTCCAACACCTGTCCCAAAGCACCACATGCCCCACAGAGGCTCCAGCACCCACCCCGAGGCTCCAAGCCCCCCCCGCCAAGCACCTGCCCCAAGGCTCCACACGTCTGGCCAAGGCCCCAGGCACCCATCCTGAAGCTCCACATGCTCGGCTGAGGCCCGGGGCACCTGCCCTGAGGCTCCACACGCCCCAGAGCTCCACACACCTGGTCAAGGCCCAGCGCACCCAGCCCAAGGCCCCCTGAGGCTCAGCCAAAGGCTCCCAGACACTTCCCGGTGGTTTGACTTTCGCATCTCTGGGAATTCTTTCGGACTCTTCGTTTATTCATTTTACTTCCCCTTTACTTGAGCTGGCTTTGTTTTCTTTTCAATGTCTAAGTTCTATTTCTCTCATAGGCATCGTTAATGGGCTGGGACCAGACTTCCTACTGAGTGGAATTACCTCATCTTTAAGTGCCTTTTGCAGTTTTTAAATTCTGCTGCTGAAATCCAACACTGGGGGAGACGTCGTGAAGCTATTTTAACTCCATCAGGCGGTCATCAGGCTTTCTGTCGCGTCTCCACAGACATCCAGCCTTCATCCCATCTCTGAGTGCCCCGCACTGCACATTTCCAGAGCTGGCATTTGCGGCAGGACAAAGCCACACGCATGGAGGCCTGTCACCGGCACAGCCAGTGGGGCCCGTGGAGGAAGAGGGAGGCATCCGCACTGGCGGCTGTGGCAGAACACCAGGGCAGGGCGGCTGTGGCAGAACACCAGGGCAGGGCGACTGCAACAGACACTCACTTCGCACAGCTCTGAGGCTGGAGGTGCAAGGTCAGTGCGCCGGCACAGCCTGGCTCTGGCGAGGGCCCTCCTCCCACCACAGATGGCCACAGCCGTGCTGGGTCCTCACATGGTGGGAAGGAGGAGGGCAGCCGGCTCCCTCGTGACACTTACAGGGCCCCGGTACCTGCCTCAGGGCCACCCTCGTGACCTCATCCAACCCTAATCACCTCCGGAAGGCCCCACCTCCTAATCCATTGCCCACCCACCCTGCCTCCTAACCATACCCCATCAGGGGCAGGGCTCTAACACATGCATTTGGGGGCCCCCAGCTCCTAACCCAGCCTGAGAAGATCAGTGAGAAAGGTGACCATACACTCTGGCAATATATACACTTATTTAAAAAATAATTATTCTCTAGAGGCAAGGCCTCACTCCACAAGGCTGGAATCTATACCACCTTCCCCATGTACACACACAGGCTTGAGAGACTACACCGCCCTTCCTGTCTACACACACAGGCTTGGGAGTCTACACCATCGGGCCAGGCGCGGTGGCTCACACCTGTAATCCTAGCACTTTGGGAGGCCAAGGCAGAAGGATCATGAGGTCAGGAGATTAAGACCATCCTGGCCAACATGGTGAAACCCTGTCTCTACTAAAAATATAAAAATTAGCCGGGCATGGTGGCAGGGGCCTGTAATTCCAGCTTCTTGGGAGGCTGAGGCAGGAGAATCACTTGAACCAGGGAGCTGTAGGTTGCAGTGAGCTGAGATTGTGCCACAGCACTCCAGCCTGGCAACAGAGAGAGTCTCAAAAAAAAAAAAAAAGAGTCTACACCACCCTTCCTGTCTACACACAGGCTTGAGAGTCTACACCACCTTTCCTGTCTACATCTGCAGGTTTGGGAGTCTACACTACCTTCCCCATATATATACACAGACTTGGAAGTCTATACCACCTTCCTGTGTACACACACAGGCTTGGGAGTCTACACCATGCTCCCTGTCTACACACACAGGCTTGGGAGTCTACACCATCCTCCCCATCTACATGCATAGGCTTGGGAGACTACACCACCTTTGCCATGTCACACACAAGCTTGGAAGTCTATGCCACCTTCCCCATGCACACCACCTAAAAAAAAATTCTATTTCCACTTTATTTCACAATACATTTGCCTCAGATCTCCCTCTTTTCCCAGAGCCCCACCCTCACCAGATACCCCAGCCCCCTTCTCCCTCCATCTCCTCATTGGCCAGGTGTCCACTTCAGCCTTGTCTTCAGCTGGGATCTGCCACCCACCAGGAGCCACGGTAGGCTGAGGAGCCCAGGGACAGCATTTCCCGCAGGGCCTGGGCTGGGGACTGCACAGAGGAGAGTCTCAGTGACCTTCACTGCTGCCTGCCACGCACTGAGGGGACGCTCATGCTCCACCCTCCAGCTTTCCCTTCACTCCACGTCCTTCCATCCAAATTCCTGCTAGAATGTCGTCTCTTAAACATCAGGAAGGCAATTCAGACTCACAGTGGCCAAATAAGCCTGCTTCAAACCTCCTCTCATTACGTCCTCCATAACCACGATCTGCCAGGAGCAGGACAGGAGAGGGCTGTAGTCCCTGACTAACATCCCACACGTGGCACCACACCCTGTACACGGGGATCACAGGAGAGGGTCTCAGTCCCCGACCAGCTAACATCCCACACGTGGCACCACACCCTGTACACGGGGATCACAGGAGAGGGTCTCAGTCCCCGACCAGCTAACATCCCACACGTGGCACCACACCCTGTACCCGGGGATCACAGGAGAGGGTCTCAGTCCCCAACCAGCTAACATCCCACACGTGGCACGACACCCAGTACACGGGGGATCACAGGAGAGGACCTCAGTCCCCAACCAGCTAACATCCCACACATGGCACGACACCCTGTACACGGGGATCACAGGAGAGGACCTCAGTCCCCGACCAGCTAACATCTCACATGTGGCACCACACTCAGTACATGGGGATCACAGGAGAGGGCCTCGGTCCCCAACCAGCTAACATCCCATATGTGGCACCCTGCCCTATATGTAGGGATCACAGGAGAAGGCCTCAGTCCCCCAAATAACATTTCACATATGGCACCCCACCCCATACGTGGGGATCACAGGAGAGGGCCTTGGTCCCCACCAGCTAACATCCCACACGTGGCACCCCAACCCGTACGTGGGGATCACAGAAGGGGGCCTCAGTCTCCCACCAGCTAACATCCCGCACGTTACAGCACACCCTGTACACGGGAATCACGGGAGAGGGCCTCGGTCCCCAACCAGCTAACATCCCACACGTGGTACCCCACCCTGTACATGGAGATCACAGGAGAGGGCTAACATTCCACGCGTGGCACCACATCCTGTACGTGGGGGATCACAGAAGAGGGCCTCAGTCCCCATCCAGTTAACATCCCACACATGACACCACACGCTGTACATGGGGATCACAGGAGAGGGCCTTGGTCCCCAACCAGCTAACATCCCACACGTGGCACCACACCCCGTATGCGGGGGATCACAGGAGAGGACCTCAGTCCCTGACTGACATCCCACACATGGCACCACACCCTGTACACGGGGATCACAGGAAAGGGCCTTCGGTCCCTGACCAGCTAACAACCCACACGTGGCACCATACCCCGTATGTGGGGATCTGCCTCCCCTGGCATTGCACAGAAGCAAGCTCCTGTCTCCACCATCGCCCGTGTCCAGGACCCCTCACTTCTGCCTGCAGAACTGCACTGGCCTTAGGTCCATCACAGACACATCTCCATGTTTTATGATGCCATAGCATAATCTTCATACTCATTTTTTAGTAGTTCTTGGTGCAACTACATTTCTTTTATCTTGTTAGTTTCTAAATCTCTTTTTTTTTTTTTTTTTTTTAGGGAAAAGGCCTTGCTCTGTCACCCAGGCTGTAGTGCAGTGGTGCAATCTCGGCTCACTGCAACCTCCACCTCCCAGCTTCAAGCTATTCTGCCTCAGCCTCCTGAGTAGCTGGGACTACAGGCATGCGCCACCATACCCGGCTAATTTTTGTATTTTTAGTAGAGATGGGGTTTCACCATGTTGACCAGACTGGTCTCGAACTCCTGACCTCAGGTGATCCACCCACCTTGGCCTTCAATCTCTTTTAAATGAAAGATACCAGAGAGGGGCCGGGCACGGTGGCTCACACCTGTAATCCCAGCACTTTGGGAGGCCGACGTGGGCGGATCACCTGAGATCAGAAGTTCAAGACCAGTCTGCCCAACATGGTGAAACCCTGTCTCTACTAAAAATACAAAAAATTAGCTGGGTGTGGTGGCGCATGCCTGTAGTCCCAGCTACCCAGGAGGCTGAGGCATGAGAATCGCTTGAACCCGGGAAGCAGAGGTTGCAGTGAGTTGAGAATGTGCTACTGCACTCCAGCCTGGGTGACAGAGAGACTCTGTCTCAAAAATAAAAACAGAAACAGAAATAGAAACCAGAAAGGGTCCTTGTGCCACTCTGTTTTCTGTCCTTGGTCCTGAAACCAGGAGAATATCGGTTGGCTGTTTAGCGCACTGATGATTCTTTACCGGTATGGTAAAGAGGATAATTGCTCCTGGAACGTGAAAAGCGCATAAGAATTTTGATCCATATCTGTCTGTCATCTATCACGTGTCTCGTATTGCTTTATCTGCGTCTTTTCTCTCTGTGTCACCCACTTATTTTCTGAGGATAGAGCCCTGGATACTGGGTTTTAAAGTTCTTGATTGCTCTCAGCTGGTTCTGAGCACAGAGGATTCAAGGAACATTTAAGATTTGAACAAAATTGAAAAAAAAAGACCAACTCTGCTAGTCATGGCTTCTGGCCCCCCCGTTTTGGTTGGAGATGGAATGTGGGATCCTCAGCCCATGACTGTTGCTGGCTAGGCCCTTCCAAGACACATTCCACACAGCCACCTCTGCCCCAACAGCAGCCCCCTCTATGTGATGGGGTTTGTTCTCCTGCCAGGAGCACAGACAGCCTCCTCACCTCCCCAACATCCTCCGTGGGTAGCTGAGCCCATCCTCACCCATGGCCTGGAGATACGATGAATTTATCCAGCCCCCTCCCTCAACTACCAACTCCCCCCTCACCAGAGATGCCTGCCTGGGCCCTGAATTCTGAGGCTGCCGATGGCAGGCCTGTTACAGGATCACACACCAGATTCACATTACAAAGAGTGTCACAGTGGAAGAAAGGAAAGCCTGTGAGAAAAAACGGATCTCCAGTGTGGACTGATCTACTGCAAATCAGCCCAGACGCAACCACCAACTCCGCCAGAGGAAATCACAAGTCTTCCATTCTTCGGCAGCTCTTACAACTGCAAGATCCACAGGTGCCTTTGGGGGAGGTTGAGGCTTGTGCCTTAGGGGACCAGGTAGGTCCTTCCAGGAGAAGGCAGCACCAAGCCCAAGCGTCCAACGAGGCAGGTCCTTCTCCTTTCACAAGCAGCATCCATGGCTGAGTGGTGCCCCTAGCCCCCACCGCTCTGCCCTGCCTTCCTCGCTGAAGCCTCCAATGCCAATGTCACCCAGGGTGGGGCAGGAGCAGGAGGAGGCCCACACCACCATGTCAGGCCCCAACACCAAATCAGGGGCACTCCGGCTGCCCTTTAGTTCTCTCTCATTGTGCCCGACAGAAGAATCTATTTCCACTCAACCGGCATCTTCCAACTGTCCCCCAGACCCAGCCTCCATCAACTCCCATGGCACAAGCACTGCCTGTCAACCCTTCACAGAAGCTGGCAACGGGTCAGGAGCCTGAGCGGCAAAGGGAGCTCTTCTGTCACCAGGTGGTCAATGTTGCTCCCCCAGTGGGTTCTACCCGCTGCCTCACAGGCCATCTACACGGGCCGCCCACCGGGTCAGGCTCCAGCGAGCTCAAGAATGATGAAGACACATCCTGCCTTCAAGGACACAGCTCACAGAGAACAAATCTGTAAACAATGATCCCAACACGGCACATGCGACCCCACACCCCAAAACAAATCTGCACTAGGTACAGAGTTGGCGCCAAATGGCTTTCCCTACAAAATCGAAACAGCCTTGGAATGTCCTTCTTTACTAGATCAACAGATGGTTGTCACAGATGATAGATAGATAGTTGATAGAATAGACTAGATGATAGATATAATGATTGATAAACAGCTGATAGACACTGCTAGATGTGATAGACTATATATGTCCTATTGATAGATATGATAGATAATGATAGCGGATAGATACAGATGGATGATTGATAGGTAGATGACTGACAGGCAAAGATAAATTAGATAGAGATAGATGACTCATAGGTAAAGATAGATTAGATAGGCTGGGTGCAGTGGCTCATGCCTGTAATCTCCCAGCAGTTTGGGAGGCCAAGGCAGGCGGATCACCTGAGGTCAGGAGTTCAAGACCAGTCTGCCAACATGGTGAAACCCCATCCCTACTAAAAATACAAAAATCAGCCAGGTGTGGTGGCATGCACCTGTAATCACAGCTATTCGGGAAGCTGAGGCAGGAGACTTGCTTGAACCAGGAGATGGAAGTTGCAGTGAGCCGAGATCACACCACAGCACTCCAGCCTGGGCGGCAGAGCAAGACTCCGTCTCAAAGAAAAAGACGGATTAGACAGATGAATGATATAAATAGATGGTTGACAGGGGAATAGAGATGATTCATAGGTAGATGGGTGATGATACACAGAACAACTCTGGTCTCCTCTCCTCCACAGCACACTGTTGCTCCCATGCAGGTTAAAGGTCTTTTCTGAATCATGGGCTCTGATTCCTCGACCTGGTGCCATAATCCGCACAGCTGCTTCTCGGCCCTGCAGGTCTCAGCCTAGTAACAAGCCGGCCAGTCCACAAAGCTCATGGACGCGGCTCTGCTCAACTGGTGGCTGGCTGGGCTTGGGTGTGTTTCCTCACCTCTGTCTCTCTCTGAATAGCTGAGAACAGGCCCCTCCTAGCCTACACTTTCTCATCATGCAGGTGTATTTCTGGACTCACACCTTTAGACCCCACTGAGATTTCTAAAGCTCCTCTAGTGAGCAACCTGGGACATTTGTGCTCAGAGAAAGCGGCATTTTCAGATCCCCACAGCACCGAGAAGTGGGCTGGCCAATGTGGTCAGTAAGAAAGTGTGCCTTGGGACCCTCACACGGGCTGTGCACAGAAACCCCCGTGCTCTGCTCTCCTGGTGAGGCACCTCGCCCTCCTCCCAGAATCAGCTATTGGCTAACTTCATAGACCCCCCTTTTAAATAATTTGTTGTATTTTTATTTTGTTTTTAGAGACAAGGTCTCACTCTGTTGCCCAGGCTGGAGTGCAGTGGTGTGTTCATGACTCACTGCAGCCTCGAACTCCTGGGCTCAGGGGATCTTCCTGCCTCACCCTCCCAAGGAGCCAAGACCACAGGTATGAGCCACCACACGCTGCTACATTTTCCATTGTTCTGAAGAGACAGAGTCTTGCTATGTTGCCCAGCCTGGTCTTGAACCCCAGCCTCAAGCAATCTCCCACCTCAGCCTGACAAAGTGCTGGGATTACAAACCATCATTTGGCACAGAGAGGAGCAAGATTCTCATCAGTATTCACACCAAGCCAGGCAGGTTCTCACCCCTTCTGGATACATCAATGCTAGACAAAAAAGAAAAAAGGCAGTAATCTGAGGCCTTCCTGTGAGGTGCCACTAGCTTCTCTACAGGAGGCTCTCACACTGCACACCAGGAGATGAGGCCCAGAAGAGAGACCTCTCACCTCTTAACACCTCCACACAGTCCCCCCCAGGTCTGACCAGGAGTTAATTATTACTGTATGTCATGTTTCTAATGAGAAAGAGCCGGATCACCGAGGTCTGCAGTCAGCAGGGAGGGACCATGCTGGGGGCCCGGAGGCCCAGGAGGGTTCCCAAACCAGACTCGAAGTGGCCCAGCCTGGCCCCAGATCCCAACAGAGCGGCGGCCACAAAGTGCTGGTTCTCCTGGAGCTGCCAGCAGGAATTCTTCCAGTGCTCGAAGGAGATTTTTCTCTCATGTTTTCTTTGTTCTTCATCACCCCATTTAAAAAGGAATAATAAGAAAAATATTTTGTATAAAAATGAGTTTCTATTGCTCGCATTACACAAAGTTTTCTTAACACAAAGAGAAGGAAGAAAGAAGAAATAAAATGCATCCACCACATCCCATTCCTACGTCTCAACACTGTAATATTTTAACAATCCACATGAGGTCATACCATATGTATTTTTTTGATACCTGAATTTTTTCCTTCTCAGAACAACACAATTCCATCTTTACAGGCCAATACCCAGCCTGGCAGGGCTCCACCATGAGGCACATTCACCTATTTACCTGCCTCCCCCTTAGCGACTATTCGTTCCCAGACAACATAACAATTGTCCCATCACAGGGTGCAGAGGAGACAGGCTGTTTACTTAGCCTGAGCAGCTCCTCTTTCTGAGATGAGACCCCAACAGGTGACCGTGGGGGACATCTCACCCAGCCAGCTTTTCAGGGCCCTCTCTGGGGCAGCAATCACCTCCGTATCACCTTCTTGTCCCCTTCCACTCCACTCCCTCTCATAGAAGTGATGTCATTAAAGAATGGACACAGGCTGCCTCCCCTCATGGCTGCGGTCCTAGGTCCCAGGGACCCTGGAAGGCCTAGAACAAAGACAAGGACATCTGAGAGGCAGGGTGGCGTCCAAGAACAAAACCCTCCCAGCTGCTGTCTCCCCACTTACATAATTTTTATTGTGGTAAAAAACATAGGCACAAAATTTTCCATCTTAATCATTTCTAAATGCTCAACTCAGTAGTGCTAACTATGCACATTGTTACCTAACAGATCTCCAGAACTTTCTCACCTTTCCAGACTGAACTCTGTCCCAGTTAAACACTGACCCAACATTCCCCTGCCCCATTCCCTGGCACCCCATTCCACTTTCTGCTCCTGTGAATTTGACGACTCTAAGTACCTCATATCAAACAGCATTTGTCCTTTTAGGGCCGGCTTCTTTCACTCAGCATAATGTAGTCAAAGGCCACCACTGTTGTAGCACATGCCACAGTTCCCTTCCTGTTTAAGGCTGGCAAGAGACAATCAATATTGTCATCAGTTTTGGGAAGAGACAATCAATGTTGTAATCAGTTGGTCAGGACAATCAATAGTCCACTATGTGGACGGATGGACCACATCTCGCCTACCACTCATCTGTCAATGGACACGTGGGTGGCTTCTAACTTTTGGTTATTGTGAAAAATGCTGCTATGAACATGGATGTGCAAATATCTGTCCAAGTCCCTGAGTCTGGTTGTTTTAGGTATGTACCCAGAAGTGGGCATATTTTAACACTTACCTCACATAATTTCTGATCATGTGCACAAACTCTTAGAGTAATAGGCAAACATTTTGGCCTAGCTAGGAGACAAATGAGGATTTTGCTTACTTTACATGAATTGCTAGATTACTAGGTGAAAGTGGAACTGATATTCTTTGAGACCTACTAAGCATCAAGCATAAAGAGGACACAATGTGTAAGAACGGTGACCATTTGTGCTCCACGTGCAGGACTGTGCTGGGATAGTGTGGCAGTTCATCACTGTGTCCCCAGGCAGCCTTGCAAGGCAGGCATGGCCATCACCTGATCTTCAGAGGAAACCGACCATAAGCAGGAGCACACAGGCAGCACTTTTCACTGAAGCCCTTTGAGAATAGATATCAACAATGCAAGTATTACTCCTTAACTTAGAGCCAAGATATATGGTTTGCCAAAAACACATGACTAGAACACTGCATCTTGAGCAGCTTTAAAAGAAGGCAGCTGTCCTAACCTGCATCCTCCCAGCAGGATGCTGGTTAAAAAACCTAAAGCAATTCTCTCAGCTTCCTCCTCCCTGGGCAAGGCATCTCTAGAAGAAGGCAGCAGCCCCAGTAGGGGCTTCTAGATCAAACTCCCATCTCCCTGGGACAGAGCACCTGGGGAAGAGGCAGCTGTGGGCACAGCTTCAGCAGACTTAAACATTCCCACCTGCTGGCTCTGAAGACAGCAGTGGATCTTCCAGCACAGCATTCGAGCTCTGCTAAGGGGCAGACTGCCTCCTCAAGTGGGTCCCTGACCCCCATGCCTCCTGACTGGAAGACACCTCTCAGCAGGGGTCAACAGACACGACATACAGAAGAGCTCTGGCTGGCATCTGGCAGGTGCCCCCCTGGGACAAAGCTTCCACAGGAAGGAACAGGCAGCAATCTTTGCTGCTCTGCAGCCTCTACTAGTGATACAGGCAACAGGGTCTGGAGTAGACCTCCAGCACAATCTCCAGCAGACCTGCAGCAGAGGGGCCTGTTAGAAGGAAACTAACAAATAGAAAGGAATAGCATCAACATCAACCGAAGGACGTCCACAAAGAAACTTCATCCAAAACTCACCAACATCGAAGACCAAAGGTGATAAATCCACTAACATGAGGGAAAACCAGCACAAAAAGGCTGAAAATTCCAAAACCAGAACACTTCTTCTCCTCCAAAGGAACACAACTCCTCACCAGCAAGGGAAAAAACTGGATGGAGAATGAGTTTGGTGAAATGACAGAACTAGGCTTCAGAAAGTGAGTAATAACAAACTTCTCCAAGCTAAAGGAGCATGTTCTAACCCAATGCAAGGAAGCTAAGAACCTTGAAAAAAGGTGAGACGAATTGCAAACTAGAATAAAGTTTAAGAAGAATATAAATGATAACGGAGCTGAAAAACACAGCATGAGAACTTCATGAACCATACACAAGTATGAATAGCCAAATTGATCAAGTGGAAGAAAAAATATCAGTGATTGAGGATCAACTTAATGAAATAAAGTGTGAAGACAACATTAGAAAAAAAGAATGAAAAGAAACAAACAAGGCCTCCAAGGAATATGGGACTATGTGAAAAGACCAAACCTATGTTTGATTGGTGTACCTGACAGTGATGAGGAGAATGGAACCAAGTTGGAAAAGCTACTTCAGAATAATTATCCAGGAGAACTTCCCCCAACCTAGCAAGACAGCCCAACATTCAAATTCAGGAAATACAGAGAACACCACAAAGATACTCCTCGGGAAGAGCAACCCCAAGACACATAATCGTCAGATTCACCAAGGTTGAAATGAAGGGAATAATGTTAAGGGCAGCCAGAGAGAAAGGTCAGGTTACCCACAAAGGGAAGCCCATCAGACTGACAGTTGATCTCTCTGCAGAAACCCTACAAGCTAGAAGAGAGTCGGGGCCAATATTCAACATTCTTAAAGAAAAGAATTTTCAACCGAGAATTTCATACCCAGTCAAACTAAGCTTCATAAGCAAAAAAGAAATAAAATCCTTTACAGACAAGAAATGCTGAGAGATTTTGTCACCACCAGGCCTGCCTTACAAGAGCTTCTGAAGGAAACACTAAACATGGAAAGGAAAAACCAGTACCAGCCACTGCAAAAACATACCAAATTGTAAAAACCATCGACACTATAAAGAAATTGCATCAGCTAATGGGCAAAATAACTAGCTAGCGTCATAATGACAGGATCAAACTCACACATGACAATATTCACCTTAAATGTAAACAGGCTAAATGCCCAAATTAAAAGACACAGACTGGCAAATTGGATAAGGAGTCAAAACCCATCAGTGTGCTGTATTCAGGAAGCCCATCTCACAGGCAAAGACACACACAGACTCAAAATAAAGGGATGGAGGAATATTTACCAAGCAAATGGAAAGCAAAAAAAAAAAAAAAAAAAAAGCAGGGGTTGCAATCCTAGTCTCTGATAAAGCATACTTTAAACCAACAAATGTCAAAAAAGACAAAGAAAGGCATTACATAATGATAAAGGGATCAATGCAACGAGAAGAGCTAACTATCCTAAATATATATGCACCCAATACAGGAGTACCCAGATTCATAAAGCAAGTTCTTAGGGACCTACAAAGAAACTTAGACTCCCACACAATAATAGTGGGAGACTTTAACACCCCAATGTCAATATTAGACAGATCAATGAGACAAAAAATTAACAAGGATATCCAGGACTTGAACTCAGCTCTGGACCAAGCAGACCTAATAGACATCAACAGAACTCTCCACCCCAAATCCACAGAATATACATTCTTCTAAGCATCACATTGCACTTATTCTAAAATTTACCATATAATTGGAAGTAAAACACTCCTCAGCAAATGCGAAGAACAGATATCATAACAAACAGTCTCTCAGACCACAGTGCAATCAAATTAGACCTCAGGATTAAGAAATTCACTCAAAACTGCACAACTACATGGAAACTGAACAACCTGCTCCTAAATGACTACTGGGTAAATAACAAAATTAAGGCAGAAATAAAGATGTCTTTGAAACCAATGAGAACAACAACACAACATACCAGTATCTCTGGGACACAGCCAAAGCAGCGTTGAGAGGGAAATTTATAGCACTAGATGCCCACAAGAGAAAGCAGGAAAGATCTAAAATTGACACCCTAAATATCACAATCAAAAGAACTAGAGAAGCAAGAGCAAACAAATCCAAAAGCTAGTAGAAGACAAGAAATAACTAAGAGCAGAACTGAAGGAGACAGAAACACAAAAGACCCTTCAAAAAATCAATGAATCCAGAATCTAGGTTTTTGAAAAGATCCATAAAATAGATGGACCACTAGCCAGACTAATAAGAAGAAAGAGAGAAGAATCAAATAGATACAATAAAAAATATAAAGAGGATATTACCACTGATCCCACAAAAATACAAACTACCATCTGAAAATATTATAAACACCTCTATGCAAATAAACTAGAAAATCTAAAAGAAGTGGATAAATTCCTAGACAAATATATCCTCCCAAGACTAACCCAGGAAGAAGTCAAATCCCTGAATAAACAAATAACAAGTTCTGAAATGGAGGCAGTAATTAATAGCCTACCAACCAGAAAAAAACCCAGGACCAGACAGATTCACAGCTGAATTCTACCAGACGTACAAAAAGGAGTGGAACCATTCCTTCCTAAACTATTCCAAACAACAGAAAAGAGCGACTCCTCCCCTAACTTATTTTATGAGGCCAGCATCATCCTGATACCAAAACCTGACAGAGACACAACAAAAAAAGAAAATTTCAGGCCAATATCCCTGACTGAACATTGATGTGAAAATCCTCAATAAAATACTGGCAAACCAAATCCAGCAGCACATCAAAAAGATTATCCACCACAATCAAGTTGGCTTCAACCCTGGGATGCAAGGCTGTTTCAACATATGCAAATCAATAAACATAATCCATCACATAAGCAAAACCAATGACAAAAACCACATAATTATCTCAATAGATGCAGAAAAGACCTTTGATAAAATTCAACACCCCTTCATGCTAACCACTCTCAATAAACTAGGTATTGATGGAACATATCTCAAAATAATAAGAGCTATTTATGACAAACCCACAGCCAATATCATACTGAATGGGCAAAAGCTGGAAGTGTTCCCTTTGAAAATCAGCACAAGAGAAGGATGCCTCTCTCACCACTCCTATTCAACATAGTATTGGAAGTCTGGCCAGGACAATCAGGCAAGGGAAAGAAATAAATTATATTCAAATAGGAAGAGAGAAAGTCACATTGTCTCTGTTTGCAGATGACATGATTGTATATTTAGAAAACCTCATCATCTCAGCCCCAAATCTCCTTAAGCTGATAAGCAACTTCAGCAAAGTCTCAGGATACAAAATCAACGTACAAAAATCACTAGTATTCCTATACACCAATAATAGACAAACAGAGAGCCAAATCATGAGTGAACTCCCATTCACAATTGCTACAAAGAGAATAAAATACTAGGAATACAACTTACAAGGCATGTGAAGGACCTCTTCAAGGAGAACTACAAACCATTGCTCAAGGAAATAAAGAAAAAACACAAACAAATGGAAAAACATTCCATGCTCATGGATAGTAAGAATCAATATCCTGAAAATGGCCAGACTGCCCAAAGTAATTTATAGATTCAATGCTATTCTCATCAAGCTACCATTGACTTTCTTCATGGAATTAGGAAAAAAACTACTTTGAATTTCATATGGAACCAAAAAAGAGCCTATATAGCCAAGACAATCCTAAGCAAAAAGAACAAAGCTGTAGTCATCATGCTACCTGACTTCAAACTATACTACAAGGCTACAGTAACAATAACAGCATGGTACTGGTACCAAAACATATATATATAGACCAATGGAACAAAACAGAGGCCTCAAAAATAACAACACATACCTACAACCATCTGATCTTTGACAAATCTGACAAAAACAAGCAATGGGAAAAGATTCCCTATTTAATAAATGGTGTTGGGAAAACTGGCTAGCCATATGCAGAAAACTGAGACTGGACCCCTTCCTCACACCTTATACAAAAATTAACTCAAGATGGATTAAAGACTTAAATGTAAGACCTAAAGCCATAAAATCCCTAGAAGGAAATCTAGGCAATACCATTCAAGACATAAGCATAGGCAAGACTTCATGACTAAAACACCAAAAGCAATGGCAACAAGAGCAAAAATTGACAAATGGGACCTAATTAAACTAAAGAGCTTCTGCCCTAGCAAAAGAAATTATCATCACAGTGAACAGGCAGCCTACAGATTTGGAGAAAATGTTTCCAATCTATCCAGCTGACAAAGGGTTAATACCCCAGAATCTACAAATAACTTAAACAAATTTACAAGAAAAAAACAAACAACCCATCAAAAAGTGGGCAAAGGATATGAACAGACACTTCTCAAAAGAAGACATTTATGCAGCCAACAAACATCATCACTGGTCATTAGAGAAATGCAAATCAAAACCACAATGAGATACCATCTCACGTCAGTTAGAATGGCGATCATTAAAAAGTCAGGAAACAACAGATGCTAGAGAGGATGTGGAGAAACAGGAACACTTGTACCCTGTTTGTGGGGGAGTGTAAACTAGTTCAACCATTGTGGAAGACAAGAAGCTAGAACCAGAAATACCATTTGACCCAGCAATCCCATTACTGGGTATATACTCAAAGGATTATAAATCATTCTACTATAAAGACACATGCACATGTATGTTTATTGCACCTCTGTTCACAATAGCAAAGACTTGGAACCAACCCAAATGCCCATCAATGATAGACTGAATAAGAAAATGTGGCACATATACCCCATGGAATACTATGCAGCCATAAGAAAGGCTGAGTTCATGTCCTTTGCAGGGACATGGATGAAGCTGGAAACCATCATTCTCAGCAAGCTAACACAAGAACAGAAAACAGAAAACTGCATGTTCTCACTCATAAGTGGGAGCTGAACAGTTAGAACACATGGGTGCAGGAAGGGCAACATCACACAGTGGGACCTGTTGCAGGATAGGGGGCTGGGGGAGGGACAGCATTAGGAGAAATACCTAATGTAGATGATGGGTTGATGGGTACAGCCAACCACCTTGGCATGTGCATACTTATGTAACAAACCTGCACGTTCTGCACATGTATCTCAGAACTTAAAAGTATAATAATAATAAAATAAACCTAAAGCCACACAGCCTTGCCTTGAAGGGAAATTTTGCCCATATGTTACTCCTTCACATGTGACTGGGCATTGGTTGGTTAATCTGATTTTTGTAGTTCGTGCATGTCAATAAGGCTCATTTACATGTCAGAATGTGCACAGGGTCACTCTGTTAACATGGCAATAAGGGTGGGGCCTGGGAATTGGGAGCCCTGTTTCTAATCTTACTGAAGTCCTCCACCCTTGATCTTGATGAATACTTGATCAAGTCAATGAATATCAAAGATTCAGAAAGATTATGCAGATCAGGACATTACATTACATAATTCTCATAGTTCCTTGAAGCCAGAATTTCCAATGATTCTAGAAGTAATAACCCCAATAATTCTGATTACTACTTTGAGGTGTTTTTGAAAATTACAGTTTTGTAACACCTGTTGCCCCAGAAGTAAAATCTCCTCAGGTCTAAGAGATAATCCTCTGCCTGGGAAAAACCCCTGACAGCTCTTTGGGAACGGGGGCTCCTTCTGTAAAGAGGAAATGCCGCTTCTGCAGGACACCGGTGACCTTGAGCAGCTGCATGTTTTCTCACCAAATACAAGGAATTTTTTTAAAGAAAAGACCAAATGGAATTACACACTGGAAGGTTTGGGTGATATTTTGATTTTTTTAATTTTAAAGCACGTAGAAACTTTCTCTGATCAGGCATCAGCTTCCACACTGATTCAGACCTAGGCACTCTAATTGTGGCCCCCAGGGCTGGTCAGAAATGCAGAATGTTGGGTCTAACCCACCTCAGAAAATGCACTTTGACATCTAACAATCCTGTATGACTCAAAAGCACGGCACAGGTCTGTGCACAGTCCCCGTGCAAGACAAGACACTTCCTACAGGAGAGTCAAACCCTCACTGGAGGGGACCATGCCACCCCCCACGTCGCAGGGGTTCTCCTTACCTCACGTGCCCACTGCCCGTGGCCAATTGGAACACCACAATTTGGGTGAAGCTAAGCTTTGCAGCCCAGCAAGCATGGTACCCAAGAAGAGGAATGCTGAGAGGAAGCTCACTGAGGGGTGAGACACTGAGCCGCAGACCTGCCTCTCTCTCTGGTGTGAACAGATTCACAAAGAGGCCAACGAAAGCATGTCTTTTTAGATCTCATGACCTCCAAGAGAAGTCTCTGTGTTAGGAAGTGTCTGTTATAGCTGGAACTATAACAGAATGCCATAGGCTGGGTGGCCTGTAAACAATAGACATTCATGTCTCACAGCTCTGGAGGCTGTGAAGTCAGAGAGCAGGGTACCAGGAGATTCAGCATCTCACGAGGGCCTGCTTCCTGGATCATAACGGCACCTCAACCCCGTGGCCCTCACTAGGTGGAGCGGGCAAGGGAGCTCTGTGGGGGCAGCCTTATTAGTGACCTCATGAGCACGAGTCCCGTAGGAACATCTGCCCTCATGACCTTGTCACCTCCCAAAGCCCCCACCCCTAACACCAGCATGTCAGGAGCTAGGTTTCAACACATGCACTTGGGGGGGACAAACACCCAGACCAGAATGGGAAGAGGGCAAACAGCCTTACTCCTTCATCTGCCCTTTACATGAAAAATATAATCATGGAATCAACTGCGGCAACAGCAGCAGAGGAAATGCAAATCAATGCAGCAAAACCCAGGGCCTGTCAGCATTAAGACACCCACTCCATCTCCCACAAATAAACCCAGCGTTATGTTAAAGTTTCCTATTATTAATAGTCCATTTAGCACTTGAAAGCAGCAAGGCTGATTTTGCGTGAAGCCCTATGTGCTTGCTTGGGAGGCTGATACAGAGTATTGAGTGATATGGCACAAAGGCAAAGCTCTTTGAGGACCACTGGCCTTAATCATACGTGAAGCCTCGCTGTGTCAGGATTGATGACACTCCCAGGGGCACAAGCCTCAACAGAATGGGACACAACTCAGCAATCTCATGTGTGGACAATGTGAATTAACTAAACACCAAAGCCTTCATGATGTTGAGTGTGGGCACTTTAAAGACCAGAACATCTCCCCATCTGTTCCAGCATCGGTGCATGGCGGAGGCCGAGAGCACAGTGTTTCCCACAGCAAATGTTTCCTGGCCCAGGAAAACCTACGTTAGGGGGCAGCGTGTGGTCCTCCTGGTTTCAGAGAAATCAGCCATGGCCAGAGCCTTGCCCACATAGAGCCCCTCGAAGCCCTGCACCGACAAAGAAGTGAGGGGAGAAGGGTGCTTCCATCTGTTGGTGCAGTGCCACCAAAGAAGGGAGGTCCCACCTGAAACCTCACAGGGAGACTTGTTCCTTCTTCCAAGGCGTGACTGCAAGTTCACAGCTTGAGAGACTTCATCCTAAAGTGGCTTCTTGGGAAATATGAAATTGATGACACATCCCCAGCATCAATTTTGCCAACAGCCTTGTGCTTCACGTTCAAAGCAGGAAGTACCCAAGTGGAACGCAGGTATGTACGGCACATCAGTGAGAACAAAAGCATCACAAAATGCAAATCTTATTCCTGCAGCAGTTTGCAAGTTACCGTGATGTCTCATAATCTGAAGTCTGGGTGAGGCGGTGCCAAAACCCAGCTGGTGCAAACTAAAAAAAATGACCAAGCTATGAGGCCTTGGAAATGCAACTTGATTACAACAAACACTTAGCAGGGAGCTAATCACACAGCATTCAGATGCTCCCAGCCCACTCTGATGGGGGCGTTGGATGAAGGATCCTGCAACCCTCGCCGGGGACATTCAGGCGTCCTTGTCAGCTCTAGGGCACACCCTCTGCAGAGCCTCACAGGCGAGTGGCATGGCAGCACATGAGCACAGGCGTGTGAGGGGAGGAGGGTGCCCTTCCATCTAGTGCCACAGTCTCCCTCCCTTCCCCTTATCCCCTCAACTTGTGAAGAAACGAGTGAGGTCTTTGATGAGATGCCTATTTTTCAGTGAATGGTCTTTTCTATTTACAGGATCTATGCATAGCATAGATTTCTAAGATTGGGGTCATTCCTTACACCTGGATTTGTTCTCCAGTAAGTGGTTAGAACTTGGGCTCTGATGCCACAGTGCCTAGGATGTCTACAAAACACACATCATGACAGCTCCTGCATCAGGGGCTGCTAGGATGATTAAACAAGATGATATAAAGAAAGACAGCAGGGCAGCACCTACTGGGGGCACAGCCAGCTCTGGATGGGACTTAACTGTTGCCGTATGTCTTGTTAATCACAGGTCTAAAGACTGTCCCATATCTCCACATGAAGACCCACCTCATTCTTTCCAACAGCTGCAGAGCATTCTGTGATGTGAACATGATACGTTTAACCAGCCTCCTGTTTATGAAAAATCAAGTCGTTTCAAACAAGTATGATTTTATAACAAAAAGGCAGCAACGAACATGCTTATGCAAACATCTTGGCACATGCGTGCAAGTATCAAGTATGTTGGTAAGGAAAATTCCTAGAAGTGGGGATTTGGGGGGGGGGGTCACAGAATTGTACATTTTGTGATGGATACAGCCAACTGACCTGTGAGCAGCAGAGCTGACTCCCACCTCCACCACCAGGACATGAGGCTGCCAGGCACCGCCCCCGTCGCCAGCACCAGCAAGGCCAGCTATGCGGCTGCCATCCCAGTGCTCGTGAAGCATGGTGCCAACACGAAGCAGCACGGGGCTGGGCAGTTGCCAGGGAGCCAGGAGGTGGGTGCGTGCCAAGCTGTGGACCCAGGCCTCAAGCCCCTTGCCCACCCTTCATGTCCCAGGAATATGTGGCTTGACTCCTCACCTGCCACTGCCCCCACCAGCTCCATCTAGACCCTTTCCTGCAGCATGGCAGCTTCATCTAGCACATGCTTATTTAAAGCACAGGCAAGGAATGCCAGTGGTAAGGCCAGAGGGCAGGCAGCTCAGCCCGGCAGACCACAGATCCCTTCTCAGCCCAAGAAATGGCTCCGTGGCCACATCCGCCAGGAAAATGAAGGGTCACACGATGCCCCTGCTGGGAGCTAAAATGTGTGCAGATCTAGGGAAAAGATGCAAGGCTCCATCCTTCCCTTTGGTGTGCACCTGCTCTACAATGAGATTTGCATTCTCCTGCAGGGAGACCCTGCACAGGCCCTGTCCCATATAACGCCTTTACACAAACTCTGTATAAAAAGTGATCCCTGGGCAGGCATGGCCCAGGAATGCTGACACCGTGCAGAAAATCATATTGTGGAGAGAGGCAAGGATGAAGCAAACAGGGTGTAGAGGGGCTCTATAAAACTATGAGGTTCCCAGGAACACGATACAGTCCACACTGCATCGGATCTGAGTATCAGGATCCAGCTGTATTTGACTTTTAGAGCTGCAATCTATACAGGCATATTCGTGGCTACATAAACATAGATTATCAGAATGGAACTAAATATGCAGCTTTAAAATTTTACATACAACCACACCAAAGGGAACTTTACAAAATTACCTCTCATCCTGAGAGGTGAGACACAGCCAGCTCTGGGCTGTGGCTGGTCATCTCAACCCCAGGTGCCACAGGCCATCGGGATCCCACCTCTGCTGCGCACAAAGATGGATATGTCCCCAAAATAGCAGCTTTGCTCAGAATTCCAAACAGGGCCTCAGCTCAATGGTGAGAACTCTTAACTCAGACACCAAACTTCCAGTTTGGGATCTGCAGGCCTCAACGACAGTCAAAGCACCAGAAAACCCCCAGGAAGAAAGTAAGTAAAGGCATGGTAGATGCCAAGGGGCCAGGAGTCGCCCTCTGTTGCTTCATGATTCCAACTTATTTTCCACACGCAATACACAGAAACCATTTCATGCAAGCCTCCCAGGAACCCTGGAGGCAGGCACTGTTCCCGTAGTTACCCGCAGGTCTAGAGACTGTCCCACATCTCCACACACAGATCCACCTATTTCTCTCCACCAGATGCAGGATATTCTGATGAGGAAACTGAGGCACAGAGCTTCTCAGGAACTTTCTGCAGGTCACCTGACATGACGCCCACAACACTGTCCTCTAAATATTTAGGACACCTATATTTTCCTTTGTGTCAGCCATTTCCCTCTCTTTAAAAATCTCTCCCTGAGATTATGGATAATTTTGATAACTTTGAGGATCAATAAAATTACTTGTTTTATCCAGTGGCATCAGAAGTGGCAAAGCTTGGCTGGACGTGGTAGCTCACACCTGTAATCCCAGCACTTTGGGAGGCCAAGGCGGGTGGATCACCTGAAGTCAGGAGTTCAAGACGAGCCTGACCAATATGGTGAAGTTGTGTCTCTACTAAAAAAATACAAAAACTTAGCCGGGTGTGGTGGCAGGGCACGTGTAATCCTGGCTACTCGGGAGACTGAGGCAGGTGAATTGCTTAAACCCAGGAGGGGGAGGTTGCAGTGAGCCAAGATCGTACCATTGCACTCCAGCCCGGGCTACAAGAGCAAAACTCAGTCTCAAAAAAAAAAAAAAAAAAAAGCAGTGGCCAAGCTTTAGCTCCTAACAATTCCAGAAGAGACTCAGCAGCTGAGGTGACTGTAGCCTCCCGAGGATAAGCTTTGGTGAAGGAGCCCCATGGCAGGTGCTCAGCAGCCCCGGGCCAGGCATCCCACCACAAGCACTGCACAAAGATGCTCTGCATGTGACTTGGCCTTTAAAGAGCTAAGGAGCCCTGGACACTTGAGACTGGATCCTTTCTGAATTTCTGAATTTCCTCCTTTAAAGGTCTCCGAGTGGGTCTGCACCTCCATCCTGGATGTTGTTAGCGATGCTGTTTTTGCTGTTAGCCACCCTTCGTGGGGTTTGGTAATAAAAGATAGTTAAAGTTTTGTTGTTGTTGTTTTGAAACACAGTCTCACTCCATCGCCCAGGCTGGAGTGTAGTGGCAAGATCTCTGCTCACTGCAACCTCCACCTCCTGGGTTCAAGCAATTCTCCTGCCTCAGTCTCCCAAGTAGCTGGGATTATAGGCACCCACGACCACGCCCAGCTAATTTTTGTATTTTTAGTAGGGACAGGGTTTTACCACGTTGGCCAGGCTGGTCTCAAACTCCTGACCTCAGATGATCCGCCCACCTCGGCCTCCCAAAGTGCTGAGATTACAGGCGTCAGCCACCGTGCACCGCCAAAAGATTGTTAAAGTTTAAAAAAAATCAAAGAAAAGAAATAAAAGTCTCCAAAGGAGAAAAGATTTTTCATTTTCTTCATCATTTTTTCTGGAAGGGAGGAAGGTAAGGAGAACAGCTCCCTGTGCTTCTAATTTAAGTATCTATGCTTTCACAAGTCCCCATTAACACAGCTGATCATTAACAAACACTGAAACATGGGATTGATCAAACATCAGAAAAAGCCCCGTTACCTTCACAGGCCACCTGCCTGGCACACAGGTGCGTGCACTTGCAACATATTTCTGGTGTTTTTCCCATTGTTTGCTGGGCTGGAGAATTGGCCATTCTGTCACTGTGACAGGCCTGACAATGCCAGCCGTGCCTGCAATTGCATTTTCCACTCTCCAAACAGAATCTATTAGACATGATGCAAGCAGAGTTTATTTTTAGGAAGGCTTTTCATTACAATGATGTGAAATGTCAAGGCTGAGACTCCGCAGGCTCCATGCAGACCTCCGGCTCCCACTCATTAAGTTCCTGCCACGTGCTGAGCCCAGGCTGGGCCCGGGACAACACAAGTAGGTTCCCAATTAACAACCAAGTTAATTAACTGATTGGAAACACAGGGGAAAGCTGTCTTGGGAAGGGACATGGCCCTTGAGGAGCACCCAGCCTGATGGTGTACAGGCATCATGCCAAAAGGGGTACAACCAGCACAGTCGGGGGTCTTCAAGGGAAGAGAACGTCAGGCCCAGTGAGTACTGGGTGTCTGCACCCCCCCCACCTGGTGAGCACACAGAGAACCAAATGGGGTGCCCTCATCTCACCTCATCCCACCCTTCCTTGCTGACCAGGTGTGTGAGATGGGGCATGGGCCATCCCAACTCCAAGTCTGGCCTGGACACAGAACTGACCAACGTGCTAAGAACGGTCAGAAGCTGATGCTAAGACTCTTTCCTTTATTAAAAACTGTTTTGGCTGGGCGCAGTGGCTCACATCTGTAATCCCAGCACTTTGGGAGGCTGAGGTAGGCAGATCACTTGAGGTCAGGAGTTCAAGACCAGCCTGACCAACATGGAGACGGCCAACACCATCTCTACTAAAAATTTAAAAATTAGCTGGGTGTGGTGGCACACACCTGTAGTTCCAGCTACTTGACAGGCTGAGGCAGAAGAATTGCTTGAGCCTGGGAGGCGAAGGTTACAGTGAGTCAAGATTGCATCTCTTCACTCCAGCCTGGGCAACAGAGTGAGACTCTGCCTATTAATAATAGACTCTATTAATAATATTAATAATAATAACGTTTTCAATCGTATGCTTGCGGACAGTAACTAGCTCAACTTCCTCATTTCAAGGTTGGGGGAAACTGAGATACAGAGAAAGGAGACAAACTGCCCAAATTCACACACAGTATAGGGGAAGCCAAACTTTTATATGTCACTCCCAGAGGTGGTAGGAATATCACAATCTTCCTTTCAGAGTCCTTGGTTTGGAGAACGAAAAAAAAACAACTTTTAGACTAGATTTCCTTTTCTTGAACTACTGAGGAAATCTGCAGGAAAGAGTCTCTTAAATACTGGGGTAAATCATATGACCGACTTGTATTACACAAAGTTGAGATTTATAACAAATACTCTAAACAAATATTCCTGGAGTAAACAGCTTTCACCTATCACACTTTATAGAAATATTCTTTAAAATAGTGGTTTCTATTTTTTCTATTTTTCTATTTTAATTTCACAGACTAATAATCTTTTTTAAAAAATATGTAAAGTTGCCAAATCTTTATGTGTGTAACTAAAAATGTTTAAATTAAAAAATAAAAAACCTTTGCTATCATACATCTTTTAAAAATTACTAACATCAAAAATATTCATCCAGGCACAGGAGCTCACGCCTGTAATCCCAACACTTCGGGAGGCCAAGGTGGGAGGAACACTTGAGCCCAAAAGTTTCAGGACAGCCTGGTCAACATAGTGAGACTCCGTCTCTACAAAAAATATAAAAATTAAGCAGGTATGAGGGAGGGCGCCTGTGGTCCCCGCTCCTGGGAGGCTGAGGCGGGAGAATGGCTGGAGCCCAGGCATGGAGGCTATAGTGAGCTATGACCGTGTGGCCCATCTGACAATAGGAATGTGTCTCTGCAGCGTTTCCACGGGTTGACTGGGCTGGCTTGGCCCAGGTGGGCCCCCTGTGTCCATGTGCCTGCCAGGGCTGACCATACTCCCAGAGACCCTCCCGGGGTGTGAAGACGAGGAGCTCGCACATGCCGGGCTGTGGGGCCGAGGGGCCCAGTTCTCAGGATCCCGCAAGGCCCCTCACCAGGAAGACAGGATGGGGAGGCAGCAGCTCCCAGCAGCCTCGTGGGCACACTTACAGGAGCCTGGGGCGTGAGGCTTCCTGACAGGACCGCGGGGCCCGAGGCCTCCTTACAGGAAGTCAGGGCTCGAGACCACCTAACAGGAACACGGGACACGAGGCCGCCTGACAGAAACGCGGGACGCCAGGCCACCTGACAGGAACGCAGGAACGAGGTCGCCTGACAGGAACGCGGGGGCAGGAGGCCGCCTGACAGGAACGCGGGCACAAGGCCTCCTTACAGGAACTCAGGGCTCGAGACCACCTAACAGGAACGCGGGACACGAGGTCGCCTGACAGGAACGCAGGGCTCGAGACCACCTAACAGGAACGCGGGGGGCCAGGCCACCTGCCTGACAGGAACGCGGGGCGCGAGGCCGCCTGACTGACAGGAACGCGGGGCGCGAGGCCGCCTGACTCACAGGAACGCGGGCGGCACTCCCCTGCCCACCCTCAGCCCCGCGCGCTCGCTGCTCGCCCGCGGCGGACCCCAGAGCCCATGCGCTGAGGCCGCCAGGCGTTTCCTCTCCCGCGTTCCCTCCCGCGAGTCCTCCATCCGTGTTTCCCCGGGGCGGGAGCAGCCCCGAGAAGCCGCCCCCGCCCCCGCCCCAGCCCCCGGCTCCCTCAGAGCTGCAGCGCCGGGAGGAGGCCGGTCCCAGGCTCTCCGCGGAGCCGCCTCCAACCCCGCAGGCCGATCCGGGCAGCCAGGCGGGCAGCGCGCAGCCGGAGCCCGCGATTCGGGCTCCGTGTCCTTCAGGAGGCGGCTCCTTGGCCTGGGGACCTCGGAAGCGCCCGCCTCGGGCCGCGGGTCCTCGCCCAGAGCGCCCGCGTGTGAGGAACGCCCTCGGAGGCCTCCGCCCCACACGCCACCGCGCTCTGCCAACCGGGACCAGGTGCTCTGCTGAAGAAATAAACAGACACATGATGAAGACGGCGGCCAAGCGGATCAGGACAGAACCGAGCGCCCTGAGCACCCTCCCACCATCCGTCCTCGCAGGCGGACTCTGCGGCCGCTCCCACCCTCAGCTCACGCGCCTGCCCGTGTTGGGTTCTGATCCCCCGCCGGCTCCGCCACTGAAGACCCGCGCTGCGTCCCCCGTGCCCCGATGGCGCGCTAACCCGCTCTCCTACGCGCTGTCCTGGATGTTCCGCTTACCTCTTGGCCGTGGACTGTCTCGGCTGTAACATTTGTTTGCGGGTTAACGCACGCTGTTGTGGACGGTTTGCAGCGCTGAGGACCCGCCGAGAGGCCTGAGCCTGGGAGCCCCGAATCTGACCAGGCCTCCCCAGGAACTCCAAGCAGCTCATGGCTTTTGTGACTGAGACTAGAAGCATCCGTAAAAGCCCGACATTGTGGAAAGACACAAAGGTGCGTGGACCTGGAGATCTCTGGCCTTCCACGGCCCCCAAGACCACCCCTGCGGCGCAAAGCCACGCACAGGAGCCCTCCCAGCCGCCGTGGCTGCCGCGCCTGCCGCAGCCGCACCCAGCACTTCCACTAGTGCATCTTCAGTTTGTAATCCGCTCTGCTTTAGTTCCTCTTACTCTGTCTGAGGCAGGGCTTGGAATTTTCTTGTTCTTGTTTTTCCTTTTTTTTTTTTTTTAATTATGCCGTTTGTTGACACACTTCATGAAAAGCATCTATTTCTGGACAGGCGCAGTGGCTCCCACCTGTAATCCCAGCACTGTGGGAGGCCGAGGCAGGTGGATCGCCTGAAGTTAGGAGTTCCAGACCAGCCTGGTAAAACCCCATCTCTACTAAAAAAAATACAAAACTTAGCCAAGTGTGGTGTTGGGCGCCTGTAATCCCAGCTACTAGGGAGGCTGAGGCAGGAGAATCGCTTGAACCTGGGAGGCAGAGGTTGCAGTGAGCCGAGATTGCACCACTGCACTCCAGCCGGGGCAACAAAGTGAGACTCCATCAAAAAAAAAAAAAAAGCACCTATTTCTTAAGGATCCAAAAAGATAACAGCCAATTTCATACTGTTTCCATTTCTTGGCAAAAATTAGGAAACACAACAAAATAAATATCCATGGAATAAAAATGGTGCATTTATTCACTAAAGTCTCACCGCATGGAGACAAGAGTTTCCCAAGCCAAGAACAGTATGTATGGCATGGAAAATTCTCTAGAGTTATTAAGTGAATTAACCTAATGAAATTCTACTATAAGACAAGCACTAGAAATGCACTGAAAAGAGAAAGGTCCTAGTGAGCTTCTGGAGGCACAGAAGGTTCTAAAAGGCAGGGACTGTTCTAGAAGTTAGAAAAGGTTCAAGAGCTTCTGGAAAGCAGGGAAGTTTCTAGAGGGCAGGGACTCTGTCTTGCTCATGTTTGCAAGTCCAATGACTAGCACATAGTAGGTATTCAGTCACATAGTAGGTATTCAGTACAATGTTCTAAAAGAGGTTTCTCTGTCTGGCTGATAGTCTAGTTGGGTGGAAACCTGATCCTCTTCATTCACAGTGAGATAGAGGAACCTGAAAAGGATAAACATCTGAAATCCCCTCAAAATGTTTTGTTTGGTACTGGGTAGTGATGCAAACAACTGTGGGGTTAACTTGAGGCTCTAGTTATGCTACCTCCTCCAAAGATCCACTTTGCCCCCATCTGGCGGCTGAGGATTCCAGCAGCCCTGACAGCCCTGACCCACCAGGGCACTGGGCCAGCTCTGTGCTACAAAGGTAGCTCTGTCTGCTGAACCCTTTCTGGGTGCAGCCTGCTGGGTACTAACTCAAGTCTCTGAGGCATACCAGGGACCCCTGCCCGACAGCTCTCCGAGGCCTGACACCTCTGGAAAACAGTGACCCTAACTGCCACATCCCCTGCACTTCTCCTGGGTCTCTGCCCTCTGACTCGTCACTGTGATCCTTTGTGTATTTCGTACATTTTGTCCAGATCTGTTCTCAGTGGGAGGGTCATTCACTCCCTCAGTCCACCACTACTGGACACAGAAATCAGAGATCTTTGCCACTGAAATTGTTTTGCACTTTGTTCTTCAGTAGAAATGATCAAGCGGATATAGAAACAGCAGTTTCTAAATAAAGATGAGACCATAATACATATTATTCAGCCCACTTATTTTGCCAGTATAGTAAGCTTGCAAGTATGAGTTTATACTTTCTGAATGATTTACATTTTATCCCAACTAAATAAATAATTCTTACTCCATGACATTTTCTAAGCTGAAGAATAGTTGTTAACTCATTTTAAAATGTTCTTAGACTAAGAATCTAAATTTAAAAGACATGTTAGCATGATGCATGATGAATGGACAAGAGTCTTCCAAGGCACACAGTAATGTATTTTCTTCCCTCATTTTACTTTTATAATAATACTCAATAGGAATTAATGATCATCCTCTGGTACAGATGCCTCATCCGCTCATCAACATTTCTTTGTATGTCACTTAACACTTTCTACCCAGCTAAACAACTCAAGATGTTCAGAGAAATGGAGTGGGGGATGGGAAAGGGAATCTGCTTCCTAGAAATGCAGAAGACATCAACTCTGGGTGCTGATGAGCCAAGAATAGATTTTCAGATGAAGTCAAACAATTTTCAGAAAAAGATTATGTTACTTGTGAAAAGTCATTCTTTGGTATCAATTTTAAAAATAAAGAGTCAGCATAGGAGTCTTCAATCCTAGAGTAACAGAGCAAGACAGGGTCTGGAGGAGTGACCATGTCTCCTTTCTGACTGCCAGTGCTCACCAGTTTCAGGTCTCTGGGGTTCTTTCCTTGAAGACCGACCAACCAACCAAGAGCTTGGGTCTCTGTCCAGGAAGGCCAACAGCAAGTCACCGCCCATGCCTGGGTCTGAATGTCCTTATGTAGAAGTTACTTATGAATCAATGAAACTGGACCAGGGACTCTTTTCCAGCTCTGAAAGTCTATAATTGATTTATTCATTTATTCAGCAAAAATTACTGAAAATATATGTTGAGATATGACCACCCTTAGATGGTTCTAAAAATTAAGCCTGATATATGGGCTAATGCTGGAGCCCCACGAGGCCCCACAGCAAACAGCCTCTTGGGGTCTGGTGCCAGAACAGTGGGCACCCTTGTGCCATTCTCCAACTATGCTGCAGTATCCATGGGCCTGTGAAGAGACTTATGGATTAGGTGGCCCATTTTAACTAAAAGTAATCCAAAGACTTGAAAAGATTCATAGAAAGAAATCATGGATTGTTAATAACACAATTACAAAAAAATCTATACTTCCAGTGGGAGCTCTTCTTCAGACACATTTTGAAGTGGAAATCATCACAATTTAATTAGACCCATAAGAAGGCAACCAAAAAGATTAAAAATCATTCTTTGGACTTTCTCAATTATAAGTTTATGCATATTATCAGTAGTGATGAGCACTGTTCTCAGCACATATTGTGCATTGAGACAGCAAATAACCATAGTTTGAAGCTGTCCAGATTAAAGACATTTAAAAATAAGTATCTAAAATGTTATTAATCGCATTAATAAAAATTTTAGTAAATGCAAAGTTTTTGTATCTTCAGCAAAATATTTTAATCATTAGTAATGTTTATTTCTCATTCTCTTGTTTGTTTTAAATTTTTTATAGTAAACATACAATGAGTTTAGTAGAGCATATATATAACTTTAAATAAGAACACATATCTGATAAATAAATGCACATTTCTGTTGGTTGAGCCATCAGTCACTGAGACACCACCTGGTGAGCCTCAGAGAGGAGAGGCCACAAGGGGGGATTAGGCAGAAGCCTCCTGCCAGTAGGGGCCCCAAGAGCCCTGCCCAGGGCTTAGGCCTTGTTCCTAAGATTATGTGTGGGGCAGCTCTGGCAGAAGAGCGATAGGATCAGATTTTCAGTTGTGGCAATTACTCTAGCCAGACTGGAAGGTGGCATGGAAGGTACCAATACTTCTTTCTTTTAAAGTTTGTTCTGCCATAATTTAAACCAAATTCCTCGTCTCCTATATGTGAGAACTGCATGCCTGGCAGCTTCCTCCACATGCATGGGGCTGCTGGATGGGCCTTGCTGGCACACTGGGTGGGTGGCTCCGTGGAGTGTCCCACCTGCTGCAGGATGTCGAACAGCGTCCCTGTCCGCCATCCACCTAATCCCAGCAGCAGAAACACCAGGTGAGAGCCACTGATTTACACAGCAGAACTGGCCACCACCAGACTACTCTCCCTTTTCTCCTTTAGGCTGCAAATGAAAACAGACTTCCATCCTTTCTTCAAAGGACATATTTTTCTTCCCTTTTTTCATTTATTTTACACAGGAAAGTAGCATCTTTTAATAGCCTGGAAGAACTATTTCAACATTTGGAACATGCTAACAATATACCCACACATGGGTAGAATCTTTCAAAATGAGGCTTTGATTTTGGAGTTGGTACTCATTTCATCTACAATCTTTATCAAACAAGTTATCTTATGTGAAATCACCTGTAATAATCTGGGACAATCTTTTTTTTCATAGTGCTTGACTTTAAACTTACCCTGAATATCTCACTTCTTTCAGAGTGCTACGAAAAAAAATTCAATCATTAAAGAAATGTTATATATTCTTTAAAAGTACCAATTTAGACCAAACATGTCACTTTTTAGCATTTACTATTGGCTGATATTGTCGACAGTGTAGTTGGCTAGCCACCGCCCGCCCCCCCCACCTAAGATGGGTTTTACTTTTTACTGCAGCCTCAAACTCCTGGGCTCCAGTGATCCTCCTGTCTCAGCCTTCCGAGTAGCTAAGACCACAGGCATGTGCCACCAGGCCCAGCTAACTTTCCACATTTTTTTTTGTAGAGACAGAGTTGACCCATGTGGCCCCAGCTGGTCTCAAACTCCTGGCCTCAGTGGATCCTCCCACCTCAGCCTCCCAAAGTGCTTGGATTACAGGCGTGAGCCACCGCAACCAGCCAGGTTTTACATCTACATGTCACCCCCCTCAGAATCTGTGGAGGATAAAAGAGGCATATCTACATAAGTATCCAAATTTTTAGCACAATTACACCTTTGTATTTTCTCAGAACGGCACTAAATCAACACATCTCTTGAGGACTACATCTTACTTCCCAAGAGACAAAATAGGTATAACCAAAAATAATTTCAGTATTACTAAAAATTACAACAAAAATTAAAAAATGAGTATTGTTTTATAGAAAACTAAGCCAAGAATCTAATCTTTATTCTTAAAAATATTTCCACTTACAAACGTTTCCTTTTTCAAGTGTCCAAAATGCTTCCTTCTTCTTAAACTCACAGCAATGAAAACTCATATAAAAAACGTTCTCTGAGTTTGCAACACCCGCATTCCATGTGCCGTCACGACTTTCTCCTCGGGAAGAGCCTGCCTCTTACCCAAACAAGCAGGCGGCAGGAGCTCCCAGGTCTGGGGTGAGGCATGTCCCCTGGTGTGGTCACTCAGAGCTGTGTGTCTGCAAACACACCGAGTCACTCACAGCCAGGCACTGCTGGCCTGGGACACCTGCACAGTGACCCTGCCAGGCTCGTGCAGAAGAAGCCATTTTCAGGCCACACTGGTTCTACAAGAACAAACATCTCGGTAAAGTTCTTCTGACATCAGTTTCTCTATTCCACACAACTCTGTCTCAAAGCCTTTTTAAAGCACATTATTCCAGGAACAGGTGTGAGCCAGAAAAAGGGCTGAAACATGAGGGGCCCTCTTAGAACATGCCCCAGAACTCATGGCCTGTACCACCAGGGCTTTCCACAGGGATGCAGGGGCTGCTGAGGAACCTCCCACCAGCACCTCTGCCTACCCCTCCCACAGAGGCCTCCAGGGAGTAACGTGCTGCTGATCTGAGTGAATATAAGGAACAGGCAACACCACAAAGGTCCCACAGCAGCACAGCAAGGGGGAGCCATGGCTGACAGCCAGTGGTCAAGACAGAGGTTCTGGAGCAAGATGGAAATGCACAGGTATCTGGCTCCCAACCCTGCCAACTGCCACAACCAGCATGGGGTCTAAACAACACTGAGGGCTCCCAACCATCCCCCGACTGCCACAGACAGCATGGGGCCTACACAACACAGAGAGCTCCCAACCCTCCCCCGACTGCCACAAACAGCATGAGGTCTACACAACACAGAGAGCTCCCAACCCTCCCCGACTGCCACAAACAGCATGGGGTCTACACAACACTGAGGGCTCCCAACCCTCCCCAACTGCCACAAACAGCATGGGGTCTACACAACACTGAGGGCTCCCAACCACCCCCGACTGCCACAAACAGCATGAGGTCTACACAACAGTGAGGGCTCCCAACCCTGCCGACTGCCACAAACAGCATGGGGTCTACACAACACTGAGGGCTCCCAACCCTGCCAACTGCCACAAACAGCATGGGGTCTACACAACACTGAGGGCTCCCAACCCTGCCGACTGCCACAAACAGCATGGGGTCTACACAACACTGAGGGCTCCCAACCCTGCGGACTGCCACAAACAGCATAGGGTCTACACAACACTGAGGGCTCCCAACCCTCCCTGACTGCCACAAACAGCATGGGGTCTACACAACAGTGAGGGCTCCCAACCCTCCCGGACTGCCACAAACAGCATGAGGTCTACACAACACTGAGGGCTCCCAACCCTCCCCGACTGCCACAAACAGCATGGGGTCCATACAACACAGAGGGCTCCCAGCCCTGCCAGATGCCACACACAGCTTGGGGCCTAAACAACACTGAAGGCTCCTAAGAAAGTCCAAACAGCAAAGTGAATGCTCACCTTGTCTTCATTTCTTCTAAGAGGAAGACTGTTGTAATCTGATAAGAGACAGATAAAGGATGGGACATGACCCCAGGAATGGGGTCCACCAGAGCCAAGGATCCCCAAGTATGGGATGTGACAACAGGGACAAGGTCCATCCAGAGCCCACGGGTCTCCCCCTTGGGAATCTGACACAACCCTAAGTGGGTAGAGTAAGGGAAAGGGCCCTGTGCAAACTTTGAAGAGTGCACTGGGCCCTGACACAGACCCTGCACTGCCAGGCCACCTCCCTCTCCCCTTGCCTTCCCCAGAAGCCAGGAAGATAGACAGAGCAAGACTGCCCACCCTTACCCTGCAGGCCAGAGGGCAAAGCAAGCCAGCCAGACACTCACCTCACTTCAGAAGAGCAAAGGGAACAAAACCCACCCGGCAAGTTCATTGACAAGACCAAACTTCAGGCACTTAAAACAGTGCAACCTAGACAAGCCAAGTATACTAAAAAACGTGCTCTGAATTTTGCATTTATCAAACATTACACAATAAAACATTTTAAAAGAAAGTGTTTAGCATATCTAAAAAAGGGTATGACTATCTCTTTTTATACTTTCTACTCAAACTTGTAAGAAATTTGTATGAATACTATTTAAGTCTTTTTTTTTTTAGATTCTAGGGCTGGGCATGGTTGCTCATGCCTATAATCTCTGCACTTTGGGAGGCCAAGGAAGGAGGATCACTTGAGTCCAGGAGTTCATGACCAGCCTGGGAAACAGCAAGACTCTGTCTCTACAAAGAATTAAAAAATTAGGCATGGTGGCACATACCTGTAGTATCAGCTACTCAGGACTCTGAGCAGGGAGGAACACTTGAGCCAAGGAGTTCAGGGCTACAGTGAACTATGACTGTGCCACTGCACTCCAGTCTGGGCTACAGAGCCAGACCCTGTCTCTGTAAAAAAAAAAAAAATCATAGATTCAAGGGGTACATGTATGTGCAGGTTTGTCACATGGGTGTATTGAGTGATACTGATGGTTGGGTTTGTAATGATCCTGTCACCCAAATAAGGAACACAGTACTTGATAAATGTAAATTTTTTGACCCTTGGCTCCTTTCTCCCCTCTCCTCTTTAGTGTCTATTGCTCCCTTAAGTCCCACTTCTTTTTTATTTTATTTTGTTGTTGTTGTTGTTGTTAAGACAGAGTCTCCCTCTGTTACCCAGGCTGGAGTGCACTGGCACAATCTCGGTTCACTGAAGCCTGCATCTTCCAGGTTCAAGCAATTCTCTTGTCTCAGCCCCTCAAGCCAAGTAGCTAGGATTACAGGCACCTGCCACTACATCCAGCTAATTTTTGTATTATTAGTAGAGATGGGGTTTCACCATGATGGCCAGGCTGGTCTCAAACCCCTGACCTCAGATGATCTGCCCACCTCGGCCTCCCAAAGTGCTGAGCTTATAGGCGTGAGCCACCGTGCACTGCCAAAAGATTGTTAAAGTTTAAACAAATCAAATAAAAGTCTCCAAAGGAAAAAAGACTTTTCATTTCTTCATCATTTTCTTCATCATTCAGTACAGTCATTTAATTTGTGCTCTTGAAACATATCCACATATTCCCCACCATATTTGCAGAAATCAACTGCAGTTTCTGACTCTGCTAGAATACTCTTTCCATTTAAGTGAAAAAGCCCAATTTATGTTACCTTAACTGATCATAATTTCATATTGGCTAGTGCATAGAATCAAGGACCAGACAGCATAACAAAGCAGGCACCTGGATGCTGCAAGGCTTCCGCCACAAGAATGGATGCCACTTATCTCAACCTTGGCCTGTTTTCAGGCAAAGCAGAGAAAGAGATTCAAGAACTCTAGGTAAAAGAGGAACAAAATGGATTCGAGGTGGGAAGTCATCAGACAGCAGCTCCTGCCACTGCTTCGCCCACGTCTCCATCCCCTGCCTCCAGCTAAGAAATGGAGCTTGTGCTGGTGTGCACAGCTGGATCTGCTAGAAGAGCGGCTATTTCAGAGAATGTACACATTGTGGGGTCAGCTTCAAATTGTACCACAGGTTAACTGCTGCTTTGAGCTGGATTAAAATCACGGCTCAAAATGGAAAAAGCATCAGCCTCCAATTGCCAATTTTATTAGCTGTTCCATCCATTTACAAGTTGAATGTATTTCACAGTTGGAACCAGAATTCACCTGTGCGATTAATATGAAGTCCTTTTCCTTTGGAAACCAGGTCAGCCTTCCTTCTGAAAATTCCTTCCACCAAACAAACCATTTCTAAATAGACCTTTGTGCTGTATACAGAATACTACATCAGAAACCTTTTCAAAATGAGCTTTCAGAACTGCCTGATGACAGAGTACCCGTGTCACATGACAGAAACTTCTACTCTTTCCTCCCCACCAGCATAGTTCAGAAAAGAATAGGGACTCCCTGAACCACCTCTCTGCCTACTTGCCACTCTAAACATCGAACCTAAACAGAAGCTACTCTTAAAATTTTCTTAGGAAAGTAATCCCTCTCTCATCCCCTATTCTGAAGTGGGTTTTTGTTAGGACAAGTCTGAGGTGAGAGCTCGCTTCTCTGGTGTTTGTGTCGCCCCATTTTTAAAAGCCTGACAGAAGCCCAACAACCATTCTGAACATAAAATTTTTACGGACATATCAAGTAGTGAAGCCTCCTGGAGGTATTTTCATTCCCTGCTATTATGGGAAGGCCAAAAGTCTCCAACAATAAGTCATCCATTTCCAAACATCAAAATTCCTTCAGAGAGGCATACCAAATATTTGAATCTGACACCCAAAACAAAACCCAACTCAGAAAATCAATCCCCTGCTGGTGCCAAAGAGCACTTTAAAATCTCCACGGTGTGAGGTCAAGAAGCTCCTAAGAGAAAGACAGTTTGACAAGTGAAATGATCCCCACTCCTGTAAGAACAAGACAGGTATCCTTGTTCTATGGAGCCAGAGACAGATTCTGACAGCACGTAGAATCCTCGGCCCATCCTGGGATGACCAGTGACAGAGAAAGGAGGCTCCAGAGACCTAGGACCCCATCCCAGTGCCATTATCTAGCCACCGGGTGTCCCATAGTACATTCCTTAATCACTCCAAGCCTCAGTCTTTCTATCTTTAAACTGAAGACAGAAATACCTATACAGGTTATTCTGGGGAATACATGTCAGTGCACATGGAAGGCTCAGGGGTTCAAGAGTTGAGGGTATCCAGAGGCACAGGGATAGGAGAGGCTGTCGCTGTGAGAGAGCACACTGGGAAATTTTGGGAGTGATGGAATGACACATATCCTGACAGAGGAGGTGGCCACCTGAATCTATATGTAACACAGTACACAAAAAGAGAAAACTCCATTTTACTTTATGATAATTTAAAATTAAATTTTAAAAAGAAAGCTCCACAATCTGTTTTGTAACTATTAGTTCATCCCCTGTCACCTGCCATGGCCTTGAATCAACCCTCACAAGAGACAGTCCTAGTCCTGGTGCTACCTAGGGAATGTCCTTGGTTTTTGGTTTTCTGAATCCCAGTTAGGACTATTGGAGGGAACAGACAAAAACAGAGGAAGTGAAATGCCCTCTTACCACCTCCAGAGATGAGAGTTAACACCAGTAACTGTCACCAAACACTCATCATCTCTCTTGTTTATGTTACACACACAGAGGCCATTAAAGACAAATGCACCTCAAAAGTCCGAGGGCCAGTTTTCCAGCTGCCTGCAAGAGCCACCCACTTAACAGCCTCATGAGGCAGGCTGACAAACAAAAAAGGTATTTTAAATGTGCAGAGCAGGTGTTTCCAAGGCAGCCTCACCCGTTTTTACTTCCTCTTACAGATATTTAAACAGTGGCTGTGGCAGAGTGGTTAAGAGATAACAGGAATTAAAAAAAAAACGTCCTTCCTTCAACACACTCTGCTTTCACACTGCTTCCAAGCAGCAGAAAAGTGGATTGACTGTTTTCTGCTTCTCAGGTTTTCTGGCCTTCTATCAACTAAAATTTAAAAAATAAGTCCAGCTGGGTCTACATTTATGAAGGTCAATTTAGACTAATGTGGAAAGAGCTGCCAGGTGCTTTTACGTGGTGTGGAGGGTTATCTGCCGTGAATTCAGCTGTTTGCTTTCTCTGAGAAGTGGAACATCTTGTCAGAAAAGATAAGAGAGATTCTTAGTTAGCCAAGGCTCATCTGGCCTTTGTCTCTTGGGATTCAGCTGGATGAAAACCCTTTCTGCCATTTCTTAAACTTTTTCTTCACCTCTCCAGGCACAAAGAATCCTTAAAACTGGCCAGGCACAGTGGCTATGCATGTAATCCCAGTACTTTGAGGACCCAAAGCAGGAGAATCACTTAAGGCAGGAGTTCAAGACCAGCCTGGGCAACACAGCAAGACCCCATGTCTTAAAAAAAAAAAAAAGTATCCATTTAAAAAAATTTCGATATTTCCTTTTTTACTTATCATATTTATTTATGAACCCAAACTAAGACAAAACTTTTTTTTAATTAGCCTGGTGCAGAGGTGTGTACCTGCAGTCCCAGCTATTCAGGAGGCTAACACAGGTGGATTGCTTGAGCCTAGGAGTTCAAGGCTGCAGTGAACCATGGCTGCACCACTGTACTCCAGCCTGGGTGACAGAGTGAGACTCCATGTCAAAAAAAAAAAAAAACCCTTAAACTAGTAATATTTGTACATACCCAGGCATATCTTAGATATCTGTCACCCAACGCCAGAGAGCTATTATTAGTTTGGGCCACATTTGGCTACAAACACTTTTTCATAAGGAAACAGAAATTCTAAGGTAACCCTCCAAGAGGCAGTGGTCACCGCTCACCCACAAAACCAGGTGCACTGAGTGGAACTTTCTTAATGAGACCACGTCTGATGACAGCTTAGCTGACCCCCTGTCTCTCCTTGAGGCTTCCCTCCTCTTCCTAGTCCCATAGTCTGCACTTTCAAAATCTAAAGAAAAGTAGATGAGTAACTGCATCCAAAAATTAGGTAACATCGCATGAGCACTAGGACAAAACAAACCCAGAATGCAGAAATGATTGTCACATAAAAGAATCAATGTTATCACAGAGTTTATCAGAAGATGGGGCCTTGGGCTGCATATCACACCACCACCCAACCTCAGTCCCATGTACCCTGTGCCTCCCGTGTACTCTGTGCCGACAGTCCTATTCTTCACAGGAAGCTGGAGACGCAACATGTGTACACATTTCACGGCACACAGAGATTCCTACTGCCTCCCTGGCAGGCACCACTGACCTTGATCACCAGGTACAAAAACAAATCAACTTCGAAGAAAAGCTGCCAGATGCTGAAATGCACAGCTAAGCTCAGCACTGAGAAGAGTCATTTTAAAAGCTCTTCCATCCCCTGCCCATCCCTTCCGAGCCTGACACCCCACATCCCACTTCCTGAATCTAGCTTCATGGGTGAGCCCATTGTCTGGCACCTCCTTCTATCAGAAGCCTAGAATTTACAATGGACCCCATTCCTCCTCCCCAGAACAGCAGGAGGACCCCCTCCTGTTCCTCCTCCCCCATTCCTCCTCCCCTTAGGCTGATGGAGACTGAGCAGGAGAGGCAGGGAACAACAGGCAGAGAAGCTCACAGATGTGCAAGGCACAGGGCTCTTCTTGGGGGAAGGGGCAGGTTGCTCATTACCATCCAACCAATTGGAATCAAAGGCTCCGGACCCCAAGAAGTAAAGATAGATTTGTGCTCTTGTGGCAGTAAGGATCCTTTGATTTAAAAATAAACAATCACGCCATCTCCTTCACAAAGCCAGCAGAGTCCTGCTCTCATAGCTCTGCCTCTCAGCTCCGTGTGGGCTCCCTGGTGAATGAAAAGTCTGTGTAGGCAAATCGGAAGGCCAAAACAAAGGAGCAAAATGAACAATCTCCCGTCTTCACAGCCAGGTGCGCCCACTGGTTGTGAATCTGGATTCTCCAAGCAAAATCTGCATGACAGGCTATCATTGGCAAATGGAAGTTGTGCTTCTTTAGCAAAAGGAAGTGGGGCCTTTATAAACTGCCCCCTAAACATAGGGGCGACCTGAGCAGGTTCACAAGTCAGCTTCCATGTAACTGAAGAACAGCTTAAAGCCCTTAACAAGGGCTTATGTTGAAGTTAAACTTAAGGAAAAAGCACTGACACCTGCACAAAGGATGCCCTGAAATCACAGAGAAAGGCGGGCGGGTGGGGGGAGGAAAACTCAAAGACTCAGCATATGGAAAAGACCATCAGGCTGTCCGAACAGCCCTGCCTCACACAGCAATGTTATTTTGGCTACAAGCAAAGCTGAATCGTGTTACTAGAAAGGGTGCCATGTTCCGGTGTTCAGCTTCGATAATGGTCTCACAGATAATTAATGCCATAAGAGAGCCCTTCTGACCAGAAAGGAACAGGCAGAGTGGGTGATGGGAGGACAGGAAACTAAATTAGGGGAAAAGAGTGTCCTTTGAGGAGAGGAAGCAGTGAGACTTCCACTAGCACGGGGTGCTGCCAACAGCTGTTCTGGAAATAAGTCAGCATCATGGAGTGCGGCTCAACGCCATGAAAACAAACTCAAAGACGGTAGTTATCGACCCTGGGTCTCATCAAGAGCTCCCTCACTGTCTATATGAGAAGAGCTCCTTGCTCGAGTCAAGGCGTCCCATATAAAAACAATTGGTCTTTAGGTCTCGTTAACATCAACCTCCAGTTCTAAACTACAAGGCTTTTTGATGTAACAGAGGAGCAAAAACTTGGATCTCCTTGAACCACATGTGATCTGGAGGCCTCAACTGAAGTTCAATGTTAACAGGTAAATAAATAGATTACAAATGGCACAGCTGGGCCAGATTTAAGGTCGCTTTGTCCATCCATAATTGAGCGTCATTATTTGGAAGAATGTAGTTGGTGTGTCCACTGCCAAAAAAGATCCAGACAGAAGAGAAAGAACACTGGCGGGACCTGTGTGCCATAGGTAAGCAAGCTTCTGCCTGCATTCTCCATGGACTGTATTCTGACAAAATGGCAGCAATACTGAGTGAAGATGGTACACGGTGGAGGAAACACAGGCAGCTCACACGTGGCCACATTCTGCACCAAGGTGGCTCCTACGATGGGAAGACCACGTACACATCTCACTCTGTCTGTACTGCCAGGGTGGTTTCCAATTACATAAGAATGTAGGTGATGCCTTTCACCTGGAGCCCTCAAAACAATTCTAACCATGTCTGCATCCTTAATGTTTTCCTACAAAAGGAGTGTGTCTGGAAGTCTCCTATGACAGAGCCTTCCGTTGTCAGTGACACCGTGATCAGAGCCGAGGGAAACATGGCGCCAGTTTTAATTATATGAGTCAACTTTGCTGGCAGCCAAAATAACACTGCTACATGAGGCATGATCATTCAGCTTAGCAGCTTTCCTCTCTTCATGCATTTCCATCTTTGGGTTTTCCTTTGCTCCCTCTCTCAGCTACCCCCCCATCTTTCTGACTTTCTCTGTGATTTTCAAAGAATGCTGTTAACTGGCCATTGCAATAGCAAGGAAAGCAGTTAAGAACCAGCTCACACCGTAATAACCCACCTTCCCTGGGATGCTTGACGCCCATGTGTGCTTCATGTGTAGGTGAAGGGTAGCATTTGGCCTCAGAGCAAAGGACTCTCCCATGAGGTGACTGGCCAGGTCAAGCCAGATGGAGGAAGGGATACAACCCCAGCAAGAGCGGACTGGTGCACAGCTTGGCCTTCTTTGCTGATTTGGGGCAAGGCACCAGCAGGAGCCAGAGTGAACAAGGCGCCCAAGCCTCCCATGCAGGACTCACTCGTGCTCCAGCATGGAAGGGTGAGGGCTTCACCCGGGCCCTGGGGTCACAGTGACTGGGCAACATCCGAGAGGTACGGGACCAGCACACCACACTCCCCCACCCAGGACTCCAAGGCAGGTGGGCAAGAACCTCCTTTCCCAGCGCCTGTGCTCCCTCTAACAGAGACAAGCAGGTTAGGGAGTGTGAGGAGATAGCACAGCAAGGGAGGAATTCAGGGGACTCTGGCTTGAGGGAGGGGAGCGTCAACCCAGGAGACTATGCCAAGACACCTGGCTCTCCGCAGTTTTTGTTTATTTGGGATTTTGACGATAAAGCACTACTGGGGACCAGATGGGCCTAGAAGCCAGGAGGAAGGTGCCAGAGCCCAGCCGCGCTGAGGTGGGTGCAGGCGGCCATGGGCAGCGGAAAAGGACCCCCTCCGCCCCCGGCTGCCTGCATTTGCTTCTGCGCCCCGTGGACACCGATTATCCTAACCTGTCATGTGTAATTCTGGCCCTGAAGTCGCCTGGAAACATTGGCTTTATGGTAAATCTTCTTAATAAACAAGATTAGCAGGGAAGGAGGTGCCGGGGACTGGAGGTTTTACAGGTTTAAAACAGGGGGCGTCCGCCTGGGAAAGGAGAGGCTTCCAATCCCTCGCTGCCATGAAGCTGCCGCCCTCCCTTTCCTCCCGCGGCTGCCACGGAGGAAAAATGTCCTCTGATTTCCGCGGCGCTGCCCGCGGGGCCTGTAGGAAACCCAGGTAGAAGCGGGTGCATTGGGACACCCACGGCCCGGCCCCTGGCGGCACGTACGGCGCGAACACGAGCGGGGGGCGCACCCACGCCGAACCAGGGCCGCGCGCTCCGGGGCCAGGGGAGCGCCGAGTGGCGGGGCCGGGGCGCGAGGCCCACGAGCCGGGAGAGGGGCAGGAGGCGGCGCTGGGGAGGAAACTGAGGCAGGGGCGGGAGACGTGCTCCGAGTCCAGAGTGAGGCAGGAGAAGCTCGCAACCCGCGGCCGAGGGGTTGCGACCCAAAGCTGGGGGTGGCGCGCTGGAACCCCGAGACCCCCGGAGCCCCATACACGCTCGCCAAGGCGCGCCCCCACTAACTCGCTGAGGCGCCCCTCCTCCCGCCCCCTCACACACCGAGGCGCCCCTCTCCCCGACCCCCACTAGTTCATTGAGGTGCCCCTCCCCCACGCCTCCAACCTACTCATTAGGAAGCCCTCCCGCGGCCCCTCATTAAGGCGCCCTCCCCCAGAACCCCTCACTCTGAGGCGCCCCTCCCCCTCGCCCCACTCATTTATTGAGGCGCTCTCCCTGCTTACCCCCTCGCCCAGAGCCGCCCTTCCCCAACCCCCTCACTGAGGCGCCCATCCCCCCGAATCACTCACTGAGGCGCCCCTCCTCCCAACCCCCTCACTGAGGCGCCCATCCCCCGAACCCCTCACTGAGGCTCTCCTCCTCCAACCCCCCTCACTGAGGCGCCCTCTCACAACGCCCCGACTCATTCATTGAGGCGCCCCTCCCTCACGCCCCCACTCCCTGAGGCGCCCCTCCCCCACGCCCCTCACTCGCCCAGGCGCCCCGGGAGCTGCCGGCCGCGGGGGGACGGACGCGGGGGCGGCAGGCAGGGCGCGCGGCGGCAGCAGCAGCAGCAACAGCAGCAGCAGAGGGAGCGGCGGCCCCGATCCCCGCGGCCTGGCCGGCGGCGCTCAGTCAGTCCATGGTCGCGCGGGAGGCGGCGGGAGGCGGCTGAGCCCGGGCCCTGCGAGGCGCGCGCCGCCAGCTCCTCCCGCCGCGCGTCTCGCCGCGCCTCTCGCGCTCCTGCGGCGGCGCCCGACCGAGCTTCAGCACCGGACAGCGCCCGGCCCCGCCCAGGCCCCGCCCCCACCGACAGGCCCCGCCCCAGGCGCGCTGGCGCCCTCAGGCCACGCCCCTGTCACGCCCCCGCCCCTCGGCCACGCCCCCGCCTCTCCGGCTTCCTCCCTTCCCCACTCGCGGGCGCGCGGCCCCGCGCCCCACGCCCGGCCCTGGCCTGCCCCTGGCCCCGGCTCGCGTCCCTCCCCTCTCGGAACGCCCGTCCGCCCGTGCGTCCCCTCCCACCTGCCTCCCCGCGCCGGGCCCTCGGATCCCTCCCCGCCCGGCCTGGTGCTGGGGGTCGGCACTGTTCTGCCGGGCCCACTGGGGGCCTGAGCCGCTCCCTAGGCCCGGAATGAAAGGCCGAACCTGCTCAGCTCAGGACCTGCGCAGGCGGCCTCTATCCGCGGGGCCCCACGCGCGTCCACGACCACGAGGGCTGGGGCGCTTGAAGTGTGGTGGGCGCCACTGAGACTTCCAATTAACGCTTTGCCCGTTTATTTAGATTAGACGTAACGGGCAACTTGTCGCCTCGCATCGGGCTGCGCCGAGGTGGACAGAGTCGAACTCCCCTGTAGCGAGGGCGGCGCCGGACCGGTCCCAGGATAGCTCCTGGAGGGCCTGGGTGTGGGGCTGGGGCCGGGCGGGGTGTGGGCAGAGCAGGGGTGAGGCCTCCTGCAGGGCTGCTCTCCTCACCGCCGTCCCGCCCGGGCTCCTGGGGGACATCGCGTGTCCTCCTCAGGAGATGGTGCCACTTCCACGAGGTCCTAAGACAAACGGGGCCAGTAGGGGCCTCTGGATGGGAGGCGACCTGCAGCGTCACCACAGTCCGCCTACCTCACACCCTGCCGTCTCCCGGGTCTCTGTCCCGGTGACCCCACCTGGGCCTCCAACCTTCCCACCTGCTTCTACCTAGAGTTGAGAGGCCTGAGCCCTCCCCGCGGACCTTCCTCGAGGTTCTCATTCCAAGGGCACCTGCTTGGCGCCCTGTTGGTTTTCTCCTCCCTGCTGGTCCTGCACGGCCATGCCTTCCGCGTCCCTTAGCCTGGGCAAGGCTGGCACCTGTGGACGGTGAATGGAGGTTTGGGTGGCAGCGAGGGCATTCCATCATAGCCCAGCCATCTGCATTCAGAGTTGGATATTGGGGCTGACTGTCCTAAGTCCCCTCCTCACAGACACCTCTATCCTCAGACCCCATCATCTCCTTGCTGGGGCCCCTCACCCTCCTATCCTTCTAGAAAGCAGCTCCCCTTCCTCTTTGTCGCAGCCCTCCTTCAGCCACCTGTGCCCGGAGTGGGTGGTGGGTGGGCATGTTATCCTTCACACCCAGACCCCCAAGGGACCATCTCCCCATAGAAAGCGCTGTAGCACAGAGGTTATGGCAGCTCCCAGGCAGCCCTTTCCTCCTCAAAGTCAGGCCGGGATCCTACAAAGACCGCCACTGGTTAGGAAAAGGATGGCAGCGGGGCTGGGGAATGGGGCTGCTTTGACTCATTATTTTCAGTACCCTGGATTCTAGTAACACAGCAGCAGCTCTCCTCAAAATAAATGCGACTGCCCAGCAAAATCCATCCAGGAAATAGGCTGTGAGCCCATGGTACTCACTGAACTACAGCACCCCACAATCCACAGTGCGCACACAGGGCACACCCCAAATGTGGGCTTGGTGGTGATACAGTTTGGACATTTGCCCCCCCACCCCCAAATATCTTGTTGAAATGTAATCCGCAGTGTTGGAGTTGGAGGTGGGGCCTGATGGGAGGTGATTGCATCATGGTGCGGACTCCTCATGAATGGCTAGAGCCCCTCCCCTTGGTGATGAGTGAGCTCCCTGACTCCCTGTTCTCAGGAGATCTGGTCATTTAAAGGCATGTGATACCTCCCCTAACTCTCTCCCTCTCCCTCCATTCCTCTCTCCCTCCCTCCCCCTCTCCCTCTGTTTCTTCCCCTCTCCCTCTCTCTCCCTCCCTCCCTCTCTCCCTCCCTCCCTCTCTCCCTCTGTCTCTTTCCCTTTTACTCTCTCCCTCCTTCCTTACTTCTCTCCCCTCTCTCTCCCTCCCTTCCTCTCTCCCTCTCCCTCCCTCTTTCCCTCTCCCCTCCCTCCTTCCCTCTCCTTCCCTCCTTCCCTCTCTCCCTCTCTCTCCCTCCCTCCTTCCCTCTCTCCCTCCTTCCCTCTCTCTCCCTCTTTCCTTCTCCCTCTCTCTCCTTCCTCCTCTTCCTCTTTGCTCCCTCCCCTCCCTCTCCCCTCCCCCTCTCTGTCCGTCTCTCTCTCCCTCTCTCTTTCCCCTCCTCCTCCTTCTCCCCATCCCTCCCTCTCTCTGTCCCTCTCTCCCTCACCCCCCTCCCTCCCTCTCTGTCCCTCTCTCCCTCACCCCCTCCCCTCCCTCCCCCTCTCTGTCTCTCCCTCTCTCTCTCCCTCCGTCTCTCCCATCCTCACTATGTGACATGCCTGCTCTCCCTTTGCCTTCTGCCATGATCAGAAGCTCCCTGAGGCCTCCCCAGAAGCAGATGCCACCACGCTTCCTGTACAGCAAATTAAGCCTCCTTTTTTTTACAAATTACCCAGCTTGGGTATCTCTTTATAGCCATGAGAGAATGGCCTCACACAGGTGGTGAGAGAAGTCCATGTGGGGGTGTCGTGGAGGCTGGGCAGAGCGGCACCACCGGTGCATCCTGGAGGTCCTGAGCCATCTGACTATGGAGTCAGTGACAGGAACAGCAAGGGGAAAGAAAGGGTCAGAATGAGCCCGCAGAAGGGAGAGCCTCTTCTGACAGGTCCGTGAGGTGATTTGGATGCACACGGGCGGGACATGGGATTCTCTTCAGTGAAACTACTTTGTGAGGCTGAGAAACCTGCTCTTGAATGGCCTTACCACTGGCTCTCTGGTACAGATGGGGGTTTGCGGAACCAAGTGCTCCTGAATGAGGACGACCTGGAGATGTCGGATGTAGAGTCACCGAGTTTACAGTCCGGGAGAGGCAGCTCCCAAGACCAAGGCCCTGCGATTCCCAGAGGCCGTGGGACTGCTGCACCTTGGCATGAACGCTGGGCATGGAGAAGGACCCTGCAGGGTCTGGAGCTACATCCTGGAGGACTGTGTATCCTGGGAGGTGCCTGGGCTTGTTTGTACTTCCATTGTTTGACTTGCTGCTTGCTTATTGGTAGTTTCCTGAACAAGGTCCTGTTTCACCCCAAGCGCCCTGAACTTCAGGAGCTGACTGTGTCAAAGCAGGACTGAACACAAAGAAAAAGCCCTAAGAAAAGGGAAAGTGAAAACCAGAGGAATCACAACAAAAAGCACCTGGAGAAGCACAGCACCTCCAAGAGCGCAGCACAGCGTGGTGAGCTCCCTGCCTCAAGCACCAGCATGCTAACCCCGATTCTGGGAGCAGCTCCACCTTGAGCTCTACTAAAATGATAAAAGAAACTCAAGGAGGCCGGGCACGGTGGCTCACACCTGTAATCCCAGCACTTTAGGAGGCCAAGGCAGATGGATTGCTTGAAGTCAGGGGTTCAAGACCAGCCTGGCCAACATGGTGAAACCCCGTCTCTACCAAAATACAAAACTTAGCCAGGCGTAGCACCTGCAATCCCAGCTACTCGGGAGGTGGTGGAGGTGCAAGTGGAGGTATTGATGATGGTAGAGATGATGGTGATTTCCATGGTGGGACGGACCGACTGGCTCCCACGTGGTGTTCTCTTCAGGCTGAAGGCTGAGGCTCTAATCTTCCTGTTTAATGTTCTCTGTTCGAGATGCTCACTGTCTCCATGTGATCAGGAATGGCTGCATGAGAGGGATAGACTTGAGGTGAGATTTTAGGGCAAGTGCAGAGGCAACTTCTGCACGTCCATGCTCAAGAGCAAAGGTCCCTGAACACGTGCTAATGAATACACTCAAAGTTACTCATGCTGGACAAACATCTCGGCCCTTGCTAAATGACACAGTAGCTCTGGCCAACCATGATTAAATTTGAATGATTTCTTAGAACAGTTGAAACTGCCAGTTTGGCCACTTTTAATTGGCCATTTTTCACCACTTAAACACAGCCCAGGTCTAGCTGAATGGCAGATGCGGTGAGTCACCTAATCCCCGGTCTGTGAGACAGAAAGGGGATGTCAGCCCTCTGAGAGGAGCTCTCCTGAGCTGGCAGCTCAGTTTTTGCCTATGATGTTGACTGAGCCAGTCTATGGGGGAAAGAGCAAGTTGTTCCCACCCCTGCTGCTTCAGAGACACAAAGCTTCCCTCTGCTTAGCAGAGTCAGGAAATGGCCCATCACTCCTCAGTGTCCTGTCCTGTTGTGGACACCTCCTCCCTGCAGGAAACATCCTGCCCCCAAAAGAGTAACACTTCTGTTCAGTACCAAGTGTCACTGACTCCAGGGTGCAGTCGCACAGTGGGAAAAAGGAAGCTGCACCCTCCAAAATGTAACAGCCCAACGGGTTCACCTTGCCCACTCCCAAATTATCAAGACAGGATAATTGCAGTAGAGAAAGAGTAATTCACACAGAGATGGCTGTGCAGAAGACTGGAGTTTTATTATTACTCAAATTAGTCTCCCTGAAAACTTGAGGATCTGAGTTTTTAAGGATAATTCAGTGGGTAGGAACTCTGGAAGCAGGGAGTGTTGATTGGTAAGTTTGGAGATGGAATCAGAGGGAGTCAAAGTGGGTTTTTCTTGCTGTATTCTGTTCCTGGGTGGATCGCAGAACTGGCTGAGCCAAATACCAGTCTGGGAGGTGTCAGCTGGTGCATCAGCATGCAGGGTCTGCAAAATAACTCAAGCACTGATCATAGGTTTCACAACAGTGAGGTGATTCCCAGCAGCAATGTGGGGAGGTTTAGAATCCTGCAGCCTCCAGCTGCATGACTCCTAAACCATAATTCTAATCTTGTGGCTAATTTGTTAGTCCCCAGGCACGAAGGGGGTTTGTTTTGGGAAAGGACTGTTATCATCTCTGTTTCAAAGCTAAACCATAAACTAAGTTCCTCCCAGAGTTAGTTTGGCCTATGGCCAGGAATGAACAAGGACAGCTTAGAGGTTAGAAGCAAGATGGAGTCAGTTAGGTCAAATCTCTTTCACTGTAATAATTGTCTGAGTTATAATCTTTGCAAAGGTGGTTTTAAAAATATTGCTCCTAGACCCCAAACCTCTGAAGAATTGGCCTTAGCATGTTACTGTATTATCAATATTTTGCCAGTCAGCAGACAACAAAAAGGAGAGGAAGTCTGGATTGTCCATCTGGGGTGGTGGTGTTGGTGCTGGTAGTGATGGTGGTGTTGGTACTGGTGGAAGTGGAGGTGATGGTAGGAGAGATTGTTACAGTGGTGTTGATGTTAAGGGTGTGGTGGTGGTGGTGGGATGGTGGCAGTGACAGTGGTGGCAATAGTGGTGGTTACGAATGATGGTGGTAATTGCGGTGAATATGTATGGCATTGGTGGTAGTAGTAAAGGGAATGCTGGAGGTGGTGGTGGTGGTATTAATATTGGCAGTGTTAGTTGTGGTTATTGTGGTGGTGCTGAAGGTGGTGACAGAGATGGTGACTGATGGTGATGGTGATCGCGATGGTGATGGTATTGACATTGGCAGTATTGCTGATGGTGGTTCTGGTGGTGATGATGGTAGAGATGACGGTGATTTCCGTGGTGGATGTGTTGAAGTTGGTGATTGCTGTGGTGGTGGTACTGACATTGATATTGTGTTGGTGGTGGTGAGGGTGATGGTGGTAGTATTGACATTGACAGTAATCCTGGTGGTGGTTCTGATGTTGATGGTAAAGGTGGTGGTGATTTTGATGGTGGATGTGCTGTTGATGAAAGTGGCGATTGCTATGGTGATGTGGTGATGGTAGTGGTTATTGTGGTGGTGCTGGAGAGTGGTGGTACACGTGATGTTAGAGGTGGTGATGGTAGCGGTGGTGCAGCTGGTGGTGAGAGAGATGGTCATGGTCGTTGACATGGTTTGGATCTCTGTCCACACCGAAATCTCACATGGAATTGAAATCCCCAGGGTTGGAGGTGGGGCCTGGTGGGAGGTGATTGAATCATGGGGGCAGATTTCCCATTTTGGTGCTGTTCTCATGATAGAGTTCTCATGAGATCTGTTTGTTTAAAAGCATGTAGCACCCCCTGCATCTCTCTCTTCCTCCTGCTCTGGCCCTGTAAGCAGGTGCCTGCTTCCCCCTTCACCTTCCACCATAACTGTAAGTTTCCTGAGGCCTCTCCAGCCATGTTTCCTGTACAGCCTACAGAAACATCAGCTAATTAAACATCTTTTCTTTAAAAGTTACTCAGTCTCAGGGGTTTCTTTATGGCAGTACGAGAATGGACTAATAGTGATGATGATAGAGGTGAAGGTGTTAGTGGTGGTAAAGCTGTTGGAGATGGTGGTAGAGGTGATTGTGGTTGTGATGGAGGTGGTGGTGGAGGTGGAGGAGGTGGCTGCGATGGTGGTGGAGGTGGAGGTGTTACTGGTGGTAAAGCTGTTGGAGATGGTGGTAGAGGTGATTGTGGTTGTGATGGAGGTGGTGGTGGAGGTGGAGGAGGTGGCTGTGATGGTGGTGGAGGTGGAGGTGTTACTGGTGGTAAAGCTGTTGGAGATGGTGGTAGAGGTGATTGTGGTTGTGATGGAGGTGGTGGTGGAGGTGGAGGAGGTGGCTGTGATGGTGGTGGAGATGGAGGTGTTACTGGTGGTAAAGCTGTTGGAGATGGTGGTAGAGGTGATTGTGGTTGTGATGGAGGTGGTGGTGGAGGTGGAGGAGGTGGCTGTGATGGTGGTGGAGGTGGAGGTGTTACTGGTGGTAAAGCTGTTGGAGATGGTGGTAGAGGTGATTGTGGTGGTGGTGGAGGTGGAGGAGGTGGCTGTGATGGTGGTGGAGGTGGAGGTGTTAGTGGTGGTAAAACTGGTGGTGGTGGAGGTAGCTGTGATGGTGGTGAAGGAATTAGTGGTGAAGCTGCTGGTGGAGGCTGTTATGGTGGTGGAGGTGGTAGTAGAGGTGGTGATGGTGGTTATGGTGATAGTGGTGAAGCTAGGGTAACAGAGATGGAGCTGGTGGTGATGGAGGTGTCAGTGGTGGTGATGCTTCTGTCTGCACACCCCCTTTCCCATCCAGGGCAAACACCACTCCCATTTTTCTCTGTGGGACTTCTGTCCTTGAACCCTTGTCCCTCAGGAGAGGCCACTTGATAAAGGCTCATGGCATACACAGGTCAGCAGACGCTTTCTCCCTTGGATGCGAGTCACGCGTGGAATGGCACCGGAGGAGATGACCAGAGCTGCCTCAGGCCTGCAGCAGCACCCAAGCCTGCCTTTATTAGTCTGTTCTCACACTGCTAGATGGAAATACCTGAGACTGGGAAATTTATAAAGAAAAGAGGCTTAATTGACTAACAGATCCTCAGGCTATACAGGAAGCAAGGTGGCCTCTGCTTCTGGGGAGGCCCCGGGAAACTTACCATCATGGAGGGAGATGAAGGGGGGAGCAGGCACGTGCTACGTGGCTGGAGCAGGAGGAACAGAGAGACGGGGGAGGTGCCACACATCTTAAAACAACCCAATCTCACACGAACTCACTGTTTCACGACTACACCAAGGGGGATGGTGTTAAACCGAGAGAAACCACCCCGCGATCCAGGCGCTTCTACCAGGCCCCACCCCAACCCTGGGGATTATAATATGACATGAGATAATATGACACAGATGCAAACTTCATTACTGCCCACGAGTGCCGAGGCCTGGGTCCCGCACCCAGGCTGCATTGCATCTTCTCTTGACTCTGGGGGCTCCCTACCTTCTAATAAAGTCTTTTGTGGGCCCAGCTGCCAGACCCTTCCAGTCACCTGCATTGAGAGACTTGGTGACCTATGTAAGTTGGCAGACCTCAGTCTCCTTGTCATTAATACACAGTTATCAGCCATTGGTCATAAGAAAAACATCTAACTCCATAAAGCACTGACTAGGTGCCAGTGATTAAGACAATCGTTAGGTGCCGTTCTTAGGCCCATGAGGAGACCAAGGCTGAGAAGGTCTAAGTCATCTCCCCAAGACCCCCACAGCCAGTGAGTAGTGGGGTCAGGGTTCAGGGTTCAAATCCACTCGGTCTTACTCCAGAGTTCAGGGTCTCATTCTTGCCGTCCCAGTTCACCAAATTCACCATTTGTGGATTCTGTTAGCCTGATGGCAGCACTTCTGAGACTTCCTAACCCTAGCTGGGAAGGCAGCCAACCCACTCAGCTGGGAGGTGACTGGCTATTATTCAGGGTGTGGGCACAGAGGTGTCCGGCATCCAAGGCGTTTGTGTATCAAATCAGTGTTGCTTCTTTTACTGAGTCAGGCAGAGGGAGAGAGAAGCAACCCATGTTAATCTCACCTCACCAGCACCACAACTTAGCAAAAGTCACACTCTCCTGGCAAACTGGCTAATGAATCTGCCAGAAGACATTCTTATTCTACGGGGCTTTCTCAGAATGTTCTAGATGGTACACACAGGCCTCCTGGCAAACCAAGAGAAAAACCAAGCCAGAGTCTTGGGAGCTGCCCCCACTCCTGGCTATCCACGCCATCATCTGCACCTCCCCAGGTGGCCGGCCACTGCCTAGCTCGCATCTGTGCCTCCTACACCCACAAGCCACCGAGCCTGAGGAGGCAAACGTCCAGCCTGCCTGGGAGCAGGCTCTTCTCCAGACCACGGCAAACACTGCGGAGCTTCCCATCAGCTCTCTAGCCAGCTCTGCTCTCAGAGGATTGGAGGCAACGACCCATGGCCAAAACATGGCCTGATGCGCCAGCCTCCCAAGCAGCTGGGACTACAGGCATGTGCCACCACACCCAGCTAATCTGTGTATTTCTTTGTAGAGACGGGATGTCACCGTGTTACCCAGGCTGGTAAGTCCTGAGCTCTAGCAATCTGACGTCTTGGCCTCCTGAAGTGCTGCGATTCTAGCAGCACCACACCAGCCTATTATTTATACTGGATATAGCATTTAACAGAAATTTGTTGTGTGACAATTTTTCACCTTTTGCTAAGTTGAAATGTTTTATTTTTAAAAAAAATCTGTTAAAGACGCAAACTAAGGTATTTGTGGGTCAATTTAGATAAAGTCTAAGATTTGCCATAAAATATTCTAGCAACAGAAACAACAAAAGGTGAAGATTAATGAGATTGGTTGTACTGTTTTCTCTAATTTTTAAAATATATTTAAAAATAAGCCAGGCATGGTGGCTCACACTTGTAATCCCAGCACTTTGGGAGGCCGAGGTAGGTGGATGGTGTGAGCTCAAGAGTTTGAACCAGCCTGAGCAACATGGCAAAACCCTGACCAAAGAATACAAAAATCAGCCGGGTGTGGTGGCACAAACCTATAGTCCCAGACACCTGGGAGGCTGAGGCAGGAGAATCACTTGAGTCCAGGAAGCTGAGGCTGCAGTAAGCTGATTTCACGCCACTGCACTGGATGACAGAGCAAGATCCTGTCTCCAAAAAAAAAAAAAAAATTTAATTTTTCTTGATACAAAATCAACCTAAAACAATTTTTAACTTTTCTAAGCTCGGTGCAGTGGCTCATGCCTATAATCCCAGCACTTTGGGAGACCGAGATGGGAGGATCACTTGAGCCTAGGAGTTCAAGACCAGCTTAGGCAACATGACGAAAATCTATCTCTATAAAAAGTATGAGCTGGGCGTGGTGGCTCACACCTGTAATCCCAGCACTTTGGGAGGCCAAGGCAGGTGGATCACCTAAGGTCAGGAGTTCAAGACCAGCCTGACCAATATGGTGAAACCCCCTCTCTACTAAAAAAAATACAAAAATTAGTGGGGCATGGTGGTGTGCCCCTGTAGTCCCAGCTACTTGGGAGGCTGAGGCAGGAGATGGCTTGAACCCTGGGAGGTGGAGGTTGCAGTGAGCCGAGATCGTGCCACTGCACTCCAGCCTTGGGCAACAGAGGAAGACTCCATCTCAAAAAAAAAAAAAAAAAAAAAAAAGCACAAAAATTAGGCCGGGTGCAGTGGCTCATGCCTGTAATCCTAGCACTTTGGGAGGCTGAGGTGGGTGGATCACTTGTGGTCAGGAGTTTAAGACCAGCCTGACCAACCTGGTGAAACCGTGTCTACAAAAACTATAAAAATTTGCCAGGCATGGTGGTGCATACCCGTAATCCCAGCTACCCAGGAGGCTGAGGCAGGAGAATTTGCTGGAACCTGGGAGGCAGAGGCTGCAGTGAGCTGAAATCATACCATTGCATTCCAGTGTTGGTGACAGAGTGAGACTCCATCACAAAAAAAAAAAAAAAAAAAGAGACAAAAATTAGTCAGGCATGGTGGCAATATGCCTGTATTCCCAGCTACTTGGGAGGCTGAGGCGAGAAGATTGCTTGAGCCAGGGAGGTCGAGGCTGCAGTGAGCTGTGATCACACCATTGCACTCCAGCCTGGGCAACAGAGTGAGAACCTGTCTCAAAAAAATTTTATTTTAAAACTTTTCTATTCGCTAGCAATAGCTAATTAGATAACACAAGATTTAAAAATAATTCCATTAACAATGGCAAAAAAAAATTGATTGTTACATGCTTAATAAACATTATAAAAAATAAAAAGACATTTGTGAGAGAAAAAAAACTTCCATGAAGCATATCTTTTTAAAAAACTAATTAGAGAGATGCCATGCTCATGGCTGGGAAGTTAAGGTAAAAACCATCCTCCTCTTCCTCATTAGCTATAAATTTAACGTAATCTCAATCAAAATTGCATGGGATTTTCTAGAACTTGGCAAACTAAAATTCACATGGGGGAGAAGCCATGGGAGGGGCTTTTGCTTCTGGACAGGGCAGACTTAGAACTTCAGACCCACTCATCCTCCTGCTGAAGATGATTCACAGAATGGAACCAACTATAAGTTTTAAAAGCTCACAAGATATTTAAAGATCACTCTAAGACTCAGGAGAAGATGAAATATCCAGGGAGGCAAGTCCATCTTGAGGCCACTTTTGCCCAAGGTGGTGTTTCCTGGCCTCAATGGTGACCCTGGGATGGTGACCCTGGGGAATGAAGGGGTTGGAGTCTGGAGCTCTCACAGGCATGGGCGGAACAGTCCCAGAAAGCTGCCCCATGTGAACTTCAGCCTGGCTTCAAGCCGTCCCAACACTCCCAGAACCCCAAACCCTGAAATTACACTCAGACAACTGCAACATTAAAACATCTTCTTTAGACAAAATAGTCTAAACTGAGATTCTTCAGTTAATAGGTATGAACATTTTTACGACAACTGATATATATCAATATATATTTCAGTGTCATGATATACTAATGTAAACCAATTTAATGTTGCCGCAAAGCAGTATATATCAATTACACCATCGTTTTCCAGAAGTGGGTATTATACTTTTAAAAAACTGTTTAAGTAATTGAAAATAATAACTGCACACTCAGACTCCTGGGCTCAAGAGTTCCCCTTGCCCCTGCCTCCCAAGTAGCTGGGACTACAGGTGCACATCACGCCTGGCTTCTCATTTCTGTGCTAATTACATTTGCCAGTTGGCCTGTGAATGTCCTGACAGTACTGGCTCCAGCAGCAGCTTCTGGCCCTGGATTCTCTAGGTAAGTTCTGAGTCTCTGCATTCACCTGTCTGTCTCTCCAGTTTTCAGGACAGCAGTTTGCCCCATGACCTCATTTCTCTGAAGGATCTGAGAAGAGCTGTTGATTTTCCATTTGCTCAGCTTTTTTCTTGTTGTGGGGACAGCAGCAATGACTTCCAAGCTCTTCACCTGTCAAATTATTATCTTTTTATATTTTACTGGTTTTAGTTTTACATGTAGATTTGTATTCCATCTGGAATATTTCTTTTATGCATTATATAAGGTAGGGAACTACCTTTTCTTAGTGAAAACCTGTAATGCCCCATTAATTTGGGATAGCTCTTCATTATACGCATATGTCCCACTTAAGTGTGTGTGCTCTGGGCTTCTCGTTCTCTTCTGTCAGCCTGTTTGCCTATTCCTAACCACCTCCATACTGTAGCTCTTTAATATGCCTTTCAATACTGGGCAGCGCAAACCCCCCTGATTCTTCCTGCCTCCACTCTGTATCAGAGCACATTCCCTCCCTCATGTCTGATGTTAATTACTTGCGTTTTCTTTTCTCTGCCAGACTTTCTAGAAGTTTTCTAGTTGTTTTATTCATTTATTTTATTATATCTTTTGGGTTTTCTTAAATTCATAAATGTATCCTCACATATTTACTCATTTCTTCCCTTTTAATTTTCTATTTTTTGCTTCTTGAATTAAATGCTCAATTCTTCTTTATTACACAAATAATATTACTGCATTCCCATTTGGAAAATGTTCAGTCTGTACAGAAATACACAGAGGAAATGTGTGAGTTCCTTTACTTCTGTCCCCACTTCCCAATCCTCTCTCAGAAGTCAGAACCATCAGCAGTTTTACCTAAACACATATGTTACTTATGCTTAAATGTCATTTTTTAAAGAAATGACATCATACTCTTTGTACTGTTTTGACTTGCCTTTTTTAAAAATTTTATTTTGCATATGTCTTAGAGATCTTTTTGTATCAGGATAGGTATGTTTGCCTCATTTCAGGGTAAAGGCTACATAATATTCCCTAGTATAGACAGGCTATGTTTCAATTATGTACTCCATTATTGAAGGATATTTAGCTAGCTTTCCAACATAAACTCTTCAGATACCTGAAAAACTGTATCTACAAGAAACAACTTTAGCCAGCATGAGGACACATGGACACTCCGAAATGCTTCCCAATCCATCAGTAGGTAGCAGGGCCCCCAAGGTTCGTATTTGCAGATGATATCGTTCTCAACTTGGTACACACATCCCATAAAGGTTCAGATACAAAACATACATGCAAAAAGTGGTAGCTTCGTGCACCCCAGGAATTACTAAGGAACATGCAGTATGAACAACCACAAAGTGGGAACTGGAGCTGACATCTCCACCCGACCCCTCTGTGCAGACACTGTTCTGAAAGATTGACACATTAATTCACTTAATATTTGCAGCAATCCAAGGAGGATGTGCCATCATTACCTCCACTTCACAAACAGGCCCACAGCTCCTGCAGATCTGTGTTCTGCCCTGAAAACAGAATATTTACAGCAGCCACAATATTCTGAGGCATGTTCCCAATGCCAAATGAGTAAGACGGAGGAAATCACATTCCCTTCAGGGCATTATCTACTGGTGTTCAGCTAACCTCTCCCAAATCCACCCTTGGATGACAACGTAAAGCCCTCGGCCAGGAGTCTCCCGGGACTCGGGCAGCGGGTCTCTCTCAGCCCACGAGGTCTGGGCCTCACTGGGATGGCAGTGGGAAAGCTGGCATTCAGGGTAATATGTCATGGGCACCCAGAAGACACTCCTGCTATAAAACTTTGTGAAATAAAGCAGTGAGCAGAGAGCCGTCCCCAGCAGGTGCCCCAGTGCTCGCTCTCCATGGGCAGCAGGTGCTACAGACACTGAAGAAACGCTGCTTCAACAAGGACAGGAAGACCCCGGAGCCCAGAGACCAGGCTTCACCACTAACCATCACAGCAGCAAGAGCATGGCCAGCTCACAGCCAAGAGGACCCACAGGAGTCTTCACCGGTTACTCACCAGCCCTGGGGCCAAGAACCTAAATAGCCAGATAGTCTACTACATTCCTGCCTAGTCAATATAAAAAGAACAACTCCAGGCCTAGCAAGTGAGGTCTGACTTGGACCTAACGATGAAGTTACAGCTTCTCATCCATTTCCCAAGGAATCACCCAACACACAGAGCCTGGGGCTTCAGGGAGGACCCAGATAATCTCACCAGCACGTGCTCTTTTAACTCCCTTCCCTTTCCCAAAGGGTACGTGGCCATTTTCCAGAGAGCCTGGGTTTGGGCAGGCTGGCGTGAAGGGTGTTGGGGGAATCTAGGACAATGAGCACAGACTAGCTCTAGCCTCTGCGGCCGGCACATGAGATGTCCCCAGTCACAGTGGGCCTCCAAGCCTCTGCCACATGATTTCTCAGGCACCCCAGGTGTCTTGTTGGAATACTGACCCTCAGTACTGTGCAGAACGACCTCTCAGCTCCCCAACGACAGAATAACACCTATTCAGGCAGGAAGAGCAAAGTGAAGTCTTAGAGCTCTCCCTCCCTACTTAAATATTAATAGCAATCTGTGGTGGATAAGCCATCTGTGGTGTATTTTTTAAAAATGGAATATTACTCTATAATGAAAAGAAATGAATTACTAATGGGTGCAACAAATGGGTGAATCTTAACAGCAGTGTGCCGGTGAGGGAAGCAGACATGAGGGGTGCCTACTGTGTGCTCCATGCACACGAAGCCCGAGAACAGGCAAAAGCCCCCATGCGACAGAACCCTGAACACTGCTGCCTCGCGTGGGAACGGGCAGGAGGGTGCTTCCTGGCGTGGCAGAAATATTCTCTATCTTGACTGGAGCACAGGTTATGTGGATGAATACGCTGTTCAAACTCATCAAACCGCACTTACTATCGGTGTATTTTATGGTGTAAATTACTATTCAAGGGATGTCGACTTTTCTGGTATTTCGGGAATTTGTACACCTGCCAATGACTGAATGCTGCCAGTGGGGATTCCTGTCACTGGCCTGGCCCCAGTGTGTCTTCAAGAACGACTCATCTGGCACTGCAGGAGCAGGTGGTGGATACAAGGGCCACCATTCCTCCAGTCTGGGATTCTTACTGGACAAATTAACACAGTACAAATTAAGCCCCTGGTATGAGGCTTGTACCTAAGAATCTAACAAATTATTTTTTCTATCCCAGTTAAGAGAAAGCACTAGAAACTACTCACTTTCCCAGCAGAGTCGTGGTGCAGGCTGCAGTCTTGTCTCCGGTTATGACGCTCTGGCTTAGTGTCAGGACTCGAACCAAACAGGACGCCTGGTCAGGCTGCCCTCTCCTCATCTTCCTCTCTCAGCACTGAAATCGCAGCATGCCTCTCCCACCCTCAGGGGTCCACTTCCCAATGACACCCGCCCAGACTCCTCCCGGTGGCTGAGGGGCCTCACCTCAGTACCCCAAGGTCTGCCCCTCCTTGGGAAGGTTTCTGCCTCCTCCTTCACCCATCCCTCCTCTCCCGCCTCTGCCCCACACCCACCTGCTCCCCCGCCAACTCCCTGTGTCCTGCGTGGCAGCGGTCGTCCTGCAGCTCAGAGCCCAGCTCACCCTAAAAGTCTCCAAGGCTCAGCTGGGGGTCTGGCCCAGGCCTGCAGCCCACCCAGAGAAGCCCAGGGGGACCTCTCTCCTCTGCCTCAGCCATGCAGGCTTCATCATCCCTGGATGAAGAGCTCAGCCTGGCCAGAGCTTCCCCCACATTCCCCCACTAAGATGTGCTCCTCAGACGCCATCCGGTAGGACAGGCTTTCAGTTGCCAAGGGTGCCTCAGGCTGCCCCTGCTTCTGGAACTCTCTTCCCCTGGCAGGCCCCTCATCCTTCAGCAGGAAGAAAACATTTTTTCACATGAGCCCTCCTTATCCACCAGTCTGGGCTATGCCCGCAAAGGTTCCATGTTCCAGGTTTCAGCATGTGGCAGCATGTGGCGGTGTGTGGCCGCATGTCACAGTGCTTCAAGATGTGACTCAGGCGCCTTCCCTTGTGCTGCTCTCTCAGAAAGCTCTTCCTGCATTTCCTGCAGTCCAGGAAGTTCTCATGGGGGCTTGCAGGGAGTTTGGGATTTGAGTTTTTAAGAATTAGTTACTGACCAGGTGCAGTGGCTCACAACTGTAATCCCAGCACTTTGGGAGGCCAAAGCAGGCAGATCACAAGGTCAGGAGATCGAGACCATCCTGGGCAGCACGGCGAAACTCCTTCTCTACTAAAAATACAAAACTTAGCTGGATGTGGTGGTGTGCACCTGTAGTCCCAGCTACTCGAGAGGCTGACGCAGGGGGAATCACTTGAACCCAGGAGGCGGAGGTTGCAGTGAGCCAAGCTTGCGCCACTGCACTCCAGGCTGGCGACAGAGTAAGACTCCATCTCAAAAAAAAAAAACCATTAGTTACCAATATATAAAATTCAGAAGATTTCAAACAAAACTTAAGGCTTCTGTCTTCTCTTGGAACATAAGCCCATTATCTAGAGCTCACACTGTCTGCCCCTCACCAGGCACAGGCCCCCCACTCACCCTACCTGGCCGGCTGTACCCCAAGTGCCAGCTGGTACCCAGGCTCCTCCTAGTGCAGAAATAATGAGGAGCTGATTAAGCTGTTGAGCAGAAGCTCCAGCCACTCAGTGTTTTCTCAGAATCACTGCATTTGTCAAAGGAGACCTCGGACAGACGGCCGTGCTTAGACTGGAGCAATAAGTTGCTAACAAAGAATTTCAGGCATTGGCAAGGGAGCAACTGGGGACAGGGAGTCTTTCTGAGCCTTGGAAAATGCTGCCTCCTCCTCCCTTAAGGCCAGAATGTGCTATAAACCTAGATAATTAGTCAGGCAACATTGCATATCTCCCTCTCTGGCCTGAAGCCCCCTAGCACTCGGAGCCTTTTCCAGGCTGGAGTTTCCACACAGACACAGAATAAAGGCCATCACTGTGTTGCCATCCTTCATCCATGACGTTTTTGCAGACATCTCAACGATCCCAGGAGGTGCCTGTTAATGGCCTCTGCAGCCTGAAAACACAAGGCTTCCTCTAGGCTTTCCTGCAGAAAATATCACATGTAATTTTAAAATCATGATTTTCAAAACAATGACCTTCCTCCAAAGATAGGAACCACACACCTGGCTGGTTTGGGCCAGGGGGCAGCTCTGTGTGAGCTCAGCCAGGCGGCCCGTGGGCTGGCACTGACTTTGTGGGCAATTGTGGGGTCCCACTGGTGGGGAAAGGTGCTGGGCACATAAGTAAGTGCCATGGATGGGCTTCTCATTAGTCCTGAGCAGCGAGTGGGAACCAGCCCAGGCAGTGAGACCAAAGTGTGAACCAGCCCCAGGTAGTGAGAGCAAAGACTCTGTCTCTGCTGCAAAACACCCCTTTTGTAGGGCAGGGCTGACCTCAGAGGCAGCATCGTGTAGACGGAGGCTCCTGTTCTCTTATGAACCGCCCTGAGAAGCCCCCTTGTGCTCCCAGGCTCCAGGTGGGTTCGCATGCATGACGTTCTGAGAGTCAGCAATCAATGTTCTGGTCCACAGAACACGTCAGGAAGGTAAGGATCACTTGAGCCCAGGAGGTCCAGGCTGCAGTGAGCAGCCATGATCGTACCACTGCACTCCAGCCTGTGCAACACAGCAAGACTCTGTCTCAGAACAAAAAAACAAACAAAAAACAAGCTCTTCAGTTCAAAAACAAGTGACAGTATGTGCTGCTAATGATAACACTGAGCTTTCAAGCAAAAACTGACATTGTGGAAAACATGTATTGATGATGTGAGCTTGATAGTTTCCCAAAACTTAAATACTTTTCTGAGATCAGCGGTGACATTAAAAAATGTAATTTAAAAATATTTTATAACAAAATGTGTCAACATCTAGAAGAGCCGCATAACTCAGGCAACCAATACTTTCCCAATGAACAGAGTTACAGAACCACACACAGTAAAATATCCATTCGAGGTGCAGGTCCACCGACAGATCTTAGGGGCATAGACGGTGACAATTTTACTGATGGTTTCACGTTCCACATTGAACTAACTTTAAGAAATCCCCATTGCCAACACATAATGTAGTATCAGTAGGACACGAAATGAATTTTTTAAAAAGGCATAGACCCACAAGAACAGTTAGAGAAAAGATACCAGTACCCATATTATAAAAGGGGAAATCAGAAAGAGTAGTCTCCATCTCTACATGCTCAAGGAAAGACCTGAGCTGGGGGAAGCAACCCCACAAGGAAAAACACACCCAACCTGTCCACAGGCCCCAGGGACAGAAGTGGGCAGCGCCAGCTATGCTGAGAATGGTGGTAAATAAGGAAAAAAAATCACTGAGAGTCTGTTGAAGCAGTTTGACTCGTTTGTAATGAAATGCAAATGAAAACTACACTGAGATACCATTTCTCACCTATCAGATTGGCAAAAATCCCAAATCTCAATGACATACTCTGTTGGCCAGGCTGAGGGAAACAGGCTCCTCATGCATGGCTGACAGAAGGCAAAATGGTGCAACCTCTAGAGACAGGAACTGGGTAATTAGGCAAAAATGACAGATCCACTCCCTTTCCTCTAGCAATCTCTTTCAGGACTCTATCCCAATTATATACCAGTGAAGGCCTAAGAAGAAATACGCACAAGGTGGTTCACTGTGGTACTATGGCAAAGGCAAAAGTGAAAACACCCAAAGTCTCTGCAAGGCACTGGTTAGATAAATTGCTTCATGCACATGAGGGATCACCAGGCTGCCATGAAGAAATGAGAGCTCCATGCTATATTACAGGTTGAAGATGTTTCCAGAATATATTAAGCTAAAAACTTTTTTTAAAAAGGTAAAATAAAATGTATCTGGTATGTTTCCATTAGTCTAACAAAGGATTTCAGTATAATAGCTCTCACTATGTCACCCAGGTTGGAGTACAGTGGCACCATCGTGGCTCACTGCAGCCTCAACCTGCCGGGATCAATTGATCCATCCACCTGAGCCTTCAAAGTAGCTGGGATTATAGATGCGTGCCACCACACCTGGATAATTTTTGTAGTTTTTTGTAAAACTGGGTTTTGCCATGCTGCCCAGGCTGGTCTTGAACTCCTAGGCTTAAGCAATCCACTCACCTCAGTCTCCAAAGCACAGGATTACAGGTATGAGTCACTGTGCCTGGACTGCTTTTTTTGAGACAGAGTCTCACTCTGTCGTCCAGGCTGGAGTGCAGTGGCACAATCTCGGCTCACTGCAACCTCCACCTCCCAGGTTCTAAGCGATTCTTCTTCTTCAGCCTCCAGAGTAGCTGGTATTACAGGCATGCGCCACCACTCCTGGCTAATTTTGTATTTTTAGTAGAGACAGGGTTTTACTATGTTGGCCAGGCTGGTGTCAATCTCCTGACCTCAGGTGATCTGCCTGCCTTGGCCTCCCAAAGTGCTGGGATTACAGGTGTGAGTCACCGCACCCGGCTGTCCTGCTTATTTTTTAATAGAAGAATAAACCAAACATTTTTTTTTTTAAATTACCTATTTTGGAAATTCAGAAATATATATTTGAATATGCTTTTTGAAAACTTGATGTTTGCTGCCATGTAAATATAAAAATATAGACAGATTTAAAAAACAAAGCCTACAAATTCATAGTAAAATTAAACAAATACATCTGATTATGTACCCAGCTAGGGGCAGAACAGCCATACATAAGAGCTGTGCTTGTGTTCCCTAGGAGGATATACCTCTATGGTCAAAAGAAAAAACTGCAACAAAATCTTAAACTGTTTCAAGAATCACATTGATGGTGGCAGTGCTTGCAATGTTACTCTTAGACTACAGGGAGTGTACTGCTGAACCAAATGAGTAATCACATTGGTATCACTGAAATTTAGACTTCTGGCTCAGTTAAAAGGATATAAACACATAAGACCAATGAGGTTCAATTAAAATCCTGAAGTCCTAAATTTGAACTGGAATGATCATGAACTCACGTTTATCCTAAAAAAAATTCATATAACTATAATTATCATAAAATACTACATGCACACAATTATATGTATAATTATATATATATATATATACTTTTTAAATGTATATTTATATAATCTTCTAGCTCTGATTACTGAAAAGGCCTAGAAACAATTGTCAATGACCAACCCATTAGCAAAAACACTCCTAGAGGCCAGATCATGGTCTCCAACTACCATTTTCCATTCAAACCATAACTCCTTGGAGAAACAGCTAATTCCAGGTCTAGTGCACAAAATGTACAAGGGGGAGCCTGGGACCACTCAACATACCAGGAAGCAGGAATGCTCTCTAAAACTGCTTGGGTCACATAATGAGGACTACAGCCCAAACTGAATGAGCTCTCACTGGCCAGAAAATGTGGGCTCCAATAAGGACAAAAACTACGATGGACTAAAACTCGTCAAACGATACTAATTTTATCAATTCTCATTAGTAGCTTTTTGAATATGCTCACTATTTTTGAATACTGGTAAATAAAGGGGAAAATCTAACACTTTCCCCTCATTTCCTATACAATCTATACAAGAGAGCAATCAAACCAAATATTCCAGCTGATAAAAGAAAAATATAATACTGAGTATGATTTTTTTACAAACCTTTATGAATTAATAGATCTAGGTAACTACCATCAATAGCTAATAACATCACAAAAAGAGAGGCTATTGGACAGTAGGTACATCCTAAGGGAGGAGACAATATTCCCTATGAGGAACCCTGTCAAACAAAAACAAATCTGAATTTAATCATGAGAACTACAAACTATGAAAAGATCTAACGACAACCGCCAGAAAAAACAGAGACAGAGAAATGTGTTAAATGAGGCTGCAGGGATCCAATCAGCGTCTCTGCAAGCTCAGAGGACAAACACAAACATGTACAAAACAAGTACTAGCAATATTTTAGAACGACGGAGTGGGATCCACAAGAAACATAAGACACCTAGTACACAAACCTTATTTGCATCCCATTCAAGCTAGCAAACTGTAAGAACAGATATTTACTGAAGAATTTGAGATAGGGGATGATATTACACAATTTTTATCATAATTGCCTACTAACATAGTTAACATCTTATTTACATAACTGTTTTTAGATGTAAAACAGTACTGTGGCTGTGTTTTTATTTGATGTCTGAGACTTGCTTCAAAGTCAGCCAGGGGTTGGGCAGTGGATAGGGGTAAAAATAAATCAGTCATGCAATTGATAAATGTTCCACCATAATAAAATTAAGAGAAAGTAAAGATATAAACAGAGCCTCAGATCCCCATGCCCTCTCTGGTAGGCAACTAGAGATTTATTTTCCAGGGCATATGAGATAGAGGCTCTCTGAACTGAGGGTGCAGCACCATGCTGAAAACAGAGGGTTAGTAAACACTGACACTGTTAAATAAGAAGAGCCTGTACCTCTTTCCCCTCACCCTGAACCCAGAATACCGGCTGCTAGGCTGACACCTCACCAGGCAGGAGACTGGACAAAAACAATCTGGCCAGCCCAAGAGAAAAGACCTAAAACTTCCAACATGAAGAGATTTCTGATTAAAAGATCTAACCAGGCTACCTTATTATGACCATACAGTTGACCATGATCAAGACTTTCAATCTGCTTTTTAGTGCTCTGATCTTACTCACCTCAGGGCACATCCCAGGGAAATTCAGATCAGTGGGTACAAGAAAAAGATCCTGAAAGTTCCAGAAAAGAGGTGGGGGAAAAGATCAATGATCATAATGGCATTAAACTTCTCAGCTGTTGAAAGAAAAAAGATAATAAAACAATGCCATCATAAGTAAGAGGAAAAATTATTTCCAACCTAGAATTCTATACCCAGATAAACTAGTAAGTATGCTAGTAGTATATTTTTGTATATTAAGTATTTCCCAAAATTAAATTGCCATATACCCCATTTCTCAGGAAGTGAGTGGACCATGTGTGCCACCAAAACAAGGGAGTAAACCAAGAAAGAAAAAGACATACCTCCAAGAAAGATAAACTAATCGAAAAGCAACTTCCGCTTCTGTTCAAGATGGAGTAACAAGGACTGCATTTAACTTCCCACTGTAACTAACTAGAACAATGAACAAAACAATTAAACAGCTGCTTTCAGATACTGGGTACAAGCCTGGAGGACTGTGAGCCCCATGGTCACCCTGGCTTTCAACCAGAGGCATTTCTGGGCCATGGACACAGCAAGAGGGACGACAAACACAGCCTGGAGGTCTCATTAACTTGAGGAGATGGCAACCCAAGTTTGTGGGATACTGAGGTGGCTGGAATTGCAGAGCAGAGTCTCAGAAAGGAGGAAGCTAGGGAGAAAAAGAGCTGAAGAATCTGAAAAAGATTCTTTTTGTGTAAAAGCTAGATTTTAGAAAAACAAAACAAAACTATCGGGAAGTTGTAAGACAAACATCAGAACTCACAGAAATGTGCCAGGTGCAGTGGCTCAAGCCCATAGTCCCAGCACTTTGGAAGGCTGAGGCGGGTGGATCACTTGAGGTCAGGAGTTCAAGACCAGCATGGCCAACATGGTGAAACCCCAAATCTACTAAAAATACAGGGGTCCCACCTCAGTAGTAGAGCTGAACTTCTGTTGGAATAACAGCTGCCTCAGACCTGACAGTTACGTTTTAAACAGGTCTCAGTACCACTTCACAAACATTGGGATGACTGTTACCAAAAACATAAAACAAAATCCCCAAAACAACAAATGTTAGAAAGGATATGGAGAAATTTAAACCCCTGTGCATTGCTAGTGGGAATGTAAAATGGTACAGCCACTGTGGAAAAGAGTATGGCAGATCCTCAAAAAATTAAAAATAGAACTACCATATGATCCAGCAATTCTACCTCTGGGTATATGCCCTCCAAAATTTAAAGCACATGTCAAAGAGACATCTGTCCACCCATGTTCACTGCAACATTATTTACAGTAGCCAGGAGGTAGAAACAAATCAAGTATCCATGGACGGCTGACTGGATTAACAAATGTGGACTAGCCATACAATGAAATATTATTCAGCCCTAAAAAAAATTCTGACACATGCTGTAATAGATGAACCTTGAGGATATTACACTAAGTGAAATAAGTCAGCCACAAAAGAACTAATATTTTATGATTTCCCTTATATAAGGTGCCTGGAGTTGTCAAATTCATGGAGACAAAAAGTAGAATGGTGGCTGCCACGGGCTCAGGACAAGGGGATGGGAGCTAGTGTTTAAGGGCAACAGAGTTTCAGTTTCAGAAGATGAAAAAGTTCTGGAGATGGATGGTGGTGATGATGGTACAATAATGTGAATGCACTTAATGCCACTGAGCTGAAAGTGTAAAATAGTAAATTCTGTTATATTCTACCACATTTTTAAAATAAATACTTTTTATTTTACAAAAAAGGGCCTCATATGAACCAAATTGATTCATATATAACTACCTGTCAAAACAAAGCCCATAGCTATTCAACAACGTAACATTCATAATGTTCTAATAAAAAAATTACTAGAATTATCTACTTTCAAGATTTTTCCTCTTCACATCATGGTGAAGTATCAGGGACTGAATTTACCCTTCAGCCTTACCAAACAATAAACCAAACAAAATAAAGTAAGTGAAATGGGTTTTCTGACATTGGATAACAGGCAGTAGGACTCAGGCTCCTGAGGGGACGAAACAAACGAGGTGGGTCATACAGTCACATCAGGTACTCTCTGAGGCAGTTTCTAGGCAGGGAGGAGGCACACAAGGTCTGGTGTTCTCATTATGTTAAGAAAGAGAGACAGAATAGAGTTTGGGAAGGTCAAAAGAGTAAAATCTGCAGGGTAGGATACCCAAGAAAGGGAGCTAAGAAGAGAACCAGTTAAACATCTGCAGAGGGGTTCACTTGAGTGTTTGACTGAGTTCTGAAATATGCAAACAGGACAGAAAGAACACAAGACCAGGGGAAAGAATCACCAGGCTGCTATAGACAGAATAGTTCCTGGAAACCATACAGGGCTAAGACCAGTTTACATACCCACTAGTAAGAGTAGAAGGACCTTGCAATGTATGGGATAGTTGGCCAGTCTTTAGTACCCAGAAGGGTATTATTTAGTAGTAGGAATAAGCTAGCCTTAGAGTAAAGGTTGCTCTATACTGACACTAACAAAGCTTAAAAGTAATCCTCACAAGGATCCAAACTGATTCCAGGTTACTTAACTATATGCCAGAACAAACTCTAACACTCTTTAAAGGTATACAATAAAAGCCAGCAAACCATGATATAAAATTGATGATGTCCATCAACTGTTCAAAAATCTATTCAAAAATGTCTAGAAATTCAAAAATTACTAGAAACACAGAAAAGGAAAAAAAAAAGTAACCAATAGGAGAAAACAGAAAAGATACAGACCAGAAATAACTGAATGAGCAGAAAAGGGCATTAAAACAGCTATTGTAAATATGTAATATGTGGTTTAGAAAGGTAGAAAAAAACTTTAATTAAAAGGTAGAAAAAAACTTTAATTAAAATGACTCAAAAGTAGTTCCTGACAATGAAAAATACACAAAGAGAAAAAACTGGAAAGAAATAAAAAGAGCATGAAAAAGCCATGAAAAACACCAAGGAGGCTAACACTCACGTAATTACAACCGGGAAAGGGGGGGGCTGTTGAAGAAATAATGGGTGAAGACTATTCAAATTTAATAACTAAAACCCAACATATTCAAGAATTCTAATGAAACCTAAGCAGAAGAAACATGAGAAGAACCACACCCAAATACATCATAATCAAATTGCTGAAAACCAGTGACAGGCCGGGCGGGGTAGTTCACGTCTATAATCACAGCAATTTGGGAGGCTGAGGCAGGTGGATCACTTGAGGTCAGAAGTTCTACCTCTGGGTACATACCCTCCAAAATTTAAAGCACATGTCAAAGACACATCTGTCCACCTATGTTCACTGCAACATTATTTACAATAGCCAGGAGGTAGAAACAAATCAAGTGGCCACAAATCAAGTGGCCAACATGGTGAAACCCTGTCTCTACTAAACTTATAAAAATTAGCCAGACATGGTGGTGCACACCTGTAATCCCAGCTACTCCAGGGGCTGAGGCAGGAGAATCACTTGAACCCAGGAGACAGAGGTTGCAGTGAGCAGAGATTGCGCACCGCACTCCAGCCTGGACAACAGAGTGAGACTCCATCTCAAACGAAACAAAAAACAAAAAAATAGCGATAAAGAGATCATGAAAGCACCCAGAGACACAAAGATAGGTCTGGCAGTAGGATGCTCATCAGTAACCAAAGAAGCCACAGTAAAAGATGCTTAAAATCCTCAGAGAAAAATATCAACCCAGGATTCTCTTTGTAGCAAAAATACCTTCAGAAACCAACCTGGGCAAGATGGCAAACTCCTTTCTTTTTGTTTTTTGCTTTTTGAGACGAAGTTTCACTCTTGTCACCCAGGCTGGAGCATAATGGTGCAATCTTGGCTCACCGCAAACTCCACCTCCCAGGTTCAAGTGATTCTCCTGACTCAGCTTCCTGAGTAGCTGAGATTACAGGCACCTGCCACCACGCCCGGCTAATTTTTGTATTTTAGTAGAGACGGGGTTTCACCATGTTGACCAGGCTGGTCTTGAATACCTGACGTCAGGTGATCCGCCCGCCTTGGCCTCCCAAAGTGCTGGGATTACAGGCGTGAGCCACTGCACCCAAACTCGTCTTTTTTTTTTTTTTTTTTTTTTTAAAGAGCCAGATATGGTGGTACACGTCAGTAGTTCCAGCTACTTGGGAGGCTGAGGCAGGAGGACTGCTTGAGCCTAGGCATTCAAGGCTGCAGTGAGCCATGATTGTGCCACTGCACTCCAACCTGGGTGACAGAGCAAGACCTTGTCTCTAAAAAAATTTTTTTAAACCTTCAGAAATGAAGGCAAAATACTCTTCCAGATAATCAAAAGCTCAGAAAACTTGTAACTAGCAGATATATGCCACAACAGATATTAAAGAAAGCTCTTTAGAAGAAAGAACATGATACCATATGGAAATCCAGAACGGCACAAAGGAGAAAATGTTACCAGAAATAGTGAATATGTGGATAAACTTAAAAGACAATTTTCTCTGTTTAAATCTTTTAAAAAGTTAATTAACAGTTTAAAGCAAAAATAATGACAATGAATTTGGGGAATAACACATGTAGAAGTAAAACGTATGACAATGATGGCACAGTGAACAGAAGGAGAAATGGAGGTAAGCTGCTAAGTTTGTGTGCAACTCATGAAGGGATACAATATTTTTTTGAAGGTAGACACATTAGTTAATACATGCAGGCCGGGTGTGGTGGCTCACGCTTGTAATCCCAGCACTTTGGGAGGCTGAGGCAGGTGGATTGCCTGAAGTCAGGAGTTCAAGACCAGCCTGGCCAACATAGTGAAACCCCATCTCTAATAAAAATGCAAAAAATTAGCTAGGCGTGGTGGCAGACACCTGTAATCACAGCTACTCGGGAAGCTGAGACAGGAGAATCACTTGAACCCAGGAGGCAGACGTTGCAGTGAGCTGAGATCACGCCATTGCACTCCAGCCCAGGTGATAGTGTGAGACTCCATCTCAAAAAAAAAAAAAAAAAAACAAATGAATAAAAATGATTTGACAAAATTTAACACCTACTCACGGAAAAAACATTCTCAGGAAACTAGGGATAGGCACTTCCTCATCCTGATAAAATGCATCTATAAACAACCTACAGTTTATTGAGTTGTAGAAGACTGAGTGCTTTGCTGTGGAGACCAGAACAAGGCAAGAGTGCCTGCTCACACCATTTCCAGTCTACATTTTACTGGAGGTTCCGGCCGGCACAAAAAAGAAAACCAATAAAAGCATCCAGACTGGAAAGGAAGATGTAAATGGCATTTATTTTTAGATAACCTGATCATCTGAGTAGAAAATATGACAGAATCTATAAATAAACTACCACAACTCATAAATGAGCTTAGAAAAGTAGAATACACAGTCAACATGCAAAAAGAAACTGCCGCGCTGAGGATCCAAGATGGTGGATTAGACACAACTCCAGCGCACAACACCCAGCGAAAGAGACACAGAAACCCAGAGATCTCCTAGCTCCAACCAAGGTACCAGGTGCATTTCAACGGGTCTGGTCCGAGGGTGAGCAAAGCCCACTCAGGGGCAGACCGAGGCAGGGAGGGGGTGCTGCTTCACCCAGAAAGTGCATCTGACCAGCGAGTCGGAGGCTCCACCTCTGGCGCTCCGGTCCACATACAGCGCTTCCCCCAAAGCCTCAGCAATACACAGAACAGGGGATCTTTGCCAGTCAAGCGCCGGGGAATTACAAAGTGCAGAGTTGAATAAGAGTCTGCAGACTGAGCTATCGCCCCCTCCCCCCCGCCCGGAGAGAGAGGGAGCTGTAAGCGGGAACAGCAGGGCGGCCCCTACCCCATGACCAGAGAGAGAGAAAGCTGAAAAGGGGGGAGACTGCCGGGTGCGGCTGGGCGGGTCCCCAACCTCCCCGACAAACCCCAGAGGGCTGAAGCTCTGACTCTAGTGGGTTGTGTAGCCAGTGCCACAGTCTGAGAGGAACCCTGAATGATCCAGCCCAGTGGAGGAAGGGCACAACCCACCACTAGAGGGGTGAGACTGGGCTACATGTTTTAACAAAAAACACAGGAAGCCTACGTAGCAACAGCGTTCTTGACAACCCAGCAGCGCCTACAGGTCAGCGGAAGAGGCGGGCATAATCTCCCAGCATAAACAAAAAGACACAGGAAGCTTCCCTAGTAACCTGAAGGAGTCCCTAGAAACCCAGTAGCGCCCCCACAGGCAGACAAGCGACTTCATCAAGCAGCTCTCTGACACCACAGCCAGGTAAATCCACAAAGATGGGAAAAAACAGCGCAAAAAAGGTGAAACCACCAAAGACCAGAACACCTCTTCTCCTTCAAGGGATCACAACTCCTCAACAACACAGGATCACAACTTGACCGAGAAGGAGTGTGAAGAATTGATGGAAACAGGATTCAGAAGGTGGATAATAACAAACTTCTCAGAGCTAAAGGAATACATTCTAACTCAATGCAAAGAAACCACAAACCTTAAAAAAAGGTTAGACAAAATGCTAACTAGAATAACCAGCTTCGAGAAGAACATAAACGACTTGATGGAGTTAAAGAACACAGCACGAGAACTACATGAAGCAAACACAAGTTTTAATAGCCAAATCGATCAAGCAGAAGAAAGGACATCAGAGATTGAAGATCAACTCAATGAAGTAAAAGAGAAGGCAATACAAGAGAAAAAAGAGTGAAAAGAAACGAACAAAGCCTCCAAGAAATATGGGATTATGTGAAAAACCCTAATCTACGCTTGATCGGTGTACCTGAATATGATGGGGGAGAATGAATCCAAGCTGGAAAACACCCTCCAGGATATTATCCAGGAGAACTTCCCAGGCCTAGCAAGGCAGTCCAAATTTCAAATTCAAGAAATACAGAGAATTCCACAAAGATATTCCTCAAGAAGAGCAACCCCAAGGCACATAATCATCAGATTCACCAGGGTCAAAATGAAGGAAAAAATGCTAAGGGCAGCCAGAGAGAAAGGTCAGGTCACCCACAGAGGGAAGCCAATCAGACTCACAGCAGATCTCTCGGCAGAAACTCTACAAGCCAGAAGAGACTGGGGGCCGATGTTCAACATCCTTAAAGAAAAGAACTTGCAACCCAGAATCTCATATCCAGCCAAACTAAGCTTCATAAGTGAAGGAGAAATAAAATCCTTTACGGACAAGCAATTATTGAGAGATTTTGTCACCACCAGACCTGTCCTAGAAGAGCTCCTGAAAGAATCACTAAGCATGGAAAGGAACAAGTACCAGTCACTGCAAAAGCAAACCAGTTGGCAAAGACCAAAAATGCAATGAAGAAAATGAGTCAACTAATGAGAAAGAAAACCAGCCAGTAACAAAATGGCAGGATCAAATTCACACATAACCATATTAACATTGAATGTAAATGGCCTAAACACCCCAATCAAAAGACACAGACTGGCAAAAAAATTTTGCAATCTACCCATCTGACCAAGGGCTAATATACAGAATCCACAAAGAACTAAAACAGATATACAAGAAAAAAAACCCCATTCAAAAGTGGGCAAAGGATATGAACAGACACTTTTCAAAAGAGGACATATATGAGGCCAACAAACATATGAAAAAATGCTCGTCATCACTGGTCATTAGAGAAATGCAAATCAAAACCACACTGAGATATCATCTCACGCCAGTTAGAATGGCGATCATTAAAAAATCGGGAGACAACAGATGCTGGAGAGGATGTGGAGAAATAGGAACACTCTTACACAGTTGGTGGGAGTGTAAATTAGTTCAACCATTGTGGAAGACAGTGTGGCAATTCTCAAGGATCTAGAAATAGAAATTCCATTTGACCCAGCAATCTCACTATTGGGTATATACCCAAAGAACTATAAATTGTTCTACTATAAAGACACATGCACACGTATGTTCATTGCAGCCCTGTGTACAATAGCAAAGACCTGGAACCAACCCAAATGCCCATCAGTGATAGACTGGACAAAGAAAATGTGGTACATATACACCATGGAATACTATGCAGCCATAAAAAACGATGAGTTCATGTCCTTTGCAGGGACTTGGATGAATCTGGAAACCATCATTCTCAGCAAAGTGACCCAAGAACGGAAAGCCAAGCACCGTATGTTCTCACTCATAGGTGGGTGTTGAACAGCGAGAACACGTGGACTCAGGGGACAGGAGCATCACACACAGGGGACAGTTGCGGGGGGGGGTGGGGGGAGAGACAATGGGGGGTGGGAGGGAGGAGAGGGTGGGGGAGGGATAACATGGGGAGAAATGCCAGATATAGTATGCACCTAAAGTAAAATAAATAAATTAAAAAAAAAAAGAACTGTAAACAGCTTACAACTAAGTAACTGAGAGACTGTCAGGACAAACTAGAGAATATTGATAGTAGGCTTATCATATGCCAGCCACCATTCCAAGTGCTTATTTATATAGCACCTTTCCTTATGAAGCTCATACAAGACTGTTTACGACAGACCCTAAATATAATTTAATAACCATGGACTTGGTGAAACACATTATTTCAATGTTATAATTGAAGATATAGGGGACGAAAAATGGAGAAAGATGTAATCGTTTCTTCTGCATAACGAGAACACAAGCAGAGAAGTTTAGATTTATTCTCTGAATTCATTTGTCTGAGTGCAGAAACATTCTTATTGTCATTAGTGCCTAGCTGGCATGTGTCAGAGTGAAATACTTGCAAATAAAGACTCTCGTTAGATCCTGAGGGAAGGTTTATAGACTTACACTTGCACGGAAACAAGTTCTATTCATGCAGCAAGCAGAAATTTAAATTATTTCCTGGGAATTTAAAAGTTAAGGACACAGGGGCCCACTTACACTGTCTGCCTCTCTGTTTGGACGTAGAATAAGATAGGAATTGCATACAGTGTGTGTTGAATAAAAGTTCTTGGCTTCTGTGTATCTTTTTTTAAGGAAATAAAGAATGGCAAGGTGCAAAGATTAAAAAAAAAAACAAAACTGCCTTCCTCTATTCAAGTATGAACAATTAGAAGTTGAAAATTTAAAAATACTGCCATTTACAACAGCTCCATAAAACACAAAATACTTAGGGGTAAATTTAATAAAACATATGGAAGACCTATATTATGAAAATGACAAAATAGTGGGAGAAATTAAACATCTGAAAAGCGATCTAGACCATGGCCACAGATCATTAGACTCAACATTGTTGAGTGTCAATTCTCCCTGTACCCGAGCAGCTTAGCAGCCTAGCCTCAAGCTGTGTTTTAAACCTTTTTTTTCTTTTCCCTTTTCTCTTCCCATTCCCAGTCTCAAGATATAACTTTGAGACAAACCACATATGTGTTACCTTTCATCTTGAAATACAGCCTCGGAATGTGCCGTGAACCTCCGCTCCCTTTCATGTTTATTTTTATTTTCTGTAACAGTCTCACTTTGTGCCCAGGGTGGAGTATAGTGGTATGATCTCAGTTCACTGCAACCTCCGCCCCCTGGGTTCAAGTGATTCTCCTGCCTCAGCTTCCCAAGTAGCTGCAATGACAGGCGTGTGCCACCACAGCTGGCTAATTTTTTGTATTTTTAGTAGAGCCGGGGTTTCACCACGTTGGCCAGGCTGGTCTTGAACTCCTGACCTCAGGCAATCCGCTCGCTTCATCCTCCCAAGATACTGGGATTACAGGTGTGAGTCATCGCACCCAGCCCCTCTACTTTCTTTTCCCATTCTATGCTCCCATGCCTTATGTACATTTATTTACCCAGACGCTTGTTAAGCACACACCATGCTCTCTTATCTGGTCATTTATTTGCTCAGAAGCTTCAGGGTTTGGATCCTAATAGGGACTAGGCATATCCAGAACTCTCTCTCTAACAAAAGATTACTTCAAAACCACTCCCAGCTGAAGAGTGACTACAAGATTGACTGTGATTAATTTGTAACCTGATAGGATTCACAGTGGCACTAGCCCCTTCACCAAATGGGACAATAATTCAAGGGCCACTGAAGCAAGTCATGCCACCTGGCATCTCCTAGCCCCTTTGCCTTTTCTGTGTTCTAAACCCTTTCTATAAAAATCCCTGTGTTCCCTCCACAAACTGAAGACTAGAACTGCTCTCTGCTCTTCCCCTTGCTGGCACAAATAATAAAGGAATATCACTGTGTCTCATCATAACTTACTATTTTGCCTTCTTTCCATAAGTGGCCAGACTCTTTTTGCGAGTTATATCCCTAACTTGATCTGTAGATTTAGTGCAATCACAATCAAAATTGTACTGCATGTTTTCTTCTGTAGAAATAGACAAACCGTTTCTACAATGTGTATGAAAAGGCAAAGGAGCTAGAGTAGCCAAAACCACGTCGAGAAACAGCCAACTGAGGACTTGCAACTCATGATTTTAAGACACAGGTACAGCTCAAATAAATACCCTGGGAATTGGTGTAAGGATGGCCATAGATCAGTGCACAGAACAGACTCCAGAAAGAGCTCACACATGGACAGCCGACTGCATCTTGATGTAGATGCAAGGTGATTTCACGGAGAAAGAAAGGGTGGAGGAACAACTGGATAATCACATGGGGGAAAAACAAAAACGACAAGCTGAACTTGGGCTCCACATGCAAGATTAACTTAGATGGATCATAGAGCTAATTGTAAGAGCTGAAATGTAAACTTACACAGCAGAGCTTCCCAACATCACACCAGACCTCTGGGCTGGGATGACTCCTTGTTGCAAGGGCTGTCCTGTGCCTTCTACCTGAGGCATTTTGTGGCAACCTAGCCTGCCAAGACACCTGTGCCACTGCCGGAAAGGGGGGCGAACTCATGGCCCAGCTGAGCCCCTCTGGTCTAGACGAAGGGCAGGTCCAGAAATGTGTCATACAGTTCCTTGATAAAAATACTATCTTTTAATGATGCAGGGACTGCTAGATATCCATACAGCATAAATAAATAAATAAATCCTTACCTCATACCATAAAATAAAAATATTATGCTCTAATGGTGCAGGGACTACTAGGTATCCACATGGCATAAAGAAATAAATAAATCCTTACCTCATACCATACATAAACATTAATTCAAAATGGATCATAGACCTAAACATAAGAGCAGAGCTTTTAGGTTTCAATAAGGAGATAATAAAAGCTGCCAGAGACATCAAGGTAGAAATAACAGTAAGATTATGATCAGTCAACTACGCAGGCCAAAATAAAACATGTTATTTCATACAAAACATAAAACATGGTTTTTTACATTTCTTTTTATATAGGACACAAAAAGCACAAACTACAAGAGTATAACTGATAAACGGGACTTCTGCAAGATTAAAATTTCCTCTTTGAAAGACGCCATTTTAAAAAATTAAAACAGGGCCAGTTGCAATGGCTCACGTCTGTAATCCCAGCACTTTGGGAGGCTGAGGTGAGTGGATCACTTGAAGTCAGGAGTTAGAGACCACCCTGGCAAACATAGTGAAACCCTGCCTCTACTAAAAATACAAAAAAAAGTAGCCAGGCATGGTGGTGGTGTGCCTGCAATCCCAACTACTCAGGAGGCTGAGGCAGAGAAGAACTGCATGAACCCAAAAGGTGGAGGTTGTGTGAGTCAAGATTGTGCCACTACACTCCGGCCTGGGCAACAGAGTGAGACTCGGTCTCAAAAATAAAATAAAATAAAAATAGGAACTATATACTGTAATACCTAACCCTAATAAAATCCTGGTATCCAGAACATCTAAGGAAGGCTTCCAATGCAATAAGACAAACAATACAATAACACAATAAAAACAGACGAGAGATTTGAGCTGGTATTTCACCACCGCAGACACGAAGCGAAGTGGGCAGCATCAGATCTCAGGCAATGCAAGTTAAAAACACCATGAGTTACCACTACACAACCAAAAGACTTAAGATAAAAACACTGAAAATAACCATCGTAGGGCAGGATGTGGAGGAACTGATGGGAATATAAAATGTTACAACTATGGAAAATAGTTTGTGAGATTTGTTAAAAAGTTAACTGTACACTTAACATATCAACTTCAGGCAGAAGACGGGCCAATAAACAGAAAAACAAAAAAACATATCAACCAGAACTTCCACTTTGAGAAACTGACCCAGTGAAACAAGCCCACACAGACTTCTATACATGAAGGTTCCTAGCAACTTTATCTGCAATAGCCAATAAATAGCAACCATCCATTGGTGAATGGATAAACAGCCAAAGGGGAACCAATAGGTGAATGGGTAAATAGCCAAACAGCCATCATGGGTGAATGGATAAACAGCCAAATGACCCTCAATAGGTGAATGGATAAGCCACTACAGTGTGGATGAATCTCAAGACTGTGACAGGGTGGGGCCGGGTCGCAGCAGCTGTTCTAACAATCTTCAGATGTTTCTGATGCATATTAAAGCCTGAAAACCACTATCTAGACAATCAGAACAATTTAAAGTACAATTATTGCTATCTTTGACCACCCAGCATCTATTTTTTTTGTTGTGGGATCTCTCCACCTGAGTCTTAGTGAGGGGTAAAGATGCAGGAAATACTTAAATGTCTGAAGTGGTGAGTATTTGCCTTCCTGGCCTAGCGGCCAGGGTTCTGCCAGTCTCTGGCTGAGGAGTGAGTGCCACAGCAGGGCGGAGCAGCTCCCAACCTCTCCCTACCTGCTTGATGGGAGCAGAAGTGACACTGGTATTGGAACATTGCAGGTGGATTCTGAGAGCAGAAGTGCTAATTAAAATGTCAAGTGCCTGGTGGCAATCACAGATTCATCCTCAGACTAGCTGCGAGGTATGGTTTTGAACTGTCAAGACTGGCTCTCTATTTCTCCCAAACACACTGGGGGCTTAAACAATGTAGGCTCATGAGTGTAGCTCAAAACTGTAGATCCTCACAGTCCAACATAGCAGTGAGAGCTCCAGCCATCACAACCCCACTCCATGCAGAATGTAAGAAAGGTAAAGATACACAGATAATTTTCGAGGCACCCAAGACAACTTCACTATTATCTTACTGGAAGCACCTGGACACATGCCCCACATGTAGGTGCAAGCAATGCTGGTGAATGTGGTCTTTATTCAGGATGAGCATATACCCAGTGACAAAATCAGAGATGGTATTTCTGTGGAAAAGAGAAGAATGAGTAACAGAGGAGAGACCAGCAATCTCTCCCTCACGTAATTAATTGCCAGTCTTAAATTAGCAAAAACCCTTCCAAATAAATCACTTTATCAACACTGGTAGAACTGTATTTCCATTATCAATGTCATTACTAATACAGAATATGGTTTAGTCAGCTGTCTAGAAAATCATTTTTCAAAATTATCTGAATTAAGCTGTAATATTATTCTGCTCACACCTTCCATTTCTCAGATCCCTTGGCAAAGTCTTATCCTGAATGCTGATAGCTGTAGTAAGTAGTCTACTTCTTGTACTCTCTTAGGGAAATAGAGGCACAGAAATGCACTGGCATTCTTTACTTTTTTGCTCAGAACAAGCATGAAATTTAAGCTGCACTAATTTCCAATCTACTAAGAGGTAGTCCAGGAGGGCCCACAGGATCAACCACGACATAGAATCTTTGACTAAGAGGGCCAGGAGCATGGGGCCAAGAAACAACTGGCATCTACAAGGTGGGCAAGAGGTCAGGGCAGCACAGGAGGTTGTCAGACTACCGCTACAAGGACAGCTCTCAGAAAGAAAAGACAAGAGTAAAAAGGAGTTTGCCTTTAGGCTGAGCTACTTGGTATCTGTGCTGCTCTGCACCCATCTCAGTAACCCATAGATGCAACATGAACATTGGACACAGAGACTGCTGTGAGCCCTGCCCTGTGCTCTTCACTTGGGGACGCATGCTGGGATCCCCTCCCTGTGCCACAGCACCTCACTCCTGGGCATAAAGGTGGGTTTTAATACCTTTTTTTTAATTTTGGAGACAGAGTCTTGCTCTGTCGCCCAGGCTGGAGTGCAGTGACACAATCTCGGCTCACTGCAATCTCTGCTTCCTGAGTAAATGGGATTACAGGCACGCGCCACCACACCCAGCTAATTCTGTATTTTTAGTAGAGACGGGGTTTCACCATGTTGTCTAGGCTGGTCTCGGACTCCTGACCTCAAGTGATCTGCGTGCCTCAGCCTCCCAGTGCTGGGATTACAGGTGTGAGCCACTGTGCCCAGCCCCTAATGCTTTCAAGTAAAGTACACAAATGGGTGTTGTCATGGCTTTATTACTCATAGTTCCCAAGCAATATTACATATATAAAAGTCATTTTAAAAACAACCAGCTTTGCTAGAAAAGTGTCTTTTTTTTCTTCGAATCATGGATTTCTACACCATTCATACCTGGAGTCCTTTATATTAAATATATTATTTACACAGGCACTGGGCAAAAATTGAAGAAGTTTTGAGTTCTCTACTCCATAATCTCCACCCTCCCACACCCCCACAAAAAAATCCTACCCTTTCCCTATTATATGGGTTATTAACAATAAAAACAATAGGAAAATACACAGGCATTTCATTTTGAGTCCCTTTTCCCTATTTTTACATGTCTGGAGATGTTGGCTTGGTTATGAATTCAAAAGTTCTCCCAGAGTTCTTGATGATGATTCATAGAGAAATCTGAAACACAAATAAAGAACTATTTAGCTGCAGAAAAAAAGTGACCAAATTATCCAAATGTACATTTTCAAAAATATAATCTAAAAATGGTTTGCAACCAGATGCATTTAAAAACAAAGTTGAAATAATCTGTAAATGTTTCACTAATTGTTTCTCTTACATAAAATGGAGTCAGAATTCCCACAGGAGTCACAACACACGGCACTGAACCACAGGCCTGGGTTGACGGTTGACACCAAGCACTGCCAGGCAATGAAACATGCTCACTGGACAGTGTGCTACACTGGTGAGCTCTTACTTATGAGGATCTAACCCACTGGTCAGATCCACAGCTCATGAGAAACAGGACACGAGCTCTTCCTTTCCAGCATCCACAGTTCTGAGCCTATTTCTCTATTATACAAGAAAACAAGATAAACAAAAACTATGTGACCTACCAAGATACTCTACTACCAATGACATTTACCTACTACCTCTAATAACCTGAGGGCTTTAGAAAAACCTCGACATTTACCACGACATTTACCTACTACCACTAATAACCTGAGGGCTTTAGAAAAAACTCACTTTCCCACTCCCCTGCCCTGTATCCCTGTCCCTTAAGGCAAGACTCTTCCTCCTCATCTCCTCCCTAGCCCCACCTAGGTCACAGCTTTGGCTGAGATCACTGAGTACTTTCCTTCCCAGACACTGTCCTCATTTCCCTGGCAGTGTGCCTATGTTAAGAATCATTATTAGGCAGGTAGTATATCACTGTTCTTTTAAATACACATATTTACAAGTGCATGGCTCACCATGACTTCCCTTTTTTACTGTCCCATAACTCCTACATGGTTCCAATGTATACTTGTTCGGTTATAGTGCACTCCTAAGTAGTCTCCTCAGAGAGGGAATACACATAAGCTAATCTCTGAATTCCTCCTAGACACGAGTATCTACCTTTCACTCCAAATGACATCTCAGTGAGATTTAAAACTCTTACAATCCTACTGTCTTCCTGTGTCCAGCATTGGAAGTGAGACTTGTGTCTACCTGGTCTTCACCCTTTGGATACAGATTGCTGTCTACCACGGCCCCCTGTAATGTAAATGTGAGCGACATGTGTCATTTTAAATTTTCCAGTAATCACATTGAAAGAGATCAAAGAGCACAATGGATCAAGATCTTGTTTCTTTTTATTTTTTAAGCAAAACTCATCTTAATATATTTTCTTTAACCCAATGTATCCAAAATGCTTCAACTTGTAATCAATATAAAATTATTTGTGACACAGTTCACATTCTCTTTTCCAAACTGTCTTCAGAACCTGCAGGCACTTTACATGAGGGCCACACAGCACAGACTCACCATGTTTAATGTGTTCCGCAGCCACTGCACTGGCCTGCATGAATCTAGAAAAATTTTAAGATTTTCTCTTTATTCCTGAAATTTAGGAATTCTATTCATAATTACTTAGCTTTGATTTTTTTTTCATCAATCCAGAATTCAGTGAAAGAAAAGAGAATCCGTATATATTTCTTTAGCTCTGGGGAATTTTTTCCTATCATTGTTGAATCACTGCTTCTCCTTGATATTAGAGGTCTCTCGGGCCCTTTCCCCAAATCTATCTCCATCATCGTGAGTATTCATTCACGTCCCTCCAACTTGACGTTTCTGGAATTTGACTATCAACAGGGACCATCTCTGCAGTGCATCTGTGACACTTTAGCTCTAGACTGTCCTTTTGGGGCTACAGTTGACTTTTCTTCAAAGACTCTTATTACTCACCACCATCACTCTAGAAACTCCTGTGCCACCCTCTGTGTGGTTATTTCTGCCTGTATTGAACTAGGGGTGAAGGCACAGCTTTGTGGAGGCCGCCATGCAGTGACTCAGGAGACTCAGGGTGCCCCACAGCTCCTTCACTCTCCCAGCCTCCCTGGGCCTCCACTGGACCTGCTGCCTCGAGGTCTCCTGCCCATTCCCTGAGTTCCCCAGGAGAAAAGAGTACGCTCTCTGTCCATACCCCAGGTTCTGCCCACCTGTCAGCCCAGCAACTACTCGGCTCAGCAGCAGTGCAGCCAGAGTCGAGACAGAGGGGGAACTATGCCCAGGAAGTCATGAACTCTCCAAAATCTAAAACTAATTTTTTTTTTGAGACAGGGTCGCGCTCTGTCACCCAGGTTGAAGTGCAGTGGTGCAATCACGGTTTGCTGCAGCCTTGACCTCTTGGACTCAAGCAATCCTTCCAGCTCATCCTCCCAAGTTGCTGGGAGTATGATGCACATCACCACACCCCGGCTGATTTCTTGTATTTCTTGTGGAGATAGGGTTTCACCATGTTACCCAGGCTGGTCTTGAACGCAGCTCAAGCAATCTGCCTGCCTCAGCCTCCCAAAGTGTTGGGATTACAGACATCATACCTGGCCTAAAATTAATTTTTAATTACTCAAAAATAATATTGTCTCCTTAAGTGAGCATGATTTAAAAATACTTTAGAGAAAAACGTTAGGTTAAAAGTACAGTTAACCCTCATCATCTGTGGGGGGATGGGTTCCAAGAACCCCCCAGATACTGAAATCCACAGATGTTCAAGTTCCTGATATAAAAAGGTGTATTTGCACATAGCCTACACACATCCTCCTATATGCTTTAAACCATCTCTGGACTACTTACAATACCTAACACAATGTCAATGCTATGCTAATAGTTGTTATACTATATTGTTTAGGGAATAATGACAGGGAAAAGTCTGTTCATATTCAGTACAGATACAACCATCCATTTTTGTCCCAAATATTGTCAAACCATGGTTAGTTGAATTTATGAACATGGAACCCATGGATACGGAGGACCAGGTGTTCTCATTTACCAGGCAGTAAATAACTAGCTACTCACATTGACCTAAGTCTAGACTGGCAACAAGAATGACTCTTTATTGTTCTCCTTTAATAGATAAGCTAACTGAGGCAAAGGTGGTAAAGGAAACTGCCCATGACCACAGAGCTGGGAAGAGCAGTTTGGGTTTAAACCCAGGAGATTTTTCTCCTGACTACTGGAACACTAAAAAGATATTCTGGCCAGGCCCAGTGGCTCACACCTATAATCCCAGCACTTTAGGAGGCTGAGGCAGGAAGATCACGAGGTCAGGAGTTCGAGACCAGCCCGGCCAGCCAATATGGAGAAATCCCGTCTCTACTAAAAATATAAAAATTAGTCGGATATACTGGCTCATACCTGTAATTCCAACACTTTGGGAGGGCAAGGCCAGTGGATCACAAGGTCAGGAGTTCAAGACCAGCCTGGGCAAATTGGTGACACCCCATCACTACTAAAAAGACAAAAATTAGCCAGGCATGGTGGCAAGCGCCTGTAATCCCAGCTACTCAAGAGGCTGAGGCAGAATTGCTTGACCTAGAAGGCAGAGGTAGCAGTGAGCCGAGATCGTGCAACTGCACTCCAGCCTGTGAGACAGACCAAGACTCCATCTTAAAATATATATATATATTTGTAATAATATATACATTATAATACATATTATGTGTATATATTTAAATATATATAAATATATATACATATATATTATAATATGTATTATAAATACATTATTGTGTGTATATATTCAAATATATATAAATCAGTCATATATGTGTGTATATATTTAAATATATACATAAATTAGGCAGGCGTGGTGGTGTATACCTGTAGTCCCAGCTACTCTGGAGGCTGAAGGAGAAGAATGGCTTGAACCCAGGAAGTGGAGGTTGCAGTGAGCCGAGATTGTGCCACTGCACTCCACCTTGGGCAAAAGAGCGAGACTCCATCTCAAAAAAAAAAAAAAGATATTCCAGCATATTTCAAATTTACTCATTCTTTTATTACCTGAAGAAAGAATTGAACACACTAGGTAAAGCAGAGAAATAAGAACTACTAAAGAACAAAATGAAGAAAACAAAATGAAAGAATTTTAAAGTTGGACGGGACAGTGATGAAAAACTTAGACAAAAAGCTCCCTGGGCCAGGGTTCTCCTCATATGTAACAAGACACACAAACCAGACAATGTGCAAGTCCCCCTCAGCACTAACATCTGTAAAATGCGTCAAACACGAGGACTCAAAACTTCACCTTTCCTTCCGTCTATGTCAGGTTAGGGACATATGCTGGTGATCACAGCCATAAGAAAGGCAGGTAGAATCAATTTTCTGAGAAAAACAGTAAGATTAAAAGACAATGCATGTATTTATCAAAGGGTGGTTTTATGTATGAATACTTTAAAATTATCTATACCAAGTTCATTGGGTATGGATGACAGAAACATATCACTAAATAAGCTATAAAAAGCATCCAGCCCCAAATTCATTTAAAAAAAGGACAGTTGGCCGGGCGTGGTGGCTCACACCTGTAATCTTTGGGAGGCTGAGGAGGGCGGATCACGAGGTCAAGAGATCGAGACCATCCTGGCCAACATGGCAAAACCCCATCTCTACTAAAAATACAAAAATTAGCTGGGTGTGGTGGTGGGCGCCTGTAGTCCCAGCTACTCGGGAGGCCGAGGCAGGATTATTGCTTGAACCCAGGAAGCAGAGGTTGCAGTGAGCTGAAATTGTGCCACTGCACTCCAGCCTAGTGCCTGGCGAAAGATCCAGACTCCATCTCAAAAAAAAAAAAGGACTGTTAAAATTAAAGCAGAATAAAATGAATTGATATTCATTCATCAATATTTGATAACAAAAGAGAGGCTACTTTTTCAGGGAATATTCCTTCCCTTCAAGATTTAATGTTGGCACCTACATTATTGCGCTATTAAAGCTGCCTGCAAGTAGAGGCACGATTAATATTGTCAAGTAATTTGCTTGTAATATGATTAGTGGGGAAAATTCATCAGGTAACACAAACCTTAAGAAATATATTATTTATATTCGTTATTTATTTCAAATTACAAATTTATTACTATCTTGATGCTATTTATGAAAGTTACTAATTTAACATACTTGACATTTAAATGCACCAGTGCACTGACAAATGCATGTTGTTTCTCCTCAGAAAATGTCCACTTTACAATATGCTATATAGGGTAAGGCAATTAAAATGCAATGAGATGCCAATTTTTATTCAGCACCCAACAGACCAGCCAACAGAACACTAACCTTGCTGGAGAGAAAACTAGATTAGTTGTTAAGAAAACGTTCACTTTTAAATCAAGCTCCATTGCCTAAAATATTAATCAGAGCAAGGGGTTCCCAGAGTCCTCAAGATGTTTACTTGCCTTAATGTCTCTAGTACAACATTAAATTAGTAATATTTTAAAATACAGTCTTAAATCTTAATTGTTTATCTTCCACTAGATTTATTTTTCTTGTTTCATCAATTTTTCTGTCAGGTTGATTTTTTTTTTTTTTTTAGACACTGGTTTCTCTACAGTTTGCTTCTTGCATATTTAAGTAAGAAGCCAATATTTTCAAAGTCCCTACCTATCTATTTTCTAGGATGTTTCCTTCTCAAAAGGAGGAGCTCTTTTTTTTCATCTGTGTATCAGCTTAGTAGAGAGGATGGCTCACAGGTGAAGAAATAACAGAGAAACAAAAGGCTCCATCCCCAGTGTTCTGTTCATGTCCTTTTCCACAGTGCAAGTTTTGAATTTCTCAGGTATTTTTTTCTCTCAATGTAACTAACACAATTCAAGCAGTTAGCCTGAAACTAAGTCTAAGTGGAAGGCATTCCTAACAAGAAACCAATGTTCCTCTTCCCTTTCATCTTCAGAATAGTGTACACTCTTCTATATCGGAATAAGGCTTCTTTGGCAACACTATATCTAACAAAGAAAATGCTTGGACTTTTGAGATTGTTACTACATCCTGTGAAAACAATTTAACATTCTTACAGTTGGTGACTCTGGTCACCTTGTTTAATCTTTGTGTCTGATGAACCACTTACACTGCCACTTATTTTCTGAAACGCACAAGTGCTCCTCTGTCATCCCCAAATCAGACCACTGCCCTAAAAACAAGTTCCTAAAACCAAGAGTTTGTTGGGTTTCTTCTTAAAATACATAGTTGCAAAGTCTAACCTGATAAAACTAGCATAGTGGACACTCAATCACTTTTAGAATAAAGTACATAATTAAATGCATTTTGTTCACTCAGTTGCTAGGACCCCAAACCCACCCACCTGCTTTAGTGCCTATCACCATAGGGTGCTGGAAGAAAGGTGGGGGGGGAGGGGCTTTCTCCAGGTGACTCTGACAGCACACCAGACAGCTAGCTACCCCTACAGGCCCCAGCCTGATCCGAGCCGTACACAGGAGCCTGCAGGACTCGAGAGAGCAGACTTTCTAGCTCTGGCTCCAGCATCTCCCCTAGTACCTCCTCTGGGAAGGCTCCACATCCACCCCGCTACCAGCCACTCACCCAAGTGAGTGGATGTCCTCAGGTGCCACAGAAGACCGCTAGCACTTTCTTCCATGCAGGGAGCCAGGTCTCCCTCTGGGGGTGGGGGCTCCTTCCTTAAGGGCACTCACCTAGGGTTGGAGGTGTTCTCTTCATCTGCTACTCCTGTATTCTCTAGAGTTCTCTTTAACTCTCACTAGCCAATAACCCATCATGCCAACTCCTTATAAAAATCCCTGACATTCGGCCAGGCACGGTGGCATGCCCCTGTAATCCCAGCACTTTGGGAGGCTGAGGTGGACGTATCACTTGAGCCCAGGAGTTCAAGACCAGCCTGGCCAACATGGTGAAACTCCATCTCTACTAAAAATACAAAAATTAGCCAGACGTGGTGGCACATGCCTGTCGTCCCAGCTACTCGGGAGGCTGAGGCACAAGAATCACTTGAACCCAGGAGGCAAAGGTTGCAGTGAGCCGAGATCATGCCACTGCACTCCAGCCTGGATGACAGAAGGAGACTCTGTCTCAAAAAATAACCAACCAAACAAAAAAAATCATTGACACTGAGCTTTCCCTATCCGAGTCACTGCGTAGTTTCGGTCTCCTGGAACCTGACAAACACACAGAAAAACACTGTTTTTGTTTGTTTTTGAGGCAAGTCTTGCTCTGTTGCCAAGACTGGAGTGCAGTGGCGCAATCTTGACTCACTGCAACCTCTGCCTGAAGCGATCCTCCCACCTCAGCTGCCCAAGTAGCTGGGACTATAGGCATGTGCCACCACACCTGTCTAATATTTGTATTTTTTGTAGAGATGGGGTCTCGCTATGTTACTCAAACTGGTCTTGAACCCGAGCTAAAGCAATCCGCCCGCCTTAGCCTCCCATAGTGTTGGGATTACAGACGTGAGCCACCATGCCCAGCCAACATTGTTATGAGTACCTGACAAACTGGACTTTAAGGGAAGCAGCATTACTAAACGAGAGACCCTTCATTAAAATAAAAGGGTCAATTCGTCAAGAAGATACAGCAGTTCTATACTTACATGCATCAAATAACAGGACCATAAAATATAAAATGCAAAAACGGTCCTAAACAGGATACTTGGACAAATTCACAAGCATAATGAGAAATTTAACATTCTGTAGAATAAGTAACAAAAAAAAATCAGTAAATACATAGAAAAGTTGAGGTAACACAATTAACAAACGTGAACTGTTCAGGTGGCACTCCACCTCTCTAGAACACAGGCTTCTATGTAAACCATTCACAAATGCTGTGTGTGAGCCACAGAGCCAGTCTCAAAAGTATAATAAAAAAGAATAAAGAAGAAATGGTGTTAAAAGCCACAGTACACATAAACATCATAGCAAGTATAAAACCACACACACTTTGCTGTTTATATGGACAACGCTCAAAATTCTACTGAGGTGTTGGGGTGGGCTCATACCTTCAAACAGGGAGAGACAGGCCATGTTCAGGAGGTGTACTCCTTGATTTAGGTGGTGACTGCATTTTTTTTTCAGATTCAATAACTATCAATATTTATTAGCATACAACATTAACATACAACATTATTTGAGGTTTTTTTCTACTTTAGATTCTGGGGTACATGTGCAGATCATGCAAGATTGCTGCATAGGTACATTCATGGCAAGGTGGTATGTTGCCACCATCCCCCCCATCACCTATACCTGACATTTCTCCCATTATCTCTCTCCCACCCTCCCTCCCACTATCCCTCCCGTAGCCCCCACAACAGACCCCAGTGTGTGATGCTCCCCTCCGTGTGTCCATGTGTTCTCATTGTTCAACACCCGCCTATGAGTGAAAACATGCAGTGTTTGATCTTCTGTTCTTGTGTAAGTTTGCTGAGAATGATGGTTTCCAGGTTCATCCATGTCCCTACAAAGGACACGAACTCATCATTTTTGATGGCTGCATAATATTCCATGGTGTATATGTGCCACATTTTCTTTGTCCAGTCTATCACTGATGGGCATTTGGGTTGGTTCCAGGTCTTTGCTATTGTAAACAGTGCCACGATGCACATGCGTGTGCGTGTGTCTTTATAATAGAATGATTTATAGTCCTTTGGGTGTATACCCAGTAATGGGATTGCTGGGTCAAATGGAATTTCTATTTCTAGATCCCTGAGGAATTGCCACACTGTCTTCCACAATGGTTGAACTAATTTACACTCCCACCAACAGTGTAAAAGCGTTCCTATTTCTCCACATCCTCTCCAGCATCTGTTGTCTCAAGATTTTTTTAATGATCGCCATTCTAACTGGTGTGAGGTGGTAACTCAATGTGGTTTTGATTTGCATTTCTCTAATGACCAGTGATGATGAGCATTTTTTTCATATGTTTGTTGGCTTCATATATGTCTTCTTTTGAAAAGTGTCTGTTCATATCCTTCGCCCGCTTTTGGATGGATTTGTTTGTTTTTTTTTCTTGTAGATCTGTTTCAGTTCTTTGTAGATTGTGAATATTAGCCCTTTGTCAGATGGGTAGATTGCAAAACTTTTTTCCCCATTCTGTTGGTTGCCTGTTTGCTCTAATCATTGTTTCTTTTGCTGTGCAAAAGCTCTGGAGTTTAATTAGATTCCATTTGTCTATTTTGGCTTTTGTTGCCATTGCTTTTGGTGTTTCAGTCATGAAGTCCTTGCCTATGCCTATGTCCTGAATGGTTTTGCCTAGGTTTTCTTCTAGAGTTTTTATGGTGTTAGGTCTTATGTTTAAGTCCTTAATCCATCTGGAGCTAATTTTAGTGTAAGGTGTCAGGAAGGGGTCCAGTTTCTGCTTTCTGCACATTGCTAGCCAATTTTCCCAACACCATTTATTAAACAGGTGATCCTTTCCCCCATTGGTTGTTTTTGTCAGGTTTGTCAAAGATCAGATGGTTGTAGATGTGTGGTGTTGCTCCAGAGACTTCTGTTCTGTTCCATTAGTCTATGGCTCTGTTTTGATACCAGTACCATGCTGTTTTGATTACTGTTGCCTTGTAGTATAGCTTGAAGTCCAGCAGCATGATGCTGCCAGCTTTGTTCTTTTTGCTCAGGATTGTCTTGGCTATGTGGACTCTTTTTTGGTTCTGTACGAAGTTTAAAGTGGTTTTTTTCCAGTTCTGTGAAGAAGGTCATTGGTAGTTTGATGGGGATAGCGTTAAATCTATAAACTACTTTGGGCAGTATGGACATTTTCACAATATTGTTTCTTCCTAACCATGAGCATGGAATGTTTTTCCATCTGTTTGTGTCTTCTCTTATTTCCTTGAGCAGTGATTTGTAGTTCTCCTTGAAGAGGTCCTTTACCTCCTTTGTTAGTTGTATTCCTAGGTATTTTATTCTCTTTATAGCAATTGTGAATGGGAGTTTGCTCTTGATTTGGCTGTTTGTCTGTTATTGGTGTATAGGAATGCTTGTGATTTCTGCACATTGATTTTGTATCCTGAGCCTTTGCTGAAGTTGCTTATCAGCTTAAGGAGAGTTTGGGCTGAGGCAATGGGGTCTTCTAAATATACAATCATGTCATCTGCAAATAGAGACAATTTGACTTCCTCCTTTCCTAATTGAATATCCTTTATTTCTTTTTCTTGCCTGATTGCTCTGGCTACAACTTCCAATACTATATTGAATAAGAGTGGAGAGAGAGGGCATCCTTGTCTAGTGCCAGATTTCAAAGGAGATGCTTTCAGTTTTTGCCCATCCAGTATGATACTGGCTGTGGGTTTGTCATAAATACCTTTTATTATTTCGTGATAGGTTCCATCGATACCTAGTTTATTGAGAGTTTTCAGCATTAAGGGCTGTTCTTGAATTTTGTCAAAAGCCTTCCTTGCATCTATTGTAATAATCATATGGTTTTTGTCTTTGGTTCTATTTATGCAGTGGATTATGTTTATGGACTTGCGTATGTTGAACCACCCTTGCATCACTGGGATGAAGCCTACTTGATCATGATGGATAAGGTTTTTGATGTGCTCTTGCAATCAGTTTGCCAGTATTTTATTCAAGATTTTTGCATCTATCTTCATCATGGAGATTGATTGGCCTGAAGTTTTCTTTTTTTGTTGAGTCTTTGTTGGGTTTTGGTATCAGGATGATGTTGGTTTCATAAAATGAGTTGGGGGAGGATTCCCTCTCTTTGTATTGTTTGGCATAGTTTCAGAACGATTGGTACTAGCTCCTCTTTGTACATCTGGTAGAATTCGGCTGTGAACTTGTCTGGACCTGGACTTTTTTTGGTTGGTAGGCTGTTAATTGCTGCCTCTACTTCAGCCCTTGTTACTGGTCTATTCAGGGTTTCGACTTCTTCCTGGTTTAGTTTTGGTAGGGTGCAAGTGTCCATGAATTTATCCATTTCTTCTAGGTTTACTGGTTTATGTGCATAGAGTTGTTTGTAGTAATCTCTGATGGTAGTTTGTATTTCTGTGGAATCAGTGGTGATATCACCTTTATCATTTTTTATTGCATCTATTTGATTATTCTCTTTTTTTTTCTTAATCTGGCTAGCAGTCTGTCTAGTTTGTTGATCTTTTCAAAAAACTAGCTCCTGGACTTAATGATTTTTTGAAGGGTTTTTGTGTCTCTATCTCCTTCATTTCTGCTCTGATCTTAGTTATTTCTTGTCTTCTGCTAGCTTTTGAGTTTTTTTGATCTTGCTTCTCTAGCTCTTTCAATTCTAATGACAGGGTGTCAATTTTAGATCTTTCCTCATTTCTCATGTGGGCATTTATTGCTATAAATTTCCCTCTAGACACTGCTTTAAATGTGTCCCAGAGATTCCGTTACGTTGTGTCCTCGTTCTCGTTGATTTCGAAGAACATCTTTATTTCTGCCTTCATTTCACTGTTTATCCAGTCAAGATTCAGGAGCCAGTTGTTCAGTTTCCATGAAGTTGTGCAGTTTTGAGTTAGTTCTTAATCCTGAGATCTAATTTGATTGCACTGTGGTCTGAGAGACTAGTTGTTATGATTTCCATTTTTCTGCATTTGCTAAGGAGTGATTTACTTCCAATTATGTGGTCAATTTTAAAGTGCAATGTGGAGCTGAGAAGAATGTATATTGCTGTGGGGTGGAGAGTTCCGTAGATGTCTGTTAGGTCTGCTTGTTCAAGTCCTGTATATCCTTGTTGATTTTCTGTCTCATTGATCTGTATAATGTTGACAGTGGAGTGTTAAAGTCTCCCACTATTATTGTGTGGGAGTCTAAGTCTCTTTGTAGTCATTAAGAACTTGCTTTATGTATCTGGGCGCTCCTGTATTGGGTGCATATATATTTAGGATACTTAGCTCTTCTTGTTGTATTGATCCTTTCACCATTATGTAGTGTCCTTCTTTGTCTCTTCTGATCTTGGTTGGTTTAAAGTCGATTTTATCAGAGACTAAAATTGCAACCCCTGCTTTTTTTTTTTTGCTCTCCATTTGCTTGGTAGATCTTCCATCCCTTTATTTTGAGTCTGTTTGTCTTTGCCTATTAGATGGGTCTCCTGAATACAGCACACCAATGGGTTTGACTTTTTACCTAGTTTGCCAGTCTGTGTCTTTTAATTGGGGCATTTAGGCCATTTACATTTAACATTAATATTGTTATGTGTGAATCTGATCCTGCCATTTTGTTACTGGTTGTTTTGCCCGTTGGTCAACACAGTTTCCTCATTGCGTCGTTGGTCTTTACCATTTGGTTCATTTTTGCAGTGGCTGGTACTGGATTTTTTTTCTGTGTTTAGTGCTTCCTTCAGGAGCTCTTGTAGGGCAGGTCTGGTGGCAACAAATCGCTCAGTAATTGTTTGTCCGTAAAGGATTTTATTTCTCCTTCACTTATGAAGCTTAGTTTGGCTGGATATGAGATTCTGGGTTAAACGTTCTTTTCTTTAAGGATGCTGAATATTGGTCCCCACTCTCTTCTGGTTTGTAGGGTTTCTGCCGGAGAGATCCACTGTGAGTTTGATGGGCTTTCCTTTGTGGGTGACCTGAACTTTCTCTCTGGTTGCTCTTAGCATTTTTTCCTTCATTTCAACTCTGGTGAATCTGACAATTATGTGCCTTGGGGTTGCTCTTCTTGAGGAGTATCTCTGTGGTATTCTTTGTATGTCTTGTATTTGAATGTTGGCTGCTTTGCTAGGTTGGGGGAAGTTCTCATGGATGATATTTTTGAAGAGTGTTTTCCAGCTTGGATTCATTTTCCCCATCCTCTTCAGGTATACTGATCAAGCGCAGATTAGGTCTTTTCACATAATCCCATATTTCTTGGAGGCTTTGGTCATTTCTTTTCACTCTTTTTTCTCTTTTCTTGGCTTCTCTTTTTACTTCGTTGAGTTGATCTTCGATCTCTGATATCCTTTTTTCTGCTTGATCAGTTCAGCTATTGAAACTTGTGTATGTTTCATGAAGTTCTCATGCTGTGTTTTTCAGCTCCATCAAGTCATTTATGTTCTTCTCTAGGCTGGTTATTCTACTTAGCATTTCTAGTTAGCATTCTAATCTTTTATCAAGGTTCTTAGTTTCTTTGCATTGGGTTAAACATGTTCTTAGCTCAGAGAAGTTTGTTATTACCCATCTTCTGAAGCCTGCTTCTGTCAGTTCATCAAAATCATTTTCTGACCTGTTTTGTTGTCATGTCTCACTTTGTCACCCAGGCTGGAATGTAGTAGGGTAATCTCAGCTCACTGAAGCCTCAAACTTCTGGGCTCGAGCAATCCTCCCACCTCAGCCTCTTCAGTAGCTAGGACCACAGGTGTGTGCCATCATTCCTAGCTAATTTTTGTATTTTTTGTAGAGACAGGGTTTCGTCACTTTGCTTAGGCTGGTTGTGAACTCCTAGACTCAAGTAATCCACCTGCCTTGGCCTCCCAAAGTGCTGGGATAACAGATGTAAGCTACCATACCTGGCCTGTAACTTCATTTTATGACAATTAATTCAGTGGTACACATATTATTTACATTCTTTTCATATGTATATTTCAATAAGTAACTTCTATTTTATTAAAATTAATAAACAATGAAAGAATAAACACAAGCCACTTTATGTTAATAAATTTAAAAATCTAGATCAATGCAAGAAATTATAAATTACCAAAATTTATTCAGACAGTAATAAAAATCAGGCCCGACTAATAACATAAAAGAAATAGGGAAAAGTCATCCCAGAATTCTGGGAGGTCTGTTGTTCCACAGCATCAGATGTAATTAAATTATTCCACAACATTGAAAAGGGAGAAGTTACCAACTAATGCTGAGAGCAAAACTGATAAAGGTCCTACTAGAAAAAAACCAAAAACAAAAATAAAAAACTACAAACCAAAATAACGAACAACCCTATAATCTTACTTGAAACCTAATGCAAACATTTTCAAATAAAATATTAGCAAACAGAATTCCAAAATGTGGCTGTTTTGATAGAACAAAATATCCAAGAACTGTGAAACAACTGTAAAAGGTGTTAACATGCGCAGCAAGAATTTCAGAAGAGAGAAAGGAACAGAAGAAAGATTTTAGACAATAATAACTGAGAATTTATCCAGGAAGCTCAGAGAATACTGAATAGAATAAATGCCAAAAAAAAAAAAACAAAAAAAAAAACTATACCTAGGCATATCATATTCAACCTACAGAAAATCAAACAAAGAAAAAGCATTGAAAGAACCTAGATGGGGAAAAAGACACTTTATCTACTAAGGAGCAAAAAAAGAATTATATCCTACTTCTCTGATACCACACGAGCCAAGAACAGAGTACAGGGAAATATTTAAAGTACAGAGAGTGGCCAGGCACATGGGCTCACCCCCTGTAATCCCAGCACTCTGGGATGCTGAGGTGAGCAGATCACTGGAGATTAGGAGTTTGAGACCTGCCTGGGCAACATGGTGAAACCCTATCTCCACTAAAAATACAAAAATTAGCTAGGTGCGGTGGCAATGTGCCTGTAATCCCAGCTACTCGGGAGGTTGAGGCACAAGAATCGTTTGAACCCAGGAGGCAGAGGTTGCAGTGAGCCGAGATCACACCATGGCAATCCACCCTGGACAACAGAGCAAGACTCTGTCTCAAAAAATAATAATTAAATAAAGTACACAGAGAAAAAAATTCACCAACCTAGAATTATAAACTACACAACATTATCCCTGCAAAGAAATAAAGGAGAAATAAAAGACTCTCTGAAAAACCAAAATTAAAGAGAATTCATTGCCAGTAGACATCCCTTGAAAGAAGCATTAAAAGTTCTCTGGAGGGAAGGAAAAGAATATAGGTCAGGTTTTTGGATCAACACAAAGGAAAGAAAAGCATCAAAGAAGGAGTAAGTGAAGGTAAATAAAAACTTTTTAAAATTCTTAAATGACTTAAGACATAGTTTGCTCAAAATAATAATAGCAACAACATATTCAATTATGTATGCTTATGTCTGCTTATACCTAAGTAAGATAAATGGCAGCAATAATACAAGGGACAGGAGGAAAGGATTAGGATTATTTTGTAGGGTACTCACAGTACCTGCAGAGGGGTACAGTGTCACCTTAAAGTAAGATTATATTAGTTATAAATGACAACTCCAACTCTAAAGCATCTGCTAAGAAAGATAAAAGAATAGAAATAAAAAGTATAATTGATATGCTAGGAAAGAAAACAAGCATCAAAAATGTTCAGTTAAAACCACAAAAGACAGAAAAAGAGTGCAAGATGAAAACAGGAACAAATTACAAGGGCAACAAAGAAAAGACAATAACAAATATGGCGGATATTAATCCAACTATATCAATAATCACTTTGAATATGGTACAAATGCACCAATTTTAAGGCAGACTGCCAGAAAAAAAAATCAAAAAACCATACCATTTACATACTGTCTATCAGAAACCCACTTTAAATATAAAGACACATATAGATTAAAATTAAATTGGCTGGGTCTAGTGGTGTGTGCCTGCAGTCCTAGCCAACTGGGAGACTGAGGCAGAGAGGATAAATTGAGCCCAGGAGTCCAGGATTAGAGACCCGCCTAGGCAACATAGCAAGTCCCCATATCTTAAAAAAAGAAAAAAGGGAAAGAAAAGAAAAAATGAATGGAAAAAGACATACTATGCTTACTCTAATCAAAACAAAGGAGGAGTAGTAGTATTAATTTCAGGTAGTGCAGAAATCACAGTAAGAATAATAATCAGAGATAAAGAAGAGCATTATATAATGAAAAGATGTAACAATTATCAATGTGTGGACCTAACAACAGAGCATCAAACTAAGTGAGGCAAAAACTGACAGAACTGCAAAGAGTAAAAGATGAGTCAATTATTATGGTTGGAAACTATAACACCCTCTATCAGATCCAACAGGTAGAAAATTAGGAAGGACATAGTCCCACCCAACAACACTGTCAATCAATTGGATATGATGGACATCTACAGACTTGTGGGTAACACCCCCCATGGGCACCGAGGAAGGAGAACTGTCCAGACCCCAGGCACAATTAGTACCTGAAGAATATCTTAGTTTATAGTGTTATTACTCAGCTATTTCTTTTATATAATCCTTTATATATAATCATATATTAGTTTATAGAATTAGTGCCTGAAGTATAACTTACTGCTTGCATATATCTAGATTATATAATCATACTTAATACTTATATCTAGCATACTTAGTTCTCTATAATCTTTCTATATAATCATATAGGTATAGTAGTCGGAGTTGTACTGACACGTTTAGTGCTGATTTATAGATAACCATACAGTAGTTTGTAGGAGGAGGAATGCCTAGAGCAGTCACAGAACAGAAGCAGCACATGGGAAAACAGCCAGACAAGGACAAGAACCAAAGACCCAGGTGGTGGCGTCCCTGCCTGAAAGGGCACACACTGTATGGCAGGCTTGGAGCAAGAGCCTCTCCTCCTGATAAAGGAGTTGTAGTACCTCGCATCCAGTTCCTGTGGAAAGTAGGCCTCAGGCCTGAGACCCCACAAATAACCGAGGGAGAAGAACCCCTCTGGTGTGACCAGTCACGGCGGTTGTACACCCTGTCAGTCTTTTCTCCCTTTTGTGCTAGCTCAAATCATCCTCCCATAAATATCTTAAGAGAAGAGCATAAGTCTGTCAGCTCCCACTGCATTGGCTTACAGTATCCTTCTATCAGAAATCCTTTGAAGTCTCCAGCCCCCAGATAAGAAGTGTGCACGACATCTGTTGCACACAACCCACCTCCTTGCCTCGATGACCTAATGGGGGGTGGATCCCTTTTCTGTACACGACCCTCTACTACTGCGCACAGCACGGCCCTGTACTGTGCATGGCCCACCTCTCTGCCCAGGTGACATAATGGGGTGGCCCCCTCGCTTGTGACTCACGTGATTATGTATGCCCTATCGAGTAAGCCTATAAGATGATGACCTCATTCACAACCCTGCCCCCTGCTTGTACCTAATAAATACAGATGCTTCTGGGCATTTGGGGCTCTCGACGATCTCCACTCACAGGTGGCATGGCCCCCTAAGTCCAGATGCTCTTCACCAGTTCTTCAGTGTCCTGTCTCTTTACTTATCGGATCCTGCACCTCAGCATAGTATAAGGGACACCCCACGACCCTGTGAGGCGCAGAGCCCTACGCAGACTACTTCATCCAACAGCAGTAGACTACACATTCTTCTCATGCTCACATGGAACACTCACCAACAGAGAACACATTCTGAGCCATAAACACACCTCCACAAATTTAAACTAATAGAAATAATACAATGTCTGCTCTCAGGCTACAATGGAATTAAAACAGAAATCAATAACAGAAAGCTGGAAAAAACCCCAAACACTTGGAGATTAAACAACACAACTAAATGGGTCAAAGAGTAAATCACAAGAGAAACTGAAAAATATTTTGAACTAAATAAAAACGACAGCACAATTTATCGAAAATATGTGGGATGAATAAGATGAAAGCAAGAATGATGGAAAGGCCAGGCATGGTGGCTCACACCAGTAATCTCAGAATTTTGGGAGGCCGCAGGAGGATTGTTTGAGCCCAGGAGTTCAAGTCCAGCTGGGCCAAACATAGTGAGACCCTGCCTCCACAAAAAAAAAAAAAAAAAAATTTGTTTTTAATTAGCTGTGCATAGTGGCACACTTCTGTAGTTCCAGCTACTTGGAAGGCTGAGGTGGAAGGAATGCTTGAGCCTGGGAGGTTAAAGCAACAGTGAGCTGTGATCATGCCACTATACTCCAGCCTGGGTGACAGAGCAAGAACCCGTCTCAAAACAAGAAAACCAAACAAAAACTGATGGGAAGAAAAAGGACAAAAAGAGAAATAGAAAAAAAAAATTTTTTTGAATGTGGGATGAAGCAGTGCTTGGAAGAAAATTTATAGCACTGAAAGTACATATTAGAAAAGAAGAAAAATCTAAAAATCAATCATCTAAACATTCACCTTAGGAAAACAGAAAAAGAGCAAATTAAATCCTAAGAAGAAAAACAGAAACGATAACATCTAGAGCAGAAATCAATATACTTGAAAATAAGAAATCAACAAAGAAAAATAAATGAAACCAAAAGCTAGTTCTCTGAAAATATCAGTAAAAACTGATAAACCTCTAGCCAGGCTAACTAAGCTCTTCAGCTTCCAGAATAGCTGGGGTTACAGAAGCATGCCACCATGCCCAGCTTATTTTTGTAGTTTTATTTTGTATTTTCATGTATTTATTTATTATTTTCAAGACGGAGTCTTGCTCTGTTGCTCAGGCTGGATTGCAGTGGCGCAATCTCAGCTCACTGCAACCTCCACCTCCCGAGTTCAAGCAATTCTCCTGCTTCAGCCTCCCAAGCAGCTGGGATAACAGGTACCTGTCACCACGCCTGGCTAATTATAATATTTTTAGTAGAGACAGGGTTTTACCATGTTGGCCAGGCTGGTCTCGAACTCCTGGCCTCATGAGATCCACTATCCTTGGCCTCCCAAAATGCTGGGATTACAGGCATGAGCCACCATGCCTGTTCTAATTTTTGTATTTTTAGTAGAGATGGGGTTTTACCAGGTTGGTCTTGAACTCCTGGATTACAGCATGAGCCATCACACCCAGCCTACAAACCAAATTTTCTCGTAAAGTGAGCATTAAGAGTATTGTGTCTATAGAACATGTCGACAGTCTATAAAAACCCACACTTTGGAAGTTAATTCACAAATTAGCAGTTTGGAATTTGGAAAGCCTTTCTCCAGAAGAAGTAGCTATGGAGAGTGGTTTGTTTTCCAGGCATAGCTGAATTTCCTAGTGCAGAGCTTTACAACGGTTCACCTGTTTAGCTCATAAAATAGCAAGAAAACATTCTTTGTGGTTGATCTAAAAGTGAAACACAATTCAAAACAGAGTCTATAGTAGAATGCAGAGCATACCAAACAGCACACAGCAGCAAAAACACCCAGCTGGAAAGCAGCTGTATGAACACACTGGTAGCCTGCAGGCTGTGCACAGCAACGGGCTGCCCAGCAAGGGGGAAACTACACATATCTCAGAGGCTCTGAAGGGACCGCCCAACCCCATGTGGTTATTTGTCCGCTAGGTATCTATTCTTGGGAAATGCCCATGGTTTCCATAATGCAGCGACCACCAAAAATAATGTCTGATTTTAAAACCATATAAAATAAGTTTGTATGCCCTCAATTTTCTACAATGTCAATTGCAAAATTGTAGAATTTTGCAAATGACAGTTTTGTTTTGTTTTTGAAGACACAATTAGTAAATTAAACATAAGCTAAAGGTCTTTGCCAACAGAAATGTTTCTCTCCTTACAGTCCCCAGTCTCCTAACCACCTGGCTGTAGGAAGCAGAAATGAAAACACAATCTCATGCAGACCCAAAGAACAATGAGCAGTTTTAGATGATTGCATCTGGTGAATATCTCTGCTTTACCTTTCAATGCTATCCTCTTCCAAAGTAATTTCCATGAACGTCTTTAGCTTTCTGTGAACAGTGGCTGCAACCTCCTTCACTTTTGAGCTTTTATGTTTACCTGGAAAAATTATATTAAAGATGGAAAAGATTTTAACATCACTACACAAAGACAAACACTCTGCTACATATGTGATACAACTTCCCTAAGTTGAGCCTCCCTATCCTTCCCTTTGAGGTAACCTACATACTGACCTGTGGAATAGTAATTCTCCCCTTCTACAGGGATGTTGTAAAGAGCAAACAAACATTTACCGGGAAGAAGAGTTCAAATGGACCTCACCCCATGAAGCCATTAGAGGAAGCATTATGTCCATGCCAGCAAACCCATCCTGTTTCAGAGTCCTTCCCTTGTTTAAATATTGCAGGTATTTAAGGATGTATTAAAGGCAGGACACCTGGTAGCATCCAACATCCATCCTCAACATCCTCCTGGGGAGGTTCTCCATGAAGGGAGAGTCCCTTAGGGAAGTCTTTCTTATGCCCAACCTGGGACAAACTAGTTAAGAAGTATTCTTATCAATCCGCAGATATCCTATGCATTTAGACTTATGGGGGAGAGCTTCTTTCAATAGCAGCACTCCCTATCTACAATGTATCACCTTTAAAAATAATTTCAACACTAGTAAAACTGAGCAAATAATATAGAAAGGTAAAGGCAGTCAACGTGCAGGAATGTTACTAAATTTTATATTGAGCTAAGCATGTTATACATATCTCCAATTATTTTACCAGTACTATTTGAATTGGTTAGAATATTCAGACTAGGCAAGGCTAAGGCTTAGGAGAAACAGTAGATAGATCAGATATTAACACCAAAACATCCATCGTCAACCAAAATAAATTCAGATTCTAAGATACAGGTAATACATCAAATCAATGGAAATTCAACACTGAGGCACAGAAAGGAATACTTAATGGGTCCAGGGATCAAAAGGTGAAAGTGAACAGGACCTGCACCACTGAAGAGCGAGCAAGCTGATATAAAAACAGATGTAGGGTGGGCTAAGGAGAGGAAGCCCAGGTGAAGAGCACTGAGTCCAGCACATGAGAAGGCAGAGAGTGGAAAGGCTGGGGGGACACCTGAGCGGGCCAGGAGTAGCCGAGAGCAGGGGCTAATCCCCCAACACCTGTGAGGTGCACCAGCCACCTTACAGTTGACGGGGGAAATGTAACCAACCTGCATTAATAACCAGAATAATATGCACAGCAGCTGTGAGGCACACAATGCCTTCAATATCATTAGAAGCCACACACGCCTTTAACTCATCCAAAAATGACCTGCAAACAAATCAACAAACATCAAAATTACTGTATCATGTAGACCTTAATACTTTATAACAAAACAAGTACAGCCAAGGTTCAACCACAACCACCAACTCTAGTTTGCAGGAGACATGGGAAGCTGACTGAACTTGCCCCATGCTTTTCATGGAGAGTGTGCCTCTCTGTAACCTGTCAGCCCTGCATGCGACACAGCAAACCCTGCAACTCTGATCAAGTGACATATGGACTGGAAAATGAGTAGCAGCTGCGTGTTTAATGAAAATGGCACCAGTATTTAACCTTGTCAAGTGTTTTGAAAGCACACTTGGTAAGAAGTATTTTACTAAATATTAACATTCTATGTCCCCCCTTAACAGAATTTTAGTTATGAGAAGCATAACTAACCAGAGACTATTTAGATGAATATTCTTTACAGAAAGTTAGAATTTTTCTTTGTGTAAGTTTAATGTAAATATTTCTAATTACTCGATAAAATGGAGAGAAAATTATATGAAGCATTTTCTCACAAGAAAGAATGTAGCTTTGAAACTTGAGAGTAAAAGGAATAGAAACAATGCTGCTGGACAGCCATGATGAGCGTTTCAGGACAGTAAACAGAAATTGATTACCTGACCACATTCGAAGACTTTATTATTATTCCTATTAAACACCTTGAAAATGGTGGAAGATCAGAAAGATGCTCTGGAGGGGGTAAGCTCTTCTATGTCAGAAACCTAAAAGAGTCCCAAATCAGCAAGGTGTGAACAGAGACTAGGCTACTAACTTGTAAATTACATTGCTTTGGGTTTCTTCAACACCTAAGAAACACTTTGCAGAAATTCAAAACAATTACTTTTATTAACTGTTCAAATGTCTACAATTATTATGAATAATCTATTATTAACATAAGTGTGTTGGGTGTGGTGGTTCACACCTGTAATTCCAGCGCTCTGGGAGGCTGAGGCAAGAGGATTGCTTGAGGCCAGGAGTTTGAGATCAGCCCAGCAACATGGGAAGACCCTGATTCTATAACAAAAATTTAAAATTAGCTGGGCATGGTAGCACACACCTATAGTCCCAGCTACTTGGGAGACTGAGGCAGGAGGATCACTTCAGCCCAGGAATTTGAGGATTTAATGAGCCATGTACCATGGCACTCCAGCCTGGGTGACAGAGCGAGATCCTGTCTCAATACGAAAAAAAAAGAAAAAGGTAAATGAAGATGCTTATTCAATGAGACAAAAATAAAGAAAAACAGACATGTCACTCAATGAGTCTTTTGCCAAAGAGTCTTTATCTTGTTATCATCTACTGTAAATAATGTGCTTTTATGCTAAGTAAATTTAACATTTTACTCCTGTCTAAATCGGGGTTTCTCAATCTCAGCACTACTAACCTGACTGGCTCGTTCTTTGGGAGAGCTGGGGACTGTGCTAGGTGCTGTAAGAGGCTGAGCAGCATCCCTGGCCTCCACCCACTCAATGCCAGGGGCACAATGCCTGCCCCCTCACCCAGTTGTGTCAAACAAAAATATTCCTAGACATCGCAGTTTCCACTGCAGGGCAGAACCCCACAGTGAAGTATTGTAAGTCTAGAGCCACCAGGGCACCTGCCTGGACCTGTGCTCTTAACTATCAGAATTGTGAGCTTCAGTGAGCCGTTCACCAAGGAGGAATGATTCCACATGCTCCTCAGAAATTCCAAGTGCAGAATTCCTGCTCCAGGTGGAAGCTTATGCCTTTTCCACCTGTAGAAGCTGAGTCAGGAATATGCCTATCCCACCCCTGCATCTCTTCACCTCTGTGCTTGGCTCAATTCTTGGCTATCCTAGGGGATTTCATTTAGGCATGACTGGACAACAATTCTTTTTTTTTTTTTTTTTAGAAACACAATCTCACTCTGTTGCCCAGGCTGGAGTGCAGTGGTGCAATCACAAATCGCAGCTCACTGCAGCCTTGAACTCCTGCCTCAGTGTGCTCGGCAGCTGAAACTACAGGCATGTACTACCATACACAGCTAATTTTTAAATTTTTTTTAACAGAGGCAGGGTCTCACCATGTTGCCCAGGTTGGCCTCGAACTCCTGGCCTCAAGCGATTCTCCTGCCTAGGCCTCCCAAAGTGTTGGGATTATGGGTGAGCCACCGCACCTGGCCTAGACAGCACTTCCAATAAGTCTTCCTATACTTCCTCTGCTAGTATTATAATACAAATGTGAATATTTAAGTCAATCATCACTATATATGAAATAGCAGTTTCTCATGAAAATACTTTACATCTTAAAGTGATTGTTGTAAATGCATTTCTTAAACAGTGAGAAAAGAGTATTGACAGATTAAAATAAAAATACATCTAGAGATTTTTGCCATGTAGAAGTAAAACATGACAACAGCATAAGGGATAAGAGAACACAACTGGAGATTCCTACCATGCAATGGACAAGCATAATTTCTGAAGACAGACTGAGATAAGTTAAATATGCATGCAGAGATCTCTAGAGAAACCACCAAAAAAAATTACACAAAAAAGTAATATAAAGTCAACAGAGATAATAAAATGGCATACTAAAAACACTTGATTCATCAAAAAAGTGATAGAAAAGAAAAACAAACAGAAAGACTAACAGAACAGACAGACTGAAAGAAACATTAACTTAAACCCAAACCTATCAATAAATTCATTAAAGTCAAATGGACTAAAAAAATAATAGAATGGACTATAAACACCCCAAATAAAAGTCAGAGGTTGTCAGACTAGATTTTTTAAAACTCTACCCATGTGGGGGGTGGGTTTTTTAAAAGATATATGCTATGCAAACATGAGGCACAAGAAAGCTGGTTTGGCTATGAAAATATCAAAGTAGTCTTTATGAGGAAAGTACTATAGGAGCCAGAGATATTTCACAGTAATAGGAGTCAATTCAACAAAAAAGAAAAAAGCTCCCAATTACAAGAAAATACATGAAAAGAAAACTGACAGAACTAATGAAAAAAGAGACAAATTCACAATCACATATAAAGTAAGTAGACAAAATTAGTAAGGAAACAGAAAAGCAGTCAGCAAACTTTTTCTGTTAAGTAACAAAATAGTAAATATTTAAATAATATAGTAAATATTTTCAGCTTTGTGGGCAGAGTTGCAATGGTCTCTGTCATAATTACTCAACTCTGCACAGCAGTAGTCACAAAAAGCGTAGCAAATGGGCACGGCTACGTTCCAATAATACTTTATTGATAAAAAACAGATGGTGAGCCAGGTGTGACCCACAGGCCAAACATTTTTTATAATTTTATAGTTTTTAGCTATATAGCTCACCAGAATAAACAAATGCTAGTTGTTATTTTATCTAGTTAAAAGATGTTAACTGAATTCTAGTTAGATGTTAACCTCTTTTTATTAGTCATGATTTTATATTATAAAATGATTTATGTAAATATTAAAAATGCATATAATTCAATGACCTTCCTATCAAATTTTATCTTTTCATATTGAGAAAGCCCAACATGATTTTTACTACTTTCTTAAGAGGTTAAGAGGAAAAGAATACCCGAATATTCCATAAGGGAAAATACCACTTTTTGTTTTGGCTTAAATTATCATCCTGATTATATCACTCTTTAACCAAATAGGCTAATAACTTCTGTATTAATAATAAACTTCATTCATCTACAGCTACTGGTAGGAAAATAAAAGTCATTAATAATGAATAAATTGTCCATTTAAACTGATATTAGAATGCTGAATATCCTACGCTTAAAAATGAAAAAAAGGTGGGGGAGGCTAATAATATAACATGCAAAGATATGTGAACTATTCCACAAAAGCAGTCCAAGAGTAGCCCTGCATTCTGCTCACCGTGGATTACAACCACTTCTAACCTTTTAGGAGGGAAAATAACCTTAAGAAACTTATCAAGTCATTTAAATCTCCTGAATGTGGCATAAAAACATGTTCAAATGTAAGCACTATATTTCTGTTTTAATCAAGAGTGATCATGTCTTTGCTCTATGTTTCACAACAGTCACATGAGTCTAAAATACTAACTAGCTATCAAACTCTGAGGCATAGCTGCTAGGAAAAGTGTGCCACTCACTCAAGTTTGAAAATTCTTAGAAAATACTTTGAGAAATGTAAGAATGTGCTACTAGTAGAAACAGTATCATGTGTAGTCAAAGAGAGGCACAGCAGTTTCCCGGATTAAAGCACTTCACCTTCCGTAGCTGGTGACTTATCTCAACCACAGGCCCAGCGATCAGAGTAGAAAGTACACCCCCGGTGCACAGGGGGTGTCCGCGTGCCAAGACTGAACAGCAGTAATGAACTCGTGAAGAGGCCTCTGAACAGAATAAAGCAGCTACAAGAAAACACGTAGGTCATTTTTAATAACTAAAAACCATGGTTTTGAAAAAAACAAAAAGACACTTTAAAATAAGCATTCTCACTATCCTCTCCTGGGACTCAAGGAGTCACTGATCTTGTTTGTCTGTTACCACTGCCCACTACCTTCCACTCCTTGGCTGACTCAAACCTCCTACACACCACGGCCAGAAGATGGCAGACAGGACCAAAGCCCACTGGGAACTGCCCTGATGTTCTGAACTGCCTTTCTTTCCCCAAAGCCAAGAAAAACCCTCAGGAATGAGGAGGGAGAGAGGCGAAACATCAATGACATTAAAATAAGGCATCAGCTATGAGGCAGTGTATTCTGACTAAAGCTACAGAAGTTTGATGGGAAAACTAAAGGTTTTGGCACATATTACATTACATAAAAGATCACGGACACTTGAAACGAATTCATCAAAAACAGGAACATTTCAAATTAATCTGAATTGAAATAAACTAGCAAAAGTATGGCCAACAATCTTCAATGACCTCTATCAGCAAAGGACACTGAATCGTCAATATTTCATAAATAGCCTCCCATTTAAACATTTTTAAAAGTCTTCATTTAAAAAAAATAGCTCATGGATATTTTTAAGCTACTACTTAGAAAAAGTAATAGCTGTCTCTGATAACATATCATGTGGTGCTAGAACTGACATAACATTATTTTTAGGGTAAAGCAAAACTGGCATACAGGTTTTTTAAAATGAAGTGGTTATATAATAATCTCACTTCACATCAGCTTTCAACCAGCAAAGGGAAACCATGGGCCCCTTCAAGGTCTGTGACTCTCATTTCCAACCTGGAGATATTTAATACAGGATGAGGAGTTAACTCACGACAGAAATTAGCATTTCACATGGCAAGGTTTCTCTCACTCTACAAGTATCAAAATTAGCATCTTTCAAAATAAAAGTATATTTTATTTGGAAAATACTGTGAAATAATAATTGTGTACTCAGAACCTAGAGCAATCAGCCCTCTGCTTCCTGTCCTACCGTCTGGTCATCCTGAAGTTGTGTGATCCTGTTCTAAGACGGCTGGGTAGAATCTAACAGCTAGAGCTCCTGCCCTTCCAGCCTCCAGTCCATACACAGGGGTCACCATCTCTCTCTCCAGTGTGTCCGCCATGGGGACTCCCACACCAGGCTCCAACTCTCTCCCAGTGCACCCCCTCACGGGGGGACTCCCACACTGGGCTCCACCTCCCAGTGCACCTCCCCCACGGGGGACTCCCACACTGGGCTCCATCTCTCAGTGCACCTCCCCCACGGGGGGACTCCCACACCGGGCTATATCTCTCTCAGTGCACCTCACCACCAGGTACCACCCACATAACACTGTACATCACCCAAGTGTGAACAGCACAGCCAGGGCTCATGCATCTGCATGGGTGTACCCAGCCCTGAAAAGCCCATCTAGCAAACCCATCCTGGGGGAGACCTCAGTACCCGCAGGCCTTCTTCCGGTTGCTTCTTGAAGCTCCGTGCGATACATTCCAGCATTTTCTGAAATACTTTCTGGACTGTATCCAACAGCACTGCTACTTCTTCATCTGAATCTGTTTTCTGAATCAAGGAATTTCCAGTTATCTCTTTCAGAATGTCAAGAAGTAATGAAACGTAAAAAAATCCTTTCACTGGAAAGAAAATTGGAATACATCAGTTTTCTAATCACACAAGTTTGTTGAAATCATTACACATTTCACATTTAACACACGAATATGATGGCAACATAAAAGGAATTATTATTCTTTGGTATTTGGTGAGCAAATACCAAAAGCCAGGTTGATCAGGTTAATCTAAATTCTAACCAAAGTAAATAAATAAATAAATGTGATGTTTGTTCAATTTAAGTATAAAACTGTTACCTTCAATAACAGTAATAGTGTATTAGACTCAGTCACTAAACTAAAAACTGTTCGTTGTACATGTGAACATACAGAAGTTCAGCAGTGCGGCTCCTTCAACACCTGAATTAGTGAACAGTGCTGCCAGTTCTCTTCCATTTTTAAAGAACAGATATACCTATATAATGAAACTGGCTACACTGGAAATCTAGAATTCTAGTTATAATTAGCTCCTCCGAAAAGTAAATTTTATAAATAATAAAGGTAGATTCAATCCTTATGGGAAAATAACTCCTAAATGATAAGTGAAGTTTAAAAAATACATAATTTTGACTGTTACAATCATTAAGCTTAAGTATAAAATGCTGTTTTCACAATAGAAGTGAATTATAAAGATTAAACAGGCTGGGTATGGTGGCTCATGCCTGTAATCCCAGCACTTTGAAAGGCCAAGGCGGGCGGATCACTTGAGGTCAGGAGTTAAGAAAGCTAAAGCAAATAATATTGGTCTATTTAATATTTAGACTTAAATTTTAGATATGTTAAACAAATGAGGTACAATTTTTCTTATAAAGATTAACTAAGACACTGCCCAGTATCCTGGCTCCAGTATTGTCCTAGCAGCTACTTCAGTTGCGATGTCATGAAGAGAGATATACTGGGGGTGACCACACACACAGACCCCTCTGGAGTCTGCCATGAAGATATTTAAGGCTATGTGAAAGAGACTACAGATGGATCCACTAGAAATTGGACTACCAACTTAATCTAATTTTTAAAACTTAATGTTGAATTTACTAAATCTTATCATTTTCCATCTCTTCTAGCAAGTAACTAGACTTAAAGAAATGTCAACATCAGGCCAGGCGCAGTGGCTCATGCCTGTAATCCCAGCACTTTGGGAGGCCGAGGTGGGCAGATCACGAGGTCAGGAGTTCAAGACCAGCCTGGCCAATATGGTGAAACCAAGTTTCTACTAAAAATACAAAATTTAGCCGGGCGTAGGGGCGGGTGCCTGTAATCCCAGCTACTCAGGAGGCTGAAGCAGGAGAATTGCTTGAACCCAGGAGGCAGAGGTTGCAGTGAGCCAAGATCATGCCACTGACTCCAGCTTGGGTGACAGAGCAAGACTTCATCTCAAAAAAAAAAAAAAAAAAAAGAAAAGAAATGTCAATATCAAATGTTGAAGCTTTTACAGATCTCAGTGAGAATCAAATGCAGCACTGGGATATTGGGATACTGATTTAAAAACCATCCAGAAACAAGTTTACACAGCAGTCGGCTACACCACAGAAGCAGTGGGGTAGGGTGGGAGGCTGGCCATTAGGAGTTAGGGAATAGGGGCTGGGAGCTAGGGGCCCAGCTCAGCAGTACTCTTTTTTACCAGACTGTGATCAGAAAGCCAAGGAGATATGGAATGGCCTCAGCTGCACTCCCTCTGGGTTGGCCCCACACTCCTTCCCATCATTATCTGATGGGACTCAAAGGCTGTCCTCTCACTCACTGTTGCCAAGGGTTACCCTACGCTAACCCTTTCCTTGGGGTAACAGCAACTTCCAGGGGTCTTGGTGGGGTATCACCTGACAATTCCTGACTCACACCTTCCCCCACAGGAGCATGTGGCCAGAGCAGAGCCAAAAGGTGATGGTTTCCCACACAGATGCCAGGAAATAGCCACTGGCCCAACCCACAGGAAAAGTAGGCCTGGCAATGCAGCTGACCACAAGGAGAGGCAGAATCCCAAGAACCCTGTCACGAAGTCTGGATATAATCATGTCTGACACAGAAACACCTTTGAATTTCCTGGCTCCATCACCCAACAAACTCTTGCTTGGGTATATAGTAGGTCGCATTATAATCAGTCACTTAAAAGTGAAAGTTCTGAGTTACACAGTAAAGGAGGGAGGGAGGGAAGTACTGGCTCTGAGTATTTATTGCTTACTGTACCTGTTTGCATGATCCCGAGACTCCGCTGTAAAAGTTGCATCTGAAACTGATGGTCACCAAGGCCCACCATAACAACATCTTTACACACAGTCAGGTAGGTCTGTAAGAAACAAACACAACTTAGCAACAAAGGCTATTTATTCTATTTTATTATTATTTTTTTGAAACAGAGTCTCACTCTGTCACCGAGGCTGAAGTGCAATGGCACTATCTTGGCTCACTGCAACCTCCACCTCCTGGGTTCAAGCGATTCTCCTACCTGAGCCTCCCGAGTAGCTGGGATTATAGGCGCGTGCCACCACACCCGGCTAATTTCTGTACTTTTAGTAGAGGTGGGGTTTCACCATGTTAGCCAGGATGAAACTCGATCTCCTGACCTTGTGATCCATCCACCTCGGCCTCCCAAAGTGCTGGGATGACAGGCGTGAGCCACCGCGCCCGGCCCCAAAGGCCATTTTAAAAAAGGAATAAATCCAGCCTCACACAGTTTCTCCTATCCAAGTGCTAGTTATCTTATAGAGTAGATTTTACAAAGATGTTTTATAAAGGAATTTTCATAAAGATACACTAATTCTTATTGTTTTCATAGGAAATCTAGAGACATATTTTATGTAATTCCACAAACATAACCAAACACCTGTTATATGTAATGTGTACAATCACACTAAAATTATGCAGTTTATGCTCTGTGAAAAGATAAACTCTAGAGAGTAAGTTACATGTCACTGTAAGTTTTTAAGAAGAGTAACATTAATGTCTAAAATTACCACTCTAAAGTAGAAAATGAAATCCTGAAACAAAACAAACTTGGTAAAGAGAAAGGTTTCTGTGTCTTAAGACTTCTAACCTGAATAATTTGCTGATAAATGACTCTATGACGTTTCAGATAGTCTTCTTCTTGATCTTGAATAAAAGGTAAAATTTTGCTTTCTAACCAAAAGCCAGTGTCTTCCAAAATGGACAAATACAGTTTTCCTTCTGAGCAGAACTGTCCAAAAACAAGAAGACAAATCAGTAACAAAAGAGCATTGTGTATCGTCCTAACAAAGGGCCAGGAGCAGGCGCACCTTGTGCTGAAGATGGATGCTCAGGCGACAGTGGAGACCAAAGGCTCGCAGAGCAGCCGCTTCACTGAAGCCACGAGGCTTCCCACCTGGTAGCTGCAGAAGTGACTCCAGATCCGCCTGTAATGGAAAAAACCCAAGGGCCACATGTTGACTGACAAGGCACCACCACACCCTGTAAAGCAAGAACAATGGGAAGGCAGGCTGGAAACCACTCTGGGGAAGCCCAGTCTCTGCTGACTCTGCACCTGGACGTGAGCTGCTGGGTGGCGTGGGAAAATGTACAGCCAGGTGAGCAGGCTCACGTCACCATCCACAGCCCCTGTCCTGCACGCAGCACCATCTGTCCCCTCCATGCCTCATGACCAGGCCCCATCCTCCCCATCTGTCTGGCTCTGCTCTGCTGACACTCTGCTTCTGGTACAGTCACACTTGAGGCAGCGTAATAGGGTGTTCAGAGGTCTGGTGGCTGGAGGACAGAAAGAGATGACAGCCTCTGTGGGACAGCTGGGAGCACACTGGATTCTCAAGAAATGCTCTCCAAACATTACCAGAAAAAACTGCCAAGGACTGCAGGGAGTGAGTGTTCACGTGCAAGGATGTGTGACACATCTCCTGCAAAGGATGTGTTGTTCTGAGAAACTCGGGCCATCCTCCCGAGTCCTAGCACCCTAGCAGGTGCAACAGAAATGCGAGAGTTCTGGACACTTGTCAACTGAGACTTGACTCCCAAGCTTGTCCTGGCCAGGCTCCGTGCCTTGTACCAACTCAATGAGGTGACATGATCACTCTCAAGTCTGTTCCAGCCAGAACACTTGTATAGCACTGTAAATATGATAGCTTCACATCTTGATTTACCACCCCCACTGTCATAGGAAACCACTCAACTGTCAGGGCACAGAGTTACCTTTGATGTTTCAAGGGCCTTCAAAAGATGGTTAAGTTTCTTCCGAGGAGCAGAGAGCAGGCACTCGCGATTCTTTGGATGAGTCAGCAGATACTCAATGTAGACCAATGCCAATTCAGGTTTGACTGGGCGTGTGTCATGGATCTGGACCCTACGTTTAGAAGCTGCGCTGCTCTGAGAGAAAGAGAGAGTCTGATAATGAAAAGACACGTCCCTAGAAAAGCATATAATTTCTAATACACAGTTATCCTCACTCACCCAATTTTAGAGAAACGTGATGTGAACCTACCTTGGCCTGGGCATGCTCTGTGGGCAGCCAGTTGTCAACAAGCTCCAGAATGTGGCCCACTCGCCCCCAGGAGCAGAGGCAATCCAACAAAGTGCAGTAGCTCTTGTCCACAGTGCCCTCCTCCTGGCTTCTCAGAGTGGCAATCACACCACAGCTGAAAATGTCAGATGGAAAATCAGATCAAGTATTTCAACAGAAACTCCCCCCACTTTCTCAAAAGGTGAAGAAAATCAAGAAGCTAAAACTTGAGGGTGCATAAGCCCTTGTTATTATATTAGCAATTCCGTGCTCTCCAGTGCTGGAATAAATACTGTTTCCCACAATGGCTGCACAGCTTCATCCCCACCACAAGACCTGGGACCAGCTCTGGATGCTGAAGGAGCAGGGCATACAGCCACACAAAGCCCTCATCTTTCTGTTTCTGTGCCATCTGTCAGATTCTAGAGCAAGAGTTCCTACCCTTGAAGAACAATTTTTGTTTAACATCAAAATATTTTTTCTTCCATAAATATGAATAAAAATAATTTTTACTGAGATAATCACCAACACTGTAGAGCTATAATAAAAAATATTATGTGAGATGCAAAAGCCAAGCCATAAATGTATTAAAATTTTTCTAGTACCCACATTTTAAAACACAAAGAGAAACAGGTGAAACTAATTTCAATAACATAATCTTATTTAATCCAATCTATCCAAAATATCATTTTAACATGTAATCAATATTTCACATTCTTCTTTTGCACGAAGGCTGACTCCATGTGTATTCTGTACTCACAGCACAACTCAGCTCAGAGAGCCACAGCCCAGGTGCTCAGAGCCACATGTGAACAACAGTGGCCTTGTGCTCCAGAACCTGCTACACCAGGTGCTAAGAATAATCCCAGATTTAAGTGGAGTAACAGTTTCAGTTCTATGCAATCTCTTCTTTTATCATGTACCAACTTAGGGCCCATTAAAAATCACATCCTGATATTTTCCCTACCACAGGGAGAGGGAAGGGCAGAAGGAAGAAGCCACAGTAAGCTGAAAGCTAAATGCTATGGTCTGCTGACATGAATTAATAATTCAGCACAACAATGGACAGGATTCCTACTTTACTACTGTACTGAAAAACAGAGCAAATACCTGAATGGAGGGACAGCAGAAGCCGGCATAAAGGACATTAGCATGAATAAAGGGATCTTGCAGCGATCATCCTAAGAGCATAAAAAGAAAAACAAAACAGAGCTTGTAAACACTATAAATTCTGAAAGTCTCTCTACATAAATTCCTAATAACTTACTACCAAAATTGCTCAAGAAAAATCACGGTAGTCCTTTCCATGTTCAAAGGAAAACCTTGAACCAGCTGAGGCAGGAGAATTGCCAGAACCCAGGAGGCAGAGGTTGCAGTGAGCCAAGACTGTGCCACTGCACTCCAGCCTGGGCGACAAGAGCAAGACTCCGTCTCAAAAAAAAAAAAAAAAAATGTAAGCTTTGAGGCTACTGAGCCAAATCTAGACCCAGTCAGATTCTACAGCCCAACAGCCGACAGCACAGAGAACAGTTAAGCTCTCAGAGTCAGTTTCTTCCTCTGCAAAACAAATCATGGGGCTATTGGAAGAACTAAGTGAACTACACCACACAGAACCCCTGTACAGTACCTACAGTGTCCTAACTGCTTAGTAAATTGCAGCTATTATTATTAAAACAACAGGTAAAAAGGGGTTCGTTCAGCCTTCATCAAGAACACTCAATAAGAGATATTCTCGGCTGGGAGAATGAGGACATGGTGGACCCTAAAAATAATAATTTCCCTGAAAATACACATGAAACAGAAACAGACCAAAATCAAAATTTGATTAGTAATTAATTTGCATTCACAGTGATCCCAACGCTTACCTCCAACTAACAAAAGGGGAGAAAATATTTCCTAAATGTTACAAGTAGACTGATAATGATGGCCAATTCCACCGGTGTGGCTCAGCCATCATCTCTTTACTTAGAGAAGGAAGCAATTTTCCCTAGCGGTGGAGAGGCCTCTTACAGACATACTCAGAATTAACTGAATCCAAGACCCTCTGAGGGTTTCCAAGACCCCAAGGCCACAGCTGCCCTGCCTGCCAACCAACCTGGTGTCCTATATGGGCTTCTGCTCATATTCTGAAATAATGCTGGTTTCTCAGCTCCAGGTCATTATTTCAGCTTTCTCTTTCCTTTTTCTTTTTTTTTTTTTGACAATACCAAGGTAACTGCTGTATTCCTTGGATGTTTTTCTTTTTTTTTTTTAATTTAATTTTTTTTTTTTTTTTTAATAAGACGGGGTTTCACCATGTTGGTCAGGCTGGCCTTGAACTCCCGACCTCAGGTGATCCGCCCGCCTTGGCCTCCAAAGTGCTTGGATTACAGGCGTGAGCCACTGCGCCCGGCCAATCCTTTTTTTTCTTAAAGAGGCAGGGTCCCGGTCTGTTGCCAGGGCTGGAGTGAGTGCAGTGGTATGATCACAGTTTACTGTAGTCTCAAACTATGGGCTCAAGCAATTCTGCCTCAGCCTCTCAATAGCTGGGATCACAGGCACATGCCACCAGGCCCAGCTAATTTTTTAAATTTTTGTTGAGATGGGGTCTTGCTATGTTGCCCAGGCTGGTCTCTAAATCCCAGCCTGAAGCAATACTCCTACTTTGGCCTCCCAAAGTGCTGGGATTACAGGTGTGAGCCACCATGCCCAGCTAATGAGCTTTTCCATTTACCGGTAAATTATGGTTTGGCTGTGTCCGCACCCAAATCTCATCCTTAATTGTAGCTCCCATAATTCCCACGTGTTATGGGAGGGACCCGGTGGTAGATAACTAAATCATGGGTGTGGTTTCTCCCATACTGTTCTTCTGGTAGTGAATAAGTCTCACAAGACCTGATAGTTTTATCAGAGCCCTTTTTGTTTGGCTCTCATTTTCTCTCTGCCTGCCACCATGTAAAACATGCCTTCTGCCATGATTGTGAGGCCTCCCCAGCCATATGGAACTGTGAGTCCATTAAACCTCTTTTTCTTTAAAAACTACCCAGTCTCAGGTAGTCTTTTATCAGCAGCATGAAAACAGACTAATACAACTTGACAACTGAGATGATTTGCTTTCATGGACAGGCCATGCTTTCACGTCAGAAAGCAGAATGAAGCTGAGTCTTGACAGTCATGCAAACAGGGTTAGAAAAGCTAGGTGGTCCAAAGTCCTGTCTCTACTAAAATACAAAAAATTAGCCAGGCATGGCAGCATGGGCCTGTAGTACCAGCTACTTGGGAGGCTGAGGCAGGAGAACAGCTTGAACCCAGAAGGCGGAGGTTGCAATGAGCCGAGATCGTGCCACTGCACTCCAGCCTGGGCGACAGAGCGAGACTCCATCTCAAAAAATAAATAAATTATCTTTTTTTGAAAAAGAAACACACACAACTGTTTGCCCCAACAACACACACAACTCAAAATACTTCAAGGACATTATTTGCTTACTGGGTGCCTTCAGGTGCCTAAGTAAAACTGCCCACAAAACTTGGGTACTACTGTAACTCCATGTTCACAAAATTCTTTCTCAAACTCCTGAAAATCAAATTAGATTCTGAAATAATGTCGCTGACCATTGGAGGCAGAAGAATCAAGTGCTTACCCAAGACATTTCTCTGGGTGCTGAGGATATGGAAGCAGAGAGAGACATGAGGTCTCCGCCCTCGAGAGGAGTGAGAAAAATTAACTATATTGCAAGATAAGCACTAGTCCAACCCTCTCATTTTACAGATGAGAAAACAGATCCAGGGAGGTAAACATGTTTGAGAACTTTTGCTAAATTCTAAACAAATGTAACCTTAATATACCTTGCTTACAAGTATAGTCAAGACTTACCTTAAATACTTTCAGATACTCTGGAAGCACGGAGGCAAACTTGTTAATGGTGTAAACTTTGGCCTCTTTATTATTTTCCATACTTCTGTGAATACTTTTCCAGAGAATCACAATGATTTCTAGTAAACCTGCCATGCATGCAACATCATTTACTGACAGTGTTTTGTCCAGAACCTAAAATAAAAATAATTTTATTGTGAAAGAATCTAATCAAAACAACTATTAAAAGATAGAATCTAGGAACTACAGCTCTCAAGCAAAAATGTAAAGATTATCAGTCTTATTTTCATGTCTTTTATTCTCTACTTTAGAATCTCCTAGGGAGGTAAATTTATTTTTAAACGCTCACTCAGGATATAATTTCCAAACTAACCCTATATCCTTTAAGGAAACAGTTTATACGAAGAAAACCCTAAAAATAAGAACATATGAATTATTGTCTCCATGTAGGAACATAACACCCCATTTAAAAACATGTCTTTTCTTTCACTGTATCTTCTGCTTTATTGAAAGACATCACTTTTCACCACAAATCTCCATGCAAGGGAAAGGGAATGGTAAAGCCTACTCTCCTCCAAGGTGACTGCTACTGAAACTCAGCTACCAAAACCCAGCCTATCAGGTCACAGCAAGGACGCAGTCTGGTTGGCCAACTCACCCCACAGGCAGGCAGAACACAGTCTGAGAGGCTGGAATAATGACTCTGATCGACTACCACTAGATCATGGGCTTTAGTTTGTTTTAAAACAAATAGACCTACTTACATTTTCCCGAAAATATGTCGGTAGCGTACAGTAATCACCTGAATGTTCATTTGAAACCACAAACGCACTCTAACAAATTCCTCTTCTACCCAGAGCCAGCAGTCCCACACTGTCAACACTGCAGGCCACACACACAAGTGCATAGTGGCTGCATGCCAGTAAGTGGACATGCCCACTCACCAGCACAGACACATGGCCAGACCTGCAAACAATCCCTGCTGTGGAGGCCTGTCATACAATTCTAATGTATATTGAGGGAAAAGCCCTAAAGAGAAGAAACTCAAACTCTACCAAACCCAAAAGCAGAACCAGCTCTGAAGCTCTGAATACTGGCAGTGAGGGTGCAGTGAGCCCAGGGAGGTGGCCCATCCGATGGCCGTGAAGACGGAAGTGGCCCTCCCTCTCACTGAACTCGTCTCTCTATTCCACATCAATTTCCCGTATGCTTTGGGTAAGTTCCTTCTGAGCAACATCAACCCAGCATGACTGAATAAGGGGCTAGGCTAGTGTCCCAACAGGGTGTGGTGGGAGATGGAGGAGAAGGCACCATGGGGCATAAGCATGGGTGAGCCTGGGTGAGCTGTCTGCTGCCCTTGCTAGGCAGGACACTGTGGGGTCAGACTCAGAAGCACTTGGCTCAGGACCAGCCGTTAGGGAAGCATACCAGCACTGTGCCTCAGCATAGGGCAAACTGTGATTTTCTTTTAAAGTCCAGTTTCTTAATATAGCTGGGCATTGCAAAATGACCCCAAAATCTTACTTTAGATGTCCACAAGCATAGGAGTTTAGAAGCTTAAGATAATGCTTATAAGTAACAAGTGTGTCTAAGTCTTAAACATTATTTTCTTCTAATACAATTGGTTACTTTGGATTCTGAAGAAATTGTCCCTTTAATAAATTATACTTTGAAAAATATGGGAGTACCCAGAATCCAACCCAGCCACGCTACACCCAGGGTTGAATTGAAACACACAGAGACATTTAGGGCAAAGAAAATCTGGGACAAGATGTGACTGTGAAGGACTTTTCTTCTGTATTAAGTCCTACCTGAGCTCCAAAATGAACTACAAAGGATACATAGCAATTCTTTAAAAAACATTATTTATCACCTTCCAAAATAAACTACAAAGGATACATAGCAATTCTTTAAAAAACATTATTTATCACCTTCCAAAATAACTTGTTTAATTAACAATACTAAAGGAACAAAGAAAAAATAGGAATATTCCTAACATAACAGCCCACGGGAGTGATGGCACTGATGCAGTGTTTGCCTGGCCTGGCCCTGCTCTACTCACGCTCATGTTTTCCTTTTCCCTTCCGTCCTCTTCCTCCTCCTCCTCCTCCTCCTCCTCCTCCTCCTCCTCCTGCTCCGCAGGCTCTCTCACTGCCCTCTGGATACAGGCATTTAAGCAATGACGAATAACATGAATCAGCTTTGCTGAAATGTTTAACATAAACAAAAATTAATGGATGTGTTTCTTCTACAAAGTTAACTATCTGATAGTGAAATTATAATCCCAATTAGTTAAAAATACTATTTTAAGGGAAATCATTAAGAAATGTATTAAAGTATGAAGCTTATTAAAATGACAAATATTGAACTCTGTAAGTTGTATTATGCTTTTGGGGGAAAACATAGCAAGAACTGAGAAACAGCAGTGCTCCCTACCTATGTTGGTGCAGGCGGTCTGCTCGTGGGCATACTGATAAAACCTCCTGGCAGCGGCGTGGTTCATCTGCACCAGTGTGACACAGCGCTCGCACCAGACCTCCTCTGGCTGATTCACAGGCAGGAAAGAATTAAAGATGAGGCTCACCAGGCGCCGAGACACGGGTCGAGAATCAGTTTCCAGACGAACCAGAATGTGCTCCATGGGGCATATTTTCCAAAACTGTGCAAAAAGTACATATGCCAAAGGAAATAATCAACTGTGCCTGCAACCTTAGAAACAGCTTAAGCAAAATTTCCAGAGCATAACAAAAAAAGGAACTAATTTTTTTATATTCAAGAAAATTCACTTCAAATGACTATACCAGAATCTGTGAGTTTTCTGTAGAGAAATTAGAATTAACAAATCTATGTTTTTAAAAGTACTATTATATAAGGCACCCAAGTATAAGGTTGCTGAGAGTGAATTAAAATTACTTAGCACCATAACTGACATACAGGAAACTCTCCAATGATAGCTATGATTGTCAATTAATACTTTTTAAAATTTCTTAAAGTACCTTAACTTTTGGCCCATTAATGTGAAAAGTGAGTAAAGACATATGTAAAGTTTTTGACATGGACACTCCATCTCCTATCTGAGAGGCAGGGGCATCACTCCTGAACCCCCCGGGCTGCCTGTCCCATGCACAACGGCTCCTTCTCTGAGATAAGCCTGCTGAGATCATCACGGACCCCCACTGCCTAGTCTCATCTCCCTCAACTCATCTCACATGCAGCCTCCAGACAACCTGCAAAAATCAGAAGTGATCATAGTGTCCCTCTTCTCAAAAGCATTAGAAGCACCTACAGAAAGCAAGCACCAATCTTCTGCACAAGAAATTCAAGACAAGAGAAAAATACAGAACAAGACAAAGCAAAATTCAAAGGCATTATTACATCAAGTCCCGGCCTCAGGCTCCTTACCTGCATGGCGGGCAAAACCCTCGACCTTGCATTTTTCTCATAGACCTTGCTCGAAGGACCAATCCCTAGTATTTTCTTTTCTTTCTTTCTTTTTTTTTTTTTTTTTTTGAGACAGAGTCTCACTCTGTTGCCAGGTGCCAGGCTGGAGTGCAGTGGCGCGATCTCGGCTCACTGCAACCTCCACTTCCCGGGTTCAAGCAATTCTCCTGCCTCAGCCTCCCGAGTGGCTAGAACCACAGGTGCGCGCCACGATGCCCAGCTAATTTTTGTATTTTTTAGTAGAGACGGGGTTTCACCATGGTCTTGATCTCTTGACCTCATGATCCACCCGCCTCAGCCTCCCAAAGTGCTGGGATTACAGGCTTGAGCCACCACGCCTGGCCCAATCCCTAGTATTTTCAATTGGATCTTTCTCATCAGCATTTAAGTATTTTCACATCATCCCAACTCTTAGAACAAAAATCCACACACAAAACTCAACCTGAGGTTCCCATCTCGTGGCTCCCACCTTCCCTTCCCGTTGTCAACTGACCTGCTCCTAAGTGTGCCTGCACGCCACCTCCACCTCCAGACCCCACCTCCTGCCCCATGGACACTGCAGTCCACCCTCACTGAAGCTGCCTGCCAAGGTCATGATCACATACTGCAAATTCAAATAAACATACGTACGCCCTAAACTCAGACAAAATCTGCTGTATCCAACACTGTCATTACTGCCTACTCAAGTGCCCCTGAGATAATTCCACTCAGGCACTTCTTGTATTTCTGAAAAACTTACTGTAGTAAAGACAATAACCCCAAATCCCACACTGGGCATTTTACTCACATTCTAGCATTGGAACTGAGCATCACCCCAGTACTTGAAGCAGCCACAGGGCAGTGGACAGAGCCCAGGTTGGCAGCTCTCACCCACAGCCACAGGGACAAGAATCTTCTGCCAAACCTGATTGAAGCCTTGGAAATGAAGGGACTGGAGACCTGTTATCTAAGGATGAGAGGTTGTGCTGTCAAGGTTTAAGAGAACAAGAAAGTGAAAAACACTAGGAATCACATTATGACCAGAGAACAACTCTGTCCACCTCCGCCCTGGGCCTCTTCTGCCCGTCCCAACACACAAAAGCCTCCTGGCCACAGGCTCCAGCCCTAACAGGTGGTTACTTCTGAGAGTGAGACACTGAGCCCTGAACATGGCACCAGCAGGCCTGCAGGTGACAGTGCTGTTGGCAACCAACCTTTCTGGAAACGCCTGAGGATGTCAAGCATAGAACCAAATGCCTGAGCCACTATTTACTCTATTTCTGCAACCACCCCGAGCACAGATATTAGCATCCCCCACTTTGCAGGTAAGAAGCAGGGCTTAGAGTGATTAAGCACAAGACCATAGCACTTTTATCTAGTCTGCCATGCTGCCTTTCAGCATCATACAAATGCACGGATCAGAGCTGCACGGGCCTCACACTGCTATAGAAACAGAAGTAGACTCTGGCTGGACACGGTGGCTCCCGCCTATAGTCCCAGCAACTTAGGAGTCCAAGGCAGGAGGACTGCTTGAGACCAGGAGTTTGAGGCCAGCCTGGGCCACACAGTGAGACTCAAAAAAAAATTTAAAGAGGACAATGGATTGAAGGGAGAGTGTTGACATCTCCCTGGACCACTGGGCTCAGCTCAGCAGCCCAGGCCTACCGCAGCTAACAAAGGAAACAAAGAGAAGGTGTGACTCTCATTCCTTCTAGAGCTGCATATACAAGACCCTCCACTGGGCCAACACACCAATTACTGAGGTGTGCACGCCAGGCCCAGCAGCCTGGTTTCATGCTGCCAGGTCGTTCCTGCCCATAGACAATGCCCTCCAGTCAGCTCCAACAGCTGCCCTCTGGCCAGTCAGACTGCCTCTTTGCGTGCATGGCATTCTGTAACCTTAACTTTCAAGGGAAATCAGCTTGCATGCCCATCACAAACCTTTCCAGAGACCGCATGACCAAATGGCTCTCTGCCTTGTACTTGCAGAGATAAGGACTGAAATGCAAACGTTATGCCTCTTTCTCTGCTCTGACACCCAAACTCCCTGGTTGGCCAGAGACCCTGTATCCCTCTGCCTTCCTTACCTTCTACCAGGTAGTTTTGTTTTGTTTTACTGAAGAGTTATTCTTTTGTTTTTGTAAAATGATGGTACAGTGGTTTTTAAGTGCTTATCTTGTAGAGATACATTCTGAAATACAAAGGAACAACATAACGTCTGGGACTTATTTCAGAATAGTCTGGCAGTATGGCCTGATAAGGTTTTGATAAAACAAGATTGTATCTACCAATAATTGTTGAAGCTGGGTGATGGGTACATCTAATTCACTATATTAGTCTCTCTGCTTTTATGTATGTTTGAAAATTCAAAAAAAAATTAAAACAAAAAAATTAAAAATATTCACAAAAAGTTGTTTTTCTCCAATAATTGCCATAAAGTCTACTTTGTTTTCTGGTCCAACTGTTATTCAGGGGTACACATGCAGGATGTGCAGGTTTGTTACATAGGTAAATGTGTGCCATGGTAGTTTGCTGCACAGATTATGTCATCACCTATAAGCCCAGCATCATTAGCCATTCTTCCTGATGCTTTCCCCTCCTCCTACCCTCCACCCACCAGCAGGCCTGAGTATGTGTTGTGCCCTACAATGTGTCCATGTGTTCTCATCATTCAGCTCTTACTTATAAAGTGAGAACATGCGATATTTGGTTTTCTGTTCCTGTGTTAGTTTGCTGAGGATAATAGCTTTCAGCTCCACCCAGTCCTTGCAAAGGACATGACCCCGTTCCTTTTTAGGGCTGCACAGTATTCCATAATATATATGTACCACATTTTCTTTATCCAGCTTATCACTGAAGGGCATTTAGGTTAGCTCCATGTCTTTGCTATTGTGAATAGTGCTGCGATGAACATACACATACATAGATCTTTATAACAAAATGACTTGAATTCCTTTGGGTATATACCTAGTAATGGAATTGCTGGGTCAAATGGTATTTCTGCCTCTAGGTCTTTGAAGAATTGCCACAATGTCTTCCACAATGGTTGAACTAATTTACACTCCAACCAACAGAGTCAAAGCACAAAACTACAGTTTTAATAGGCTCTTTAAAAAATTGCAGCCAAAAAAAAAAAAATTGCAGCCAGTATTTTTATTAAAATGGACATGCTTGGCCGGATGCAGTGGTTCATGCCTGTAATCCCACCACTTTGAGAGGCCAAGGCAGGTGGATCACCCTGAGGTCAGGAGTTTGAGACCAACCTGGCCAACATAACAAAACCCTGTCTCTACTAAAAACACACAAAAAAATTAGCTGGGCATGGTGGCACGTGCCTGTAGTCCCAGCTACTCAGGAGGCTGAGGTAGGAGAATCACTTGAACCCGGGAGGTGGAGATTGCACCACTGCACTCCAGCCTGGATGACAGGGCAAGACTCTGTCTCAAAAACAACAACAAAATTAACATGCTTACTCTACTTTTTTTTTTTTAAGAGACATGATCTCACTATGTTGCCCAGGCTGGTCTCACACTTCTGAGCTCAAGTGATCCTCCCACCTCAGCCTCCCATAGTGCTAGGATTACAGGCATGAGCCACCACACCTGGCTATTACTCTAAAATTTATAGAAATGCAAAGGACCTAAAGTAGCCAAAGAATTTTGAAAGAACAACAACAAAGCTGGATAATATGCACTGTAAGACTTTCTGTAAGATCCACACAAAAGGCCAGGCACAGTGGCTCATGCCTGTAATTGTAGCACTTTGGGAGGCCGAGGCAGGCAGATTGCCTGAGCTCAGGAGTTCAAGACCAGCCCGGGGAACATGGTGAAATCCCGTCTCTACTAAAATACAAAAAATTAGCCGGGCATGGCAGCATGTGCCTGTAGTCCCAGCTACTTGGGAGGCTGAGTCAGGAGAATCGCTTGAATCCGGAAGGCAGAAGTTGCAGTGAGCCAAGATTGCGCCACTGTACTACAGTCTGGGCAACAGAGCACGACTCCATCTCCAAAAAAAAAAAAAATCCACACAGAACAAACGAATCAACAGAACAGGACAGAGTCCAGAAAAGGACCACACACATGGTCAATGATTTTCAACAAAAGCATCAAAGTAACTCAATTAGATATGACATTGGGTATTAATACTACATTGATCACTCAAAATATTCTTTGTTTGCTTCTAACATAAAAAAATTCACAGATCAAAACTCAAAACACACAAGTAATATGTACTACATGCAGTGACAAGATCCCCCACAATTGCCTGGGCATGGTGGCTCACACCTGTAATCCCAGCACTTTGGGAGGACAAGGTGGGCAGATCACTTGAGCTCAGGAGTTCAAGACCAGCCTGAGCAACATGGCAAAACCCCATCCCTACAAACACTACAAAAATCAGCCAGACATAGTGGCACAGTCCTGTAGTCGTAGCTACTTGGGAGGCTGAGGACGGATGATGGCTTGAGGTTGCAGTGAGCCAAGATCACACCACTGCACTCTAGCCTGTGCATCAGAGTGAGACTCTGTCTCCCCCTCACCTCATTACCCCAAGCAACTGACACTAAATTCTTGTTCTCTTCAAAGGCTATTTTACCCATATCTGAGCAATGCTTACATATACATATGTCTCCATTTTATTCAGCTGGTAGCATACTAGAACCACATCTACACTATGCTTTTATACTTCTGTATCTTAGAGGCCCTTCCAAAGAAGCCCCACAAAAAGTTCTTCCTTACTATTTTTATGGCCACACAGCACCACTTCTCTCATGAATATACAAATCTATCTGGTTGACCCTACACTCTGCCATGTCAGGCTATTTCTGGATCCTGTGCCAAAGCAGAACAGCTTTTGAAGTAAATTTCTGAGAAATACTGTGTGGAGAAGAAAGCTCACAATGGTACCAAATAATAATGAAGTCAAGAACATGATAAGCAACATTCTTAGCCAAAAGCTGAATAGAACTAGAGCTGAAGAGAACAACCACTTTGGTAGTTTATAAAACACCAAAACACGTATCTCTCATAAAGCAGGTATCTCCTTCCATCATTCTGTGTGGGGGTAGGGGAGTGGGGGATGGCTTATACTCAACAGTCACCAGAAGTGCTCAACAGCCGCCAGGTATCCAAATATCACACCAAATATCTCAGTGAAAACCTTCATACACGATAAAAATATAATGGAAGGTGGGGGGCGCTTACATTAATGTCTTTCAAAAAGAAAACGCACATTCATAATCTTTCTAGAAACTTTGATGACAAACCCAAAACAGATAAAATTTTATGACAGAGACAACTGATCAAAGAATATCAGTTATCAGTTTAAAATGAGGAATTCAAACTACTTTCTTTCTGTTGATGAACACGTCCCTATTTCATGTCTTAAATGAGGAAACCCTATTCATCCTACCTTAGCAGCCCTCACAGCTTTGATCTTCAACAGCATGTCCACAAAAGCCACTCTCACTTTCTCCGAATTGTCGTGGAGACTGTATCTGAGAGCTGGCAGGAGCTGCTCTAACAATGGGTGGCTCAGTTTGTTGTCCAATATCATCGGCAGACACTGCAACAGAAAGATAAACAGTTCAAAATCAGAACATGCCAATGAAAGGTTCAGGTGGGAAAACTTCATTAAAGAAAACATTCGTTTCCATCTTTACTAGAACCACTGGTTAAACAAATATACTTACAGAAAATAACATTTTTTTCTAGAACTATTTCATATAAAAGGCATACTTTTAATGAGCTGGTATAGTTCCAACCACTGCTATTTGGTCCATCCATCGTTTTGTTCAAATAAGATTAAAGCAATTATAAAGAAATCTTCAATGCTCTCTCTTAGCTAAATTTTAGAGGATTTTTGAGTTGAAAGAAACACAGAATGACTACTGGTCACATGGTCTCCAAAGGCACCAGGTCCAAGAACTCTACGTTTCTGACTCAATACTGCATGAGGATGGGAGGGAACAGAACCAGCATGTCTTACTCGAACGCTCTCTCAGCTGACTGTGGTACCCACATAACGGGTGGTGCTCCTCCATAGGCCAAGGCTCAGCCTGGGCCCTTGAACTCCAGCACTGCTTAAGCTCTACTGCCTTCTCCGTCCAGTTTCAGGAGAAAGGACATTTTCATAGGTTTTTGTTAAAAGTATATACAGCATGCCAAAAACATGTATTTTAATGACGATCATTTTTTTAATATAGCTCTTCTTCCAAAGCACTGTGCTCAAAGGCAGTCTGATATGAATCATCTGCTCCACCTGTGCCCACAGTCTCCCCCTGACCCTGCCCTCCGACTGGCCACTGGCCACCACCTACCTTGCAGCTCCCCCAACATCCCATAGCCCCTGTAGCTCCTGCTACAACACTATGTTCTCCTAATTCTCCTTCAATCTTTCTTCTGCAGATTCTCTGCTGACTCTTCCTTTACTCCAGAGCCCACCAATCCTTCCTCACAGATGACCCATCTGGGTCTGGGAGGCCTCTCAGTGCAGCCCTGCAAGGGTTTCCTCAGAAGCATGAAAGCAGAAGACTGTGATCATAAGATCAGGACCGAGAGAAGACTGGCCAGGGAGCTGCAGCCGCTTTGGGTGACAGCAACAGGAAGGAGCAGGTGAACTTCAGAGAACTCCAGGAAGGGGAAGACAGGACTTGGGTGAAGGAGGAGGAAGCAAGAAGAGCATGCGAGTGAGCAACTCAGCAGGTGGCACCACTACTTCAAGGAGAAAAGAGGAGCAAGGCGGAGAGAGAGGGAGCCAAATAAAACTCTTAGATGGCAGCAGGTTTGGAAAAGATGGGAAGTAACTCAGCAGAGGAGACAGGGTGGTTGCTATGACATGCCACCAAGGCCCTATCAGAAATGAAGCACTCACCCCAGCTGTCCTGGGGCTGCTGAGCTGCCCTTGCCATCAGCATGCCTGGGGATGGCCTCCTGAAGAGAATGCCTTCTTCCTGGGCAGCCAGTATGCAATGGTGGATCAGTATGGGCCCAGTCTAAAGGGCTCTGCTGGCTCCAGAGCTGCCTGTGGGTCTGCACGAGGCCTTCCCAGGGTGTGTCATGGCTTAAAGTCCCCTCCCTTCCACAGGTGTGCATCCCAAGAGCACTTCCTAATATGCATGCTGTGGATAATCTTAATCTCAGAGCTACCTTTTGGTCACCTGAGCAGAGCTCTCAAGAAGACATTTATCTGTAAACTGGGACCAGCCTCATGCAAACTGCACTCAGAGCAAGGTGGGTGCAAGAAGCACATGGGTCCCTGACTCTTCAGCCAGCACTTAAAGAATAAGAGCATTCAACCAAAAACAAAGAGGAAGAAGAGGGACTACGGGTTTACAACAACATCCAGAAGCACAAAGGAATGTTCTAGGAATGAATTCTGCTCAGCGATCAAAAAAGTCTAGTGAAGTGGTCACATGAAATTAACCTTGGCTAGAAATGCTTTACTGGAGTAGTGGACACAGAAGATGTTTACAGGCCGGGCATGGTGGCTCACGCCTGTAATCCAAGCACTTTGGAGGCCAAGGTGGGCAGATCACCTGAGGTCGGGAGTTCAAGACCAGCCTGACCAACATGGTGAAACTCCGTCTTTATAAAAAAAAAGAACATGCTTTACAGTGGACTGGGGAATAGCAGGAAATAGAGATAGAACATTTAAGTGACCACTGAACTAAGACTCTTTTGAGAGTAACAAGGCTGTTCCTTACAATTACAGCAGAGCAACAGGCATGAGCCCAAATGTCTGATCACTCAACAAACACAGACATGCTCCTCAGAATATCTTTCCACAACGAGGAGAGATGGAGCAGCCTCTGCCTCAGATGGAGATGTGAACATGCTTACAAACCTATAGGAAGGATACTTCTGAGAGGGAGAGATTGAATATGCACAGAAAAAAAAAATTTGTTTTTTTTTTTTGAGACAAGGTCTGGCTGTATCACCCAGGCTGGAGTGCAGTGGCACAATCTCGGCTCACTGCAGCCTCGCTTCCCAGGCTCAAGCCATTCTCCCACCTCAGCCTCCCAAGTAGCTGGGACTACACAGGTGCATACCACCACACCTGGCTAATTTTTTTTTGTATTTTTGTAGAGACAAGGTTTTGCCATTCTGCTCAGGCTGGTCTCGGGCTCATGAACTCAAGCAATCCACCCGCTCTGGCCTCCCAAAGTGCTGGGATTACAGGCGTGAGCCATTGCACCTAGCCCAGAAAACTTTTCAAATAGAGAAAATAAGCAAGCAAGTTCCTGAGAAGTGGGGGAGGAAGATCCACAGGAGCCCCCACTGGGTCATGGCCGTAAGGCCCAAGAGCCGCTCTGAAAATGTCTGTTTTGCACATGAGGGAAGAAGAAGTCACCTGCTTTGTGCTCAGCGGAGTCAGAGCTTCTAAACAGTTGATTCCAGTAGTGGGAAAGTGAGATCATTTCTTCTTAGGTCATCTCACAGGCCTTCAAGAAATTCTCTGAATTGGGCTCTCTGAGAGCTTTACAGATTCTCCAAATCCAACCTCCAAGAGCATTTGTTATTGCAGCCTGGGTAGCCCCCCTCCCTCTGGTTCATTCCACATCCAGCCGTCTTGCATTTCTCACCAAAGTCAGGGGGAAGAAAAGATCAATGGCCACCTCACTACCATCTAACATACATATTATAATTTCTATAAACCTAAGACAGTTCAGGTTGCTTAGAAAATAAAATGTGAGTTCCTCTTGCAAAGTTTGAGCTACTATTGGTGTTGGTTATGGGTAGGAGATACTAAAAAATTACTCAAGTGAATCCAAATATAGTCTATGTACAAGGTTCGATGCAAAGCATATTTCTCCAAGACATTGCACAAAGAGACAAAAAAGAATAAATTCAACAGTACTGAAACCCCTTCCCCTCCTTACACTAAAAACTATTAGTTCAAGTTGTCATTTTTTGTGGAACACACTTTTAATTTAGTTTTTAAAAACCTTACTTTGGATATACAACAAAATGTCAAAAATGTTATCTCTGTAGAGTAGGATTATAGGTATTATATTAATCTTTTTCTTTTTCTGTTTTTCTAATTATTCTACAATAAATAAACATTACTTACATAATTTTAAAAATCTTACCTTAAAGACAGAACAACGAACATCAGCTGAGCTTGTGTCAAATGCCAGTTCCCCCAGTCACCTTCTTCAGGAGGTCAATAAGAATGGTCGGGGCATCATTTCCCAGTACTTGGAAGTTATTTTACAAACACCAAGGATCCCTGTGGAACGGACCATCGGATAAGGATCTTCTAAAAGGCTCTATAAGTAGGAGGGGAGAAAGGCTTAAAAACCTTGACTTAATTCCCTTCATTTCAACATCTGCTTCAGACATGAGCACTTTGGGGATTTGTAACTTAATGAGAGAAACTTTGAGCATAGAAACACTGGACACATATGGATTCCTAGACCTGAGATGACTTGCTATCACTTTTAAAACAGAGTATCTAAGAAGATCAAGCCAGAAACATGTGATTCCTTATTTGCCACATCCCCCTGACAGCAGGGCCTCAAAACCAGCTCTGTCATTCAGTGAGATCTGCAGACTCAGCTGACCATGGCAGGCGTTCAGATCAGGCATGGCCCACGTACATTTTAGAATTTTAATTCTAAAATGCTGTAATGCATTTTAGAGCCCAGAATAAAATAATTCTACTTGTAATGAACTGATCAGACCATGATCGTCAGTGGTACTAAACACTGAAAAGGAGACAATGAGACAGTAAGTACCCCAATGGGAATACTCAACATCACCAGGAAATAATCTCATGCAACAAAACCCCAAAGAAAAACATGAATCAGATCAACTGTCTCATTTAACCACCAGTTTATAGGAAATACAAAGGGTAGAGAAACACGCTGATGGCATCACAGGAATGGGTTCTATAAAATCCAGACTGCTGGAAATGTCATAGAATAATCTGGTTCTTCAATAACAACAAAAATAGCAAGTTTTAAGAAAACAAAACACAGAAAGATTGTGGCAAGGGAGCTCGTGGTCCAGGAGACTTCAGCAACATGTCAGTCAGTCGCAGCACATGGGCCTTAGTTAGAGACACGTTCAAACAAAACGAGAAAATGGGAACAACAAATGGGTACCCCAAGACATAAGGAATCATCGTTCGTTTATCTTTAGCTTTGATCATGGCATGATTTAAAAAAAAAAAAAAAAAAAGATTATCTTTTACCAAAACCTTCTGACCCATTTAGAGCTGAGATGATATGATGGGTGTCCCAAATGTTTCAAGACAGGGGAAGAGAAACCGGATTGGGATTAGTCAGCAATGAGTAAAACTGTGTTGTGGGCACACAGGGGTTACTACTCCAGTCTCTTTTTTATTATGCATGACATTTTCTATTAGGAACGTTGAAAAACACAACAGAATTCTTACTACTTTTTTTTCTTACTACTTTTTTAATTAGAAAATACTTCAAGTTAAAATTAAGCATTTACCCCATCTCCTCCCCCCAAATTTGACCAAAATGACAAATAATAGAGAAAAGTTCTTAGCAATAATAGAAACAAAAATATGAAGAAATTTCTGGAAGAAAGAAAGGGAATAAGGAACAGATTCATGCAGAAAAGAGCATAAAAGGTTGTAACCTAGACATTTCTAAGTGAGTGTGCTCTAAAGACAGGAGGCTGTTACCTCAGAGAGCTCACATCAGCCCCGAACCCAGAGTCCAGGTTACAGAGAAGAGAGGCTGAGGTGTTTGTGACAAGGGCTGTAAACAACTCCTGATGAGGTGTACAGACCAGCAGGAGTTCAGGAGCAAGGATGTGCCCCCCCCCCAGGATAAAGTCTTTCTTTCTTTTTGAGATGGAGTCTTGCTCCGTCACCCAGGCTGGAGTGCAGTGGCCTGATCTCAGCTCGCTGCAACCTCCACCTCCTGGGTTCAAGTGATTCTCCTGCCTCAGCCTCCTAAGTAGCTGGGATTATAGGTGCCTGCCACCACACTCAGCTAATTTTTGCATTTTTAGTAGACACAGGGTTTCACCATGTTGATCAGGCTGGTCTCGAACTCCTGACCTACTGATCTGCCAGCCTCAGCCTCCCAAAGTGCTGGGATTACAGGTATGAGCCACCGCACCCAGCCTAAGACTTAAAAATGGTTTCTAAACCAAGTGTGTAATCTGGCAGGAAGAGTTCCTGAAATAAGTACTGGGCAACAGACAAAGAACAACAAATAAAGAGTCAGCAATAACTCTAAGCTTCCAAAATGGCAAAAGAAGGGACAGCAATGCCACTCAGAAGGAAAGGGCCCTTTGTACTTAGGTAGCGAGGAGTCACCTGCCTGCTTGCTCCTTCTCCACAGAAACCGAGGAGAGCCTACCTGCTGTTGCACTCTGCCCATTTAGGCAAACCTGAGACACAACTCTATACAACTACAGAGGAACATCTGCTAACTACCTTACCAACCCAATCCTTTATCCAAACATAAGAAGGGAAAAGATGATCAGTCATTTAAGAAATAGCAAACAGCAAGAAAAAAAAGATGACAAAAATAAAACAAAAAATAGAAAAGAACTTTAGGAATCTCAGGGCTTGTCCTTGGGATTCAGAAGTTTTTATGTATTTTGTTTTCTATGAATTACTTTCAATAATAAACTTTAAAAATAATAAAAAGATATTCTGGACAATCACAACCACATCCTCTCCGAGCTCAGTGCCCACATCTGTTTGCAATTACACCGTCACCAGATACTCACTCAAAATGATAGCACATGATTTCCAATGCTGTTTCTGTCACCTCTCTTTATTTACAAACACTGAGACCTCCTCTTTTTTGAAACAGGGTCTTGCTCTGTCACCCAGGCTGAAGTGTAGTGGCAGCATCTCAGCTCACTGCAGCCTTGACCTTCCAGCCTCAAGCGATCCTCCCACCTCAGCCCCCCGTGTAGGTGGGACTACAGGCATACGCCACAGTGCCCGGCTTTTATTTTTATTTTTATTGGTAGAGACGGGGGTTTCGCCATGTAGCCCAGGATTGCTCAAACAATCCTCTGGCTCAGCCTCTCAAAGTGTTGGGGTTACAGTCCTGAGCCACTGCACCTAGACCCTTTTTTATTTTCTAAAAAAAGGTTCTCCGTATTACTCAGGTTTAAGGAGTACAAATAGAGCAAAAAGCATAAGAGAACAGTTAAGGTACACAGAAGACACAGGAAATAACCACTTATTTATCAGATCACCTTACTTATTTATCAGATTAGCTCTTACTTATTTATCAGATCACCTCCTTAGTCTCCTCATGAAAGAGCCTAATATCCATCTAAAGGTCAAGTTAAAGCCTTAAGAGGTGCAGCACCAGAGACAGGAGCTCTCAGCCAGCTTTGGCGAACAATGCTGCAGGCCAGACCCAGCTGGTACCTACTCCTACACAGCCTACAGTGCTAAGAATGGTTCACAGTTCTTAATGATCGGAAAAAATGAACAAACTATCATTTTATGACGTGAAAATTACATGAAATTAAAATTTTGTTGTCCACAGTTTTTTTATTTTTTTGAAATAAGAGACACGGTCTCGCTCTATTGCCCAGGCTGGAGTGCAGTGGTATAATCACGGCTCACTGTAGCCTTGGCCTCCTTGGTTCAGGTGATCCTCCTCTTTGAGGCCACGGTAAGTAATGATCATGTCACTAGACTCCAGCCTGGGAGACAGCACAACTTTGGCTCTAAAAAATAATAATAAAATAAAATTTTAAAGTAAGGAATCTTTTTTTTTTTTTTTCTTTTTTTTTTTTGAGACAGAGTCTCACTCAGTCACCAGGCGCCAGGCTGGAGTGCAGTGGCGCGACCTTGGCTCACTGCAACCTCCGCTGCCCAGGTTCAAGCATTCTCCTGTCTCAGCCTCCCGAGTAGCTGGGACTACAGGCGCGCGCCACCACGCCCAGCTAATTTTTTTGTATTTTTAGTAGAGACGGGGTTTCACCATGTTGACCAGGACGGTCTCGATCTCTTGACCTCGTGATCCGCCCGCCTCGGCCTCCCAAAGTGCTGGGATTACAGGCGTGAGCCACTGCGCCCGGCCCTAAAGTAAGGAATCTTAAAAAAAAAGACAAAAGGAACTGTAGATAAATATACATAATGTACATAGCAAAATACTAATGATTTCATTTATGGGGGGGGGGTGTGTGTGTGCATGAAGAAGTATACAGATATTTATTACCCTTTTTTTTGGAGACAGGATCTCACTCTGTCACCCGGGCTGGGATGCAGTTGTGTAATCATGGCTCACTGTAGCCCTGACCTCCTGGGTGAAGCCTCCCAAGCAGCTGGGACCACAGGCATGCACCACCACACCAGGCTGTTTTGGTTTTTTTTTTAACTTTTTGTAGAGATGAGGTCTTACTATGTTGCCCAGGCTGGTTTCGAACTCCTGGCCTCAAATAGTCCTCCCGCCACATTGGGATTACAGGCGTGAGCCACCGTGCGGGCCTATTATACTATTACTTCAACTTTCTACATGTCAGGTTTTCTGTAAGTTAGAAAATTTAAAAAGGGGAGCATTTCAGAAGCATAGGCAACAGCATTACAATAGCATTTTGCCGTCACTGTTTTCTAAAACGTTACTGCTTAGGACAGTAAATAATATGCACTGCTTACCCTGTTTTAGGAAATACAGACTAAGCAGATAAAAGAATTCATAATACCCCTTAGAAATAAATGCCACATCTTAACATCCTAACACCTCATCTGGAAAACCAACTGCCACAGTCATTATTTGTAAGCTTGCCCTGAAATATAACCACTGTTTGGTCATTATGCCACTCAACACCTTTATGATAGGCAATATCCCGATTCCACTTACAGAGAAAGACACCGAGAAGTTGTGACTTGCCCAAAACTACACACCTATTAAGTGAGAGTGGTAAAATCTGACCCCAGAGAGCAGGTGGCTGACATGGCTGAACCAGAGCATGTGCTTTACCCACTATGTAACACCATCTCTCCACTGGGAAAACAATAAACACATGCATAAAATGTTTAAAACCACACATAGTAATAAATAATTAAACGTTTCAAAAGTAGAAAAAGACACCATGGGTCCACACTGTTGCAGAAGGCCCCAGGGAGAACTGGCATCTCTCTGAGGAATACTCCAGGTTTAGAAACCATAGTGTGTGGGAGCAGAGCTCCGGCTGTTACAGGGGAGGTGGGGACACACAAGCAGTACGTGCCACAGCCTGGACAAAGCTGCTATCTGTAAGAAGCTTGACCACCTGAAGTACGTACATAGAGCTCTTCAAACTGTTTCTGAATTTCACTATCCATTTCAATAGCGTGAAGACTTGGATCCCTAATAGGAAATGCCTCAACAAACAACAATGCAGCGTTTGATCGAACTTCAGAGTTTCTGGCCTATAATAATAAAAGAAGAGTATTTTAGAATCCCAAAGAGTTAACACACAAAGACTTGAGTACAGTGTTTCCAAAGCAATACTTTAATTATCTTGATACAGATTTATTTCCAAATTACAGACAATTATAATATTTAAATTGACCAAACTTGGCTCAGTTCAATGTCAATAGATACTAAGAAAAGATCAAGCTTCCTCACTTCAAAGCCCACTTCATGTCACTAAGAAGTGGTCACCCCACATCCTCACTAAAGATACCAGGTGTCTGCATTGAAAGTCATGTGTGTTCGTTAGATCTCCAGGAACTGGACAGCCCAGGCCAGCGCTACAGACCGCCCACAGCCTCAGCTGGTTTGCTTTATGGCATGTCTCTAATCCCCTTCCCCAAACATGGTTTCTTCAAAATAACTGTGTAGTTAGCACTAAACCAAGCCAGATTTCCAGTTAAATGAAACCAAGAAATACTTTTAATAAGAGAAAAAAACATTTGTTCAAAAATTTCACAAAGCACTCAGTCTCCAGTCTTATTTTTACTATTTTATTACAATTTTGATTTAGAGTTTACTAAATTCAAAAGCACAAGCACATTCTAAACACAGATAAACTACTTAAAATTTATACCTTTAGTCCTCTCCAAAGAATGGGTTTATATAACCTATAAAGCATCTCTTCCACTCCCTGCCGAACTTTCTTTTGATGGTGAAAGTAACTCAGAATCTAAGGACCAAAAAAAAAAAAGGAAAAGGAAGGCATTAATAACAATAACAACAAAAGCATTTGAAAAGAGCAACAGGGAGAATTGTTCTCTCCACCACAAGCAGGCTCTGGCTGGCACCCACATGTCATGACAATTCTTTAGCAGGAGTAACTTCAATGGACGTAGGACAGAACTAAATGCAGTCAATCACAAGAAAGAAATCTACAGCTGAAATAAAAAGATTAATGGCCTTGGGCAGTAAAATGCTTTGGGTTCCAGTTTCTGCTATTCTGCCAACAGCCACATAATCTCTTTAAAGATTCGTTTAAACCTCTGACCTTCAGGATAAAATGCAAAAGGGGAGCACGTAAAGGAGATTCCTGCATGGTTCTTAGAGCTCATGCTTGTTTCAAAAGGCTAACTAAACCTCTTTATGACCAACACCTGGTAACTGTTCCATTACTTTGTAACAAGGAGGTATCATGCTTAGTGACCCCTCACTGTACAAGACTAATTTAGGTATCAAGTTCCTCCCAAAACTTATGAAAAATCAGAAAATGATCATTCTTGTAGCTTTCATTCTTCTTTTCCTACCCACTTCTTTTTCAGTCAGAATCTTCCCAAAATTCTTTGTAGACTCACATCCCTAACAACAATCAATTTTGCCTTATTTCCCTATTCATACCTTTTGGGGCTAAACTTAATTAGTGAGAAATGAAATTTTTGCAAAATTAAACAAGCTGTAAAACAATAGCCTATACTTTCAGTGAGCTTGTATCAACTTTACCCTAGAAGAACTACAGTATGGGGATTATTTTTTTCTGATCATTATTTTGGAGTTTTTATTGATGGTGCTAAGTGAAATTAGTCTACAGTTTGCTTTTTGTGTATAATACTATTAAGTATTGATATCAACAGTATACCTGCTTCATAGAAAGATTTTCTAAACAGCTTAAGAATTAATTCACATGCCATAAAATCCACTCTTTTAAAGTATACAATTCAGTGGTTTTCAGTATATTTAGAGCTTTGCTACCATTATAACGATCTAATTCTAAAACATTTTCATCAACAATATGGAGATTTTAAATTTCGAATGATGTCTGAAGCAGCACCTGAAGCCTCTTTCAGTATCAATAAAATGACTTATCAGATAAATTTATTATTTATCAAATAAAAACAATTTGAGGAAGAAACTATAATGTGTTATAAACAGTGATAAAAACACTACTTGGAGTTGAGTAACACATTTCATTTGAGTGAAATCTAATATTCTCCCTTTAAATTCTTTTTGTGCATTTTTCCATAAATTTACCAAATAGTGATATCTATACTTATGATATCTTAACTACTCAGACTACCATGGCAGAAAATAACATATTGAAACATACATCATTTACATATAAACTATACATATAGTTTAAATAAACATAAATACATATAGTTTACATAAACATATGTAGTTTAATATGATGCAATTCTTTCTACTAAATAAAATCTGAAACACCAAATCATGTATGTGAAATAACCCAAACTGACTACAACTAAATAAAGCCACACTGAGACTGGGGATAGGTTAGTGGGGGGTAGGACAGGAAGTTCATTGAATATATTTATCCTAAATATACGCAATCACAATTTTTAAATCCTCTGGGAAACTCAGTCTAGATAAATCTCTGGGTTCTTTATCCTTGTGTAACTTAAATCATTAATAATGCAAAGAAACATTTTCTTATACATTCAAAATTAATTAGCATATTTACATTCTATAAATAGCAGTAGTTTCACTATACAACAAAACACACAAATGGATAGTTTTCATTCACTTGGTTTCTTGACATATGATTGCCAAAACTAACAGCAAGCAAACAAGGCATCTCATGGGTTAGAACACTGATCAACAGCAACTGCTTAGTTTAACCAAACACAGCAGACCAGATTTTCCCACTCGTCCTGCCAGGATCCTTATGAACCATCACACACCTATCACTGTAGCAATGACACTGATGACAGAATCGTATCTAGTCAATCAACTTATAACTATTAATATAAAGGTAAAGTTCATATCTTAATTCTGAGATTACCTTTACAAAATATCAAGAGAAACAATCAAAACATTCATTCATTTGGTTTGCAGAACAGCAAAATTAGAATTTAATATGTAAAATAATAAGAGTAATTTCAAGTACCCTCTAAGATCTTTGGAAAAAAATGATAGTGGCCATTAGAAACCAATAATTTAAGGTCATTCAAATACAATACTGACCATCTCAACAACAATACACCTTTGCTTTCCTCATTAAAACTTTGGTCGCAGGACTAAAACTGCCAGACATCAAATATCAAGGTTCTGAGAAATCCCAACTGATGTCTGTGAAAGCTTAACTTAATTTTAAAATTTAACCGAAACAATTATCTAAAAACAAAACAGAGGAAACATTATTTCAAAAACAATCTGTTCACAATCTTACCTCCCGCACTTTGGATTGCACTGGAGACCTCCTTGGAAGGTGTATCCCGTGGAACATGAAGTCCTGGATGCAATCATTTTCAATTGTCTGAAATAACAAATATAATGCAAAGCACTTGGTGTGTGTGAGTCCTACTGACGACCTGACAAGCAGTGCAGCATTCGAGTACAAAAAGAGTCTGATCTGTCCATCTTACATTTCATGAGGAAAAACCTGGATCCTTTGTCCAAGCTTTCTTATTGCAAGTCCATGCTTCTTAGAACTCCTTTGGTTTTCATATATCAAGAATGCTTAGCTTCTTTTCATTTGATGAAATTTCAACTCTGTGCCAAATGGCAAGGTAAACTTCCACCTACCACTCAAGGCTAGTTCAAATCAGACAAATTTCAGAGACTGAGTGTATGTTGAGTGTGAAGCCCCCTTTCTGACTCATCACTGACCTGGACAACCTTCAGAAGATGGGATTTGTTCCAATAGCCTCCACAGAATTAAAACAGAACTACCTCTACAGTGGAAGCTGTAAATAAGATCTTTCTAATGTGGCATGTTCTGAGGTGGTATATTGACCACGTGAAAAAAAAAGATCTTTCAGGGCCACGTTGAGAAGGGCTAAGCAAGGAAGGTGTAGGAAGCCCCTTATCAGCCCCATTTACTAATGGTACTCAGAGTGCAGCAACTGGGGAAAGGCCTAGCCTCTAAGAGTAGCCAAAAACCCCAGTGGACCCCGTGGTTTGCACCTAAGCTCTATGCCTGCCCTCACACATGTGCAGGATTTCTACGGCTTTAGGGTTGATACTAATACAAACCAGATTCTGAAGATGCTCAAGTTCCTCTTCTCCATTATATTTGAAAATATCTCTTTCACTTGAAGTCACTTAGCATCACTTAATGTGGGACAACCACACATTGTCTGACTTGCAATGCAAGGTGAGATACACAGCACTACCTGGAAAGTTACCTATGCCATAGAAGTTGAATCCAAGCCTTTAGAGCTAACTACCAGAATGCTGACATTCTACAGGACAATTGGTCCAGTTTCCTCACATGCCAATGCATAGGTTTAAAAAAAAAGAAAAGCAGCGAGGCAGGCTCTAGAATAAGCAATTTTAATGGTATAACAAGCAACTGTCATGGGGCAACCTGTTGAATCCTAATTCAAAAAACTCTAAGGAAACACTTTGAGATCATTGGAAAAATTTTAATGTGGCTTGACTCTTTTTAAAAATACCAAGGATTTACTGTCAGTTTTAGGTCTTAAATGGCATTCTATAATCACATTTTTGAGAGATGAATAAAGTAGTATACAGAAATGAAATGTCATGTCTAGAATTTGCCCGAAAATCTTAAAGAGAGGGAGGGCAGAAAGGAATGGAGTGAGACTGAGAAATACATGTTGTTGGTATCAATTTTGTATACAACTAGTCAAATAGTTTTTATTTTGTTTATTTTTTGTAGAGACAGGATCTTGCCATGTGGGCCAGGCTGGTCTCAAATTCCCGATCTCAGATGATCCACCTGCCTCGGCCTCCCAAAGTGCTGGGATTAGAGGTGTGAGCCACCATGACTGATCTCTTTTTTATTTTCTAGAAGTCAGTGATAAACCTTGGCGATATAAATCAAGTGTAACTTGTGCAGAGGAGCAGAGAGGGCAGAAGTAAACCCAGATGTGGGGCAGCCTCTATCACCCTGCAAGTGCCTCCTTCTGTCCATCAGTGCAGGGCCTACTCTCCAAGAGGAATGAAAGTCAAGATAGAACACAGGGTTGTGAGAGGCTCCTTTCTGACTTAGAGTAAAAATTTTATTCTCAGAGAAAAAAGAAAAATAATTGAAAACCCAGTATAAGAAAAATATAATGGAAAACAAAGACACATTTTTTGTCCACAAGGGTGTCTGGATGTTGAATTGGGCTTGCGGACTACAGAGCCCTATCTTCATAACATAAATATTATGTAGTCACCAGAGTTACCCATAGTCAAAGAAAATATCTTCAAATTCTCAAAAATAATGTAACTAAAAGAGGTGACTTGAAGTTCCTGAACAGCACTATCCAATAGAAATTGAATGCAAGCCACAGATGCAATTTTAAATGTTCTAGTGGCTGCATTAAAAACAGACAAAAGAAACAGGTAAAATTATTTTAATATTACACAGTCATCCCTTGGTATCCACAGGGGCTAGGACCTCCCTTAGATACCAGAGTCTGCAGATGCTCAAATTCCTCATATTAAGTGGAGTAGTATCTGCATATAACGTACGCAAATCTCCTGCACACTTCAAATCATCTCTAGATTACTTATAATATTTAATACAATGTCAACGTTATGTAAATAGTTGTGACACTATATGTTTAGGGAGTGATGACAAGAAAAAAAAGGCTGTACATGTTAAGTACAGGTACATTTTTTTTTTCCCAAATATTTTCTGTCCTTGGTTGGTTGAATCTATGGATGTGAAACCCACAGATACAAAGGGTCACCTACATTTAGCCTAATACAACCAAACCACTATCACTTCAACATCTACGCAACATTTTAAAAAAGTACTGAGATACTTCATATTCTTCTTTTTCCATATCAAGTCTTTGAAATCTGGTATGTTTCTTACACTTACAACACATCTTGATTTGGACTGGCCACATCCCAAATGCCCAGTGACCACATGTGGCTGGAAAGATCAGGGTCAGAGCTCCCTCCCAGCTGATAGAGCACAGTCCTACCACCCACAAACCACAGATCTTAGCAAGCGACTGGACTGCCCATCAAATAGATTTTCCTTATTTGGCTTTATTTTCACAGAGTGCATAAACACAGATCTTAACCCTTCTTTGACTACTTATTTAGTAACTAAATTATAATAAAAATAAGTGTTAACATTTAATAAAATGAAAATACCTCCAGTATTTTCCCTGAAGCCTTTTTCCAAGCTCTGAAATAAATTTCTGCAATGTATACCATCAAAGACCTATTTAAAAAGATCAAAATAGTTTTAATGCAAATTTAAAGAATTATACTTTCAACATGTATCATTTCAGCTACTCTCTAACCATAGCAAAGAAGAAACTCAGATTAAACCAGTGCTTTGCAAATTATCTATAGAAATAGGTTATCTACCTGCAGCAAAAAGTAGAAAATGGAAAAGGGTTTGGGAAGGAAAACTGAAGTGACAAACTATTTCCTCCTTCTCAGTCAAGGCTTACCCAGAACTTTATTATTTTCTGTGAAACTATGACTGTGTAAGTCCAATTCTAAAGTAAAAAATATTTAAATATAAATAAATGGTCGACTTGGAGTCATTTTGGACTTTTCATGCTATCAATTCCTCAGGTTCAAGAAGCCCTAAAATACCAGTACCAACTTAAGAATCATGTTTAGAAATCTACTCGTTCAATTCAAATATTGTGAAGATAAGGAAATACAAAAAAGCAATCTAGTATACAAAAGGAGCACTGTAATCCGAGATCCAGAATCAAATCCCAACTTGGTACTTACACAGTTGCCTGACATTGGGAAATTCAGTAACCAAAGCCTGTCTCAAAAGAGAGTTGTGAGGATTAAATTTTAAAATGCAGACTAAGTACTCAGCACTAGAGCAAATGAAGTACTTTGCCTTGTGCCTGGCAAATAGCAAGCATCCACCTGACATCTCCATCGTGTACGGAGTGACAGAGTCAGGACTGCAACATTCCCTGCTGCTCCTGCAGAGTCCACAGGCTCTGAGAAGCCACACAGGACAGGCCATGTTCAACCAAAAAGCACACATTGCATTCAAAGTACCATAGGCATGGCTTAATTATGAGCAAGGCTAAGGTTCAACTGGAAACTCTTTTAACTATTTAAAGAACTACCACAAATTAAAAACTTAATTTCAGTGGTCACCACTGGAAAAGAATGATTTCCTATACAAGGAAAAAGCTACCCAGCGATACAATAGTACATAACATATTTCTAAAGCTTCCAATCTATTACTATAACTTTAAAAAGTCAGAGCAAATGGAATCTTTCAAAACCAGATGAAGACAGCACAAAATCTTAATCACCTTTAATACCTACTTTTGTAATCCCTGTAACTGGTTTTTAATGGTCCCATGGATCATTTTGATAAAGTTTATATTCCAGTTGAAGAGAGAACTAAGAAATCTTCTTCCCCTACAAATCAAAAAAGGGATATGTTTAAATTGCCACCAAATAAAAAGTTCCAAATAACAATTATTTGAACGTCTAGTAAGCTAAACATTGCTACTGCTAAAAAGAAGGCACATGTAATCATAATTGACAGCACATGCACAAGTTCAACTGTTTGTGGGGCCTGCACAGCTGGGGGCCATACAAGCCTCCTCCCCCAGGGCCGAGCAGCCACTACACTGAGCACCTCTGTCCTCAAGGACCACAGGTATAGAGAGGCAGACCAAAGACAGTAACCATGGGTCCATAAACATCTCATTCTGGCCCTGTCATGGATGGCTACATAATCTCAAATGAAAGAAAGCTTTAAGTCTAGCATAGGTGGGTGAGAATGGAGTTGAATATCTCAGTTTGTTTCACCTTCTCAGGTATAAATGAGAAAACTGAGGACTCGTATAGTTAAAAGGCTAAGTGTTTGCCAAGCTAGAATTTCCAAATACGCAGTCTTCAAGTCATAAATACATCAGGTATTTATGATGTATTGATGTATGTAGTACATAATTTGTGATGTATTATGTATGTCGTACATAATGTAGTACATAACATATATGTAGTAGCATACATTATATGCATGCTACTAGATTATACATCTGAACCTAAAAAGAATGAATATTTACACTCTATAGAGTTCATAAAATACATCTATCAAGAATTCTCTCAGTGAATAGCACCTTTATCTCTTACCAGCACACCACTGCACAGAACTGGAATCCTACAGAAATGCAACATATTTTGATTCAAATCCAGGGTAAACAACAGGCAAGGTAAAAAAAACAATAATATTCACTGGAAGTAATCTGCCAGTACAGTACAAGATGTTTATGGTTTACCCAGAATGACTGGAAACTGACCTGACCAAATTAATGATTATTTAGGAAACTAAGTTTAAATATCTTAAATTCAAAGGAGCACATCAAATGTTTTAAAGAGGGTAGGGGTTGTAACACATACATATATTTATGCATATGTTATATACCTGCACACATACATAAGTTAACAAGTATGATTCGCCAACTGCTTATGTGTAAGTCAACATAAAATAGTTTATTGTTTGAATCCATCATTAATTTCTTCACTGTCCCTATATTTTGGGACAATCCTGGAGACATGTGGGGCACAGGCTGTGTCCAGCATCTTTGTAACAATGATGGCACAGGGCAGCCCTCCCCAAGGGCTCTTAACCATCAGCACCTGGGCTGCAGTTTGACACATATCACCTCATCTGTTTCTCACAGCAATCCTGTGAAGGAGTAACTTGCTCCTATTTTACAGAAGAAAACACTGAGGCTGAAAGGCCTGACCAAGAACAAACAAGGTCCCCAGGAGCTGAAGGCTTCAGTCCCAATCACGTGGCCCTTTGTCTAGCGGACTGCAGAGGGCTCGTCAGGGTCCAGTTCTGTCTCTGCCACTGAGCAGCTGTGAGACCTGGAGGAAATTTATTCTGTACCTCAGAGCTGGTCCTCCTCTTCCTCTGAAGCCCTTCTCCACCTCCTTCAGGGAGGAGGGGTGACTTCTTCCTTCTGACTCAGATACGTACCTGCTGCACCATGAGCACCCAAAAGCAAAGGCTTGCTCTAGTCTCCACTGACCCCTGCCTGGGCATACAGCCAACACTCAGTAAACAACTGCAGAAGGTCCCTCACAGAACTATGTGAGCCTCTCTATAATTCTTAATTCTCTAGTAGCCACATTAACAAAAGTAAAGAAGATTAATTTTAATAAAATATTTTATGTAAAGCAATATATCTAAATATTATCTATTATATTAAGTATAAAACAAAAATTGTTAATGAACTATTTTATATTCATTTCTTTCTTCAAATCCATGTGTATTTTATACTTATGGCTAATCTCAATTCAGATGGGCCCCACTTCAGGTGCTCCGTGGCCACGTACGGGAGTTGACCCTAGGACAGGCAGTGCAGCATCAGGCCAGAAGCCTCTCTGGATTTACAGGGTGGGCAGAATAAAGAAATGGAGGCTATTATGGGATGACAGTTTTGAATATATGCCAATTACAGTGGAATTGGGGCAGAAAGCCAGATCTCATTCATAGACAAGTGCTTTCTCAACCTTGTTTTTAATCATTCTTAAATTAAAATGCAATTATGGCTCCCCCCAGGATTCATACAACCACCTGTTACCATCCAATTTAACGATGAAATAAGCAAGGACTTGTAAAATGTTTGCTCCAGTACTGCCGTGCAATAAAAATGATGTGCGGTAAATATAATAGCTCCTGGTAGCTAAGCTGACTTTCATGGCAACAGCAAGCGTGGTACAAACAGGAAGCATGTGAACACAGGAGAAACATCTATTAAGAAGGAGCTCACAAACAGACCAAAAAAGAAGCACCTATTTACCTCTTCTTTCTTGATGTAATTAATATTTATGAAGCACTCAAGTAACATATCTTTAATTTCTCTACTTTCCTCCAAATCATAATCAAAGCAATATAAAGCTTGATGGATACGCCAAAGCCGACATATGTCTGCACCCTAGGAATGGTACAAAAAATGTTATACTTTTTTTAATGAACAGTAAAGTCATATTTCAAATCAAGTATATTTTATATCATAAATAATGGTAACTCTAGTCGATTCTTCAAAGATTAGAAAATAATGACAGGCAAAAACAGATTTTGAAATTTGCAAATGCCACTTGTAGCTCTACAGAACTTTTTTTTTTTTTATAATTTAAAGATGGGGTTTCACCATGTTGGTCAGGCTGGTCTTGAACTCCCAACCTCAGGTGATCCGCCCGCCTTGGCCTCCAAAATGCTTGGATTATAGGCGTGAGCCACCGCGCCAGGCCTGTAATTATTTTTAACTTGAAATTTAAATAGCCTTCTGTGGCTAGTGGCTACTACATTGAGTAGCGCAGGTTTACAATGTTAGAAAGACATTTTAAAATAAAGCCTTAGGTAGGTGGTGCACTCCTGCAGTCTCAGCTACTGTAACGCTGAGGCAGGAGGACTGCTAGAGTCCAGGAATTTGAGGCTGTAGTGAGCTATGATCATGCCAACTGCACTCTAGCTTGGGTAATGGAGAGAGATCCTGTCTCTAAAAAAAAAAAAATGCTGGGTGTGGTGGCTCACGTCTATAATCCCAGCACTTTGGGAAGCTGAAGTGGGTGGATCACCTGAGGTCAGTAGTTCAAGACCAGCCTGACCAATATGGTGAAACCCCATCTTTAAAAAAATAAAAATAAAAATAAAAAAAAAGTGAGCATACTGTCTTAGTCTCCAGACTCCTCCTTAGTAACATGACAAAGGCTGTCTTTCCTGTGTCTTCCTTGGCAGGCAGGCCTTTCTCCCACCAGGTAACACACAAATCCTGAATAGCACTCTGTAGTTTTCGTTCAGACTCAGGTAATGCATATAAAATACCTAAAATACAGCACAGTAATTTTCCAATTAGTAGGGCAAATTCTTATTACTTCAGATTCAACAGTTTAGAGTATTATGACTTTATATATTATTTAAAGCTTCAATAAGCAAATAAGATTAGTTTAACTTGCCAAAGATTTATATACATTAATTATAAAATGCAAATAATGTTAACTAAAAAACTGTTTGACAATTGTTATAAAAAGAGACTTAACAGACATAATAGAAAAAAGATTTTTGGAACCGAAAGCCTCAGAGAGATCATATTGCCCAAATCTCCAACTTTAGAAAGGCAGATGCTGAGGCTAAACAAACCTCAGTGTCAACACCAATGGTAACCCTGTTAACACCAGAGCCACGACAGGTCTACTGAGCAATGATCCACTATGATCCCTCAATGTGCTGGCCTCAAATTTTGGCTCAGAGTTGAAAAATAGTAAAAATAATTACCATAATGAATACAAAAACTACAGTGCTTTTATTAACAGAAAAGCTCAATAATTAATAATACCAATGCTCATAATTATAATCTGTAGGTATCTGAATGCCATTACTCGAATATAACATTCCTGAATTAACTGGGAAGTTGATAGCAACTACAGTGTTAGCACTAATCATTTCACCAGTTATTTGCAGACTGTACAAATAAACTGATAGTAAAATTCACAAACCATTTAGGAGCTATTTTCATCCTGATTAGGGGTGACTTTTTAATAAGACACTGTATTCCAACTCAAGGATTCAGAATAAAACAATGTACTATGAAACAGATACATAAATCCAAGTGATGCTAAGAATGAGAAGGCTGATGAGAATTTGTCACATGAAATTAATTACACTTGCACAGCGAGGGATGAGGGTATGTGAAAATTTTTCTTAAATATCATTAAGATATTTTTACATCTTTTGTAAATATAATTTTTATATATTTCATAATCAAATATTTTCATTAACTTAGACTAATATACCTCCTAAATTAATAAGTAGTTTTATAGTTTTGTTAAAATTTGGTAAGTACCATCATTTAAATTTCAGTATAGTAAAACTCCCCTAGGAGTCAACAATTACTCCTCAGATCATGTTCACAACATATTTAAAGAAAAAATTCAATGTCACAAATTCTTGGTTAAGTTGACACTATCTAGCAGTGGTAATCACATAATCAGGTATTTTTCTCTAAACAAGTTTTTGATCATTGGTCCAGTAAGTGAAAGACTTCCCTGGAAAACCTGTAAACAATAGCAGTTAGTTACTGAGTACTGCCCATCTCACCATCTGTAACATCTGAATGGAGCCTAAATTAAACAAATTAGGCCAGACTCGATGGCTCATGCCTGTAATCCCAGGAGTTTGCCAGGGCAAGGTGGGAGGATCATTTGAACCCAGGAGTTTGAGACCAGCCTGAGCAACAGAGTGAGATCCTGTCTCTAACAAAAACAAAACAGCATGTGCGTATGGTCCCAGCTGCTAGGAGGCTGAGGTGAGAGTATCGCTAGAGCCCAGAAGGTCAAGGCTACAGTGAGCTGGGATCATGCCACTGCACTAGAGCTTGGATAACAGAGTGAGATTCTGTCTCTAAAAAAAATAATGAATTTTAAATAAATAAATAAGTTCAGGACAGCCCTTATGTAAGTATGCTCCTATTCCAACTGAAGAAAAAGAACTTAACTGCAAAGCTATACCTTTATATCACTTCTGCTACTGAAGTCAACAATGCTCATGAAAACAACTAGCTTCCTTTTACAAAACATCATTTCAACGCCCACTTTTAAATATACCATTTATAACGAAGTCAACTCACCATTTAATATAATAACACATTCCAGTAAGGCTTCGTAATTCTCATTTTCATTTATTACAAACACAGAAGCAAGAATCACAGATGTAATTGCATAAATTATTTCTATGCTTTTTCTCTATAAATGAGAAACGAAAGCACGAGTGAATTAAAATCATCAACTTAAAATCAGTTTTTAGAAGAAATTTCCGTTACAAACTTTGGAAAAATCAAGTCACAATTCTAGCTTATTCTAAAAGAATTAAAGTTTAATACAAGTCAATCACCCTAAAAGAACAGCAATATTTAGTATTAGAGTAATAACAGTAGGGTTGCAAAGTGAATAAGACTACAACAAACAGACTGAACTTCTAAAATTCTTAATTCTAACTTCAAAATTTGTTTTAATGTAAAATTCAATGATACACAACGGTTATTTTTTTACAAAAAAAAGAAAAAATGGTGCTCATTTTTGAAAACAAATACTACCATTTTTGAGCCATGTTCTGTCTCCATGTTATCTTCACCCTGGGCTTCCACTACCTGCCACCCATCCACCGGGCTTTCTAACAACACATCTGTCAATAAATCCTTCAGTCTTTGCCATAATTCTTCTTTCTGTTTCCTTGATAATTCATCCAGTAATTCATTTAGGCTGAAAGGATCAGAGGCCTCTTTCTGTAACATAAATAGCAAGTGTCACAATTCAAATACAAAAAAATTAATCATATCCTTTTCATAATGTCATTAAAAGTTTAAGTGTTAACTTCATTACAAGTTCAAGAGTTGGTTGCAGTATTCAAAACCCACTCCTAAAAGGGAAGAAGCCGGGAGATTCTCCACCTATTTTTTTCTAGTATCCTATTCTTTGGAGTTTAAAATTTCACCCACTCAGCAAAACCCTCCCTAAATGGGACCCAAATGTCCACCATCTCCAAACTCAGAATTAGGTTACAAAAGCAGGCTAAAGTTCAATAACAATGGCAACCATAATAACGTGGCCACGGATTCCAGCCCCACGTGGGCCCTTGGCACCACCTCCTACTCATCCCTCAATATCATTCTCTCCCAGTAGCCAACAAGATGATTTCAGATCTCCCCCAAAACCCTCCAAACCCATTTCCTCTTACTGAGATGACCTCACCTACTCTTTGATGGAGCGAATAGAGGCCCTCATCAAAAGGGCATAGAATCCAGTTAAAGGGACTCCCTGTAGCCAAATTTGGGACAATGTGAGCACCAAACAGTGACAGTGATGAATTATAACCAATTGAATAAAATAAGAATCAATGAGGCCAAGCCAGGCACTCTGGGAGAAAGGGCTGCAGTGAGCTGTGATTGTACCATTGCACTCCAGCCTGGGCAACACAGCAAGAGCCAGTCTCTAAAAAGAAAAAAATCAAGGAGGGCATACTGGTAATAAACATCAAATCATTAATTAATAGCACCTGCGCGCTCTAGAATGTCAGTGAATAAATATAGATGCAATACAGGGTAAGAAAATCACAGTTTTATAGCCATCACAACAACTATGGACTCTGGCAAGAATTATCAGAAGATGCTAAAACAAGTGGGTAGAAGCCTGGTGAGCAGCAGGACATTACAATGTCACCACTTTCCCACAGAGGAAGGCTCCCAGAAGAGACCTGGCGGACACCTACCCACACTGGGACGGACAGACCACGCCATGCACTTCCTGTCTTGATAGCACCGAGGACCTAACACTTAAGCAGTTCCTGACAAAATGCACACTAAAATTTAATAAGATCCTCAACAGATGCAAATGGAAGGCTGTGCCACAAAAACAGCCACTCGCACTCTTCAAATCTACCAGTCATAAAAAACACAGTAAGATGGAGAAACCAGAGTAAAGATATCCCATAAGCCCTCCATTCCTCCCTCTCCCTCTCTTCCTGCTCTCCTAGCTCCTCACCTGCCCTGGTGTTTGTTTTCTCCTCTTAGCACTCCTCCATCTTTCCTCTAGCTCTTTTTCTGTCTCCACTTGTTCACTTTTATCTCCTCTCTTCCCTCGTTTCCTTGACCCTCCTCCCCTTCATTTCTCCTCTCCCTTTTCCTTAGCCCTTCGCCTGTCAGTCATGTGCAAACACAAACCAGCTCTCAAATTTTTGACCTTAGACAGTATCTTGATCTGCCTATAGACAAGACATTCAATTGTGAACAGTTGCATAATTCTTTATGCCTCAATTATGCAAAAACAATAAGTTAATGGCCCATTTAAGTCCATTAATGGTAATTTTCCAGTACATTAATGGACAGTTTGGGTGCTGGGGTCCTAGCCTGGGTAACAGACTACAGCTGCTGTGTTCAAAGATCAAGATGTTCTTTCTATTCAGGGCAAACTGGTGATTGAAGGTGACCAGTGAAATGACTGAGCTGATTCATGATGCTTACATAAGGAAATATTAGTTGACTGATGGTTAGGGCAGAGATGAAGCAGATCCCACCCTGCCCTGAGAAGCTCACAGTCTAGGGGCAAGAATAACACCACTGTTAAAATCTATTAGAGGTATATGCTGAAGGGTATAGCCTGAAGGAAAAGAAATAGCTGCCCATCCACCTGTGCGACAAACTAGGATGGGCTGCTAACTCCTTCCTGAAAAATCAGCCCTGAAGAAATGAGAGTGAGACAGGTTTCAGTAACAAACAATAGCAACAAAATGAGACACACACCCAGCTTCACTGAAGGCTGTTTGGAGCTGGGGATGTGAGAAATGAGTGGCCGTTGTCTAGGACACAAGAGAGATGGCTGGAAGGGCAAGGAAAGGATGAAGGACAAAAGCTGTTCAAATATCAAAATGTTCTACCTCTCCCCCAGAGTGGCCTTGGCGTGGTCATTGCCTGGTACTGCCACATTAGCAGTGACAGCCCAGGCCTCTAGGGCCATAGGACACTGGGCAAAGGCAAGGCAACACAAAAGCCCAGCAGTTAGGAAGAACACATGCAGACTAGCGAACTGCCTGTGGGCATCCCTCCACAACCTCCCCTAGCACCAGGCTGCAGAGTTGTGCAGCCCTGTGCTGTACAAAGCGTACGAGGCTGAGGGGCCAGTGGGGTAGAAATCCTGCAGGGCCTCTCCTATGTGAGTGCCCTAGCCACCTGTGCCCAGCATGGGTGCCTTTTTGTAGTCTATATGCCCAGAGGGACCTATTCTCTTGTGATTGGCACAATGTGTATGAAACAGGGGAAGTCTTGTTGCATAATAAAAAAACTTGGTAGCATAAAGCAACAATTTTACTGTATCTCATGAATCAGATGCTCACTCTTAGGGTCTCATGCCTGTGCTTAAGGTGGCAGCTGGGTGTTGAATGTCTGGCACTTTGGTGACCACTAATGAGGTCTCCCTCTGCGGTCTCTTCCTCCAGCCTTTGTGTGTGGTCTCTCTCTCCAGCAGGGAGTGATCCAGAACTTCTTACATGACAACCAGGGGCTCCAAAGAGAAGTAGAAGCTGCCAAATTTTCTGAAGACCACTTCTTCAATACTCTGTCCATCAAACAGGCACAAGCCCAATCCAGATTCAAGAAGAGAGGACATAGATTGCAGAGGGTTGTTTAACAGGATTATCTGCAATGTTAAATTTCCTGATTTTGAAGATTTTAATATGGTTATATAACAGAGTATCTTTAATTTAGAAAAATACAAACTGAAATGTTTAGAGATAAAGAGGCACAACGCCTACAACTGACTCAAGTGATTAAAAAAATGTAAATACAAAGAATAATAAAGAAAATGTGGCAAGTGGTAACGACTGGTAAATCTGGGTATAGGTTACTCAGGAGTATTCGATTCCTTTGAATTTCTCTTCCAGCTTTTAACTTAGCAATTATTTCAACAGAAAAGAAATTACTTCTCCACCCTAAACCGGACACCCTCCTCCTCCTTAGTAAGTCCACACCCTGAGCTTCCCAAGTGTGCCCTGCCTCAGGGTCTCAGCCTTTCCCATTCCTTTTGTCTAGAATCTTCTTTTCCCAAATCCCTACATGGCCCATTTGGATCTCTGATCTTATCACCTAGTGACGTCATGGCTACCAAAACATCACAGTTTAAAAGATTAATCACTTTGTGGTAATGATTAATCTTTTAAAGTTTGTGGTAATGTTGGTGTAAACCTATTTTTTATCATTGTTTCAAAGTGTATTCCTTTTACATTGTTTTTTTAAGTTAACTGTAAACTAGCCTCAGGCAGGTGCTTCAAGAGAAATTCCAGAAGAAAATACTGTTATCATAGGAGATGATATGACAGCTGCATGTCTGTTATTGCCCTTTAAGACCTTCCACTGGGACAAAATTGATGATCCTGACTTGGTATAGGTTCAAGCTAATGTGTGTGTTTGTGTCTTAGCTTTTAATAAAAAAAGTTTAAAAAGTAAAAATAGATGGCCAGGCACAGTGGTTCACCCCTGTAATCCCAGCACTTTGGAAGGCCAAGGCAGGTGAATCACCTGAGGTCAGGGGTTCGAGACCAGCCTGGCCAACATGGCAAAACCCCATCTCTACTAAAAATATAAAAATTAGCCAGGTGTGGTGGCATGTGCCTGTAATCCCAGCTACTCAGGAGGCTGAGGCAGGAGAATTGCTTGAACCCAGGAGGCAGAGGTTGCAGTGAGCCGAGACAGTGCCATTGCATTCTAGCCTGGGCAACAGAGCTAGACTTGGTCTCAAAAAAAAAAAAAAAAAAAGGCAGGGGGAAGAGAAAAAAGCTTATCAAATAAGAGTATAAGGAAACGAGTTTTAGCAAAGACATGGAATCAACCTAAATGCCCATCAATGATAGACTGGATAAAGAAAATGTGGTACATATACACCATGGAATACTATGCAGCCATAAAAAAAAGAATGAGATCAAGTCCTTTGCAGGGACATGGATGGAGCTGGAGGCCATTATCCATAGCAAACTAACACAGTAACAGAAAACCAAATACACCATGTTCTCACTTATAAGTAGGAGTGAAATGATGAGAACACATGGACACAGGGGGAACAACACACAGTGGTCTATTGGAGGGTGGAGGGTGGAGGGTGGGAGAAGGGAAAGGATCAGGAAAAATAACTAATGTGTACTAGGTTTAATACCTGGGTGATGGCCAGGCAAGGTGGTTCACGCCTGTAATCCCAACACTTTTAGAGGCCAAGGCAGGCAGATCACCTGAGGTCAGAAGTTTGAGACCAGCCTGACCAACATGGAGAAATCCCGTCTCTCCTAAAAATACAAAAATTAGCCAGGTGTGGTGGCACATGCCTGTAGTCCCAGCTACTCGGGAGGCTGAGGCAGGAGAATCACTTGAACCCAGGAGGCAGAGGTCGCAGTGAGCTGAAATTATGCCATTGCACTCCAGCCTAGGCAACAAGCGCAAAACTCCATCTCAAAAAAAAAAAAAAAAAAAAATACCTGGATGATGAAATAATCTGTACAATAAACCCCCAAGACACAAGATGACCTTTGTAACAAACCTGCACATGTACCCCTGAATATAAAAGTTAAAGATTTTTGTAAAGCAAAATGAGTTTGTGCTTTAAGCTATTATTATAAAAGATTTTAAAAGTTTAAATTTTTTTCAAATTTATCAAGTAAAACAGTTACAGTAAGCTAATTTATTATTGAAGAAAAATGTTTTTTGTAAATTGACTATAGCCCAAGCGTAATGTGTTTATAGTTTACAGTAGTGTACAATGAAGCATTAGGCCTTCGTATTTACTCACTACTCACTTACCCAGAACAACTTCCAGTTCTGCAAGCTCCGGTCATAGTAAGTACCCGATTCAGGTGTATCACTCTTTATGTTTTATGCTGTATTTTTACTGTACCTTATCCTGTTTAGATACACATTTACCACTGTGTTATAATACTGTGCCTATAGTATCCAGTACAGTGTGGGTAACACCCGCATGGGCACCAAGGAAGGAGAACTGTGCAGACTGAAGGCACAATTAGTGCCTGAAGTATGACTCACGGCTTACTTATATCTAGCTTATATATATAATCACACTTAGTCCCATATAATGTTTCTATATAATCATATAACTCACTGCTTACTTATATCTCGCTTATATATACAATCACACTTAGTCCCATATAATGTTTCTATATAATCATATAACGGATGTAGTCGGAGCTGTGCCAACACATTTAGTGTTGATTTATAGAATCCTTCTATATAACCATATAGTAGTTTGTAGGAGGAGGAATGCCTAGAGCAGTCACAGAACAGAAGCAGCACATGGGAAAACAGCCAGACCAGGACAAGAACCAAAGACCCAGGCGGTGGCGTCCCTGCCTGAAAGGGCATACGCTGTAGAGCTGACTTGGAGCAAGAGCCTCCCCCTCCTGATAGAGGAGTTGTAGTACCTTGCATGAAGTTCCTGTGGAAAGTAGGCCTTAGGCCTCAGATCCTGCAAATAACCGAGGGAGAAGAACCCCTCTGGTGTCACCAGTCACGGCAGCTGTACACCCTGTCAGTCTTGTTTCCCTTCTGTGCTAGCTCAAATCATCCTCCCATAAATATGTTAGAGAAGAGCACAAGTCTGTCAGCTCCCACTGCATTGGCTTACAGTATCCTTCTATTAGAAACCCTTTGAAGTCTCCAGCCCCCAGATAAGAAGTGTGCACAACACCTGTTGCACACAGCCCACCTCCTTGCCTTGGTGACCTAACGGGGGTGGACCCCTTTTCTGTACACGACCCTCTACTACTGTGCATGGCACGGCTCCCTACTGCGCACGGCCCACCTCTCTGCCCAGGTGACATAATGGGGTGGCCCCCTCGCTTGTGACTCATGTAATTATGTGTGCCCTATCACTAAGCCTATAGATGATGACCTCACTCACAACCCTGCCACCTGCTTGTACCTAATAAATGCAGATGCTTCTGGGCGTTCGGGGCCTTGCCTGCCTCCGCTCATAGGTGGCATGGCCCCCCAAGTCCAGCTGCTCTTCTCCAGTTCTTCAGTGTCCTGTCTCTTTACTTCTCGGATCCTGCACCTCAGCACAGCATAAGAGACACCCCACGACCCTGTGGGGCCGACAGCCCTACAGTACAGTAACACGTTACATAGGTTTGTAGCTAGGATGGTGCTGTACCATCTAACCCAGGTGTATAGTGGGCTGCTCCAACTGGGTATATGTAAGCACACTTTAGGGTAGTCACACAACAATGAAATTACCTAATGAGGTATTTCTCAGAACATATCCTCATCAAGAATCACTTGACTGTACCAACTCTGATCAAATACCATCTCCTCTGAGGTTTTCTTTAGCCACTCCATCATTCCCAACTTCTACTTGCTTTATTAGTAGTAGTTAGTGGTAGCATCTTTTTGGTTTTGGTTTTTGTTTTTTTTTTTGAGACAGGGTCTTGCTTTGTCACCCAGGCAGGAGTGCAGCTGCACAATCATAGCTCACTGCAGCCTCAAACTCCTGGCCTAAGTGATTCTCCTGCCTCAGCCTCCCAAGTAGTTGAGACCACAGGCACAAGCCACTACACTTGGTCAATTTTTTAACATTACTGTAGAGACGAGGTCTCACTATGTTGCCCAGGCTGGTGTTAAACTCCTGGCCTCAAACGATCCTCCTGCCTCAGCCTCCTAAAGCTCTGGATTACAGGCATGAGTCACTGCACCCAGCCTCCACTTGCTTTATTATTTATATATGTCTTGTTTTTCTTCCTCTACCATTGGAACATAAACCCCCATTTGTACAGAAACTTTGCTTTGTGTGTACTGCAATCCCAACTCTTGGTGCAGTGTCTGGCATACGGAAGGCACTCAGGACATGCTTGTTAAATGATGGAATTCTCCTCACTGTGGTGTCCCCCCTCCCCCATCACTGATTCTCCAGGAAGGACAAAGCACACAGTATAATCAGCTCTGCTGTGCAACACATGGTTTCACCAAGCTGACGAGAAATTTCACCAGGTGAATGCAAGAAACTGCACCCACTGACGGGAGCCACCAGGATCCCATGAAACATATCTCAGACAGCTAGCAGCTCAATCCATTCACACCTGGGCCACACATTGTGCCCCTCACCCACTATGACCCAGAGGCCCCACCCCACTTCACTGTGCCCTCCCCAAGCCCACTGTGCTGTGTGATGCTCCAAATTCCCCTCTGCCTAGCTTGCCTTTTTCTTCTCTGTTCTACCTCATTTTCTTCCTCTTACGCACAGAGGAGCAGGTGTACCCCGGAAGCATAGGCACCCATTTCCAACTATAGAATTTAAATATTTTTCAAGGTAAAGTGTCATGCTTACTATAGTATTTATGTATTTCTTAGTGATTTAACATATAAAATTATGCTACTGTTTTATTAGGTTCCTATCTGTTTTTAATGTGTTACTGGCAAAATTCTTCAGTGTTGCCCCCCCAACCTCCATTCTCCCCATAATCTCCGTTTTGTTTTGTTTTTTAACCAATTCTGCAGAGTGCAGTGATTGTAGGCAATGCATGTGTGGGATTATAGCAGAACTAATCGTACTTGGAGAGGTTTCCCTGATAAGCCTCAAACTGATTTAAGTTCTTATCAAATTGAACTATGGGGGAAACATCATTATTATATAAAATGACTTGTACGTCATTCAACTTGATAAAACCACGTGATGCATAATCCTACAAATTTTCATTTTCACCTTTAAGAGCTACATGGTGACTAGGTACTAAGCTGAACTGTTCAGTGTCAATAAAGCTTATTATTGATTAAACTAGAGTTAACGCCTCTTTAGCATAAGGACTAATTCAGAATTCTCCTGAGATGTCTGCTGGCTGCCCAGCAACACTGCAAAGGCTGGCTGGGACATAACAGAGATGGCTGGAAACAATGTACCCCAGAAGGGCACTTGTCATTGTGACTACCAGTGTGATTTTGACTTACTATTTTTGCCATACATTTATATATGTCTTGTTTTATATATATACATTATGGTATGCACTTTGCAACAGCAATCTTTTAGACTTTAAAATGTGTATATATTGCGTTTCCAATACAAGCTATATACAATGCTACTGCTAAAGCAGACATTTACATAATATCTAACTAATTTGCTCTTATAAACACTTCTGTGGTGACGAGATGCCTGTGAGTTTGTGATTATTTTTAAGTCTACAGGGTATCGTTTTATAATACCAAAACATACAAGCTCATTTCTCTCATAAAGAAAACTGATTTCTTAAATGTTACTAGTAACAAATTCATTATTAGATTCTTCTCTAATTCTTTGTTGTCACTAATTCGATTTTCACCACCTAATAACAACAAGTGAGACAAGTATGTTGAGGGTCTCCTGCCCCAAAGATACTTTCATATTTCAGAGTCAGTGCCTCCGACGCTGGCTTCCTCAGAGCTCTGTCCGAGGCCCTTTTCTCTGAAATACTAGAGAGATAACTGCAGGCATCCCATGACTTAGGTTTCCATGCCCAACCTCTCTCTAGCCCAGGCCTTTCCCCTAGTATCCAGACTACTGGCCATCTGTTGGTGCACATCCCACAAGCAGTCATCTACCACCTCCAAAATGGAACCACCTTCTCCCTTGAATCTGCCCTCTTCCCATGATCAAGAGCTTGCTGAATGGTATTACACAGTCCGACGCCTGGGCCCTTCCCCCATCATACCCATATCCAATCAATCCAACAATGCCATCACTCTAATACCAAGCAGCTTCCCATTTCCAGTTCCTAATTCAACCATCTTTAAGAAGAGCAGGACCTAAGAGGTTAGTCTCTTAAATATATCCCTTTGACATACTTTTTCACTTGCAGCCAGAGGAATATTTCCAAAAAGCAAATTGTATTTTTCCTTACCTCTATTTTGTCCACTAGTTCTCTCTCCTCTTTTGCTCTCTTCCTCCCTTGCCTACAGCTGACTCCTTGCTTCAGGTACCTGGTAAAGGCCCGTGTAGCCTATCTCCTAACCACATCTTCTGCTTTCCTGCTGAACTTCAAATTCAAACACAACAAGCCTTCTCTAGTCCTCAGAGTAATCTTCGTGGTTAGATGGGTCCTTCCCCATAACAGCCCTCTTTGACTGGTTAACTTCTGTTTCTCTTTTATATCTTACCTTAGCCCACCAGCAGGTAGATTTGAGTATAAAGGGTTTGGTTTTCTTCTTTCAAATAAACATTGGTCTCTAAGGATTCACTGAGATAACTATGTTTTGTTTGGAGACATAATGGTTTGAGAACATATTTCATATTCACAGTCAAAAATCACAACAAAACTAAAACATGAAACTTACATCAAGTTGAACAAATTGCAAAAACTCTCCAACCAGCTCCTTAGACACGGCTTGTACGAATGTCTCACGTTTTTCCATGACAGATGGAACTGTTCAAATGGCATTTATTTTTTAACCCTAGTGGAAAACACAATCATACTGAAACACTTGCAAATATATCTTTTCCTACAAGATTTAATTTGGTATTAACATCCAAGAACTGCAAGAAAATTCCTGAACCACGTATGGTAGATGGTTTCTAAAAATATTCTGACATAAAACAAGTCATGATATTTGAAAAACAATTTACTTATTTCCTTTACTGGGGGATGTTAATATTATGACATTAATGATATTTTATCAACAATTGTTAATAAAATTACCAACTAAGGAGGGAGTAATCCAATAGCCTTAGGAAGCTCACCACCATCTCTCCCTTTTTAGTACCTTAGCAAGATGCTGGCTTGGCAGATCTGAGTTGATTCAACAAAAGAATAATCTGATCCCAGCTGCTAGATTCTGAAGATGCTCCCTTTCAAAAGGCCATTCCTCCATCAAAAAAATCTCAATGTTAGTGTCATTCTGTTGTTCAAAGTGAGATGGAGAACAGTGGCCCTGGGGTCACCTGGGATCTTGTTAGACTATTCATTAGGCATGCCCAACCACAGCACCCTCCTCCCACCCCTTCGGGATAATGAGCTCAGGGTATTTCGTATACCTTCCATCCTGCCTGTGTTTTTCCAGGAAATTCGATTTCATATTCCCAACGCCTGGTGCTATGGGTGCCCTACTCAAAAGATATCAACCTAAAGATGAGGTAATAGCAAATGATGGAACATAGGTGCAGTAGGACCCCCCTCACCTTAAAAATACATAAAAATTACTTGCACCATTATAAATAGAGCAATATGAAAAATTACTGGCAGTAATTATGGGGATAGAGAGTCATCTTAAACATATAATACTAGATTTTAATGTCTAAATTGAACAAAGCAGAAAATAACCTCAGTGAAATGACTCCCCCACATAAGTTAACAGTAAAGTCTGGTCACTTCATTACTCAACTCCAATGGCTGAACTATGAACTATGGTCATGTATCACATAACAGTCAACAACAGATCATATATATGACGGTGGTCCCATAAGATTATAATATCGTATCTTTACTGTGCCTTTTCTATGCTTAGATATGTTTAGCTATATAAATACTTACTACTGTGTTACAGTTGCCTACGGTATTCAGTACAGTAACATTCTAGGAGCAGTAGGTACCACCATACAAGTACAGCCTATGTGTGCAGGCTACACCATCTAGGTGTAGGCAAGTGCACTCTGTGACGTTCACGCAATGATAAAATTGCCCAGCGACAACGTGTCTCCCTCTTTAAATCAAGCATGACCGGCACACTTTTTACTGACAAAGAAAATGGGGAGGGCAGGGCGAGTGGACAGCAACAAGCATAATGAATAGTGGACAGGACAAATTCATGATTTTAGAAAAATAATCCAACAAGGTACAGCAAACACATGCAATCATACCTCTTTGCCTGGCAAGTGTGTGAACACTCTCCACTTTTTCAGAGTTCTGGTCACTTTTCTTGTCTATTTCCAAGTGCACCTCTTTGGCATTTTAGTCCAACATACAGTAATATACTCCCTCTAGACTACCAAACTTATTCCCATATTTCCCATTTTCTCTCTTATATTAGTGACTGTAATTTTTTAATGGCTTTCTATCTATCTCCCAAAGTGGCAACATTCCATGTTTTGTTGTATCATATGTGCATAAAACCTCAGTCCTGCAGCCAGAATGCTACTTTCAAGGTAAGAAGTCACCTCACCATCCAGTTATCAGTCCAAAGAGCAGGCAACTCTTCGCACAGGTCTGGTACTGAATCAAGATGGGCATTAAAAAGAAGAAATCCCTGTAACCTTCTCACCACCTGTGACTTTCCACTCTGTCCCCAAACTCCTTCCTCATGGACCCAACAAGAGGCACCAAACCAGCAGCAAGAGTTCAGGTGACTGATGTCACTGAGGCCAAGGCCCATGTCCACAGCTGGGGGAATAGTTTCTGAGGGCAGTGCCCACACCCAGGGTTCAGGGGGACTCTCTCTGAGGGCAATACCAACACCCAGGACTGAAGGGACGCTCTCTGAGGGCAATGCCCATGCCCGGGGCTGAGGGGACTCTCTGAGGGCAATGCCCATGCCCAGGGCTGAGGGGACGCTGAGGGCAGTAGCGACACCCAGGACTGAGGGGACGCTCTCTGAGGGCAGTGTCTGCGCCGGCGCGGAGGGGACGTTCTCTGAGGGCAGCGCCGACACCCAGGACTGGGGGGACACTCTCTGAGGGCAGTGCCGACACCCAGGACTGGGGGGGACACTCTCTGAGGGCAGCGCCGACACCCAGGACTGGGGGGGACACTCTCTGAGGGCAGCGCCGACACCCAGGACTGGGGGGACACTCTCTGAGGGCAGCGCCGACACCCAGGACTGGGGGGGACACTCTCTGAGGGCAGTGCCCGCGGCCAGGACTGGGGGGGACACTCTCTGAGGGCAGCGCCGACACCCAGGACTGGGGGGGGACACTCTCTGAGGGCAGCGCCGACACCCAGGACTGGGGGGGGGACACTCTCTGAGGGCAGTGCCCGCGGCCAGGACTGGGGGGGGACACTCTCTGAGGGCAGCGCCGACACCCAGGACTGGGGGGACACTCTCTGAGGGCAGCGCCGACACCCAGGACTGGGGGGGACACTCTCTGAGGGCAGCGCCACACCCAGGACTGGGGGACACTCTCTGAGGGCAGTGCCGACACCCAGGACTGGGGGGACACTCTCTGAGGGCAGCGCCGACACCCAGGACTGGGGGAGCACTCTCTGAGGGCAGCGCCGACACCCAGGACTGGGGGGACACTCTCTGAGGGCAGCGCCGACACTCAGGACTGGGGGGGCACTCTCTGAGGGCAGTGCCCGCGGCCAGGACTGAGGGGAGCCTGAGGGCAGTGTCTGCGCCCGGGGGTGAGGGGGACGCTGTCAGGGCAGTGCCCGCGCTCCGGGGTGGGGGACGCTGAGAGCAGCGCCCGCGCGCGGGGCTGGGATTTCCCTCCGACGTGGACAGGAAGGACGGGCGTCGCCGCGCTAGGTAGAGGGGTGGCCCGGGGCCCCCGGTTCCTTCGGGTCTGATCAGAGGCAGCACTGCCCGCGCTCTGGTCGGCCACCCCCTTAGAGGAGTGGAGGCCGGAACCCCGACCCGCCCAGGAAGGGCTTCCAGCCCGATCACTGCTACCTCCCAGCCCCTGCTCTGAACCCAATCCCGGATCCGCACCGCAACTCTCACCTGGGCTCCCGGACCCGCCGTTTCCCGCGCTCGGACCAGATTCAAACGCACCCGCCGGCGCCCCAGACGCGCCCCGCCCTCCCGGTCGTCATCAAGGGCCGCTCTCGCGAGAGCTGGGCGCCGCGAGCCTCTGGCTCCGCCCCGCCTCCAGGTCACGCCCCGCCCACAAGCCCGGCCGGCCCTCCTCCTGCCTATGCCCCGCCTCTTGGGGTGCGGCCTCAGACGCTTAGCCCAGTGTCCTGCCGCGCACAACCGAACGCGCACGCGCGGCGCCACAGCTGGGCCCCCAAGCACAGTGCGCGCGCCGACGAAAACTGCGCGCTCGTGCGCGTCCTGCGGCCTCCGCGGAGGGAGCGCGCGGTTCAGGAGAGGGCAGGACGGTGCGCGCGGGCGGTGCGCGCGGGCGTTGCGAGCGGGCAGTACTGGGGGAAGGAGGAAGGAGAGGAAGGGAGGGACGGGGAGAAGAAAGAGAGAAGGTCTGGGGCCGGGAGAGGCCACGGGGCCGCGTCTGGATCCCCGGGGGGACCCCACCCCGGCCTGGGCCCCGTGACCGCCCTCCCTGCCGAGGGGGCACCTGTCCGGGTGGTCCGCAGCCTGCACCCGGTAGGTGCCCAGCCGACAGTGCGCCCCGCAGATGCGCACTGGGCAGGTGCTTCCCCCGCAGGACCCCGCCCCTTCCGGGAAGGTGCAGCCCCCCAACAGGTGCCTCCCCTGCAGTTGCGCCTCCAGCAGGTGCGGCCCCCAGCAGGTCAGCTGCCCGTAGGGTGGAGAGGGAGAGGCCTCATCGGGGACCCTCGAAGGCGCCCAACTGTGAAGGAGTAGTGCAATATCATTCAATTCTTTGGACTTAAATGCCAAGATCACATACTGATCTACCAATCTTTTACTTTGTGTCAGCGAATAACTTGATTGGGCGTTCCCAATTTTTGTTGAAAGCAAATTCTTCGAAAACGGTTCTCTTTACCACCGTGCTCTCCATCCCTCTGCGGGGCCTTGGCCTTCCCTGCAGCTATGTTCTTTCATGCTTGAGATGTCTAGAGTGGTATCTGTTTTCCTGGCTGAACTGAAACCAGAGGTCTCCGCGAGATTGAAGCCGCTGCCACTGTGGGAGCACAGCACCACCCAATAGGAACATAATGGGAGCCACAAGTGCAATCGTAAATTTCTAGTGAGCACATTGGAAAAATAAAAATAAATAGGTGACATTAATTTTGAAATGTGTTTTATTTAGCCTCGTATATCAAAAATGTTTATATTAGTTGTTGGAATATCATTTCAACAAGTAATATAAAATCATAGCAGGTAGAGGACTGGTTTACTAGGAAGCTTGCAACAGTGAAGCAAGGCAGGCTGCAGAGGGGAGAGGAGACCCACTCACAGCCTGCTGAATCCGCGACACTTGTCAACCAGTGGCCGATATCTGACATCATCTATTTCATCCTGGGGCTGCAGCGACCTCTGATAGACATCTCCTTCCCTGCAGTTCCTTGAATTTTGGTGCCTCCCCCCACCACGTTCTCACTGCATTCTTCTCAGCAATTTCCTTCACATCCAAGGTGCAAACTGCCACCTTCGAGCAGTAACCTCTGCATCTGAATTTGTAGGACACGGTTATTTCTGAACTCCATAATTTGTTTTTACATATATATAAATTGAACGCCAGAATTTTCAACAGCTCACTGCCTTTTCCCACGCTGATGCTGACATGTCCCAAACGGAAATCGATTTCCCCTCCCACCCCTGAATCCTACCCCTTTCCTTGTGCTTGTCTCCTCCAATCAGCTATCTGTTTGTTCCTGGTGGTTCTGCTTCTGAATGGAAATAATGTCTCAAGTTACGCATATGAGCTCTGAAGCTGCACCACCTGGGCTAACCTGGTTCTGTGCTCACTAGCTGGTGACCTTCGACAGGCCATGGATGACAGCCTCAGTTTCCTCATCTATCAAAGGGACCTACTTAAGTACTGAGCCTCCTCTAGGGAGTTATGAGGCCTAAATGTCTGTGTAGTGCAGTGCTCACAGCTGCCGGCTCCATACGAGGCTGTGGCTCGACCAGAGGTACCACAAGTGGCTTCCACTGGGGGCATCAGCATCTGGACAAGGGGAATATGGTGGTGCCCGAAAGCTCAGAGATGCCAGGAACCACAGAGCCCCAAAGGGGTTTACAGTGTCACAGCTTGTGAGGTCTGGGCTCCCAGAAGGGTCACAGGTCTTCTCTCCTCGTCACCCACAGCATGGTGAGCAGGGGGTCGGTGTTTCTGGGGCAGCGTGTTACAGCTCATTTGTGTTACAGCTCTTTTGGCCCTGCTGCCCCACTTCAGTCCATGGCTGCTAGGCTGGCCCGGCCCCACTGCTGTTTCCCGTTGCATGGGGTGGCCGTTGAGCACCAACAGAGGGTGGGAGAGCTATACCATTATAGCTCTGGCTTGAGAAATCCCAAGGTCTGAGCCCCTAGAAGGCTCACCATTCTTTACTCCCTCAGTCTGGTAGCTGTCACCACCCGCAGCTTGGTAAGCCGGCCAGGAACCTGTTACAGCCACTTTAACTCCCACCTGCAGCTCCACAAGCTCGCCAGGAAAGTATTACAGCTCCTTTTGCTCCCACCATTCCGCAGGTTCCAAGTTCTTGTTCCCCATCCAAGAAGAATGAGGTTAGGCAGACAACTGGCGGGTGAGCAAGGAAGAGAATAGTTGGCCAAACAGCTCTCAGCAGAGAGGAGACTCAAAGCAGGTAGCTCTTACCCAAAGGCAGGTAGTCCCAACCAGTGTCTTGAGTCTGGTTGTCTGGGGTTTTATGGGCTCAGAAAGGAAGAAGTGCATGTTGATTGGTCCATGGACAGGAAGGAAGAAATGCATGCTGATTGGCCCATGGGCAGGCCTGGAAAAATCACCACTTGATTGGCTGAAAGGCATCAAAGAAGTGTTCTCTCTGATCTAGGACTTCACCAGCAACCGGCATCCTGGCCCACAAGCTTCAGGCCATCCCTGGCTTGAAGGTGGAGTTCACCAGGGACCTGCCCCTTCCTGCCTAGGAACCTGTATGCCTCCTGCTGCCATCACTACTCACTGGGAATGTGCCTTTCCCAGCAAATAAGCCACACTCCTCCAGAACTCAGCTCAAGCTCTGCCTTCTATAGTGGTTTATTTTCTAAACCCCATAACCCTCACTGTAATGCAATCTCTTAGCTCCCTACCGCAGGCCTCCTTAGCTCCTCCATGTCAAGGGCTGTGTCATCCTTGGTCCTACATCCGTGACATAAGGCCTGGCACATTTTAGATGCTTGAAGAAAATATTTTCTGAATAAATGAATGAATGCAGCATGAGATCATCTGTGTTCTTAAAACCTTACAATAGGCTGAGTGCGGTGGCTCACGCCTGTAATCCCAGCACTTTGGGAGGCTGAGGTGGGCAGATCACCTAAAGTCGGGAGTTCGAGACCAGCCTGACCAATATGGAGAAAACCCCGTCTCTACTAAAAATACAAAATTAGCCAGGCGTGGTGGCACATGCCTGTAATCCCAGCTGCTCAGGAGGCTGAGGCAGGAGAATTGCTTGAACCCGGCAGGTGGAGGTTGCGGTGAGCCCAGATTGTGCCACTGCATTCAAGCCTGGGCAACTGGGCAACAAGAGCGAAACTCCATCCCCCCAAAAAAAACACAAAAACAAAAAAACCTTACAATGTGGTTAATAAGAAAAGGTTTATAGAATTAAAGTTGAACCAAATGGCAAGACAATATAAAACCAAGTCTCAAAGGGTATAAAACTTGGCAAAAATATCTTTGATAAAAATATATCTTTCATAGTGAGCCAAGCATAGGGTTTGAAGGGTTAAGTTTATTTTGAATTGCACAAGTAACACAATCTCATGGTTCAAACTCACATGGCAAGAAGAGGGTATACAGAAGAGTCTTCTACGATCCCCCTGAACACCCAGCCCTCTGCTCCAAAGGAAACCATTCTTATCAGCTTCTCAGAAACCCCTCCCCTGCCTATATAAGAATACAAGATTTACAATTATAATTATAACATGGAAAATAAGCTAAACCAACAAGAAGTCATTAGCCAGGAAATTCATGGAATCCTAGTTAAAATAACCATTTCAAAGCCACTCTGGGCAAAACTCCACAGTGCAGGGCAGCTATGAGGGCTCTGTCGCACCAGAGGCAGGGTCTCCAGGGCCACACAGGGCCCAGAGTAAGCCACTGGCTCCAAGAAGGGGAGGAGTCTCTCGGGCACATGGGAAGCTGTATTTGTCTGTTCTCATACTGCTATTGAGAAATACCCGACGACTGGGTAATTTAAAAAGGAACGAAGTTTAATTGACTCACAGTTCTGCATCACTGTGGAAGGAGAAGCAAACACAGTCTTCTTCACAAGGCGATAGGAGCGAGAAGTGGAAGGAGCAAGGGGAAACAGCCCCTTATAAAACCATCAGGTCGCGTAGAACCCGCTATCAGAACAGCATGGAGAAACCACGCCCATGATTCAACTACCTCCACCTGGCCTCTCCCTTCACACATGTGGATTATGGGAATTATGGGAATTACAATTCAAGATGAGATTTGGGTGTGGACACAGCCAAACTGTATCAGAAGCTGTTGCAGAAACATTTTTTTCCTTTTTGTGGTTTTGTATTGTATTGTCTCTAAACGTTTGAACCTGGGAATGTGGATGTGGATGTTTGATCCCAAAAGTACAAGAACTACAGAAAACTCAAAAGTGCTTTGGCAGCTGGGGGCCCACATCGCTCCTGCCTGGGCACTGCACCAGCAACCCCAGAGCAACTCCTGCTAACCCAGGCTGCACAGCCACACTTAGGGAGAGCTTGAGAAGGGGTGGAGAGTGACAACTGGGGGTGCTGAGACAGATACCACCCACCTGGTGTCCACGACTGACAGTGAAGGGAGGGGTATGGTGGGCAAGCCGAGATCTCAAGTGGCCTGTGTGGAGCAGGGCCCTCTAGACTCCATGGGAGGTCCTGTTAGGTGCAAGTGGCTTTCTTTCCCCTCTTAGATTGTAATTCCTCTTTAATAAGATCCCCCGGTTTTTCTGTAAAGGAATTTTTATACACAACCTACAGCTGTGACCTAGGGAAGACTGCAGGGGTAAAGGTGAAGAGGAAGGTGAGCAGCACACCCCCGACCCCCTTAGGTCCTGGGGAAGAAGCGGCATGGGTCCAGGGATGCAGAGCTCAGGCACGGGGTGTGAGCTGAGGGAGATCTCCTTAGTGGTTACTCAAAAGAGAACAAGATAACAGTCAAGGGCAAACGTTTTGAACCATGGCTGCCCATGACAACTACTTGAGCTGCTTCAAAAAATACTAAAGGCTAGGTTTCCTCCAGGCCAATTCAATCAAATCAATTAATTTAACCGGGGATTCAGTGGGCACTCGTATTTTTTAACCTCCCCAGGTGATCCTAATGCACAGGTTAGAAGAAACTAGTGCTCACTTCGGCAGCACATACACTAAAATCGGAATAAAATCGGAACGATACAGAGAAGATTAGCATGGCCCCTTCGCAAGGATGACACGCAAATTCGTGAGGCGTTCCATATTTAAAAAAAGAGAGAAACTAATCTCAGAAAACATGGAAAAGAGAAAACGTGAATGACTCAAGCATAAAATCAATAAAGCTGAGGGTTCCTGCCCCAGGCGGAACCTACAACAGCTGAGAATCAGACTGCGGGGTGAGGGGCTCCTCAACACCCTCCCAAGCCAGGGGTCAACGCCGGACAATCACTGTCCTCTCAAAGCTCAGAGGACACAACCCAAGTGTCCATCAACAGACAGATGGACAAACACCGTGTGGTCTATTCCCACAATAGAATATGACTCAGCTGTGGAAGGAACGAAGCTCTCACTCACTGCAGTGCAGATGGCCATTGAAACGTCATGCTCGGAGCGAGAGCCAGACACAAAGGTCACGGATTGTATGAGTCCATTATGTGGAATGTCCACATGACTCTCAAATCCACAGAGGCGGGAAGCTGATTAGGTGTTGCCAAAGACTGAGGAGAGGGGATGGGGGGTGACTACTAAGGGCTGCGGTTCTGGGGTGACAAAAATTATCCAGAATTAGATAGTGGTGATGGTTGCACAACCTTGTGGGTATACTAAAGACCACACAATTATATATTTCAAAGGGTAAATTTTATGGTATGAAACTGTATCTCAATAAAGCTGTTATTAAAAATTCACAACCCTGTGCAGTGAGTGGCTCATGCCTGTAATCCCAACACTATGGGATAAGCACTTTGAGGATCTCGGGCATTCCCAAGACTGCCAAGGCCAACGGGCTAAAATAGCAATCTTTGAAAATGCCTGAAGGTGGCCAGGCGTGGTGGCTTACGCCTGCAATGCCAGCACTTTGGGAAGCCAAGACAGGCGAATCACGAAGTCAGGAGTTCGAGACCAGCCTGGCCAATATGGTAAAACCCCGTCTCTACCAAAAATACAAAAATTAGCCAGGCTTGGTGGCATGCACCTGTAGTCCCAGCTATTCGGGAGGCTGAGGCAGAAGAATCGCTTGAACCCTGGAAGCAGGGGTTGCAGTGAGCTGAGATCACACCACTGCTCTCTATCCTGGGTGACACAGCAAAAAAATAATAATAATAAACAAATAAATAACATGCCTGAAGGGATAATTTAACTTGGACTTTTAAAACACGTTAAGAATTACAGAATTACTGAACCCTTTGGCACAAACTCTATGCATACCAGTGAAGTTAGCTTAAGCACATACTAGCTACAAATGACATGTATGTGTCACTAAAATGATCTACCCCACCAAGGAGGCTCTCAAAAGCACGCCATAGGCAGCTGCTGTCCCTGGCTGCCTGCCTCCCTAGGCCTGCCCTCTGCACTCCCCCTCACCTGCTGTGTCCTTCATACAGGATGTTCAGAGCAGGGGCGGTGAGAAGACTCAGAGCTCTGTCGGCACCCAGGAGGTCTTGGCCATCTTAACAGTGAGCTTCAGCGCCTTCTCACCCTGACACTAAGGGTTAACAAAACCCTACTTCACAGGGTTTGAATGAAATGAAACCTGATTTACTGTGCAGCTAATAAGGCTGATGGTAGGGCACTTGGGAGGGCCCCAACAATGTGTCCAGGTAGCCACGTAGTTTGGTAAAATTTGCAGAAGAAAGATATTTTAACTGCAACCGCTTGTGACTTTTGTCTCTCTGCGCCAGCCTGCCCTGCTCTGCTCTTCCTGCATGTGGGCAGGGACTGGCTAAGGAAGAGCTGAGCTGGGATTGCCCTTGGCTTGTGTCTACGGCATATGCTTATGCGGTCTGTAGGCCCTGCCATGAGAAGCTAAGTCCCTGCTGGCTTTCCTGGTGTAGAAATGTCTCCCAGGAGCACTCTCCCACCTCGTGCCTATTCTCCCGGTGTAGTAACAAAGGTGTGCGCATGGGCCTTTCAGGTCATAGCTAGTTGATGAAAATAGTATATTCTAATGGTGCTGAAACTACTGGGTACACATATGAAAAAAAATCTGACCCCACCTTGTGCCATACAACAGTAGCTAACTCAAAATGGATCAGAAACCCACCTCTAAAGCTAAAACTGCAAAATGCCTACAAACTTCCTTCTCCTTTTCCACTTGCTCCTCAGCCTTCTCTTAAACGAGGCACCTGGAAAATGTGAGCCTGACCATTGTCGGGCCCTCACCAGCTGCCTGTTAGCACTCGCTCCCAGGTTTCGGGCAAATGTGGCAACCCTCGTGATCCAGCCTGGCCTGTCCGCTTCCCGGCCTCTGCAGTGCCCTGGACAACTGCAAAGTCCCACAGATCTCCCCCACTTCTCCTCCTTAGGAGCTCTGCAGCCCCCACCCATCGCACACTCGCTCCTCTCTCCTCCCTAGATAAACCTCACCTGCCCCTCAGATCTCAGCTAAAATGTAATTTCCCTCAAGATACTGAGCCCCCCGGTCTCAGAAATGCCCCCTCCACCCCAGCCTGGCCTCTGAGTGCCCTGGACTGGTCACAGCACTTGTCCCAGGCCTTCTAATTATGTATTTACTTACGACATTGCTTACTGTGTATCGTTCCCCAGCACTTAGCACAGCACCCCAGCACCTCGAATGTAGCAGGTGCTCACTGAATGGAGGGATAGAGGAATTCGTGCCCACTGGGTGAGGGAGTCATTCGGCAGAGCCAGAGGAGGAAACGGGGTCACCACAGGGCAGTGTGTGGGTTAGGGCGAGAGAGTTTCCGGAGCACGGCTGTCCTTCAGAGTGCTCAGTGATACACCATTTACATTTGATTACGTCAACTAGTGATTTCTATTCAGTATTCAGCCAGTGACCCCTTGGTCAGAAATCAGTGCCCTTTTTATAATGTTCTCTCTACTTAAAAGTAAGACTTGTGGCTGGGTGCAGTGGCTCACGCCTGTAATCCCAGCACTTTGGGAGGCCAAGGTGGGTGGATCGCCTGAGGTCAGGAGTTCGAGACTAGCCTGACCAACGTGGAAAAACCTTGTCTCTAATAAAAATACAAAATTAGCCAGGCATGGTGGAGCATGTCAGTAGTCCCAGCTGCTTGGGAGGCTGAGGTAGGAGAATCGCTTGAACCCGGGAGGTGGAAGTTGTGGGGAGCCGAGATTTCGCCATTGCACTCCAGCCTGGGCAACAGGAGCAAAACTCCATCTCCAAAAAAAAAAAAAAAGACTTGTCTTTTGTAGTCTTTTCCAGGAATATACATTTTAAGAGCATCTACTGTATACGGCCGAGCAATTAGTCTTGTCTTATCTGAATTCACAGGTGCCCTCTGTCCTTTTATAATTTTATATCACATATTCTGTCTATCCAATATTCTGTTGGCTGTTTTCCTGTATGATCCTTTATGGAATTAAGAAACTATCATTATTGGCCAGTATGGGAGAATTAAATTTAAGGTATGGTCCAGATATTTTTGTGATATTGAGACACAGTTTTGTAAAGTAACTGAAGTACGGTGTCATCAACCCATTTAATCTTATTAAGGGTGATTTCATCGTAATTATTTTGTTGGATTTAGATTTGGCTGTACTTCTGGCTTACATCTTTGTGGGTAAGTGCCATTCTGCTGCGTCTACAGCACAGGCTGGTGGGGTCTGCTGTGTTCTTGCTGTGTTGGCTCAGCCACCAGCCATGAGACCTTGGGCAAGTCATTTTCTCTAAGAGCCCGGATCCTCACCTGGAATAAGAGATACAGCTAAAATAACTAGAAGTATACAATACTATACAGAAACAAATGAAATTTGGTGCATCTCCAAGCTTTAGGGGTTTAAAAGCTTCAATGGGATGGTTGGACACGGTGACTTATGCCCATAATCCCAGCACTTTCAGAGGCTAAGGTGGGCAAATCACTTGAGGTCAGGAGTTTAAGACCAGCCTGACCAACATGGTGAAACCTTAGCTCTACTAAAAATCTAAGAATTGGCTGGGCGTCGTGGCTCACGCCTGTAATCCAAGCACTTTGGAGGCCAAGGTGGACGGATCACCTGAGGTCGGGAGTTCAAGACCAGCCTGACCAACATGGTGAAACCCCGTCTTTAAAAATAATAAATAATTAAAAAAAAAAATCTAAGAATTAGCCAGGCATGGTGGTGGGCACCTACTATAATCCCAGCTACTTGGGAGGCTGAGGCAGGAGAATCGCTTGAACCCAGGAGGCAGAGGTTACAGTGAGCTGAGATTGCGCCACTGCACTCCCCTCTAGGCGACAGAGCAAGACGCTCTCAAAAAAACTAAAATAAATAAATGCAAGCCGCAATGTATCAGCAGTGACTGTAGCAACACCTGGTGGAATCAAAGATCCTCTTGAGGTGAGAAGGGGCTTCGGTTACCTGCCACAGAAGAACCTCCACAGGTTACCTTGGGAAACCCGTTCTGTGCTTGCACATATCACATGTGTGTTAAGATGTTTGGCTGCATTGGTACAGCAAAGGCATTCTTTCACCCACTCACTTCCTCTGCTCCAGACAGCTATGGAAGGTGAGATACAAACAGAGGAAACCAAAAATGCCTAGTGGGGCCCACAGAGCATAAAGGGAACAAGAGGGAAGTGGAGAGGAAGGGTCCCGAGACCAGGAGCGCAGCTAGAAAGGTGGTTCCTCAGGGCCTGAGGCCTTCCAGTGCCTCCAGGGGAACAAAGACTGGGTCTGGGCTCACAGCCTGCAGCAAAGGCTGTCCCTGCTTGTCCTGGAAGGGAAGCTGATTAACTTTCATCAACCTGGTGCCTATGTGTGCTATAGCTGCCCTAGAGTTAGAACCTGAACAACACCATCTTATAAAAGACAAAGCTATGTTTTAAAATAAGTTGTAACGGCTGCCCCACTCTCCTCACAATAACTGCTGGCCTTTGGCTTCTGTACATAAAACTGCTAGTTTGCTCTGCCAACTATCTACCTTTCTTATCAGTAACAGCCAGAATTGTCAGCCTTTGTGACTAGAATAGCAGCCCAAGCTAATTCCATCCTGGTCCCTGTGCCTTGTAATAAGTAACCAAAATCTGTTATTTCCACTACAGCCCAGAAGATGTGCAAACTAACACTTATCTTAACTTCTGTAAGCCACTTAGGTAACAATCGAGGGGGCAAGATGTCCTCAAGCCCTTGGAATGTCCGGAGCCCCGCTCCCTCCTCTCTGTCCGGGAGATGATTTACAAAAACCCCTAAATGTCTGTGTCCCTTCACCCCCACCCCTGCCTCTCGCCCTGACTCCCAAAGTGATTCTTATGGATATAAAAGGTCTTAACACCCTCCATTTGGGGCCACGGGTTGGAGAGACAAGAGTCCTCCGTGGTTGCCGGCTTAATAAACCCTGCTATTTGGCATACTTTTGTCTTGGTGCTGGTCCCTTAATCTCGCCTCGAATATAACATTTGTACATTTCCAGGGACCACGGGCCAGGGAGACGGAGGATCCCGATACAGACTCCTGACCAGCAGCTACGTGAGTCCTCTTTGCTTAGACATGTAGGCTGTTCCACCAACATCTCAAATATCCCCAAGGAGTGGGAGTCTGAAATGTCCTTTAGAAGGAGATGGTTAATGGGTGCAAAAATTCAGTTAGAAGCAGCAAGAGCTAGTGTCTGCTAGCACGATAGGACGACTATGGTTAACAATCATTGATTCTGTATTTCAAAATAACTAAAAGAGTGAAATGGGAATGTTCTGTGAAAGGACAATAAACTCTCAGGACCTCTTACTCACTCAGCCAAAGGGAAAAGTGAGGCCTGGGAACGGAATAGCAAAACTGCCTTTCTTTCGTCTTTTGTTCGAAAGCAGACAATGGCAAGATAGAATCCCACCTGACTCCCCAGGGGCCTCCCTTACCTGACAATGTAAACTAACAGCTTGTCTTCACCGGTATGGACAAAGAAAAGACAACTCACCCCTCCCCACCTACCCCCAGACCCAGGCCTACTCGACTACCCTCCTCACTGTAGATAGAGAGCAGATTTACTACCCAGTACAAGACAAGGCTCACTGGCTGTTCCTCTTTCCCTTCCTGCCCGGCTCTCCCCCGGTAAATATTGAAGTCCTTAAAACCCTCCCTGTTATTTTTCCATCCCCGCAGGCATTTATGCTTTGTGTTACAAGCAAGCCAATTACACCTCAGAGTCCTCTTTGGAAAAAGCATGGGACACAGATCCTATGGTGGCCTGTGTCTCTTTTCCTGCATGCGTCCTCAACCTTGGCAAAATAAGCCTCTAAGTCCTGACACAAAGAAACAGTTCCTAACACAAAGAGATGACACATGCTTGAGGAGGGGATACCCCAATTACCCTGATTTGATTATTACACATTGTCTGTATTGTGAAAGGAAAATTAATCTTGGGGCCCCAAAATCCCTAAGCTAAAGAGAAAAGTCAAGCTGGGAACTGCTCAGGGCAAACCTGCTCCCACTCTGTTCAAAGTCAGCCCTCTGAGGCTCCCCTGAGACAAATGCATATCGCATTGCTCCCCTACTGTTTATGTAAAAATGCAGATTCACTGAGCCAGGCTCAATAGCGTATTCTGTGGAAGGCTGGTCAAGGACTCAGGAGAATGCAACCTTTTGTCTCTTACCTACTTCTAACCTGGAAGCCCCCACTTCCAGTCGTCTCGCCTTACTGGACCAAAGCAAAGCACATCTCACACATATTGATTGATGTCTCATGTCTCCCTAAAATGTATAAAAGCAAACTGTACCGCCAACCACCTCAGGCACATGTCTCAGGACTTCCTAAGGCTGTGTCATGGGTGCATCCTTAACCTTGGCAAAATTAACTTTCTAAATTGACTGAGACCTGTCTCAGGCATTTGCAATTCACATTTTGGTAACCACAAAGGGATCCTGAGTGGAGGTTCCCCTGACCTTTGAAAAATCTCCAGAGGCACAGTGAGTCTGCCGTTTGAATAAATATTGTGGCCCCAAAGAGTTTTGTGGAAAAGCAATTTATTAAGAGAGAGAGAGACAGCTCCCATGCTGCTGTGGGAGGGGACCCACAGAAGGAATCTGTATAGGTAAGGAGTAGCGGGAGTTTTAACCCTTGAATTACTGCCGCCCCATTCACGTTCTAGTTCAATGAGAGGTGTTCTTTCAAACTTCCTCTGGAGTGATTGATGTTTGACTCTGATACGGGATTGGCTGCTCGGTCCACAATTTTGAGTTACAGAACCCCCTCCTCCCAGAGCTTTTGGTGGGTGTTTTGAGACAAAGGAGCTTCCCCCTGAATTTCTCTACCTAGCCCAAGTGTGGGAAACCCAGACAAAGAACTTTACGTTCCTGAATAAAGGCGTGGAGCCAGGAAGCTCCTGCCTTTGAAATCATGCCCCTCGAGGACCTGGGAAGAGTCTGGTTTCTGGATGAAGGCGTGCAGCCGGGGGAAACTCCTGCCTTTGAAACCATGACCCTCTAGGACCTGGGAAGATAAGTATTTTTTAACACAGTCCCTTACTTCTTTATAGCTCAAACCAATAGGACAAGATGCGGAGGAAAAATCTCCCAAAATCTGGTAGAGATCTAAAGTTTCTTCTGCCACGTAACTGCTTTTTTTCGGAGTTTTACTTGCTTCCAACGAGGAAGGCAAGTTTTTCCTGCTTCAATGGAAAGCAGGTAACTCCTTTCTGGAGTTCAAGCTTGTTTCCAACAGGGCAGGCGAGTTTGTTTTTTCCCGTTTCTAGGATGGTTAGGTTGGTGCAAAAGTAATTGCAGTTATTTCCATATATATATATATATATGTAATAAAATATATATGTATATGTATGTGTGTGTGTGTGTATATATATATATATCTGTTTTTTTTCTTTGAAATAGGGTCTCACTCTGTTGCCAGGCTGGAGTGCAGTGGTGCAATCTCGGCTCACGCCACTTCTGCCTCCAGGGTTCAAGTGATTCTCCTGCCTCAGCTTCCTGAGTAGCTGAGATTACAGGCACCCCGCCACTGCACCCAGCTAATTTTTGTATTTTTAGTAGAGACAGGGTTTCACCACGTTGGCCAGGCTGATCTCGAACTCCTGACCTTAAGTGATCCACCTGCCTCAACCTCCCAAAGTGCTGGGATTACAGCGTGAGCCACTGCACCTGGCCTCATCTCAGATCTTAAAAGCAAGATGTGCTTGCTTTGTACTGTGTTACCTGATGTTTTTACTACAACAGTGATTACACCAGAGGCTACTCGTGGGTTTTTAAGGAAGGGTGTAATTTAGACCCTTAGAAATGCCTTTGTGTGTGTTTTAGTGCGCTGTAAAAGCGTCGCGTGGACTAGCCTCACAACAACTCTCCCTTTTGGAGACCCAGGATGTAGCGTGGGCTCTGCCCAGAGCTCAGAGATCCAGTTCAGAGATAGGTAGTTCCTACCTAAAGTTGGTCGCCTTACACAATCCTATCATAGATTTCTAGAATTTTATGTGATTTAGCATCCATCTTTCATCTCCCTGTAGCATCACCAGACTGTTTCTCTCTGTACTTTGAGATATAAATTTGTTATCTGGTTTTTCACCTAAGAGTTCCTTTAATGTGTAAATTTAGGGCCATCTTGCTGACAATCGCCTATGGTAGTAAAATAGGTCATCAAGAAATTGGAAGTCTAAAATAGGAGGAAAGATAGAGGTCTTACGAATCTGTAAGACCTGCTTATATCTACGCGTCTAATACATCTGTATATTCATGTGTCAAGTACATGATGTTTCACTACTAAAAGTTCATAAAACAGCTCTAATTAATTGGCTTAAAAAGGGCTTAAATCAAATATTTTAACAGAAAAATACGGACTTTAAGCTAACTGCTTTTTCAAGTTCATTTGACTTAAGTAAATCTTTAATAAATAAGCTGGTTTTAAATTTTTTGGTGAAATAGAATTAGAAATGGCTTCAGAATTGTCAACATATATTATTTATCTTTGCTAGATGTCAAAATTTACCATGAGGGTTCTAAAGCTACGAATGGAGCCCAAAAGAGAATTATCTTTGTTTATGTAATATGTAGTGAATAAGGCATTTAATATAGTTCCGTTAATGAAAACAGTTAAATTCTGAGTTATTGGCTAAATAAACCCACTATCTAACCTTAAGGTTCTTACTTAAGAAAACCTGAAATGCAGATTATATAAATGGTTAAGAAGAAAATAACTTTAAATAACTATTGCAGTTTTCATAAATATGTAAACCATTTAGAAAAATTAATAAATGTAATGAAATAGGTGCTTGTAGATAATCTTGTCACATAATTTAAAATCTAAAGTATTTTTAAGCTAAATAATATTTATTAAATGTCTGGGTCATTTACTTTTTTTTTTAATTTATAGGAAAACATTTCTCTTTAAAAAAAATGTGTTCTTATTTGAAGGAAAATAACTTTTGTCTAACTCAAAAGTTATTTAAAAGTTTTTCATGAAATTAAATAAAGGTAATCAGTCATTAAGAACAATGTAAGGAAAGTTATAAAGAGGTATTTTTTGGCAAGAAAGGTTAAAGAAAAATAATTTTATATGAGAAAGAGTCTTGTAATGATAAATTTTTGTCCCAAAATAAAATAACTGGTTATTTAAGAAAGAGGAATGTCTAGAATAAAACAGAAAGTCCAAGCATGTCATAAATGATTTCTGTCAAGTTGTCTATAATTAAAGGGAAATTACTTATAATAGTCTTTGCAGACATTGGGTTTTGCTGTAAAAAAAATCTTATACACTGAACAACTGGTTAGAACAATAACATTTTCTTAAGGGACTGATTTACTTTTAATAAATTATAAGAGATTTTAATTGTTTTAACCCAAAGTTCAACTTTTATTGCATCTCACCATTTTCAGTTTCCTCTCCTTTCTTTTTTTTGGGGGGCGGTTTGGGTTGGGGTTCTTCTTTTTAAAAGGGTGTGAAATAACAACTCTCTCCTTCCACTCATTTTCATCTCATGTAAGTTTTTTTTTCCTTTGGGTTCTAACTTTGTGGTAGCCTAATGCTAAAAATGTTTTCTTAAAGATCTAAAGGAAATATTTTCTTCCAAAATAATATATTCTGTGCAATGCAGAAGGTCTTTTATTTTGCCTATTGGTAACTGGCCTAACAGATTTTACCTTTTATCAGAATAATTCCTATGTCATTAAGTTTTGGTTTGCTTTGAAAAAAAAAGATTTAAAAAAATTTTTAAAGTTATTACATCCATGTAACTTTCTGTATGTGCCTTTAAAGTCCTTGTGCCATTGAGTTACAAGGCTTTGATTCCTGGGTCTAAAAAGGACACCAAGTCCTGCTAAATCTTAAACACTGACAGCTTAAATTAAAGCCTTATCTTCAGGTCCAGTAGAAGGTGCCAGTCAAAATAAACTGTGTTTGTGAGACACAGGGTCAGAATTTAAAACTTTTTTTTTTTTTTTTTTAAAGAATGGGGGTCTCACTATATTGTCCAGGTAGGTCTTGAACTCCTGGGCTCAAGCTATTTCCCCCGCCTCTGCCTCCCCTAAGAGCTGGGATTATAGGCATGAGCCACAGTGCCCAGCTGAATGTAAAACTATTGAACTCCTCAAAGCCTAGGACTATCATGGAAGAGGTGGGCATATGAGATTGTAAGGGGTAATTTTAAGAGATAAAATTGGTTCAGTTTCTCTAGAAACTAACCATTAATATCAAAGGTACACTGATAGAAAACCAGCATCTGGGCCCCAGTGTCAGATTAACAAGGTTTTCTACTCCTTAATACAAAATTATAAAGGTTACAAAAAGGTTTATGGAAATTATATATTATGGTCAAGATGATTAAAATTTTATACCTTGTTTATAGGATTTTGAGAGATTTAGTTGTCCTCAGGCTGTCTTTCTTAGGGCTTAATGTTTGGGAAATTAAGTCTCTTCTCTCAAAGAATAAAGGTTTTCACCTTTAAAAAAATTTTTTATCACTTTAGTTAAATGAATGATTTATTTTACTATGATCTGTAGTTCTATTTCATGATATCAAGCGTTTTAAACTTTCTGTATTTGACAAACTTTCCAAAGTCAAATTCTAACATGGATCCTCATTAATTTTTTGATATTAGTCCCCTGAAGTCCAAATGAGACACATTTAGCTTATTTGGTATAAAAACCATACAGGAAGCATCGTCAAATATGAAATGTTTTTTGGCTTTCTTTGGGCTATGTTTGTATAAATGTTACTGGTATGTGTTTTATGTTTGTATAAATGTAACTAGTATGTGTTCTAAAATTATAAGGAAGTCCTATAATTCTGATACGACTTAGTGTATGTTATTAATAATTCTAACTCATATAAAATTGTTGTATGCCAAAGAAGTAACCAAATTCTAGTCAATTGTGGTTTTAATAATGGCTGTTCTAGAACTCGTCATCCATATACAATCGTCTTGTTTTTGATCCTCTATTGGACTTTGATAGGTGCTCTTGAATGCAGGTTTCTAATAACTTCGGAAATTGTGACATTAGAATGAAGGAAATAACTTTCAGGGCTCATAGAGAGCTGAAATTTTCATGAATATCAAACGCAACAGGAGTTAATTGCATGGACTGAACTAATAGAAGACTAATCTTTTTGACTTTTTGCTTAAAATTTTGCTGATCCTTTGTTTTTCAGAGTCAAGAAAACTTTTCTTTTGAGCTACTAACAGCTTTTAACAGTTGAGTAAAGTACACTCCTGTGAACAAAATTTGGAGCATATTTCTCTCTACCTGATATCTCCAGAATTTGGAAACTATTTGTGAGTATTCTTAACTTATGGCAATATAGTCATTTGCATACATGAAATAGAATGTTTTCTTTTGCAACAGGACACTATTCTAGAAATTGGTTGTTATGCCAAGGTTTTGACTGAGATGGCATGCTTTCCTTTAAGGAACAAAGCTTGACTTACAGAGCCAATAAAAGCCCCTTTGGAAAACTGGCCTCATACCTTGTCTGCACAGTCCCTGTATAGGGTTTCTGACCTGTGGTGAGTAAAGAATGTCACTTTCTAACAGGCCCAAGAGTTCCAAGTTATCTTGGGACCTCAAGGGAGAGAAGTTTATTCAACTCATAGGTATTGGAGGGTATAAACCCACAGCTGAGCTTGGCTTTAAAAGTCTTATTTGAGATTCCTTATGGAGCTGAGTTCCACCAAAGCCAATTTAAAAAGCTTATGTGAAAAATAATTATCCTTGCTACACTTTATTCAAATAATCAGGCCAAGCGTAAGACTAAAGCTTATTTCTGCAATCAAATCAGTCCTATTATGATTCATTTTTAACAAAAATGGGAGACTGGAGAGAGAAAATTATGTTTCAAAATAAGGTATAAGAACACTTGTTATTAGATTGTAGTTTTGCCTAATAATTTTAAATTTTTATTATTTTCTATAGTTTGGACTGAATTCTAAAATTTTTCCTGGCTATCAGTCTGTAAAATAATGATTTCAACTTTTTTATTCTTTCTTTCCCTCTTTCCCCCATTTTTCCTAATTTGAAATCACTGAAAACTCAGCTGTGCTTTCTTAAAGCTCTGCAAACAGAAGCCAGACAACTTAAACTTCAGAAGGAAAAAACATCAACCTATTTACATACGTAAGCCAATTTCATACCTGCCTATTGATGTATGGGCTTCAGAATAATATGGCCTATATTGATTTTCCAGGATTTTTTTGTTGTTGTTTGTTGTTCTTCTCCCCTCTATTTTCTCTTTGTAGGATGTGAGACACAACCTGCTAAAAATGAGTCTTCCTCATAATGTGGGACCTACCCATCCAGGAATAAAGTGAGATATCAGACAAAACCTGAAAGCAGAGACTCATTTTTCTTCTAACATGCTTCCTGTAAAAGAATTCAAAAAGAAAACTGGAGGAATGTGAAAGGATAATCAATCTTGAGACCTCCAAAATCACTGAGCTAAAGGGAAAAGTCAAGCTGGGAACTGCTCAGGGCACACCTGCCTCCCCATTCTGTTCAAAGTCATCCCTCTGAGGCTCCCCCTGAGACAAATGCATATCTCATTGCTCCTGCTCCCTTATTGTTTATGTAAAAATGCAGATTCACTGAACAGGCTCAATAGTGTATTCAGTGGAAGGCTGGTCAAGGACTCAGAATAATGCAATCTTTTGTCTTTTATCTACTTCTAACCTGGAAGCTCCCATTTCCAGTTGTCTTTCCTTACTGGACTGAACCAAAGCACATTTTACACATATTGATTGATGTCTCATGTCTCTCTAAAATGTATAAAAGCAAACTGTACCCCCGACCACCTCAGGCACATGTCTCAGGACTTCCTGAGGCCATGTGATGGGCACATATCTTCAACCTTGGACAAATAAACTTTCTAAATTGACTAAGACTGGCCCACACCTGTAATCCCAGTATTTTGGGAGGCTGAGGTGGGTGGATCACTTGAGGCCAGAAGTTCAAGACCAGGCTGGGAAACATGGTGAAACCCTGCCTCGACTAAAAATACAAAAGTTAGTCAGGTGTCATAGCGCACATCTGTAGCCCCAGCTAATCGGGAGGCTGAGGCATAAGAATCACTTGAACGTGGAAGGCGGAGCTTGCAATGAGCTGAGATTGCGTCACTGCACTCCAGCCCGGTGACAGAGAGACTCTGTCTCAAAACAAACAAAAAACAACAACTAAATTGACTGAGACCTGTCTCAGATATTTGGCATTCACAGTATCAAAATATTACATATATCCTATAAATATATACAACTATTACGTATTGATAATAATTTGAAAATTAAGAGAAAAGACCTGGATCTGAATCTGGGGCTAGGATGGCAAAGATTGTGTATGTGTGCCCTTGCACACATGCTGAGGGGACAGGTGGTGGGAAATGAGCAGAGAAAGAAGGAAGAAAGGGAGAGCACAAAGCAGGAAGGAAAAAGAGGAGAGAAAAGGGGGTAGGGGGAGAAAGAGAGACAGAGAGAGGCAGAGAGAGACACTTCCTATTCAAAAGGGACTTTCCAGGGCTGGTGGCAGTGGCTCACATCTGTAATCCTAGCACTTTAAGAAGCTGAGGTAGAATTGCTTGAGGCCAGGAGTTCAAGACCAGCCTGGGCAACATAATAAGATTCCATCTCTACAAAACGAAAAAAAATTTAGCTGGGCATGGTGGCACACACCTATGGTTCCAGCTACTCTGGAGGCTACAATAGGAAGATCTCCTGAGCCCAGAGTTCAAGAATGAAGTGTGCTATGATCACACCACTGCACTCCAGCCTGGGTGACAGAGCAAGACCCTGTCTCAAAAGAAAAAAAAGGGGGGCGGGGCTTCCAGCCATGTTAAAAAACATATGAGCAAATAGAACAAGGAAGACAGATAACATAATTAACAATCAGAATATGAACTAGGATTCTCTGACAATCTAAATAATTATGTTTAGGATATTCTAAGAGATAAATAAAGGACTTACCACTCATGCATAAAAGGCAAAAACATTATTAAACAAAACAAGAATAAAAGGAGAATAGGGGCTGGGCACAGTAGTTCACACACCTGTGATCCTGGCACTTTGGGAGGACGATGGGGGTGGAACACTTGAGGTCAGAATTTCAAGACCAGCCTGGCCAACATAGTGAAACCCTGTCTCTACTAAAAATACAAAAATTAGCTGGGTGTGGTCGTGGACACTTGTAATCCCAGCTACTCGGGAGGTTCAGGCAGGAGAATCGCTTGAACCCGGGAGGTGGACGTTGCAGTGAGCCAAGATCGTGCCATAGCACTCAAGCCTGAGCAACAAAAGCAAAATTACATCTCAATTTAAAAAAGAAATTGATAGTATATACTATGCAATCATAAGAATTAACATAAATCCATACCTATGTAAGTTACAATGGAATTGTAGAACATTAAGCTATTTTTAAAAGCCTAAAACCTTTCAGACAGAAAAGACAGATTGCTTAATGAGGTGTGAATGATTTAATAATTACTGGGTGTGAAGATTATTACAAACAATAATCATCAACAGTAAATACCCAGAAGGCAAGTGCTGGAGAAAAGTAACTGCCAACTCAGAATTTTATAACCAGCCAGCTAATTATTCAAGGAAAAGGCAAATAAAGACATTTTCAGTCCTTAAAACACCAAGGGAACCAGTACCCAGAGACTTCCACTAAAGAATTATTAAAGAAAAGTCTATTCAAGGAAAGGTATGAATCCAGGAAATAAAAACAAGCATAGAAATTGCCAATCTTATTGCCAATAATATCCCTTAGATATTATTAACAATCACTATAAAGTAATAATGACTTTTTTGCATTGAAAAAGATTGTAACTAAAACTCTGGAAGAACACACATTGAGTTTAGTATCTACGGTCCTTTGTTTTTAGAAGGAAAGATACTGAAAGACTTTAACCAATCAAATAATATAACCTACAGCTTCCAAAGGAGCAGGTGTGGAGGTGCTGGGGGGAGGGGCAGGTGTGGAGGTGCTGGGGGGAGGAGCAAATGTGGAGGTGTGGTGGGGAGGAGCAGGTGTGGAGGTGCTAGGGGGAAGAGCAGATGTGGAGGTGCTGTGGGGGGTTGGAGCAGGTGTGGAGGTGCTGGGGGAGGAGCAGGTGTGGAGGTGCTGTGGGGGTTGGAGCAGGTGCGGAGGTGCTGGGGTGAAGAGCAGGTGTAGAGGTGCTGTGGGGGGGTTGGAGCAGGTGTGGAAGTGCTGTGGGGGGGTTGGAGCAGGTGTGGAGGTGCTGGGGGAGGAGCAGGTGTGGAGGTGCTGGGGGGGGGTTGGAGCAGGTGCAGAGGTGCTGGGGTGAAGAGCAGGTGTAGAGGTGCTGTGGGGGGTTGGAGCAGGTGTGGAGGTGCTGTAGGGGGTTGGAGCAGGTGTGGAGGTGCTGGGGGGAGGAGCAGTTGTGGAGGTGCTGGGGGGTTGGAGCAGGTGTGGAGGTGCTGGGGGGTTTGGAGCAGGTGTGGAGGTGCTAGGGGGAAGAGCAGATGTGGAGGTGCTGTGGGGGGTTGGAGCAGGTGTGGAGGTGCTGGGGGAGGAGCAGGTGTGGAGGTGCTGTGGGGGTTGGAGCAGGTGCGGAGGTGCTGGGGTGAAGAGCAGGTGTAGAGGTGCTGTGGGGGGTTGGAGCAGGTGTGGAAGTGCTGTGGGGGGTTGGAGCAGGTGTGGAGGTGCTGGGGGGAGGAGCAGGTGCGGAGGTGCTGGGGGGGTTGGAGCAGGTGCAGAGGTGCTGGGGTGAAGAGCAGGTGTAGAGGTGCTGTGGGGGGTTGGAGCAGGTGTGGAGGTGCTGTAGGGGGTTGGAGCAGGTGTGGAGGTGCTGGGGGGAGGAGCAGTTGTGGAGGTGCTGGGGGGTTGGAGCAGGTGTGGAGGTGCTGGGGGGTTTGGAGCAGGTGTGGAGGTGCTAGGGGAGGAGCAGGTGTGGAGGTGCTGGGGGAAGAGCAGGTGTGGAGGTGCTGGGGGGAGGAGCAGGTGTGGAGGTGCTGGAGGAGCAGGTGTGGAGGTGCTGGAGGAGCAGGTGTGGAGGTGCTGGGGGGGTTGGAGCAGGTGTGGAGGTGCTGGAGGAGCAAGTGTGGAGGTGCTAGGGGAGGAGCAGGTGTGGAGGTGCTGGGGGAGAAGCAATTGTGGAGGTACTGGGGGAGGATGAGGTGGGGGTGCTGGGGAGAGGAGCAATTGTGGAGGTACTGGGGGAAGAGCAGGTGTGGAGGTGCTGGGCAGGGTTAGAGCAAGTGTGGAGGTGTGGGGGGGGCAGGGGTGTTGGAGTGGAAGTGCCGGGGGAGGGTTTGAGCAAGTGTGGAGGTGCTGGGGGGTGGATGGAGCAGGTGTGGAGGTGCTTGGCTGGGAAGAAGCATCCCTGGAGATGTTGTGTGGAAAGGCATATGGGCAGTCTGTGGAACTGAGAGGAAGAGGCATGGTTTTTAATTCCTAGCGGAATTAGAAACACTCAGCTTTGGGAGTTGGGAAATGCTCTTGGTTTTGAGCCGTGGAGCACAGCAGAGCGTGAGTGAAGATTTGTGTTTGAAAGATTCCCCCGGGCTGCTGTATGGAAAATGGAGCAGGCAGGGGATAAATACTGAGAATGGGGAGTCGACATTGTTGGCAGAGTAATGGTGGCCTGAACTGAGGGGGACACAGCTGATGTGGATACACTCTCCAGTTAGAGCTCAAGGACTTGGTATCTGCACATGGGCTGAGGCGCTGGGAGGTGGACCGTGCTGTCCAGGTCTCGGCTCCAGCACCAAGACAGATGATAGACAGACAGATGGACAAAGGGTGGGCCTTGAGGTCTCCATGACACAGAGGATGGAGAAGCAGTGAGGTGAAGGGTCATGGGCTCAGAGAACATCTGTATCGGTGACATACATACGGAAACCAGAGTAGTGATGGCATTAAGAACACCAAATACAAATACAAAGTGATCAGAACCAAAATCTGCATTATACCAATACTGAGTGTGGTTCAAGGAGAAGACAGTGAGACCTCAACAAATGCCCAGTAACGTACAAGGAAAATACGGACGAAAGCATTACAGAGGCCAAGAAAGATGGCCCATGGTCGAGGAGTGTGGGTAACACCCGCCATGGGTACTGAGGAAGGAGAACTGTGCAGACCCCAGGCACAATTAGTGCCTGAAGTATAACTCAATGCTTACTTATATCTAGCTTATAGAATCACACTTAGTCCCATATAATCTTTCTATATAGTCATATAACTTACTGCTTACTATATCTAGCTTATATATATAAAATCATACTTAGTCCCATATAATCTTTCTATATAATCATATAACAGATGTAGTCGGAGTTGTACCGACACATTCAGTGTTGATTTATAGAATCCTTCTATATAACCATATAGTAGTTTGTAGGAGGAGGAATGCCTAGAGCAGTCACAGAACAGAAGCAGCACATGGGAAAACAGCCAGACAAGGACAAGAACCAAAGACCCAGGCGGTGGCGTCCCTGCCTGAAAGGGCACACACTGTATGGCAGGCTTGGAGCAAGAGCCTCCCCCTCCTGATAAAGGAGTTGTAGTACCTTGCATGAAGTTCCTGTGGAAAGTAGGCCTCAGGCCTGAGAACCTGCAAATGACTGAGGGAGAAGAACCCCTCTGGTGTGACTAGTCATGGTGGCTGTACACCCCTGTCAGTCTTTTCTCCCTTTTGTGCTAGCTCAAATCATCCTCCCATAAATATCTTAAGAGAAGAACACAAGTCTGTCAGCTCCCACTGCATTGGCTTACAGTATCCTTCTACTAGAAATCCTTTGAAGTCTCCAGCCCCCAGATAAGAACTATTGCGCATGACACCTGTTGCACACAACCCACCTCGTCTTGGTGACCTAATGGGGTGGACTCCTTTCTGTATACGACCCTCTACTACTGCACATGGCACAGCCCTCTACTGCAAACGGCCCACCTCTCTGCCCAAGTGACATGATGGGGTGGCCCCCTCGCTTGTGACTCCCATGATTATGTATGCCCTATCACTAAGCCTATAGATGATGACCTCACTTTACGACCCTTTCACCTGCTTGTACCTAATGAATGCAGATGCTTGTGGGCATTCGGGGCCTTGCCTGTCTCTGCTCATAGGTGGCATGGCCCCCCCCAAGTTCAGCTGCTCTTCTCCAGTTCTTCAGTGTCCTGTCTCTTTACTTCTCGGATCCTGTACCTCAGCAAGGCATAAGGGACACCCCACGACCCTGTGGGGCCAACAGCCCTACAAAGGAGAAAGGAAGTGCAGAATGTTAAATGCTGAGCCACTACGAGGAAAACAAGGGCTCACTGAATCAATCCCAACCACCAGTAACGAACGGAACTGTAAGGGATACTCCAGTATCACTCCCAGTTTGTTCAAACGTTCAGACATCTTAGCAGCCCCCGCTGCATTTCTCAGTGCTCTGGTTAAAAAACACATTTAAAGTCTATTTTTTCTACTCATGATGATCCTTTAGAAGAGCTGTTTTCAACATGCAGAGTGTAATGTGCTAGGCAGAGGACAGTCAGACTGAGATGGGAAACACAGGAAGAACGTCAGCTGTTCTGACAGCGCCAGTGCAGAGAGCAAAGGAAAACAGTGCACGACGTCTCCTTTCAAATGATCTGACTGCGCACTGAACAATTCCCTTGAAAAGACAAAAAAACAAATCACAAGTGAGCCAACATAAAAGTTTTATTGAATAAATACATGCACTGTCATGTGAAATTAGTTGAACAGAAAGGACAGTCTCTAAGTTTTAACCTCCGCCCCGCACTTCAGCTATTTGCAGTGGGGGAGTCCAGCTGGAGGTGGAATAAATGCGGCAACCACAGAATAAACACACAGCTACACACAGGCCTGCATTTGGCTTAGGTGCCTGAAAAAGGAGGGCTGACAAAAAGGAATTCTTACCGTGCATGGTAAACACAGCTACAAAGCTGCTGCTTCTATTTTATTTATTTATATATTTATTTACTGAGATGGAGTCTTGCTCTGTTGCCCAGGCTGGAGTGCAATGGCACGATCTGCTCCTGGGTTCAAGCAGTTCTCCCCCCCTCACCCTCCCAAGTAGTAGCTGGGATTACAGGCGCCCACCACGCCCAGTTATTTTTTCATTTTTAGTAGAGACATGATTTCGCCATGTTGGTCAGGGCGGTCTCAAACTCCTGAGCTTAGGTGATCCGCCTGCCTTGGCCTCCCAAAGTGCTAGGCATGAGCCACTGCGCCCAACTGGCTGCTTCTGTTTTAATCTAAACTTGGAAACACCTTCCTACTTTAAGGCACAGGATAAGAACCCACATGTATGAGCTTAGACAGCTACACTTCAAATTTACTAAGTTATTTTCCCTTCATTGGCTTGGCTCAAGGTAGAAAAGATAAAATTCCCTTTTCTTAGATAAACTGATTAAAACTGAAAATTAACATTTTGAGAACAACTCAAGAGTGTCTGACGTCACTGGGATCCTGGAGTGCGAAGTGCCTGGGAGGTACTTCAGTGCCTCAGAATCACCCCCTTTCCCTCCTTCCTTTTAAAGAGAATGGAGACGGCTACTGGAGGCAAGCACGTCCAGCCCCCAGCCCCCGAGGCAGCTCTCCTGACTCCCCTGCCTGGGCAGGCACGGTGCTACTCCATCGCTTCCTCTGGGCTTTGTACCTTCAGTTGTGTCCACTCTGCCTCAGTGCTTAAATAAAGCATTCCATCAGCAAAATACACATGGAGCAGATGACACGTAGGACTGCAGAGCTCAGATGGAAGGGATGTTGGTAAAAATTACTGGCTGTTACCATTTCGATGAGCACTTCTTTACAGATTATGACAGAAGACTTTCAGCATACCTAATTTTAAGAAAACCTTCAAAACTCTAACAGCATGGGAAAGCAACTAGATTTAATGTTATTACCTGTCTTCCATAAATATCATAGTTAAATGTTCTGTGTGCATACAGGTTCATATGTGTCTTTAAACGTATTCATATGCTTTTCGAATATCCCTATATACTAACATTGGAAGTGGTGTATAAAGAGGCTTTACAGTCAAATGCCATCAATGCAGGAGACAGATTATAGTCTTATGATTACATGAAACGTGCTGTGAAGCTACAGACTCCATTATAAGTAAGCCCCAGCGTTCAAAGTGTAAGTTATACATGGAAACAAAATCACAATCTGCTAGAAGGGAGAGGTGGGTGGAGAAAGCCACCAGCCTCTGCCACAGGCACTTTGGTTTGTTTGGTCATGTGAGTTACCCACAAGTTGTATAGTTCCATGAAACAAGCTAAGAGCTCTGATTTCAATTACAAAGCTATATTTTCCTCAGTACATTTACACAGTTTTAAGATGTTCTCATGGCTACAGAAGCCATTTTCAGCACAGAGCTTATAATATACACTTAATCATCTACATATGTGCCTTCTTTCTTTACAGACACCACAGCCTATGACACTGCAACAGAGCCTCGCCTCACAGGAGGTCTGGGGGGACTCTTAAGTACATAAACATGCTTTTAATAGTCTAAACAGAATAAAAATTGCATAACAGCATCCCAACATTAAGGTTAGTCATGGCATGAAGTGAGGCAGCTAGGAAGTGGCTGTTGAGAGCAGCAGGGGCTGTGCTCGCAGCTGTGGCGCCCCCAACCCTGGTGGTGGCCGGTGCACATCGGCTCACAGTTCCCACATCCTATGTGTGACATCACACTAGGTGTTCCTGACAATAATTAGACATCGAGCTTTCAATTTCTAATGCAATTTCCTAGCTACGCATCCCAATCTACGTCACAACCTTTAAAAGGACAACGTGCACTTTTTTTTTTTATAGGCTGGGAAGACATTGAAAATTAACAAAGCTCATGACTGTTTGGCAGTAGCTTAATTGCTAACATTGAAAGTCTGTTCTTATATTTTAGGAAAAGAACAAGGTGTCTGTATACTGTTTCATAAGTAAGTTACAACAGCAATTAAAATAAACAAGACATTTCATTTTTATGTAAGAAATTTCAGATTAGTACAATATAATTTATGAACCATGATAATTCTCTTAATATCTTATATTACTCAGTTATAAAACATTTTTCCTTATAATCCCTTCAACTTACTTCTCAATAATACATCCTTATATTTATTAAAATGTTAATATTTTGAATACTTTATTTCATCATTCATAATGGGCAGAAACATACTAACATTTAATCTTTCAGCTTTTCTTTTTAAAAGAAATGCCACAAAATAGGTCACTGAGAACTTTTTGCTGCAAAGAGGAAAATCATTATTTGTCACAAGAATTTATTAAGTTTTAGAAGAAAATATATATATTTCCTTGATCTATTTTCTTCTGCATTTAAACCAGCATGTAAAGATTATAAAAAATAGAGTCTATTTACATGGCATAGTATACTGAGTGATATATAAACAAGGCCATAATAAAGCACAGACACATCCGCCTCCTACAGACACAGCTGAGCAGAGTCCACAGACACAAGAGCTATCATCACCCTATTGCACATTGTAGGAACTGGCGAAATCCTAGAGGAAATCCAACATATAAAATTTAACGATAATATTGGCCAAATTTGCCTAAAATGTCAACAATTTTATAAAACTATTAAGGTATGTATAACTAAATACGTGAAATTATAAAAATAACATTGGTACGTCTGTGAGAGGGTGTGTTCCGGGTAGAGGTGGAGGTGCTACACTGAAGAGGGCGCCTCCCTCCCGCCTGGTGCGGCTATGTCATTGCCTGAGGCCTCGTCCCCGTCTTCCGTGAGGTCATACCTGAGAAAGACAGTGACAGGAAGGTGGTGACACATGCAGGGCCAAGTATGAAAAGTTTGTCAGATGTGTGTTGGGTTCTGCCCCGTCTGGGGGGAATACTACCCACCGGGCCTGAGAAGGCATTTTTAGCTACAGGCTGGGGTTCTCTGTCTGCAGCAGGGACACTCACCACTGGGTCCAGCCTTTGGCAAGTTCTTCAGATGCCAGAGCAACCAATACCTGTGGGTTTTTAAAATAGTAGTCTGTTAAAGTAGCCTGGGCTGGGGGCACTGGCTCACGCCTATAATCCCAGCACTTTGGGAGGCCAAGACAGGAGGATCACTTAAGCACAGGAGTTTGAGACCAGCCTGGGCAAGGTAGTGAAACTTTGTCTCCACTAAAAATTAAAAAAAAAAAAATTATCTGGGCATGCTGGCACGTACCATGGTCCCAGCAACTCCAGAGGCTGAGACAGGACTGCTTAAGCCCAGGTATTCGAAGCTGCAGTGAGCCATGATCGTGCCACTGTACTTCAGCCTGTACTTCTAGAGACCCTGCCTCGAAAGAAAGAAAGAAGAAGGAGGGAGGGAAGGGGGAAGGGGGAAGGGGGGGAGGGAGGGAGGGAAGGGGGAGGGGGGAAGTGGGGGAGGGGGGAGGGAGAGAGAGAATGAGAGAGAAAAAAGGCTAAAGCAATGTCTTTTAGATCTTTTACCACCTCTTCTCATCTCTCTAATCGTCTGTCTTCATCTAGAATATGGACTCTCCTTTTTTGGAGGTTCCTATTATTATTATTTTTGAGACAGAGTCTCACTCTGTTGCCTAGGCTGCAGTGCAGTGGCACGATCTCGGCTCACTGCAACTCCCACCTGCCGGGTTCAAGTGATTCTCCTGCCTCATCTCCTAAGTAGCTTGGGACTACAAGAGCATGCCACTAAGTCTGGCTAATTTTTGTATTTTTAGTAGAGATGGTGTTTCACCCTATTGGCCAGGCTGGTCTCAAACTCCTGACCTCATGATCTACCTGTCTTGGCCTCCCAAAGTACTGGGATTATAAAGTACTGGGATTATAGTATATGGTGGCATGAGCCACCATGGCCAGCCCAGGATCTTTTTTTTTCAGTCTTTTCTACCCCTGTGAGCACCCGTAAGCTATACGAGTGACCACATCTAAGATATCCTTCAAGCAACCAGCAGTCTTAAAATTTAGCTATGATGGAGTATCAGTGGAGAAGACTCACAGGAGTGTTGGCCAACATGCCCTCCATGGTAACACAGCTGACAAAAGACGCCTGTGACTCAAATCTCCTCCTCCCTAGCTGAACCGTACATTCACTCTTAAATAACCTATACCCACGTACCAAAGTTAAATGTGAATACGAACAAAGACTGGAAGAAATGCAGATCAATAAAGCCAATGAATTTCAGAAAAAGAGCAGTGCCACCAGTTGAGGAGACAGAATTGTAAGAGACTATTTTCCTGTGTATTTCCCTTCAATGTAATACTTGAACAAAAATTTGAATACTTAAAAAAAAATCATCTTTTCTTCTACTAGAAGTTCATGGTATTAGTACAATTAACGAATCAATAATCTGAATAGGTAAAAACAATTAAAATAACTTAAAACATCTTCAGAAAGCACAGATGTTTGAGTTGGCTGTCTTCATAGCCCACAATTTATAAGCAAGCACTGACCTGGTAAGTTCACCCTTTCCGCTTACACAGAAATGGTCTGAACACACACTGCAGGTAAACGTTCAATTTTTACAAAGCGCAGGAACTGATGGAGGATTCGTTGTGGCACTTACTTTGCCAAGGAGCCCTTTGTCTTTGGACAGGAAGCCGCCACTGTTCTTCACAGCGACGTCGAGAGTTCTCCTTTGCACCTCTGGTAATGAAACACTGAAATCAAAGCTGAAACAGGAAACAAGAGCCTAACTTAACTTTATCCATCATTCTGCTCTATTTTCTTATAACTAAAAATATCATTTCTGCTCCTGAAACCATTCCAAATGTCATGTGAGTTCTTCTACTAAATGTTTTAATCTGGCATTTCAGGAAGACTCAAAAACATTTTTTCATCATTTCCCACACATAAGCGAAGGCTCTGGCATCCCACAGATGTCTGGGTCCCACTGTCACTGGCTCACTCACGGGTCTCTGAACACGTCTGACTCTTCCTGGGGGTTAAAATATGGGACAGTGTTGACACAACAGCAATTCCAGAACAGCCCACTCACATAGGCTTTCCAGTCACTCTGGTTTAGCCTTCAGGCCCTTTCTTCACTATCTCCAACAAAAAAGAGTTCATGCTTGCAGCTTCGCAGGAGGGGGAAGGCCTCCGAAGCACTCCTGATGCTCAGCCAGATGCTGCACTAAAGCGTCTGTGGGGCGTCTGCTGGGACTGGGGATGCCTGCCCCAGGCCACAGTGCTGGAAACTCAGATGGGCATGTGGAGTCTCCAGATGTATAAATGCTTCTGATGGGTAGGAGCACTTTCCGTACCCCCATCAGGGATTGATGCATGCCTGCCAGTTTCTGATGTGTGGTAAAGCTGCTGCTATGAAAGGACAACGAATTGAGGAGGATGTTTAAAGATGAACTGTAAACTGAATTAACAGATAGCAACACCAACCAACTGTATTATCATTTCCCAAAACACAGGTGGGTTTTGAAGCACCAGGGATAATTATGTAAGATACCAAATTGGTACAGATTGGTGGCTCTTTAAGTGGGGACCAACGACCCTTGGGGGGGGTCTCTGAGACCCTCTTAAGAGGTCACCAAATCAGCCTGACCACAGAAGTAGGCTCTAGCCTCTCTTAAGCCAGACCACTAAAGAGATTAGCAACAATACAGAACAATACCATCCTTTTCATTATTATGTTTTTTGTTTTTGGAAATACAGCTGTTTTTCCAGCATATCATATTTTAAGATGTTTGGGGCTGTTATTTTAAAATAAAATAAAAAATATATGTATCCTTAAATTCACAGTTTTAATTGATAACATAGTTACCACCCCCAAAAATGATTTCTTCAGGGTCATCGATAACTTGATCTTTATTTAGTCATTATTCTCCCTGCCCACAGGGTTTATAACTTAAATTTATTACATTTAGAGCTTCTACATGAACTTCAAAATGCTTATTTGTTTTGAGAAGTATGTTTGCTAAAATTTGGTTTCTGACTGAACTTCTCCACAGCTGATTTATGAGCTCCAGTCATGGGCCTTCTGATCCGTCATTTCAACCAGGCAGTCTTATCCTCAGTTGGATAAAATATCGTACCTTTGATCAAACACTGGATTTAATGTTTTCTTTGACACGTGTGTTTTCCTCCTTCCTGATCGCCTCTTGTCTGGTAATAAATACATGCGGACGTAGGGGTCAGAGCCGTCTTCAGAGAAGGCAATGAGGTTTCTTACAACACAAACCAGAGAAGACTACGTATTAGGGTTCAGAAAGAGAGAATTAGCAGCACATTCAGATGTGCTTTATCAAGCTCTGATTTCATATTTATCCAAACACCAAGAAGCAACAAGGAACAGAATGCATGAAACACTTTTGCCTCCCCTGACAGCTGCCTGGTGGCGTCTCCCAGACTCCTTAGTGGCTTTCAGCGGCAACTTCTTCTATTGCTAGAGCCCAGAGTTTGGAGGACATTCTAAGTCCTTGGTCTCTGCTTGTAACAGAGTGACAGCTGTCTTTTCACAATGCTTCTGCCGCTTTCTCCCTCTCAGCCAAGCAAGACAGGCCCCCAGGAGTTGCCCAGAGACCTGCCTGGGCTGCTTGCCTCCTTTGCAATAAACATGGTCAAGTGGCCAGTTACACAGGCCCCCACACTCTTCACTTGCTGACTGAGCCCAAAGTCTAGCAGGGATTGTTTTGCTAGACTCCCCTAAAACAGTATTCCCCATGGTCATTATCTTAGTGGCAAGAGCATATGAACTTCTCGAGAGTGATTTGTTGAACTCCACAGTTATAGCATCTTTCCAAACGGCACTAATTTTTCCTATGTTTCCTACAGCTATTTATAAGCTCCCAATTTTTATATCATGTTTTAAACCACTAATGGGACAGAGAAAATTGCATAAAAGGAAAATAGCTCCTAAGCCCACAGTATCATCATTAACCAAATGCAATTAAAGCAACAGTGTCACCTGACTTTATACTTATTAAAATAATATAATGAACCAGTTAAATTTTTCCTGATTAGGCCAGGCATGGTGGCTCATGTCTATAATCCCAGTGCTTTGGGAGGCCAGACCAGCGTCTTCACAAAAAAATTAAAAATTAGCCAGGCCTGGTGGCTTCCACCTATAGTCCCAGCTACTCAGGAGGCCTGGCCAACATGGTGAAACCCAGTGTAAAAATACAAGTTAGCCAGGCGAGGTGGTGCACACCTGTAATCCCAGCTACTAGGGAGGCTGAGGCAGGAGAATCACCCGAACCCAGGAAGCGGAGGTTGCAGTGAGCTGAGATCGCACCACTGCACTCAAGCCTGGGTGACAAAGTGAAACTCTGCCTCCAAAAAAAAAAAAAATATATATACACACACACACACACACACACACACACACACACACTATATATATATACACACATATATATATATATATTCCTCCTGCTCTAAGCTACCCATTTGTATCATATGCTACTGTGCTGAATACTGCAGACAATTGTGACATAACACACGCATGTATTAAAACACAGAAAAGGTACAGTAAAAATACGGTACAATCTTAGGGGACCGCTGTACGTTGATGACCAAAACATTGTCATGTGACGCATGAGGCAGTGACACCCTTTATGAGCACCGGCTCTAGGGGTCTAATTGCTTTGTCCTTTCGAAATGAAACATAAATAGCTATTTGGTAATCCTAGAGGCAGATGTCTGCATCATCGTATCCAGCGTCTACACTCAGCAGCGGGCGCTTGGCGACCCGGCCCCCACCTGCAGGCATGCACGACCACGATCAGCTTGTTTCTCTGTGAGCTGTGCCGGATGGTCAGCTGGATCTGTCCCAGTGGAGACTGTCCCAGGGTCGTCCCGCTGTGGGAAAAGAGCAGAAAGTCACCAGCTTGCCTGAGACTGGAAAACCCTGTGACTCACTGGTCCAATGTACACAATAAGATAATTTCATTTTGATAAAAAAAGTCAAATTACCCACGAACTTAAACATCTGAAACTTCCGGGTACGAGTCAACCAGATGAATATTTCACTTGAAGGCTCAATATAAATTCATTATTCAAAACTGACAGGTTTTTTTGTTTTTTGAGACAGTTTTGCTCGTTGCCCAGGCTGGAGTGCAATGGCGCAATCTCGGCTCACTGCAAACTCCACCTCCCGAGTTCAAGTGATTCTCCTACCTCAACCTCCCAAGTATCTGGGATCACAGATGCCCACCACCATGTGCAGCCAATTTTTTGTATTTTTAGTAGAGACAGGGGATTCACCATGTTGGCCTTCCTGACCTCAGGTGATCCACCTGCCTTGGCCTCCCAAAGGGCTGGGATTACAGGCGTGAGCCACCACGCTCAGTCAACTGACAGTTTTTAAGTTAGGGCCCTCAGAACTAAAAATGAAATCCTAAGCCCCCACCCCACCCCTAATGAGTGGACGCAGGGGACCCCAGAGAAACCTTAAACATTGAGTTCCTGACCGCGACAGGACTGGAGGTTATATCCCACCCTCTGCAGTTTAGACACAACAACTGACCGGCGTTAATGCTACAACAGAGATCCAAACACTGAAGGCACACACTCTTTTTGGCAGTAAGATACCAGGCTACAAAGAAGACGTGGGGCCATCCCAGGCAAGGGTAAGCTCCACACCCTACACTTAAAAGAATAAGCTGGGTTCTACTTGGCACAAGATGTCTCTTCTCCAGCAGCTAAACAAGTACCCACCTCGAGAGCAGCAGTGTTAAAGCAACCACACCTTGTCCTGATACAGACGCTGACTCCTTGACCCCTGTTCCACCGCGGTAACTGCAGCTTTGATTGACAAGAGGCTGATTTCAGAACTTTCTCCTGATGACAGACCCTGGCCACGGACTGCTGCTGGCTGTTCTACAGAGGCTGTGCACTCTGTGGTGGTCACAGCTCCTCCTGGAACCTGCTGAGGACATGTGCTCTGCACCAAGCTCCTGCCCTATCCTTCCTCCTCCTAGGTACCTGCTTCCCAGCCTGTGAGGCTGGCTGGTCTGCAGGCTGCAACTCTATTAAGAAATAGTCTCCTTTCTAATGTGCAGATCTTATGATTCACCAACTGAGCAGCCAAGGTTAAAACCACAATGTCCTTACTACAAACATCAGCTCTGTGGTCCTTGATAAATTTCTAGCCTGTCCTACCCGAATCTGCATGTCCTGCCTCAAAGCCTCATGCAAGCCACGCACTCCGTTTCCATCTGATCAGACTGCAGCACGCTTCCTTCAGTTTCTCTCTGTTCAAGGAGGGAACACAGATCCACGAAATGACAACTGGTCTTGTTCCGTGGCCCCTGAGATCATTTCTTCTTCCTGAGTAGAAATGATCTCAGGGGCCACGGAACAAGACCAGTTGTCAATGAGCTCCTGAGAAAAAGTGGTTCCTTGTTTAAAATTCTATTTACTTTTGGAGCAAGAGAGAAAGAATGTTTTCTTTATTCCAGAATAGTTTGGACATGAGAAAGCATGAAAGAAAAAAGTGAGTGTGGCTTGGAGGAGGGTGGCTGTGCCAGCCCCACAGTCTGCATGTACTTTTTCTAACGGCTCAGAAGCAAACATGCTTCCACCTTTGCCTCCGTTTCCTTTACTGTTTTCTTATCACTCAACACACCGCTTATAACAACACACAGGGAGAACTACTTCAAAGGTCAATTTTGTTTCTTCCACCAAGAGGAAAAGGTTAACATCTGAAGCTTGTGATAACTACAGATGACTTTTTCCTCCTTATCTAAAGAAACCCTTAACACACCTATGAGTCATGGGGCTTAAATCAGGAATACAGACAGACATATCCGAAGACAAACGAAACAGACCGGGCAAACGAAAGATGGGATCTGACTATGCAGAAGAGCAGGCTCTGTCCCCACACAACAGGGAGGCCAGGGCTCCTCAGGCAGCTGCAGTGAGGCCTGCAGGCCAGCTCTGCACCTGCCTTCCTAGCAGGAGCCCAGGCACACAGCAGTGTCCCAACATCGCCTCTTTTCTCTTTCCTATTTGTGAAACCTATTATGCCATCATGTTCTCATCTTTAAATGATTAAATCCTAGAAAATGGCAAGTTTCATTTCGAAAGTCCAAGATGCAGTGAGCACTAACAGCAGCGCACTCTCAAGTTCTTCCAGTTACCATAAGATTATGCCAGTTGAGTGCGCAAGATTAAAACCAGTGTCCTTATTATAAGCAGCAAATACCACAGGGCCTGGGGTCTCCTCGCTCCCTTCCCAAGGCAAGCTGGCCTTGCGCTCTGCTGTGTTAAATGCGCTGATGGTGAGAAATAACATGGTGGCACTTAGTTACTTTTCCAGCTGCCTCAGCCTTTGCCGCAGCTCCTGGGTGGCGATGGGCAGCGAGATGTCTGAGGCGATGCTGGGGGTGGGCTCCTTGACCGAGATGTGGCCTGGGGAGCCCAGGAGGCTGGAGGAGCTTCTGCCCAGGTCCTGCAGCCCCTGAGGGCCGGCGTCAGGGGGCTGGGCCTTTTCTTCCACACCAGGCTTATCACCGCCTCCAATGACTGGTGTGGATGGAGCTGTGTTGCTGCCGCCAGGGCCTGGAGACCCAGATATATGAGATCTGACAGATGTTTTCCTCCCCTCTTTGGACACAGAGGGCCGTTTGACTTGAGCTGAGTGCTGGTGGTCTGGAGGCCTCTCTCGCTTTTCGAGATGGAGCACCTAGAGGTGAAGATGAACATAAAAATTAAACTTGGTGACACTGGTAACATCCTAACACTGGAACAGCTTGGGATGTCTTTATCTGCAAACATTTAACACTTAGCTCAAAACTTTTTTCTTTTAAAGGAAAGTGTAAGTAACCAAAATATCACTTCTCTGATGCAAACACTTTTTTCCCCTAGAGATCTTCCTAAGCTTCGTAGGCCAGAGTGTCATGGCTGTCCACAGACACGGTTGCTACGCATTATACCTCAAGCTCCTGGCCTCAAGAGATCCTCCCCACTCAGCCTGCCAAGTAGCTGGGGCAACTTCAATGCCTGGGTCTTCAGGCTCTGGTGGCAGCAAGAGGGTGGCAGCAGTGATAAGTCTGGTGTGGAAGGGAAGGCCAGCCCCCTGAAGCTGACCCTCTGGGGTCACACAACCTGAGCAGAAGCTCCTCCAGCCTCCCCAGGCCACGTCTCAGTCAAGGAGTCCACCACAGCACTTCTGTGTATTCCTGTAGTCTCTTCCGTTTGCACATATTTCTACACAATTGTGGGACAATGTTTTTATTGCAAAAGCCCAGAGTCGCATTTCCTAGATAGAAGACCAAATCCACCATATTCTACATAGGTGGTTTCCACGTGGAGCTTCCAGAGGAAGGAAGGAAGTCCAGAACCTCTGCTATCCAGCAAGATCACCCTGAACAACTTGGCATGAGTTCAGAAGCAGGGGGGTACCCACAGTGCCTGGGGTCTCCCAGCTGTGTGAGCACAGAAGCTGGTCCCAGGCTGACTTGAGCAGAGTCTATACCTTGTACAGGTACCCACAGGGCCTGGGGTCTCCCAGCTGTGTCAGCGCAGGAGCTGGTCCCAGACTGGCTTGAGCAGAGTGTATACCTTGTACAGGTACCCATAGGGCCTGGGGTCTCCCAGCTGTGTGAGCACAGGAGTTGGTCCCAGGCTGGCTTGAGCAGTCTATACCTTGTAAATTGCTCCCCTTTGGGGTGACTGTGATGCTTGAAGTTTTTTCTGCTTTTACGAAGTAACGCTGCGGTGAACATCTTTATGTTCCTGGTCTCCCCATACTTTGTTATCACCAAAACAAAAGTCAGGTTTCTAAAAGAGAAGCTAAGGAACCCCAGATGAGTGGCTCAGGAACACCGCAGCTCCCCTGTGGAGGGGTGTGTGACACCCCTAGTCTCTGCCAGGAGCAAGGAGGCTGTTCCCATTGCCCCCTCAATAGAAGACATCTGTTTTAATTTTCTAAAAAAGCTGGCACTTCATTTTAATTTGCATTTCTTTGATTCATAAGTTTTAGTATTTCCCCATTTGTTTGCCAGTTTTACTTTCAACATTTCTTTAGCTATTTACAAATGCATCATGGTTTATTTTGGACAAAAATATTTTTTTCCTGTAAGTCGTACTATCTTGTGGAGTTTTACTAAATTCTCTCTCCTGAACAACCTTTGAAAATTCAGCCTTAGGAGAAAACCTTGTTAATACCAACAGTAACACTTCTTGGGCTAAAGGGTAACGGTAAGGTTGGCTGGGCTCACAGGACAGCACTTTGAGTAGCCATAGGCCAGCTAAGGAAACCTGGAAACGTGGCCTGTTCTATGGCTGGGTCCAGCCTGTGTCTTCTCCCGGGCGCCCTGATGCCCCAAAAGCATCTCTGCCTTAACGCCGGCACCCTCCTATGGCCCACAGCTGCAGCTGACACAGAGCTTCGTGTCCAGGGCCCACAAGCATCCCTGCCAGCATCAGCCTGCCCATCCCCTACGTGTTCACTGCAGGACGACACGATACCCGGAGGGCAATCTTCATCTTGATAGTGCTGTTTGGACCCGAGTTGCTGAGCTGGAAGCGCTGATTCAGTGTCATGTCCTCACTGGTGAGCAGCTGGCTGAGAGGGATCTTCAGGTTCCCCAGTGAACACTGGTGCTGCTCGTCTCTGACCTGCAAAACACAGGGTGGAAACACTGGCATAACTAGGATAGTATCTGCAGGACCGTTCTAAGTTTTCTAAGCTCCTGACCCTTTGTCCTCAGAGATAGGAACTCAGAAAACATAGAAAGGGGCCAGGAGCAGTGGTTCACACCTGTAATCCGAGCACTTTCGGAGGCCAAGGCAGGCGGAGCACCTGATGCCAGGGGTTCGAGACCAGCCTGGCCAACATGGCGAAACCTCATCTCTACTAAAAATACAAAAAAAAAAAAAATAGGCAGGGGCTTGTAGTCCCAGCTACTTGGGAAGCTGAGGCCTGAGAATCACTTGAACCTGGGAGGAGGAGGTTGCAATGAGCCGAGATAGCGCCACTGCACTCCAGTCTGGGCGACAGAGTGAGACTGTCTCAAAAACAACCAACCAAACAAACAAATAAACAGCTGAACTCAAACGCCTGAAGAACAGAGAAAAATTAAAAAAAAAAAAAGAAAAGAAAAGAAAAAACAAATGTAAAGGTCCACAGACAGTATTAGTCTGTAAGAAAGATATTTTAAAAAACCCAAACATATTTCCACCATATTCTCTTAAGTAGTGTTTCCATAATGACTAACACGGTTCAAAATTTCCTGAGAAAGACACAAAACACTGTTAACAAGCAAAATATCTGCTATTTCCTCATTACAGATTACGATGAGCACAGAAAGAAATGATACAATAATGACAAATGAGAAAAGCAATAATGACAATAATGGCCAATCAGTTAGGAGAACGCTGGGCTAATAGGCAATAGTCTACCTGTCTCTTAACCCCTGGGAAATTGGTGGAAACACATTCACAACACTGTATAAAGTTTCTACTCATGACATTTATGGAGACAATACATTTCTAAGTATCTTTTAAGCTTTCCCTATTCAAAATCCACATTAAAGAAAATCTGCAGCATTTGCTTTAAATTCAAGGCAAGTTTTCCTTTGCTTTAAAAAGTAGACACAGGATCTCACTATGTTGCCCAGGTTGGTCTCAAACTCGTGGCCTCAAGTGACCCTCCCACTGTGCTGAGATTACACTCAGCCTCCTGAAGTGCTGAGATTACAGGTGTGACCACTGTGCCCAGCCTCTTTTTCCTGAATAATAACTTTCTGCATTATCTCTGCAATAGGAATTATTCCTGTTAGATGGCTGTAATATAAAATAATTTAATCAAATAAGAACTCTGAAGGTTTCTCAGGCTGTACAAAAATGGTCAGAGAAATTAACAGGAAAACCTAAAAGCTTGATTGCTTCTTTTTAAACTAAACTATAATCAACCAAGACAACATTTGTAGAACTTTTATTTTTATTTATTTTATTTTTTTATTTTTATTTATTTATTTTTTTATTGCATTTTAGGTTTGGGGGTACATGTGAAGAACATGGAAAATTGTTGCATAGGTACACACATGGCAGTGTGATTTGCTGCCTTCCTCCCCATCACCTATATCTGGCATTTCTCCCCATGCTATCCCCTCCCCCAACTCCCCCACCCCCCACTATCCCTCCCCTTTTCCCCCCGACAGACCCCAGTGTGTGATACTCCCCTCCCTGTGTCCATGTGTTCCCATTGTTCAACAGCCGCCTATGAGTGAGAACATGCGGTGTTTGATTTTCTGTTCTTGTGTCAGTTTGCTGAGAATGATGGTTTCCAGGTTCATCCATGTCCCTACAAAGGACACGAACTCATCGTTTTTGATGGCTGCATAATATTCCATGGTGTATATGTGTCACATTTTCCCTGTCCAGTCTATCATCGATGGGCATTTGGGTTGGTTCCAGGTCTTTGCTATTGTAAACTGTGCTGCAATGAACATTCGTGTGCATGTGTCCTTATAGTAGAACGATTTATAGTCTTTTGGATATATGCCCAGTAATGGGATTGTTGGATCAAATGGAATTTCTATTTCTAGGTCCTTGAGGAATCGCCACACTGTCTTCCACAATGGTTGAACTAATTTACACTCCCACCAACAGTGTAAAAGCGTTCCTATTTCTCCACATCCTCTCCAGCATCTGTTGTCTCCAGATTTTTTAATGATCGCCATTCTAACTGGCGTGAGATGGTATCTCAATGTAGTTTTGATTTGCATTTCTCTAATGACCAGTGATGATGAGCATTTTTTCATATGTTTGTTGGCTTCATGTATGTCTTCTTTTGTAAAGTGTCTGTTCACATCCTTCGCCCACTTTTGAATGGGCTTGTTTGTTTTTTTCTTGTAAATGTGTTTCAGTTCTTTGTAGATTCTGGTTATCAGCCCTTTGTCAGATGGGTAGACTGCTAAAATTTTTTCCCATTCTGTTGGTTGCCGATTCACTCTAATGACTGTTTCTTTTGCTATGCAGAAGCTATGGAGTTTGATTAGGTCCCATTTGTCTATTTTGGCTTTTGTTGCCACTGCTTTTGGTGTTTTGGTCATGAAGTCCTTGCCTACACCTATGTCCTGAATGGTTTTGCCTAGATTTTCTTCTAGGGTTTTTATGGTGTTAGGTCTTATGTTTAAGTCTTTAATCCATCTGGAGTTAATTTTAGTGTAAGGTGTCAGGAAGGGGTCCAGCTTCTGCTTTCTGCACATGACTAGCCAGTTTTCCCAACACCATTTATTAAACAGGGACTCGCTTCCACATTGTTTGTTTTTGTCAGGTTTGTCAAAGATCAGGTGGTTGTAGATGTGTTGTGTTGCGTCGGAGGTCTCTGTCCTGTTCCACTGGTCTATATCTCTGTTTTGGTACCAGTACCATGCTGTTTTGATTACTGTAGCTTTGTAGTATAATTTGAAGTCCGGGAGTGTGATGCCTCCAGCTTTGTTCTTTTTGCTTAGAATTGACTTGGCTATGCGGGCTCTCTTTTGGTTCCATATGAAGTTTAAGGTGGTTTTTTCCAGTTCTGCAAAGAAGGTCATTGGTAGCTTGATAGGGATAGCGTTGAATCTGTAAATTACTTTGGGCAGTATGGCCATTTTGACAATATTGATTCTTCCTAGCCATGAACATGGAATATTTCTCCATCTGTTTGTGTCCTCTCTTATTTCATTGAGCAGTGGTTTATAGTTCTCCTTGAAGAGGTCCTTTACGTTCCTTGTTAGTTGTATTCCTAGGTATTTTATTCTCTTTGTAGCAATTGTGAATGGCAGTTGGTTCTTGATTTGGCTGTCTTTAAGTCTGTTATTGGTGTATAGGAATGCTTGTGATTTTTGCACATTGATTTTATATCCTGAGACTTTGCTGAAGTTGCTTATCAGTTTCAGGAGATTTTGGGCTGAGACGATGGGGTCTTCTAGATATACAATCATATCGTCTGCAAATAAAGACAATTTGACTTCCTCCTTTCCTATTTGAATACCCTTTATTTCTTTTTCTTGCCTGATTGCTCTGGCTAGAACTTCCAGTACTATATTGAATAAGAGTGGTGAGAGAGGACATCCTTGTCTAGTGCCAGATTTCAAAGGGAATGCTTCTAGTTTTTGCCCATTCAGTATGATATTGGCTGTTGGTTTGTCGTAAATAGCTTTTATCGTTTTGAGATACGTTCCATCAATACCTAGTTTATTGAGAGTTTTTAGCATAAAGGGCTGTTGAATTTTGTCAAAGGCCTTCTCTGCATCAATTGAGATTATCATGTGGTTTTTGTCTTTGGTTCTGTTTATGTGGTGGATTATGTTTATAGATTTGCGTATGTTGAACCAGCCTTGCATCCCCGGGATGAAGCCTACTTGATCATGGTGGATAAGCTTTTTGATGTGCTGTTGCAATCGGTTTGCCAGTATTTTATTGAAGATTTTTGCATCTATGTTCATCATGGATATTGGCCTGAAGTTTTCTTTTCTTGCTGAGTCTCTGCCAGGTTTTGGTATCAGGATGATGTTGGTCTCATAAAATGATTTAGGAAGGATTCCCTCTCTTTGGATTGTTTGGAATAGTTTCAGAAGGAATGGTACCAGCTCCTCTTTGTATGTCTGGTAGAATTCGGCTGTGAACCCATCTGGATCTGGGCTTTTTTTGGGTGGTAGGCTCTTAATTGCTGCCTCAACTTCAGACCTTGTTATTGGTCTATTCAGGGTTTCGACTTCTTCCTGGTTTAGGCTTGGGAGGATGCATGTGTCCAGGAATTTATCCATTTCTCCCAGGTTTACTAGTTTATGTGCATAGAGTTGTTTGTAATAATCTCTGATGATGGTTTGAATTTCTGTGGAATCTGTGGTGATATCCCCTTTATCGTTTTTTATTGCATTTATTTGATTATTTTCTCTTTTCTTTTTTATTAATCTGGCTAGTGGTCTGTCTATTTTGTTGACCTTTTCAAAAAACCAGCTCCTGGATTTGTTGATTTTTTGAAGAGTTTTTCGTGTCTCTATCTCCTTCAGTTCTGCTCTGATCTTAGTTATTTCTTGTCTTCTGCTAGGTTTTGAGTTTTTTTGATCTTGCTCCTCTAGCTCTTTCAATTTTGATGATAGGGTGTCAATTTTTGATCTCTCCTTGCTTCTCATGTGGGCATTTATTGCTATATGCTTTCCTCCAGAGACTGGTTTAAATGTGTCCCAGAGATTCTGGTATGTTGTGTCTTCGTTCTCGTTGGTTTCAAAGAACATCTTTATTTCTGCCTTCATTTCATTGTTTATCCAGTCAACATTCAAGAGCCAGTTGTTCAGTTTCCATGAAGCTGTGTGGTTCTGAGTCAGTTTCTGAATTCTGAGTTCTAACTTGATTGCACTGTGGTCTGAGAGACTGTTTGTTATGATTTCTGTTCTTTTGCATTTGCTGAGGAATGATTTACTTCCAATTATGTGGTCAATTTTAGAGTAGGTGTGATGTGGTGCTGAGAAGAATGTATATTCTGTGGATTTGGGGTGGAGAGTTCTGTAAATGTCTATTAGGTTTGCTTGATCCAGGTCTAAGTTCAAGTCCTGGATATCCTTGTTAATTTTCTGTCTTGTTGATCTGTCTAACATTGACAACGGGGTGTTCAAGTCTCCCACTATTATTGTGTGGGAATCTAAGTCTCTTTGTAAGTCATTGAGAACTTGCCTTATGTATCTGGGTGCTCCTGTATTGGGTGCGTATATATTTAGGATCGTTAGCTCTTCTTGTTGCATTGATCCTTTTACCATTATGTAATGTCCTTCTTTGTCTCTTTTGATCTTTGTTGGTTTAAAGTCTATTTTATCAGAGATGAGAATTGCAACTCCTGCTTTTTTTTGCTCTCCATTTGCTTGGTAAATCTTCCCCCATCCCTTTATTTTGAGCCTTTGTGTATCTCTGCATGTGAGATGGGTTTCCTGGATACAGCACACAGACGGGTTTTGGCTTTTTATCCAGTTTGCCAGTCTATGTCTTTTAATTGGGGCATTTAGCCCATTTACATTTAGGGTTAATATTGTTATGTGTGAATTTGATCCTGCCATTTTGATGCTAGGTGGCTGTTTTGCCCGTTAGTTGATGCAGTTTCTTCATTGTGTTGATGGTCTTTACTGTTTGGTATGTTTTTGGAGTGGCTGGTACTGGTTGTTCCTTTCTATGTTTAGTGCCTCTTTCAGGAGCTCTTGTAAAGCAGGCCTGGTGGTGATGAAATCTCTGAGTTCTTGCTTGTTCGCAAAGGATTTTATTTTTCCTTCACTTATGAAGCTCAGTTTGGCTGGATATGAAATTCTGGGTTGGAAGTTCTTTTCTTTAAGGATGTTGAATATTGGCCCCCACTCTCTTCTGGCTTGTAGGGTTTCTGCTGAGAGATCTGCTGTGAGTCTGATGGGCTTTCCTTTGTGGGTAACCCGACCTTTCTCTCTGGCTGCCCTTAGCATTTTCTCCTTCATTTCAACCCTGGTGAATCTGACGATTATGTGCCTTGGGGTTGCTCTTCTTGAGGAATATCTTTGTGGTGTTCTCTGTATTTCCTGGACTTGAATATTGGCCTGCCTTCCTATGTTGGGGAAGTTCTCCTGGATAATATCCTGAAGAGTATTTTCCAGCTTGGATTCATTCTCTCCTTCACATTCAGGTACACCTATCAAACGTAGATTAGGTCTTTTCACATAGTCCCATATTTCTTGGAGACTTTGTTCATTCCTTTTTACCCTTTTTTCTCTACTCTTTCCTTCTCGTTTTATTTCATTGAGTTGATCTTCGACCTCTGATATCCTTTCTTCTGCTTGGTCAATTCGGCTGTTGAAACTTGTGTATGCTTCGCAAAGTTCTTGTGTTGTGTTTTTCAGCTCCATCAATTCACTTACATTCCTCTCTAAGTTGGTTAATTCTCATTAGCATTTCGTCAAATCTTTTTTCAAGGTTGTTAGTTTGTTTGCATTGGGTTAGAACATGTTCTTTTAGCTCACAGAAGTTTCTTACTACCCACCTTCTGAAGCTTGATTCAGTCATTTCATCACACTCATTGTCCATCCAGCCTTGTTCCCTTGCTGGTGAGGAGTTGTGATCCCTTGTAGGAGGAGAGGCGTTCTGGTTTCGGGTGTTTACCTCCTTTTTGCGCTGGTTTCTTCCCATCTTTGTGGATTTATCTATGTGTGGTCTTTGTGGTTGGTGATTTTCAGATGGGGTCTCTCAGTGGACGTCCCGTTTGTTGATGATGAAGTTATTTATTTCTGTTTCTTAGTTTTCCTTCTACCAGTCTGACCCCTCTGCTGTAGGGCTGCTGAGGTCCACTCCTGGCCCTGCTTGCCTGGGGGATCACCTGCAGCAGCTGCAGAACAGTAACGGTTGCTGCCAGTCTCTTCTTCTGCTATCTTTGTCCCAGAAGAATACCCGCCAGATGTCCGTCTGAGCACTCCTTTGTGAGGTGACTCGTTGGATATACTGGGATCAGGGGAGCTGCCTCCGCGCTTTCACTGGGAGCTGCAATCCTCAGCTGCTCCTAATCGGCCATCTTGGATCCACCAGAACTTTTATTTTTAAAATCCAAGTTCCAGTAAGCATAGATTATTTTGAGAATATAGGAGTGTAGTTTATGAAGGAAAAACCAGCTAGACAAAACACCAATCCTTTTGTATAAACAGAATGTAAAATGTATCAGGTTGGTGCAAAAGTAACTGCAGCTTCAATGGCAAAAACCACAATTACTTTTGCACCAACCTAATAAAACAACCAATACAGAATAACGAGACAAGGCTGGGCAAGCAAGCCCAGCATGACCAGGTCTCTGTGGCACTTTCATAAGCCCAGCTGTTCACACACATCTATCAAGAAAGGTTCAAGATACAAGAAGCAAAAACAGAGGCTGAGGAAAAAAGATAAATTCAAGTACATCAGAGACGTAAACATCATGTTCATCACACCTGATACAAGAGGCAAACAGAGAACTAGTAAGGCCCCAGAGGACCTGAGCAATGCCACCAACTACCGCAACCTGCTGGCATTCACGAGCACTCGCCAACACCAGAAAGGCACACAGCCTGTAGGTACATGTGGAGCGTGTCCCAGGACAGGCAGTGCTCTGGGCTGCAAAGCCTGTCTCAAACATAAAAGGGCTCACAGCATACAAAGTATGTACTCTGACCACTATGGAATGAAATTGGAATCAGTAATAGAAAGATTTTTTAAAATCCCCAAACATATGGAAACTAAATAACAGACCTTTAAATAAATAACCCATGCATGGGTCAAAGGAATAAACTGAAAGGGAAATTAAGGAAATAGTAGTAACGTAAAGGGACATCGAAAGAAGAGAAAATAAAAGCACAAGTAAAAATTTGTGAGATGTAGCTAAAGCAGAATTTAAAGTGAAATTTATTGGAGTAAGGGCTTACATTATTAAAAAAAGTCTCAGGCTTCTTAAGAAACTAGGGAAAGAGAAGCAAACAAGACCCAAAGTAATTGGGATGGAAATAATAATGATCATAGTAGAAGTCAATGAAATGGTAAAAGAAAAGCAATAATGATAATTAAACAAAAAATTGGTTCCTTGAGAAAATAAAATCAATCAACATCTTATAAGACTCATCAGGAAGAAAAAGAGAAGACAGTCCAGGCACGATGGCTCACACCTATAATCCCAGCACTTTGGGAGGCCAAGGTGTGAGGGTGGCTTGAGCTCAGGAGTTCGAGACCAGACTGGGCAATGTGGTGAAACCCCAGATGTCGTCACACGCACACACACCCAAAACACAAAAATTAGTTGGGTGTGGTGGCATGCACCTGTAGTGCCAGCCACTGGCACTACATTGAGATGCTGAGATGTAAGGATTGCTTGAGCCCAAGAGGGCAAGGCTGCAGTGAGCCATGACTGTAGCACTGCACTCCAGCCTGGGTGACAAAGTGAGACCCTGCCTCAAAAAAAAAATGAAGATTGATTTATAATGCACTGATAATAAAGACAGTGTGATACTGGCATAAAGACAGGCATATAGAACAACAGAAAAGAAGGAATTCCAGAAATACACCCACACATATGGGCAACTGAACTTCTGGAAAGTTGCTAAGCTAATAAATTAGGGCCAAGAATAATCTTTTTAACAAAGATTAAACAACTGCACAACTGCTGAACAACTACACAGCCATATATATGAAAAAGAGGCTGGGCGCAGTGGCTCACAACTATAATCCCAGCACTTTGGGAAGCTGAAACAGGAGCATCACCACTTGAACCCAGGAGTTTGAGAACAGTCTGAGCAACACAGTAAGACTCCATCTCTACAAAAAATAAAAAAAATTAGCCAGGCGTGGTGGTGCCTGCCTGTAGTCCCAGCTACTCTGGAGGCCAGGGTGGGTTTCGGATTGCTTGAGCCTGGGAGGTTGGGGCTGCAGTGATTTGTGATTATGCCACCACACTCCAGCCTGGGTAACAGAGTGAAACCTTGTCACAAAAACAAAGAGGCGGGGTACGATGGCTCACGCCTATAATTGGGAGGCCAAGGTGGGCAGATCATTTGAGCACAGGAGTTCAAGACCAGCCTGGCTAACATGGCAAAACCCCATCTCCACTAAAAATACAAAAATTAGCCAAGCGTGGTGGTGCACACCTGTAATCCCAGCTACTCATGAGGCTGAGGCAGAAGAATCGCTTGAACCTGGGAGGTGGAGTTGCAGTGACCAAGATTGCACCACTGCACTCCAGCCTGGGCGACAGAGACTCTGTCTCAAAAAGAATAAAAAATAAAAAATTGAAAAAAACCAAAAAGTCTTACAAATTCAGTATTAAGAAGACAAATAACCTAATAAAAAAGACAGGCAAAAAAACTGAATAGACATTTCACCATAGAAGATACACAGACTGCAAACAAACATAAAAAGACGCTCATCATCATTAGTAATGACACTGAAACCACCGATCACCAGGAAACACTCCTATCTACCCACCAACAACACAGCACTAGCAAGACGTGGAGCCAGCTCGACTCACGTTCACTTCGGTGGGAATGTAACGTGGCACGATCTCTTTTGAAAACAATTTGGCAGTTTATTAAGAAGCTAAACACGAACGTGGCTTTCTGCTCCTGGGTATTTTACCCAAGAGAATGAAGGCATATGTACACACAGTCTTGTATGTGATATTCAGAGCAGATTTATCTGTAATAGGTCTAAAGTGGAAAGAATCCAATCTTTTATCCATGTCTCATTCACAGGTAAATGGATGAACAAATTGTGGTATTTCCGTAAATACTACTCAGCAATAAAAAAGGCAAACTGTGGATATCTGCAACAACACAGGTAAACCTCGAAATGATCATTACAAGAGAATACAGACAACAAGAGTACATACCGTGTAAGTCTATTTATGTAAAATTCTGGAGAACATGAACAGTAATCTATAGTGACGGAGGGCAGGTCTGTGTTTGCCCAGGGCTGGGGGAGGTCCGGGTTACAGAGAGAACAAGGGAGCTTGGGCGACAGTCTACTAATTCTCTAGATTGTGGCGATGGATTCCCAGGTGTATACAGGGGTCACGACTTGGCAAATTGTACACTTTAACAGTCAATTAAATCTCAACACATTCGTTAAAAAAAATGCAAATAAAATACCTCAACTTCAAGGTCCTGGCGCTTGGGATTGTGAATGAAGAAAGTGAAGTTCTCCTCCCACACAGGTTCATTGGTTTTGTATCGAATCTGGAAGAAATATCCAGTTATCAGCTCTGTGATATTTTCTGTGGAAAAGGGCTACTCATTTAATGTGTTTAGAAGCTTAGGATGAAAAATAAACAAAAAGACAAAACAACAAACTAGAAGCTTAGGATGACTTTAAATTCCAAGACATGTGTTTGCCGGTATGCACTATTAACTATTGATTGTGCAAGTGTTCAAAAGATAAAGAGACAGTCTAAAGCCTTTGGAGTGCGTTACGAGGCCCCAACCTGTGTGTCCACTGATAAAGGCTTCGAGTGTGTCGCCTGGCCTCAGTTCTGCAATTACATTTGCACCAATGTGACAGTTCCTCCAAACTGAGGAGGGTGCTGCACATGGGAACGTCTCTTAAACTGTTAACACTTCCAAGTGAGTGACGGCCTATAGCTTTGGGTAATTTCTGAAACATTCTTTCTCCTGTAAGGAAAGTAGAACATATGACAGCAATTGCAATACTTTCTTTTCAAGTTTTGATTGTAACTGTACTGGTTGAATTTTAAGCACTGTTGGTTATCTTTCAAATATTTATGGAGTGCTCAAGACAAACTTAGGATTTGTTCTCATGTGTCTGCTCATAAAATCAAGCAACAGCATATTCATCTATGATTTTCTAATGTTATTTTTGTTTTTTGAGACGGAGCCTTGCTCTGTTGCCCAGGCTGGAGTGCAGTGGTGCAATCTCAGCTCACTGCAGCCTCTGCCTCTGAGTTCAAGTGATTCTCCTGCCTTAGCCTCCCAAGTAGCTGGGATTACAGGTGCCTGCCACCATGCCTGGCTAATTTTTGTATTTTTAGTAGAGACGGGATTTCACCATATTGACCGGACTGGTCTTGAATTCCTGACCTCAAGTGACCCACCCACCTCGGCCTCCCAAAGTGCTGGGATTACAGGCGTGAGCCACCACACCCAGCCACTAAAGTTATTTTTAAAAATGAATAGTATATTTCTTACTAAACCAAGTAGCTGGTTATCTATCAAATGACTGATTTAAGAAAAAAAGGAAAGATCTGAAAAGCCATTATCTCAACGCCCACGCTATCACACAACTGAATGCATTCTGCAACCTGGAGCCCCACGTGAGATGGCAACACAGACAGAGCCCACATGACAAGCACCGAGGCTGAGTGCGGAGGCCGGCCGGCACATTACCTTGCTTTCCTGGGCCTTGTGCCCAACTGACATCTGGACAAGAGGATTTGGGTTGCTGCTTATTTTCTTCCCCGACTACCCAAAACAAACAGAAAACAGACAAAATAAATAAACACATTTTGAAATGGGTCTTAACCAAAAACAAAATTATTGGCTTATATTAGTAGTCATTTTTATTTATCTCTGATACTTAAGGGAACATCTGGGAACAATGTAACAGGAAAACATATGCTACCCACATCCCAAACCATAACTACATCTGTCATGAAATAAGAAAAACGTTCATTTGCACACAAATTTTAAAGATTAGGGTCTTGTATTTTTAAAGCAAACTACTTTGGAAAACTGAATCTTCTAAAAATTCTTAATGTTAATCACAGTTTTCGAAAGTTCTTTTATTTATGAAGATAATAAAAATGAATAAAGTACAATTAATGGAAACAAAAGACCACGAGAAAGGATAAATGTAAAACAATTTAAAATTCAGATTATTTCTCTGGTTGGAATAAAAATAGTACAGAGTGTCAGATATATAGTTTTACGGTCTTAGTGTCTTCTGTTCGAACATTTTTAAGCTTTCAGATATCAAATCTTGCTTACCAGCTGCTAAATAATTTTGACTGGAAGAATCAACATCAGTTTAGGATCACAATAAATTAAGCAGATATAAATATGAAGAAAAATTCAGGAAAAGGAAAAATGGTAAGAAGTATTCATCAGCACAGACAGCTGACAGGAGAAGAGTAAAACAGCACATATGTGTGACATGAGGTTTATTTATAACTTAGCCCCACAAGAAGATGCAGTTAAATATCTGTGTTAGTGGAATTAATTAGAAGCTCACAAAAACATTTTTGAGTTAAATAATTTTAGAGTGAAGCCTCAACACTACAGCAATGACAGAAATAGGTGTCAAAATCCTATCATTATTGGAGAAAAAAATTACTAGCTCAAACCTACTGCGATAATTTATTTCCTGGTTCATCTTTTTGATGTGAATGAATTCTGTAAAATAAAATAAATACTGTTGAAAAAGTTTCCAAGGCTACAGATTACTGTGGCAGAGAATACTAATTTCCTCCTAAGTTAATTTTCTCCTTTTTCCTTTAATATTAGAATTCCCAAGTTTTAGCTGAGCACAAGTCCTCTGTAAATAAAGATTTTGTTTGCAAACCTCCCTTGGAGTCAGGCCCAGACAAGTCATTAAGTTCTGGCCTCATAGGAGGCTGTGTTCCCCTCGGGCTGGAGCCACAGGTAGCTCATGGCAGAGCCCCAGGCCAGAGACTCCCTCAATTTAGAGGGAGATCAACTACTGCTACTGGTAAGTCAGTTCTATTACTACAGATACAGAAGCCGAGCTTGCTTCTTAACTAATATAAACATTTCATCTCTGAAAAAGTAGCCACTCATTTAGATTGACTGCATCTTATCAACTTTTTTTTGTTTTGAGACAGTTTCACTCTTGTTGCCCAGGCCGGAGTGCAGTGGCGTTATCTTGGCTCTCTGCAAGATCACTGCCTCCCGGGTTCAAGTGATTCTCCTGCCTTAGCCTCCCAAGTAGCTGGAATTACAGGCACCCACCACCATACCAGCTAATTTTTGTATTTTCAGTAGAGACGGGATTTCACCATGTTGGCCAGCCTGGCCTGGAACTCTTCACCTCACATGATCTGCCTGTCTCAGCCTCCCAAAGTGCTGGGATTACAGGTGTGACCCACCATGCCTGGCTGTCAATTTTAAAATATACACTTTTTTTTCCAACTTTCTAACATCCCTGAAAACAGAATGAAACTTAAATAGATGATAATATATACCTTTTGGGGGAGGTTGGCAGTAGTGAGAGTTGTCACTGCCCTAACTGATTTATTTTGCTTATATTTTCTGTTTAGGTATACCTGTTCAGTGACATGATAAAACTCCATTTATCCTAAGTCTAAAAGTCTCTATGTATAAAATAAACACTGTCAAAACTTAACGACATTTAAAAATCTTTCTTAGTGGTTCATAAAATAATGGTGCATCTTAAAATGGATGTTTCCAATTCGATGAAATAAGGTTAAATTACTAAGTTTTCTACCATGATGCAATATTCAAAATACATCAGTACAACTCAAAGGCACAAAGTATAATGAAAATATAAGCATATGTCAGACTGTCTTGAACTTAAACCTCAGCTCTATTTATCACTTGATTATTGAGACCTAACTATTGCCTCTATTTGAACCTCACGCATGTTTACAAAATGGGCATTTTTGGAACCCAAATGAGCTAATGTAATAACATAACAATTACAATATTTATTTAATGTGTTCAATAATTCCATGAAGAAGATACTCCTTCCATTCCATAAATAACACAGCAGAGTGGATTAAGTATCTTGTTGGAGGTCACACTGCTTGGTGAGTAGTTGGGCTGCAATTCAAATCCAGTCTGATTTCAGGGCCTTCGGCCTTAATGTTGTGTTCTCTTGGTCAATAACCTTCAGGTAGCAAACAAGAGTGTTGAGGTAATTCCTTTCAGTGTTCTGGAGGGCACAGTTTCCACTACTGTGCTAACTAGTACTCCACAGGAGGAAGCCCTAGTAACCCAGATCTTATTTCCTTGGCGCAGGATGAAGTGAGGATTCACAAACACCACCCTAAAAAGCAGACTCTGCCAGTCTCCTGCACTTTTGAAATCTAACTCATTTTGCCAGATGAAACTGGTTTAAAATGATAACTACTTTTTTGGGATAAAATTTTCTTTAAATAATTACATAAAAAATTCCCCATCTCCCCCCTCCCCCAAATTTAAGCCTAAAATGTTCAAAGAAATTAGAGAAAAAATAATAAAACATTAAGTCATAAGAAAACTTCTACCAATTTACCAGAGAACACATGCAAATGTCATATTTTAGGGAGTGGAGCTTAGTTTTCAATAGACCTCATTTAATGAACTTTAAAGCTTCTCAAAAGATCTATCACCCAACCCAGCAGCACCAAAAGCCATGAAGTTGTTGACTCAGAGATGACCCTAACTCAACATATTGGAAGAGGTGATATTTAAATGGATATTCACAGTTCACAAGGCATATCTTTAAGTCATGATCTAAACATCAGTTAAGATTTTAAATAGAACTTCTATATCACAATTTTCACAAATTCAAATCCAATTAAAATAGACATATTTAAATCACCTTAGAGAGAGTTACCTAAGGCCAACAGGAAAATAATTTATCATATTAGTACTTTATTAAATTTACCTTCAAAGTGGACTTAAATTGTTCTAATTACTAATTATTGGATAACAAAAGTAGGATCTCTTCTACTAGACAATTAATTACTATATTAATATGGGAGGTAATTTGCCAATAAACTTATGAGACAAAGTATCATCTCTTTCAATATGTTTTAATTAACTTTGTAACCTGAAGGGAAAACTATTAGTTTACCTTTAAAGCTCTCTGAACTGTGGTCTTCTTCAAGACATCGGGGTTAAATTCTAATGGGTTACTCTTTCAAGTCAGAAGAAAACGAATATGCCAAGGGTTAATAAAACATGCAATGAAGTTTATGTAAGGTTAAAGACATGACAATTTATGGGAATAAACAAAGAAAAATCTTTAAACAAAACCACCAAGAATTACACAAACAACCAAAAAGCCACCTACAAAATTCTTTATGCACAAGACTTTCTCTTAGAATGAACCTTCAATCTATAAATACCAAAAGACACCTCCTTATCCTCTATGACTAATAATCTTTTACTACCCCCACCCTCCTGATCCTTTGTGGTTTTAAAAATATAAGAGTGAGACGTTAGGAAAGGGTTCTATTTACTATTCTTTGCCTGAATAAACCCCTAAAATACCCATCATTATTAAAGGTTTTATCTGAAGTACAATCAATGGTCCACAGCCATCCAAGTCACTCTCAAGCAAGGTCAGGTCCTGGAAAAGCCGCTGAGACGCACCTTCCCACCCAACACCCAGCATCCTTTGCAGGGGTAGGAGTCAGGCTGGCTGGATCCCCTGCAGAAGCTTCACGGGCTCTAAATATAGTCCTATGATTATGGGTTTTATGTTTACTTTTATTGATTTTTTTTTCCAATTCATTCATTTCTTGCCCTCAAAAGGGCAAGACTGAGTTGTTTTGCAAGCTCCTTCTAGGACTAGTATTCAAGATTAAATAATTTATCATTTTAGCTGTAATTAACTTCAAACTTGTGACAAGCTGAACTGAGTGTTTTTTTTTTTTTTTTACTAAACAGAAGATTTTATAATGATGAAAGATTAATAATTAGCCTCTCAGTCTTCCATGACTGGCAGGCTGGGCCAGCAGAGAAGATGGAACATGCAGACAGGCAGGAATTCAACGTGACCTAAAGCTGCCGGAGGAGCTCTCGAAAGTCCCTGATCCGCCCTTTTGCGGCCATCATCTAAGCAGGAGCTGCCAAAATGAAGTTCAATCCCTTTGTGACTTCCGACCGAAGCAAGAATCGCAAAAGGCATTTCAATGCACCTTCCCACATTCGCAGGAAGATTATGTCCTCCCCTCTTTCCAAAGAGCTGAGACAGAAGTACAACGTGCAATCCATGCCCATCCGAAAGGATGATGAAGTTCAGGTTGTACGAGGACACTATAAAGGTCAGCAGATTGGCAAAGTAGTCCAGGTTTACAGGAAGAAATATGTAATCTACATTGAACGGGTGCAGCGGGAAAAGGCTAATGGCACAACTGTCCACGTAGGCATTCACCCCAGCAAGGTGGTTATCACTAGGCTAAAACTGGACAAAGACCGAAAAAAGATCCTTGAACGGAAAGCCAAATCTCGCCAAGTAGGAAAGGAAAAGGGTAAATACAAGGAAGAAACAATTGAGAAGATGCAGGAATAAAGTAATCTTATATACAAGCTTTGATTAAATCTTGAAACGAGGAAAAAAAAAAAAAAAAAAGTCCCTGATCCACTGCGTCCATCTCTGGGTAGAGCCTGGACAAGGGCATTCTTCACACAACTTCCCAGGTGCTCATATACAGTGAGGATGGGAACTCTGCTGCCCTGAAGTTCTCAGACTGACATTCTTCAGATATCCTAAGAACCCTTTCTGAGGCTCACTTTTGGATAGATATGGCCTGTATCAAAGACACTTATTCTAACATGCATCAACTGAAGCAGAACAAGGAGAGAGGCTGTGGTGTGTGGGTAGTGGTTGCAGGAGAAGCCGCATGAGGCCGTGGACAGCTGTGTGGCTCTGGGAATGAGACGGACTAGACTATGCGAGTGCTTCAGGCAGGTGCCCCGTCGGGAGGCCTCTGCAGTTACATGTCTTGTGGCCCTAGGTTACTCACCATCAGGAGGCAGTGGTAGCCACCTGTGGTTTCTTTGTTTTTTTTTTCTTATTATTTATTTATTTTAGATGGAGTCTTGCTGGAGTGCAGTGGCATGATCTTGGCTCACTGCAACCTCCGCCTCCCGGGTTCAAGCAATTCCCCACCTCAGCCTCTGGAATAGCTGGAACTATAGGCATATACCACCATGCCTGGCTAATTTTTTATATATATATTTTTAGTAGAGAGGGGGTTTCACCATGTTGGCCAGGATGGTCTCAATCTCCTGGCCTCATGATCCGCCCACCTGGGCCTCCCAAAGTACTGGGATTACAGGAGTGAGCCACTGACCTAGTCTTTTTTTTTTTTTTTTTTTTAATGACAGCCAAAATAACTTGCACAAGACACCTAGCATCATCAGGCCTAAGGCCCTCCACAGTGGTGACTATTATTCAGCTAGCACTGCTATGTTTAAGGCATTAGTGCAAATACTATTCACCTCAGATGAATTCCATATATAGACTTATTAATCTATAAACTTAATAAAGTGACAATAAATTTACTTTGTACTAGGGTAGAGTGGACAGGAGGTGCCAAGCACCCAGACTCTGGGCCCACGTTGAATTCCAATCCCAGCTCTGCCATGACCCTGTGCCTGGGAATCTCTAGTCTGTGTCATCTGGGTTCATGGTGCTGTCTGAATTTCCTTGTCTGTAAAGTGATAATGAGGGTCTGGAGATTAAACATGTGGCACCCTGAGACCCCTGCCTGGCTCCTGGAACATGCTCATTAAGTATGCTGTCATATCAGGCTTAAGATGCCAAAGCCAGCCACCACAAGTCAGAGAAAGTCCTTCTTGTTAAAGCCTGAAATTAAAGCCCAGGATTTGATCAAAAGAAGGAGGGCAAAGTTCTAAGAATCCACATGATGAAGTGGTCGTTTCCAGCCTAGGAGGAATTCCTGTTGTCTTAAGTTTGCAGATGGGGAATGCTGGTGGTAAAGCACTCTGGAACTGGCATTAAAGGTGATTTTGAGTGGCAGGAAGTAAGAGAGCATTGGGTTGCCAGCTGTCAAAGCCTTTACCAGTGACAGCAAAATGGTCTCAGCCTTCCGGGGAAGAGGAGGAAGCACTGATCTGACTTCATGTTGAAAACCAATGGATGGGAAAAAAAAGTTCGAATTTATTTTACAGAACATCTTAGGTGATGTATATGTTCTAATAATGAAGCACAGCAGGTGACTCTGATAATGCCGCAGGAAAGCTGATTTTGGTAATCCTCCTGACCCGAGTTCAGAGATATTTCCTTTCTGCAAAAGGCAGTTGCAGAATGGGAAAAAGCAACTTGGAAAAGCTATTGGAGATAAACTAACAATTTACACAGTGGAGCGATACTGTCACATTTACACTAGTCTATGATGAAATTTTCTGCTAACAGTTAACAGAAGCAGAAAATTATTTTCTTAAAAGTAACAGAATGTGCTGCCGTTATGCACCATTGACCTCATTCTGACTATTTAAAAGGCCTTAGACATATATGAGTAGACAGTCAGAGAGATCATGGTTACCACTTATTACTGGTGTGACTCTGAACAGCTCATCTAGCCCTTCAGCGTCTTAATTTTCCTCATCTGTAAGATAGGGCAAAATATTTGCTCTTCAAGTTTTGCCCCTTCCCCTCCCCCTACTTAAAAAAAAATAAGAATAAACTGAGAATGCATAGGGAAATCCTTTAGAAACAGAAATGAAAACTCTACAAAAATGCAAAGTGCTATCACTACTCTACTAAGGGACAACTGGGCCGTAGGAATCTCACTGATTACTGGATGAAGTCTGCAGAGTGACTTTCTAAGCTAATGACTAAGACGCTGCTGGCCCCTGTGACCCTGAAGCCAGTGAAAATGGCTCTCTATTGAAGCAAAGGCACCGAGAACAGCACAGGAGTCCAGGTGCCAGACACACAGACCACAGGCAACATCTAATGAGATGGGAACAAAGATATGCTCGGTTATCCACTCCAGGACGTTCCTTGTGTCTTAAAGAAATCGAACCACAAACTTAATATAGTTTTCTTCTCCCTTAGAAGCTCCAGGTAAACCCTGTGAGGGAAGGCAAATTTTTATTAAAAAATGGGTGAATTTCTGTCTTCTCATGACCAACCCCCAAGTGACTGAGAGTTAATTACATAGCACGGTTTTCAAAGAAAGCCCTAGTTCTGACTCTTCTGTGTTTGGTCAGGAGGGGGATAGTAGGCCAGGTGTGGTGGCTCACAACTGTAATCCCAGCATTTTGGGAGGCTGAGGAGGGCGGAGTGCATGAGGTCAGGAGTTTGAGACCAGCCTGGCCAACATGGTGAAAACCTGTTTCTACTAAAAATACAAAAATCAGCTGGGCATGGTGGCAGGTGCCTATAATCCCAGCTACTCGGGAGGCTGAGCCAGGAGAATCGCTTGAACCTGGGAGGCGGAGGTTGCAGTTAGCGTAGACCACACCATTGCACTCCAGCCTGCGCACGAAGAGCAAAACTCCATCTCAAAAAAAAAAAAAGGAGTGGGGGGTAAAAAGGAAGGAACAGTAGGTTTTTTTTTTTAACAGTTTTGAGAACGTTTACCGAAAAATTTACATCTCACATTGAGATGAACCACAGGAAAATGAACTTTAATCATTATGGCTTCCTTTCTTCCTCAGAAGAGTTTTTTTAATGAGCCAGTAGCAGTTTAGGAATGTAAGGCTGCTTTTCCACTCGCCAGGGTTGTTCATCTCATTATCTGATGTTCTTGCCTATGTTACAACAGTGTTACGTTTCACAAAACAAGCACAAAATAAACACACGATAATTAAAATCATGCAAGAAAATAAAAGCATGCGACATCAGTCCACCACCAGCCAACTGCGTTAGAAGTTCCAGTCCACATTCTGGCAGTCTCCAAACAGACAAAGGAAGAAAGAACCCCGGAGGACTCACAAATAGTGCTCTATAGACTGAGGCGGTATTTTCACAAAACACTAGTCCCGACGCTCGCCTCTCTTTAGTAGCCACACCCAAAGTTTCCCTCGTAGATGCTCTTAGGGCAGTGGAGCCGGGGGAGAAAGCAGAGAACGGTGGATTGTGGTCAATGAGAGCACCAGGAGCACCACAAACAGTGCAGAGGCAGAGCCAAAGAATCCCACAGCTCGCGGGGACGCCCCTTAATCCAGTGCCCGGCGCGCTCTGCAAAGATCCTTTACCTCTGACGGCCACAGAACATTCCATGCACAAAGCGCCCTTTTAACAGAATAAGATCAACACATTCTCTTTGGGTTTCTTTTTTCTTATGTGACATTATTCAAACTTCAATTTAATGTGGCAAAACACACAGTTCTAAAGAGGCCTAATCCTTTGTATCTAATTCACTGATACTATTCTCTCTACCCTAAAGTAGAAAGCAAATTCACTTCCATCAGGCATTATGGAAGACTTTATAACAAACATTACTGTGGCTAAAAGTGAAACATTGTACTGTATAGAAATTCTATGGAAAGATGAAATACTTAATGAAATAACTTTTTCCAAATTGCAACTGTAACAAAGTCATAGACTTTAGACTAGAAGACTGGTCAAAGGCTAAGGTAAATACTTTAAGAGAAATGTAAGAATTTAAGAAGTTAAAATCAGTCAAGAAAGCTTCATTGAAATAAACGGTGCAAATACATACAATTACATACAACAAAGAGTACAATCACATCCTCCCCGTATTAAATATAACTGATCAATCATATCTTAATTGTAGGTAACTTTAAATAAAATGCACTGATGCACAAATATTTACTTCATTTCTGGGCAAAGCTCAAGGAAATGCGGTTTTCAGAACGTGGAAGGTGCTGGAGGAAGCTAACGGTGTGCATCTCGTGAACTGTGAAGCACAGTCTGACCATGGCAAGGCAAGACTACATGGGGACGAAAGGCTGTAACTTAGGTCCAGGATGCGTGTTGAGAAGCGAGTTAAACGCTTCTTTGCCTTCTTGTCTATCTCCCTGGTAAACGCTGACAAGGGAGGAAAAACACAGGAAGATGATTTATTTACAAATGCACTTGGGTGGATGAGTATTCACTGTGGAGGAAGAATTATGCAATGGACAACTTTGGGGGGGAAAGAAACTTCTGCATCGGGTGGCTGCAGTCTTTCCTTCAACAAAAACAGCCGTGGATACGATGAAATAAAAGACTGAATGTCTAGTCAGCAAGTGCATGGGCACTCTAAAGAATCATCCAACAAGATGACATGACGAAGGCCGACACCACTGCCCTCAGTAGTGGGGTTTAAGGTAGGGTGGCAGGAGGTCACGCTATGCCTATAAGACTGAATTAGTAAGATCTTCCTTCTCTGTGGTTACAGTCATTACCTATAAAACGGTATCTTACAGTTTTTCTCTAAGAATGAAGCAATTCTGATACAAGCAAAAGTATATGCTTTTAGGCAGAGTGTCTTGTACTTGGCACATCATTCCGAGACAAGGTTTCCTTTTGTTCTGTAGACACATCCCAGGCACCCAGAGGCCGGCACGCGCGTGCAGCAGCACCATTCTGCCACCTGATGCCCTGGGGATCACCAACGCCCAGCAGCTCATGCATAGCCCTGTGATAGCCAGGATGAGTCTGTATTTTGTAATCAGAGCTGCTTCATTTTATTCCCATTTCAAATAGAGACAATTTCCATCCTAAGGCAACTAAGTTTTAATACTTAGTGATTTTCTAGAGAGTTATCTTCTCCTAACCACTAGTCATCTTCTTTTCCTATGTACTGGATAAATCCAACTTAACATGTAAATGTAAATGTATGCACTCTCAGAGCAAACACTAATTCCCTCCTCTTCACTGCCACTCTCTAGCACTAGGACGTGAAAGGATGTGAAGTGAAAACACAAGACGAGAACAGGTGACGCAGAGTGCTGCACAAAGCGGTGGTTATGAGCAAGAGCAGCCGCTAGGAAGTAAGCACCCACATGTGTTACCACTGTGTTACCTACCGGAAGGTTCCTTGCTGAATCCAAGTACAAGATCAGCAATGCAGAAGAAAGACCATCATTGGCTTGGTCTTTGTCAGCTTTGACGTCAGTTAGCACCTAAAGAGAAAGGAAAAAAGCCTTAGCAGCCATGTTTCCATAGGATTGGAGAGAATTTCTATCTGATTATAGAATATTGATTACATTAAAAATAAGAAAGGTGAGAAACCATCCAATCCACATAATAGAGATAGAACTAAAACAATAACTAACTTTTAAATAACAACACTGTTATTCCATATAAAGCAATTAAATTAAGCACTCAGGTGATTTCTGGCTCTACAAATCCCTGTACTATAACAAGCACAAAACTGAAGATCTCATAAAACAGATGTGAATGACCTATAAAATTTAATTTAAAAAATTACATTATCTTTAAAAAATCCATTATCTCTGATGCTACTGTAGTGAATTATGACACAATAACGAAAATTACTGCTATAATTGTTAAAAAATAAAGTAGCAACACAACTTAAAGAGACCAACGTCCGTTATGACGAGTAGTTGGTTAAGCAGTTTTCAAGAGAAAACACTTCACAGCACCTTATCGAGGTTCGATGCATTTGGCATTAGCGTGAGCCACTCCAGTCTCAAGTGCAGCTTCCCCTTGGGAACCTCGTCCAGAGTGAACCACTGAAGAGAAAATGCTTAAGTTCAGCAAAAGTTCTTCTGAACCAAAAATCCAAATTCAACTCAGTCTCTACAAATGCTACATGCTGTTCACTAACTGTGAGGCATCAGCAGTTCTCAGTGACATGAAGACTGAGTCTCGCCATATCCAGCTCTATGCTCTGCAGATGCCTCTGACCTCACATTTGGAGACAATGACAGTGGCAGGGGTGAACAGACCATTCTAAATGCTTTACATGCACCAAGGCCTCGACCCCACAGGAAACCCTAGGCAAGTACTAGTATTATCCCTACTTTACACATAAGAACTCAAATGTTTTCTAGCAATACCTAGAGATAGAAAAGTCTTCTATGAATAGACTTCTTTTTTTTTTTTGAGATGGAGGTCTTGCTATGTTGTCCAGGCTGGGCTCAACTGATCCTCCTGCCTCAACCTCCCCAGAAGCTAGAACAACTGGTGTGGGCAAGCATGCCCCACCAAATGGCCTTTAATGGAACGTACAGGACAAGAGATAACACAATAATGATTCCAAACACTGAATTTCAGTACCAAATAATCTGTTTATTTGAATTCATCACTATATACTAATGAATAAAATAGTATACAGTTGTATCAGCTTAAAAGCCACGAAATAATTAATCAAAGATGCTCCTGAAATGCTAAGTGATAGAAGTCATGAGCAGGACTATCCACTCAGTACCTGGCACCCCCAAGACAACTAGATATCACGGCCAATGAATGCTGAACACTCAAGGGAGGGAAACGTGTGATTATGAAGGCAGCAGAATTCAATGCTTTTGTTTAATTTTCCTTCATTTATTTAAATCTTTCCCATCTTTCAGAGGCCACCACAAATGTTTCCTTTTTGGTACTTTCTATTCTGATAGCAATAAAAGGTGGAAGTTGAGTCTCCTTGCTATGAATTTCCACCATCTCTAGAGGCATCTCTTCCATGAGACGCCTCACTGACCACACTGCGCCTTCTCCACTATTTCCTCCAACCATCTGAAAATCTCCATCACTAGGGGGCGTCTCACACAGCCCTGCCCTAACTCGTGCAGGGGATCACATGTTTGTCTGCAATAAAGTCAGTTTATGCTTCATTTCAGTAAGAATTCCAAGCATATGGCAGGTACTCAACACACACCTGATTGGACTCTTAAATTTATTTCTTTTCATTTGCTATTTCTAAAAGGTCTAAATTCTTAGTGTTTGTGAAGTAAATGCTGCTCGTGTCATATTAATTAGCATTCCTACACTGTGTGATGCTGAGGTGGTGGTTCGTGGCTTCTCTGGCACAGGGCAGGGACTCAGTCGACAACTGTAAATAGACCAACATTCCAGGGAAACTTACTTCATCTAAAAGGTGCTCCTTTTCAACTTCAATAAGATCAATCATAAGACTATAAAAATAATAATACAACAACTTTAGCACATAGAAACACATTTCTTCCTGAAACAACTTTCAGCATTTGTCTATGAGCAAGCACTCCAAAAATGCAACAAAACGCTAGTAATTTATCAAGGAACAGACTATTCTTCCACAAGTTCCCTCCAGCTCACCCTCAGTGTCAGGAGAGTAAAGGAGAGTGAGGTGGAGTTTCTGTGAGCTCAGAATACTGAGTTTGGCCCAGCTGAGGTTACAGCTGTAAAAAACAAAAACAACTCATTTTCCCTACAGTGTTAAAGGCATTATAAAATGTTTAAAAGCATCTCAACCCTCTTATTTTACACGTCCTCTTGGTAGGGCTGCACGTTGCCGTGGACTCCATCAGTCGCACAGTGAACGCCAGTCTCACTTTCTCCGGTCCTTGCTCCCAGGCTCTAGACCCACTCTGCCTCAAGCCTAATAGAAGCCCTCACTTGGCAAGTCTCCAGTTCCCTAAACCTCCTCTACTTCCAAGACTGGCACCACCCTCAGACGCCAGATACGACTAGATGGGATGATTATACTCCCACTTTTTCTTGTAGCCTCTTCCGCCCAACAATGTATGACTACACCACTTTCTCTTGGTCCTGGTCTAGGACACACTCTCCTATTTGGTCTGCCAGTCTCTAAGCTCAGCCCCCGACAACCCAATCCACACACCAATTTTTCTAGAATGCGCAGCTGATCTATCACTGTCTGGCTTAAAATCTCTCAATTGTTCGTAGTTGTCCTAGGAAATCTTACAAAACTCTGAAGTCAGGCCATAACATGCAAGGCCATTCTTGATGAGGTATGAACCTCTCCAACGTATTCAATCTCTACATCTTTTTTGCCACAATAAATTCAATCAAATAATAACTTAATTAGGTTAAATTTATTAGAAATAATTGACATCATTAATAAATGGTGGTCAAACAATAACCTTTTTAAAAGCTTATTTTTAAAGCTATACTAGTTGTTCAATTGAAATGAACAAATCAATATTTATTTTCCCAATGTAAATTACTATATCCTGACAAAAATTAATCCAGCAACTCGAAAAACTTAAAAAACCCATTGCTGCAATCTGGAATAGAAGTGTCCATTAGAACTCAGTACAGGAACAGGTTCTGCACGTAGCTAGTAAGCCTTGTAAACAAAGAGAGTGCCACTCAGAAAGAGTTTTTAATTTAACTTTAATTAAAGCTAGTGGCTGCAGTAATGGTCAGCACAGATCTAGAAGATTCTCTTCTCTTAAATGTGAAACATAGGAATAAAAATGTTTTAAGAAATCTAAGGTGAAACAATTGTTATATCTAAGAACCATTTAACACATAACAAGTATACAAACATACTTTAAAACATATTTTTGATTATTAAAAAAAAACAACAAAACAAAAAACAAGACCAACCCTAGGCCCTCCTCCAATAACCACCAAGGGTTTTGTTTACCTTCCTAAAAAGTCATCCTTGTCTGGGTCTTCATCGAAGAGCTCAATCTCTAATTCTTGTCCAGGATGTTCATACACTAAAGCCTAAAACATTTAAATGGTTAGTAGTTAATTGCATTTTTATTAATACAGTCACACACTGAGTATGATGACTGTAGTAAATATGACCATGTACTTTTCTCTGGTGGTAAATCCTATTTATTTATTTAGAGATAGAGTCTTACTCTGTCACCCAGGCTGGAGTGCAGTGGTGCAATCTCATCTCACTGCAACTTCCGCCTCCTGGGTTCAAGCAATTCTCCTGCCTCAGCCTCCCGAGTAGCTGGGATTACAGGCGTGCGCCACCACACCCGGCTAATTTTGGTATTTTTAGTAGAGATAGGGTTTCACCATATTGGCCAGGCTGGCCTCAAACTCCTCAACTTAAGTGATGCACCCACCTTGGCCTCCCAAAGTGCTGGGATTACAGGCATGAGCCACCATGCCCGGCTGGTAAATCCTTTTTTTTAAAGCACTTATTTTTTTACTGTTGAATCACACACACCTCTTGATGACAGGAGGTCACTGAAACACCTGCCACACAGTAACAGTCTACTGTGTTTGCTTCTAGGTGACAGGAGGTCACTGAAACACCTGCCACACAGTAACAGTCTACTGTGTTTGCTTCTAGGGATCCTAGATGGCGTCCCAATGGGTCAAGTTCAATCACTCCGAAACAAAGTCATAGTATGTCACCCACAAGCTTGGTGCAAGGCAGGAGCCGGACCAAAGCTCCGGGACACATCCCTCTAGTCCTGAAGTGGCTCCACTCAGATGCTGTCTTGGAATAACCACAAGTTACCTGCTTAGCACCACTCAGAAACTGGCAAGAGACAAGACTGACAGAGCAGTGAGGGGGAGAGGAAACTGGTGGAGTACAAATCACACGACTATGGCTGCGCTGTCAGCCCTTAAAACGCACACCTCTTGATCCAGCAATTTCACTTTAAAGAGCTTTACCTGAGGAAAACTTGGGTGAGTAAAGAAAGAGATACACATACTTGTACAGCACTGTTTGTAATGCTGACCTGAATAGCCTAGGCCTCTCTGGGTATATAGATGAAGGTGTCTATTCAGTGGAATGGTTATTAAAAACCATGTGGATCTCTATTCTTTGACATGTGAAGATGTCCTTTTTAATTTTTATTTATTTATTATCAGCAAGTGTGTCTGCAAAAGACGTCCTGATTAACAAAAGGCTTTCAAGGAGGTATATAACTAACCTCATTTTTGCATTTACTGCATTAATAACCGCACGTAACATTTTATCCTTAGAAAGACAAGCAACTCACATTATGAAAAATATTTTGCTGCTCATTTAGTATAATAGCATTATGCAATTAAGGTTTAAAACATTACCTGTTGGCATGACAAGAATGTTGTGAAGTAGGGAGAGAAGGTACGACACTTTTTAAAAGATGGGAAATCAAACAAAGAACATTTAAATGATGGCCTAAATTAGTCACACTCCCACGTGACCGTGCTGGAATGAGAGCTCGGCCACCACGCTCAGGACTAAGCCCACCACCCCAGTGACACAGCTGACACAACGGCCCACCTCATACACTTCATTCCACTTTGGACTGAGGTTCTCTTTGATGACTTTGCTTTGGAAGATTTGGTTGCCAACTCTAATGATTCCATAGGGGTCCGACTTTCCCTTGACAAGTCCCTTAAGGTAAGTGTCTTTCCCCTGAAGATCCTGAGCTTCAATAAAATGTATCCTTAGAACACCCTGAAAAGAAGAACAAACTAAAGTTGAGACCCTTGGCTGGCTCGTTTAACTGGCATGGGAGATAGCTAAACGGGGGGGGGGGGCACAGGGAACAAAGACCCCCTTCTGCAGCTAAGTACATCCCAGCAGCGGCAGAAAGCAGTAAACGCGTACAGGAGGCAGCAGATGCTAAGAAAAACAAGAGCAGGGCAAGGCAGGAATGCCCGGGTGGGGCTGGCTCAGACAAGAAGAGATGGGCTTCTCGAGGGATGGCCCCTCCCCAGAGACTCGAGGACGGGCAGCCCATGCAGCCCCGGAGACTGCTTCTGGCAGAGGGACACAGAGTGCAGAGGAACCAGCACAGCACTGTGCTCATCTCACAGGGGCTGGTGACACAGGCCACCAAGCTCTACTGGATCCTGGTGCTACAGTGAGTAATAACATGAGAGGTTGCATCAGACCTGTCACTAAGCATTAGACATGCAGTAACTATGCTGTTCCATTTTTAGAATAATCCTATGAAATATTGTCATTACACTTATTTTAGAGAGGAAAAAACTAAAACTTTGAAATACGTATTATTCATAGACTTTAAACATAGTCCTGGCTAGGCACAATGGCTCACGCCCATAATCCCAGCACTTTGGGAGGCAGAGGTGGGCAGATCACTTGAGGCCAGGAGTTCAAAACCAGCTTGGCCAACATGGCAAAACCCCATCTCTACTAAAAACACAAAAAATTAGCCGGGTATGGTGGCGCATGCCTACAGGCCCAGCTACTCGGGAGGCTGAGGTGGGAGAATCACTTGAACCCAGGAAGCGGAGCTTTTAGTGAGCTGAGATCCCGCCACTGCACTCCAGCCCGGGTGACAGTGAGATCCTGTCTCAAAAGAAACAAACAAACATAGTCCTTTCCCTAAAATATTGTTTTATTGATAAAAGAAAAAAAATTCACTCTTATTTCTTCCAAAGCCCCAAACAAAGACACTCAAGTCACCTTTTGGTAGGAAGCATTCTGCTCCCACACATCCTTTTTTAAAATTATGCAGTGATATTCCTGACTCAATCAGCACAGGAATACATGTCCCTCCACAGATGAACATACTTCAAAAACTTGAAGCAGCTCTTGCTTATATTTTCGTATGTCTAAAGCTGAGATAATCTGGCCACATCTCTTGATGGCACTGACTGTTAAGCCCATGTAGCTAAAGGCAGCCAGATCCAGGCATGCTCAGGTGCTCACCTGTACTCAGAGCCTAAGAGGAGCAGAAGAATTTCCACATGTAAAGGGATTCCTGCATTTCCAGAGGCGAGCGTCAGAAGTTAGGGAAAAAGACATTCTTTTCTAATGTACAGCATCACATTAAAGCTGTTGAGAATGCCAACAATATAACCAATTTAAGCACCAAATTAACTGGCATATTGTCACTCTTAAAAAATATAAGGATGCCTGTGCATGTTTGTTAATTTGCATACCATTACTTAGATCTAATTAAACCAGAAAAAGTAAAAAGGCATCAGGAGAAAGTGATCTACTTCTACTTCAGAGAACAAAAATAAAAACAACATACCCACTGAAACGGGACCAACTCACCATATCCCGTTTTAGTAAAAATCAATAGTGTGGCGTGCACTGCTTACTACAGACACCACCACAGCAGTATTGCTCACCTGGCTTCTGGAGTCCAAAGTCCACACAGACAAAACAGACATGGAATCCACCACCTGAGCTGCTGACAAGCTCTCCTTAGCCTGTGAGATCCTTCACTCCTCCCACCTCTTCCAATACAGACACGGAATCCACCACCTGAGCTGCTGACAAGCTCTCCTTAGCCTGTGAGATCCTTCACTCCACCCACCCCTTCCAATACAGATACGGAATCCACCACCTGAGCTACTGACAAGCTCTCCTTAGCCTGTGAGATCCTTCACTCCACTCATCCCTTCCAATACAGACACAGAATCCACCACCTGAGCTGCTGACAAGCTCTCCTTAGCCTATGAGATCCTTCACTCCACCCACCCCTTCCAATACAGACATGGAATCCACCACCTGAGCTGCTGACAAGCTCTCCTTAGCCTGTGAGATCCTTCACTCCTCCCACCCCTTCCAATACAGACACGGAATCCACCACCTGAGCTGCTAACAAGCTCTCCTTAGCCTGTGAGATCCTTCACTCCACCCACCCCTTCCATAATCAGAAGGAATTTCACATTCTTGACTACTACTTTGCAGTTATTTAGTTTGCTCAAATGAAGGTGACTTCAGTATCTGCAACTCAACGCTGTGTCCTGGGTACCGTTCCATTTTACAGATGACGAAACTGTGGCCCAGACAAGCCAAACAATGTGCCCATAAAAACAAAGCTACAGCTAAACTCAAGAGCTGCAACAAAAATCTAGGTCTGTTCTTTCCATTTTATCCAGTTCAGCTGTTACATAAGTGCTTCTTCTACCAGGTGACTCATTAAATGGCTTCAGAGGCAATGGAATTCTAAAATCTGAGAGAAAATATACAAATTATTACATGAAGCCTCATCATGACTGCCAGGAAAACCGGTGCTTGTTGCTGAGGGCTGTCCATTTTAATAAAAACAAATGCTGTATTTGCCTTCTGAGGTAACTAAGATGTCTGTGCTGTGGACTTCTGCAGATTGAAATCCCTATCGGTGCCTTTGAAGAACACAGCTATGGGGTGAGAACCATCCTGTTGTCTCCACGACAAGCTTTAGGGTCCGCGTGTATCAGTCAAGTCTCTTAAAGAGAGTGACGGACAAGCAGTCAATGCATCAAGAAACAGGTGCAAGCTGGCTGCTGGGAAGAGACAAAGAATCACAACACCCAATGCCACACCCACAGGCATGTAGGCCTCCAAGACGTTTTTAGATGTGAATGGATGCCAGGACACGCTTACCTTTGGTACAGGAAACCGCAACTGAGCTATCTGAACTTCACTGACAAGTGGAACGGTGATTCGATTGGGAAGCACCAGATAATCTGATATTATATCCGAAATGATAGTATCTGATAAACCACTGTTAGTTGGGAGACAAAAAGAACAAATGGACTGTCACACATGTGAACACTTCCCTCACCTCTGACAACACTTATCACAAATATAATGTCCCATTTATTTACAGAGTAGGAGTTATCTGATTTCTCCTGTGCAATATTTAAAACCAGCATTTCAACACTTTAGCTGTGATACTACTATGGTGACTATCGATACAGAATTTATTCATCAAACACAAGGTAAAATTCTAGTTATTGCATAAGTAATTAAATTTCCTAAACAACATTTCATATATTCCTACTTCATCAAAGAATTTATACATAATTACTAAAATACGACTCATTTTTTAACAAAGTATTTCAAACACACATGTAAGTACAGAGAATAATATTAAAACATTCACTGGTCCCATCCATGTTTATATGCACACATTCCATTTCTCTGCTGTTGTACACTAGCCCCCACTGAAGAGAACTCAGTTTGCTTTCTCTTTACCCATTATCCAACACTTTTGAGTACTGAACACATTAATAATTTTGATACTATACATCACTGCACAGCAAACTCAGTAACGTGAATAAAATTGCGTAGGCTAAAGGAAAAACTGTACTTTTTCTTTTTTGAGATGGAATCTTGCTCTGTCATCCAGGCTAGAGTACAACAGCACAATCTCGGCTCACTATACCCTCCACCTCCGGGGTTCAAGTGATTCTCCTGCCTTAGCCTCTCAGGTGGATAGGATTATAGGTGTCCGCCACCACGCCCAGCTAATTTAGTATTTTAAGTAGAGATGGGGTTCACCATGTTGGTCAGGCTGGTCTCAAACTCCTGGCCTCAGGTGATCCACCTGCCTTGGCCTCCCAAAGTCCTGGGATTACAGGCGTGAGCCACCACACCTGGTCAAAGATATACTTCTAATAGATCTTTTTTGGCTGGCTGTGCTGCCTCACGCCTGTAATCCAAACACTCTGGGGAGGCTAAGGTGGGAAGATCGCTTGACCCCAGGAGTGGGAGACTAGCCTGGGCAACACAGCGAGATCCCCCATCTCTATTTAAACAAGCATATATATATATATCCCATTCTTTAGGGTAAATGTGAGAATTAAATAATGTGTATATGATAGCACTTTTAAAAGCATTTATAAATGTTAAGTTTCATTGCTGTATAACACCTTTACCTGAACTGTGAAGTTGCAAAAGTGCTTTACTTCTCACCAGTAATGTTTTAGATGCTAAAATTATTAACATACATAAGTAATTACACCCAAAAATATCCACCGAGACAGTGATAATCAACAGTCAACAAACAATCTCTGAGCACCCACTGCAAGAAAGTGTCCACATGTGATGACCCAGCACTTCAAGGACTTTTCAGTTTAATATGGGAAAAAACTTTTAAAACCCCCAAAAAGAAAAACCATATATAACACTACTTATGAGCAGGTCAGTTATTCAGACAGTGAATACCTTCAGAGATTCGGAGGGCTTCAGCCAGCAGACACTGACTGTGTGTTCACCACGCAGGGCAGGGCCCACCCACCTTCCTCCCGCACAGACTCCCGGCCTCAGAGGCCACAGCAGCTCTGACACACCTCCCTGGCGGGGCTCCCCCTCTCTGCACCTCCTCACTCCAGTATGCCTGCAAGCCCCTGAACTGTCAGGTGTGGATGCTGCTCCCCTAGGCCACCACAGAAGCTTCACCTGCAGTGATTACTTTCTTGGAAATCACTATTTCCCTGTGTGTCCTTCGGAACCACAACTGCTCATCAGCTATATTTTGTTTCCACATAATCTTTGCCCTTCTTACACCTTCAACACTCAGCTTAGGGCCACTTATCAAAACATGACAGGGATATTTAATAGGGATAGCCCAAAGTTATGGTGTAGTGAAGGAATTCAGGCATTATTCTTACTCTATAATGTCTGGGGTTTCTTTTTGTAATCAATTAATATAGTATGTGGATGCGCATTTTATAAAGCTTGGGACAAGATTTCATTATGTTAAGTTCATAGTTATTTATTATTATTATTATTTTTGAGATGGAGTCTCACTTTGTTGCCCCAGCTGGAAGGCAATGGCGTGATCTCAGTTCACTCCAACTTCCACCTCCCAGGTTCTAAGCAATTTTCCTGTTTCAGACTCTCAAGTAGCTGGGATTACAGGCGTGTGCCCAAGCCCACTTAATTTTTGTATTTTTAGTAAAGATGAGATTTCACCACATTGGCCAGGCTGGTCTTGAACTCCTGACCTCAAGTTATCCACCCGTCTCGGCTTTCCAAAGTATTGGGATTACAGGCGTGAGCCACCGCACCTGGCCTCATAGTTATTTAATATTCACTTTTATAACCTAAGGGTTGTTACGGCTGTGATTTATTTGATAGAAAGACTGAGAACTAGTAGCTCCAATTTTACATTCATATCTATTAAATTTTAGTATATAGCATTTATGTAAACATAGTTGTATTATATAAAGTCTACATAATTATGCATAAATTACATATACCTATACATATAAACTTATAAATATTTTTACATCTCCCTTTTATACAACAGCCTGTTTTTTGAATAATGTATGTGTATTTATGTTAGGTATTTTTAATGACATAATTCTATATATACATATGAGTATATTTTTGGATTACATATGTAAAATCTACATATAAGACAACAGAAGCTGGGTGCGGTGGTACACATCTATAGTCCAGCTACTTGGGAGGCAGGAAGAGCCCTTGAGCCCAGGGGGTTGAGGCCAGCCTGAGCAACATAGTGAGATCTCTAAATAAATAAATAAATAAAAATAAAATAGCCAGAAACGACTACTGTATAAAAAGAGCCTACATATAAATTATTAACTAGAATGGAGACATATATGGTATGTGCATGTCTGTATTTACATGAGTGTGTGTAAATGCCTTTTAAATAAGATGAATCAGGGATCAACTTCCCCAAATGGTAGGCTTGCCGGGGCAGAACACATTCTTTGACTTTGCCCTTTCAGATTGCCAGTATTAATATGATGATATTTACAGAGTAGATGCTTAATAATGCTGTCTTATTTCACTCCTCCTATGATACTGAAGGAAGGCAAAATCAAACAAATACTTTTTTCTATACTTACCTGTGTGGATGTTTGTTCTGTTTGGCTACACAGTATTTATTCCCCTATTTCTAGTGAAAATTTTTGCTTTGGGGGATACCCTCTTTCACTGGATTTTTTTTCAAGCAAGTGATTCATTTCTTTGCCTTCTCTAGGGGTGCATGAGATTGGAACCTGATCATCGGAGTAACAGGAACCTGTCCAAGGGTGGTAGACACAGACAAGTCAGCCCATGACCTAGTGAGAAAGGCAGCTAAGTCCGCAGACTAAAGGCTTGTAGCTGCAGGCACAGCAAGAGCCTGCCTGAAAACAAGTCCATGAGGAACACGTCCACCCTGTGTGGGTCAGGAGCTGGGAGAGAGAGCCCTTCCAGTGCCCAACACGGGCTCCACCTGAAACCCCTCAGAAAACATGCCAGCTTTCCAGCTGCTGAGCCAGGAAACAAGCACAGCTGTGTCCCATGCTCGAAGGGCTACGGCTGGCTCAGGGCAGGCGCTGGTAAACTGCCTTTTAAAAATATTATTTACCAGCCGGGTGCAGTGGCTCATGCCTGTAATCCCAGCACTTTGGGAGGCCGAGGCAGGTGGATCACCTGAGGTCAAGGAGTTCAGCCTGGCCAACATGGCGAAACCCCGTTGTTACTAAAAAAATACAAAAATTAGCCGGCCATGGTGGTGGGCGCCTGTAATCCCAGCTACTTGGGAGGCTGAGGCAGGCAGAATTGCTTGATCCTGGGAGGCGGAGCTTGTAGTGAGCTGAGATCAAGCCACTGCATTCCAGCATGGGCAACAGAGCAAGATTCCATCTCAAAAAAAAAAAAAAAATTTACTTATTTACCTATGTAAGACCATCTGAGTCAGGTTTGTTGCTTGCAACCAGAATCTTAACAAACTCTAACCAATCTTTTAAAGTTGTGCTTTCTTTCCACAGATCTTTCAAAGATTACAGCATTTTTCTATATCCAGTAAACCACAGCACCTAAAAAGGACTATTATTATGACTGTATTTCAGATAAGTCCTAATTTTTCCCTAATAATGAAACAAAACTCTTCAGAAAGTCCATTTCAGAGGCATAAACAAATATATGGGAATAAAAAACAATAGTCTGAAATTTTCTAAACTATTTTAGGAAAAACAAATCACACTAGAAAATAACCACTAGTAACATATAACTGTAACCCACAGGTGATGCATTTTAACTTTGAAATAGAACGGTAAGCCAGCAAAAGCACTCAGAGGCTGTAATTTTGAAACTTCCTATTTGGTGGTGACCCACAGGTCTGCCACCCACAGCCCCATGCTCTGTTTCAGGTGACAGGACCATGGCAACTAGAATGACTCCTTGTCTCTGAGCAGACATGCACCCTCCAGGGCCTCAGATGCTTGCTACTGAACATTTTCCTCCTATTTTAGACACGAGATTGCTATGGAATAATGAAGGGACTCCCAGTGAAATGATATGAAATTTCAAGTTCCTCACCTCTCACACTCAAGAATCCTGGAGAGGTCCATACTGACCCCAACCCCTTTCAAATAGGAATGGAATAAAGGTTAAAAACAAAAGGCAGAAACAGTGGGGTAGCTGTAGGCTGGAGAGACGCTGAAAAGCATTTGCTTTTAAAGTATCCTTTATTCTTTCTGAGAAGATAATAAAAACCACATTTGTAAACTGGTTTACAAAATATTAAAAGGTCTCTACTTTTCTAAAATGCCAAGGGCAGGAAGATGCCTTGTGGTAAACAAAAGCAAATGAAGGGCGAGTGCTCAGTCTGGCACTCAGAGCCCTCCCGCCCTGGCTCGCTGCCTCCAAGTAGCTCCCTGTGGGCAGAACAAAGCCCCTGCGCCCTCTGCTCATTTCTCACGACAGCCTGTGGAGAAGGCACCCATTCACCTGGCAGATGCAGGTCTTAACATTCTCATGCTGTTGTCAAGACACAGAAAATGTACAAGACGCCCTCGACAGGCTAAGCCTCGGGGACCGGACATGAGACTTACTTCAATCCAGGGATATCCAGAAGATTCGTCAGTCCTGTCCAGTTAATTTCTAAAAGCTGTTTTAAAACAAGGGCAAAATATTAAGTTCCAAACAATTTCCAATTATCAAATCTGGTGCACACAGGCTCGTTTCTTTATAAACAAAATGGGTCAGTATACAACACAGACCTACACCCTTTATCCTTTGTAATATACCAAGGACATCTTTCTTTGGTGGTACATGGAAACCTGCCTCTTTTTGTTTTTTGATAATGTCACAGTTTTCTCTAGGAAAATCATAAAATAATTTATTTACTCATTCTCCTATGCAAGGACACTTAGAATTTTGACAATTTCTCTTTACTGTAATTACAAATAATGATTCAGGGACTGTCTTTGTACATACATGTTCTTGTATACATATGCAGACTAGCATTCAAAAAGTGAGATTTTGGAGTCAAAGACTTATGTTCATTTTTAATGTCGATAGTACCTGCCTGCTCCCCCAAAAATACTGTACCCATTGACATTCCCACCAAAAGTGTACAAAAATGTCCTTTCACATTCCTCACCAAAAACAATACTAAAACCCTGCGAATCTGATGGTTAAATAATAGGACTTTATCATTGTTTTATTTGTATTTTCCAATTATCAGACCATGCTCTACCCATTCATTTGACATCTGTGTTTATCTTAGAATAATTCCCATACAGTTAGCTAAGATTCCATTAAGTAGATGTGGATTGGTAAAAACTATTGATTAGAAATATTGCTTTTCCTACCAAAACAGCAACAGCACATAATAGAATCACTTGTGTTCTGTATCTGTAGAAGAAATTGTAAGTAAAATTGCCTGATCTCAATTCCCCATAGAGTTGAGTAACAAAACTGCTCAAATCCCTTTAGGAAGTGGTGGTTGTAAGTAAACACAAAGTGGAAGAGTCAAGATTCTTATGGATAGACCAAAACTAAAAAGAACTGAAAAAAAAAAAGGCAACGATTTTTAAGATGCTGAAAGACCAAGATTTCTCAGTGTAACAGAAATGAAATATAAATATAAAAATCAGGAAGGAAAAAATAGGCTACTAATCTTCAAACTGGACTGCAAACATCAGTATCAACCCATGCTTTACTTCCCCCTTAAAATAAATGTTTTTCCCTAGTCCACCCACTGAACCACCTGCCTAAACCTCTACATTCTAAATCATATGAATACATTTATAAACGCTGATTTCAGAGCTTACTTTCCTTTCTCTTTTCTCTTACAGAACTTAAAAAGGAACAGGTACTCCCTGCCACAACAAAATATTCTGGTCATACAAAAATACCTGTTATGAGGAAACTAAAAGGGCATTATAACAGGATTCTATCATTTAGTACTGAAGGTTGTCACTCCTGATCACAAATCTACTTCAGGAAATAAGAACATATCAAAGATACAGCACAGAATCTTGCAATCGACTCAGGTTACAATGCAAGCACCTCACACAGCGAACCATCAGAGGACACCCAATGGTGACTGCTCCATCTGCAGAGCCATGAGACACAAGAGCCACATGAACTTCAGGGAAGAACAGCTGTGACAATGAAAGCGGCAGGTAAGCTTCTAAATAAAATTAGACGAGGCCATTGTAATTAAAAGAACAGTGGAGAGAATACAATTCAAAGATGCTATTTAATAAAGAAAGAATTTTTTGGCAGGGCACGACTCACGCCTGGAATCCCAGCTCTTTGGAAGGCCAAGGCGGGTGGATCATGAGGTCAGGAGGTCGAGACCATCCTGGCCAACATGGTGAAACCCTGACTCTACTAAAAAAAACACACACAAACATTAGCTGGGCATGTTGGTGTGTGCATGTAATCCCACTCAGGAGGCTGAGGCAGGAGAACCACTTGAATCAGGGAGTCAGAGGTTGCACTCCAGCCTGGCAACAGAGTGAGACTCCGTCTCAAAAAAAAAAAAAAAAAAAAAGAATTTTTCCTATACAGGCATGCCTCAAGAGATATTGGGGGCTGGGTTCTAGAGCAGTGCAATAAAGGGAATATTGCAATATGTGAGTCACACACATTTTTTGGTGTCCCAATGCATATAAGTTATGTTTATATTATAGTCTATTAAGTGCGAAATAGCATTATATCTTTTAAAAATGTACATACCTTTATTTTAAAGCATTTTATTGCTGAAAAATGCTAACAATCACCTAAGCCTTCAGTGAGTCATAATCTGGCTGGTAGAGGGTTTTGCCTCAGTGTCTGATGGTTGCTGACTGACCAGGGTGGTGGTTGCTGAAGGTTAAGGTGACTGTGACAATATCTTAAAATAAGACAACAGTGAAGTTTGCTGTATCGATAGACTCTTCCTTTCAAAAAAGATTTCTCTGCAGCATGCCATGCTGTTTGATAGCATTTTACCCACAGCAGAACTTCTTTCAAAATTGGAGTCACACTCTCAAACCCTGTACTGCTTTATCAACTAAATTTATGTGATATTCTAAATTGCTTATTGTCATTTCAACAATGTTTGCAGCATCTTTACCAGGAGTAGATTCCATCTCAGGAAACCACTTTCTTTGTTAGTCTTAAGAAGCAACTTCTTGTCCTGAAAGTTTGATCCTGAGACTGCAGCAATTCAGTCCCATCTTCAGGCTCCACTTCTAACTAGAGTTATCTCACTATTTCCATTCCACCTGCATTTCCTTCTTCCACTGAATTCTTGAACCCCTCAAAGTCATCCATGAGAGTTGGCATCAGCTTCTTTCAAACTCCTATTAATGTTCATATTTTGTCCCCTTCCCAAGAATCACAAGTGTTCTCAATGGCATCTAGGGTGGTGAATCCTTTCCAGGAGGTTTTTGACTCACTCTGCCCAGATCCATCAGAGGAATCACTGTCTGTGGGAGCTATCATCTTAGAAAATGTATTTCTTAAATAATAAGACTTGAAAGTTGAAATTTCTCCTTGATCCCTGGGCTGCAGAATGGATGAGGTGTCAGCAGGCATAAAAACAACATTCATTTTGCACATCTGCATCAGAGCTCTTGGGTGACCAGGTGCAGTCGATGAGCAGTTATATTTGAAGGGACGATTTTTTTTTGAGCAGTAGGTCTCAATGATGGGCTTAAAATATTCAGTAAACCAGGCTGTAAACAGATAAGCTGCCATCCAGGCTTTGTTATTCCAGGTATAGAGCACAGGCAGTACAGATTTAGCACGATTCTTAAGGGCCTAGGGTTTTCAGAATGGGAAATGAGTGCTTACTTCAACTTCAAATCACCTGCATTAGCTGTGACAAGATAGTTAGCTTGTCTTTTGAAGCCTTGAAGTCAGGCACTGACTTCTCCCTAGCTGGAAAAGTTCTAGATGATGTCTTCTTCCAAAAGAAGGATGTTTAATATACACTGAAAATCTGTTGTTTAGTGGAGCCACCCTGATCAATGATCTTAGCTAGATCTTCTGCATAACCTGCTATTTCACCTTGCACTTTTATGTTACAGACATGGCATTTTTCCTTGAACCTCATAAACCAACATCTTCAAACTTTTCTTCTACAACTTCCTCACCTCTGTCAGTGTTCACAGAATTGAAGACAGTTGGGACTTTGCTATGGAATAGGCTCTGGCTGAAGGAAATACAAGGTCTGGGCTGATCATCTATCCAGGCACTAAAACTTCTTCCCTATCAGCAAGAAGGCTGCTTCTCTATCATTGCTGTGTTCACTGGAGCAGCACTTTTATTTTCCTTCAAGATCTTTTCCTTTGCATTTACAATTTGGCTGTTTGGCACAAGAGGCTTAGCTTTCAGCCTACACTGGCTTTAAACATGGCTTCCTCACTAAGCGTAATCATTTCTAGCTTTGCTTTTTTTTTTTTTTGAGATGGAGTCTCACTCTGTCACCCAGACTGGAGTGCAATGCTGTGATCTTGGCTCACTGCAACCTCTGCCTCCCAGGTTCAAGTGATTCTCCTGCCTCAGCCTCCCGAGTAGCTGGGACTTCAGGTGTGCACTACCATGCCCAGCTAATTTTTGTATTTTTCTTTTTTTTAAGTAGATGGGGTTTCCACTGTGTTGGCCAGGCTGCTCTCGAAAGACCTCAGGTGATCCACTCCCACTCGGCCTCCAAAAGTGCTGAATTACAGGCATGAGCCACCACGCTTGGCTGATTTCTAGCTTCTGACTGAAAGTGAGAGGTGTGCAACTCTTTCTTTCACTTGAATACTTAAAGGCCACTGCAGGTTTGTTGACTGGCCTAATTTCAGTATTGTTATGTCTCAGGGAATAGGGAAATCCAGGAGAGGGAGAAATTGGAGAATAGTGTCAGTGGGTCAGAAGACACAACATTTATCAATTAACTTGGCCATTTTATATGGTTTGGCTCTGTGTCCCCACCCAAATCTCATGTGGAACTGTAATCTCCACATGTCAAGGAAGGGACTTGGGAGGGGGGTGACTGGCATGGGGGTGGCTTCCCCCATACTACTCTCATGATACTGAGGGAGTTCTCATAAGTTCTGATGGTTTTAAAAGTGGCTGTTTCTCCTGGGCATTCTCTCTCTACTGGCACTATGTAAGACATGTCTCACTTCCCCTTCGCCTTCTGCCATGAGTATAAGTTTCCTGAGGCCTCCCCAGCCATGCAGAACCTTGAGTCAATTGACCCTCCTTTGTTTATAAATTACCCAGTCTCAGGTAGTATCTTTAGAGCAGTATGAGAATGGACTAATCTGCCATCTTACACAGACATGGCTTGTGATGCCCCAAAACAATTACATTAGGAACACCAAAGATCACTGACCACAGATGACAGTCACAGATATCGTAATAAGGAAAAGTGTGAAATACTGTGAGAACTGCCAAAACATGACACAGCGGCATGAAGTGAGCACATGCCGTTCACCTCATGGCACGGACAGGCTTGCTTATCATAGGGCTGCCATAAACCTTCAACCAGTAAAAACACAGTATCTATGAAGTGCAATAAAGCAAAACACAATAAAGCGAGCTGTGCCTATGAACACTTTCATCTTAAATGTCGAATTCATATTATATACGTCAGTCTCATGACTTAAAGAAAAACCACCTAACATAGTCTTAATAGCATTAAGACAGAATTGTTTTATCCAGGAAGTTTTGGGAAACAGAATTAACAACTCTCCCAACAGCATTTTTCAATGTCATTATCTTTCAAGGAGAAGTCTGCAAAGTAAAATACTTGAAATTCATGTTATAATAAGATTTAAATATGGTTCCAAGTAGCTATGTGGTATTTTTGGACTTGTTAAAATATTTGTGTGAAACAAGGACTGACCAGAAATAGTATAAAGCTAATTTCAGTTGGTGTTTGTGGACCTGTTAATGTATTTACATGAAACAGACACTGGCTTTACCCAACTTAATTGTATTGTGGATAAAAATGGGGGGGGGAGGAAAAAGACAAATGTAACTGTTGCAGGCTATTTTTAAAAATGTACAAAGTGGATGGAGGAAAATAATGAAATAATTTCCTCCTACTCCTGAAATTTCACATTCCATACTATTATTCCATGTAGCAATGTGAAAACGTTTCCATTAGCAGTGTTAACATCCTATTTATTTCATCAGAATTACAACCCAGAACGATGGCACTCTCTCTCCCAGCTAACTGACTCATCAGTCTTTCGTGGAGGCACTGCTGTTCCTCACCAAGACTTGGATCCACAGAGTACAAAACATGGTTGCAGCTGATGCAGGAAACCTACTTTTTAATATCGTGTATAAAGGTGCTATGTAAAAGTGACATCACACTGTGTGACTGGCTGGCCTGCACTGTTTTTTAGCATGGTCCCAAGAAAAGTATCCACTTGTTTAGATTAAAAAGTATGTTTCTGTTTGAAGAAACAGAAGATGTGACTTTACAGCTGACAAGCCACTAGCCTCCTGTTACATGAAGACTCTAAAGGCCTGGGAAGGCACTGACATAAACGTTTTGCTAGATTTTAAATGATAAAAACTGCCCAAAGTTGGCAAGTAAAATCTCCCAAAGTGAGTAGTATTAATGCTTTTCTTATAGGCATAATATCTATATGAAACTTCCTTAAGGCTATCTAGAAACCTGAAAGATGCCTTCTTGCCTATCAAAACAAAAGATCAAATCCATCAAATGTAGGAAGAAGTTTCTATTTACAGCAAAGAGCATAAAGGGTTATTGGAATAAGCTCAAAAACAAAGAAAAGAGGCAGGTGTGGCAGCACAAGGGCTGTGTGAGCCCAGGAGTTTGAGGCTGTAGTAGTGCACTATACTCTATGATTGTTTGCATGAATAGTCACTGCACTCTAGCCTGGGCAATAAAGCAAGCCTTCTTCTCAAGAAAAAAAAGAAGCCAAACAGACATACATTTTGAAAATTACATATAAAACTAGGTTAAAAAGTGGGTCTTCAAATTTAGAGTTGATCCTAGAACTGAGAAAATCATTTCTTTTAGTCTTACAGTTAAGAAAACCAAGACCTAGAGGAAGTAATCTGATCTGTAGGTCTTGTAAGTAATCTTCACAACTAGATAAGCCCAGGACAGAATGAGGTCCTCATCTGTTCACTCGACCCACATGGGAAGAAACGACTGGTTTTTAAGGATGGCTGTGCAGATGGTGCTGCGACCCCTCCTGCTCTAAACCATTCAATCTGCTCCTGTCTCTGCTGTGCCTCATCTTGCTCACCGACTTCTCACTTGCTTTGAAGTCTCTCTCCATGGAATGGGAGAGTCCCAGCCCATATTTGCTTCTAAGCCTAGCTGCCTTGACTCAGGTGGTATTTACTTACAGAGGCTATGCAGAGCTTCTGAATAGGGGGTTCTTGGCCCTAGAGTGGGGCCGTTCTCTGTTGCACAAGACTTACATGCACAAGACATTTAAATGGTCAGCATCCTGGCTTCTGCCACTAAATGGCAATAGAGGCTCCAGCTCCCATTATTCTGACACCCTAAATACCCATTTCCAAATCTCTCATTGAGAATGACCACCTACTAGAGAGACCATTAAAGAATAAAATTTCTAAACTTTAAAATACAATTTTGGAGATTTTAGAAAATAAATTTCAATACTAGAACTATCCCTACCAAAGTTTCCATTTTAAAGATACTCTCTGGACTTTCTTTTCCTCACCAGTAATATGGGAACAAGACTAAAGGCAGTCCTGTGGGGGACTAAGTCAGACGATGCACAGAAGCTGCCAGCTGGCTCCAAGCCCATCGCCTGCCACCAGACAATGTGATGGTGACTGCAGTCACCACCTGAGGGCTTCCTTTCCTGGAAATCCCTTTGAGCAATGAAGACCTTTCTCACCACTATCAAGGACTAGCACGTGTGCCACGTAAGCATCACAGCAAACATTTATCCTTTTACTTTTGAAGTTTTGTCCCACTTTAATCTCAGATGAGGAACATTTATAATCAAAGCACAACTGACCAAACAAGCAGAGACTATTTCTGACAACTTACCTTAGAATCATTTCAGAAAAACAACTTCATTATTTTATCTAGAATAAAACCTCAAAAAGAATATTAACTATCAACTATGGAGTATTCAAAACACAAAACAAGGCAGTTTTAGTATAAGCTTGTCGGGTGACAGAGGGCATGCCCACGTGAGCCTTGCTAAAAACACTGAGACACATTTAAGTGCTGCTGAAGTTCAGAGAAACTCCTCAGGGAGCCAGGAGCAGGAATTGTGGGAAGGGAAAGGACTCGGTGTTGAAAGGAAAAGAGATTTTAATGCAAGAAAGAAGGCACCAGGCAAGGGGTCCCCATGTTGAAGGCACTAAAAGGTCTGTCCCTGAGCATGGGGAATGGTGAAGGATCAAGAGCCAGAGGGTGTAATGAAGGAGGGAGCGAGTGAGAAGAGAGAAAGAGAACATGTTGTGTATGAGAGAGAATGTGTGTGAGGACAAGAGTGTAACAGGCTAAGTGTGAGTCTTTGTGAGAAAGAGGGACAAGAACAAATGTGAGAATGAGCATGAGAAGGAAAAGTGTGAGAATAAGTGTGACTGAAAACAAGTGTGAAAATGAGTGTGTGAGAACATAAGAGCAAGTGTGAGAACAAGGGTGAGACAATGTGTGAGAACAAGTGCAAGAGAACAAGTGTGAGAACAGTGATAGGTGTATGTAAGAACAAGTGTCAGTGAAATAAGTGTGAATGTGAAAGTATGACAAAGTGCATGAGAACAAAGTGTGATAGGTGTGGAGTGTGTGAGAACAAGTGTGAGTGAAATAAGTGTGAATGACAGAAAGTATGAGAATGTGAGAACAAAGTATGATAGATGTGAGGAGTGTGTGAGAACAAGTGAGTGTGAAATAACAAGTATGAATGTGAAAGTAAGAATGTGAGAACAAAGTGTGATAGGTGTGAGGAGTGTGAAAACAAGTGAAAGAACAAGTGTGAAAGTATGCAAATGTGGGAACAGTGTGAAAGGTGCATGTGTGAGAACTGTGTGAAATAACAAGTGTGCATAAAAGTATGCGAATGTGTGAGAACAGTGTGGAGTGTGAGAACAAGTGTGAGTGTAAAATAACATGAAAAAGTATGAGAATGTGTGAGAACAAAGTGTGATAGGTGTGGAGTGTGAGAACAAGTGTAAGCGTGAAATACCAAGTGTGAATGTGACAAAAAGTATGAGAATGTGTGTGAGAACCAAGTGTGATAGGTGTGAGAACAAGTGAGAGTGAAATAAGTGTGAATGAAAGTATGAGAATGCGTGAGAACAAAGTGTGATAGGTGTGAATGTGAGAATAAGTGTGTGAAATAAGTGTGAACGTGAGACAATAGGATGTGTGAGAACAAAATGTGATAAGTGTGAGTGTGCGAGAACAAGCGTGAGAGTAAAGTATGGATATGAAAGTATGAGAATGTGGGAGAACAAAGTATGATAGGTGTGAGGAGTGTGAAAACAAGGGTGAGCGTGAAATAAGTGTGAATGTGAGAAAATGAGAATGTGAAAACAAAGTGTGATAAGTGTGAGGTGTGTGAGAACAAGTGTGAGTGAAATAAGTATGAATGTGAAGTATGAGAATGTGTGAGAAGTGATAGGTGTGAGAACAAGTGAGAAATAACAAGTGTGAATGTGAGAAAAAGAATGGGTATGTGAACAAAGTGTGATTTGTGTGTGAGAACAAGTGTGAGTAAAGTAACAAGTGTGAATGTGAAAGTATGACAATGTGTGTGAGAACAAAGTGTGATAGGTGTGAGGAATGTGTGAGAACCAGTATGACCATGAAATAAGTGTAAATGTGAAAGTATGAGAATGTGTGTGAGAATGGGAGTGAAATAAGTGTGTGTATGAGAAAAGTGTGTGATAAACTGTGAGGAGTGTGAAAAGAGAACAAGTGCAAGTGAAAAGAGAATGAGAACTAGTGTGAAAGTGGGAGTGTGTGAGAAAAAAGTGAGAATGACTGTGAAAGAACAAGTATGTGGGACAAGGAATGAGAACGTGAAATTAGTGAGAATAAAGAAAACACAAGTATGAAACAAGTGTGTGTGAGAACAAGTGGAATGAAGGAGAAAGCACAAAAGCACAAGTGTGAGAGAATGACTAAATGTGTGAAAGAACTGGGAGTGTGTGAGGACAAGTGTGAGAATGGGGGTGAACCAGTGCATGAGAACACGTGAGAACGAGTATGGAAAAGCAAGCACGTGAGCAATGTGAAAATGTGTGTGCATGAGAACGTGAGAATGAAAACGTGAGAACCGTGAAACAAGTGTGAGAATGAGAACAAGCGTGAAAGAACAGTGTGTGAGAACAAGTGAAAGAGAATGAGTGTGGACAAGTGAGAAAAAGTACGTGTGTGGACAAGTGTGAGAGGACAAATGTGAGAACAAATGTGAGTGTAACAACAAGCATGTGAGGACCAGTGAGAACAAGTGAATGTGTGCAGACAAGTGAGAACAAGTGTGTGTGACTGTATGAGAACAAGCGTGTGTGAACAAGTGAGAATGTGTCGACAAGTGAGAACAAGCATGTGTGAGAACAAGCATGTGTGAACAAGTGTGAGCATGTGTGCAAAGTGAGGACAAGTGTGAGAACAAGTCAGAACAAGCGTGTGAACAAGTGTGAGAATGTGTGCAGACAAGTGTGAGAACAAGTGTGTATCAAGTGTAAGAATGTGTGCAGACAAGTGTGAGAGAACAAGTGTGAGAACGTGCAAAGCGTGTGAGAATGAATGTGCAAACGTGTGAAGCATGTGAGAACGAGTGTGTGGACAAGTGTGAAAGCGTGTGTGAGAACAAGTGTGACTAACAAGTGTGTTAACGAGCAGGTGTGAGAATGTGAGAACAAGCATGTGTGAGAACAAGTGTGAGAGAATGAGTATGCGGACAAGTGTAGGAAGAACAAGTGTGTGTGAAAAGCATGTGTGAGGCGTGAGAATGTGCAGACAAGTGTGAGGACAAGTGTGAATGAGTGTGTGAGAACAAGCCTGTGTGAGAACAAGCGTGTGTGACAAGTGTGAGATGAGTATGCGGACAAGTGTGGAAAGAACAAGTGTGTGTGAGAATAAGCGTTTGAGAAGAAGTGTTTGTGAGAACAAGCGTGAGACAGAACGAGTGCGTGGGAAGGACAAAATGGCTGTGTGAGACAGGGAGGCTCCACAGCACGAGGACACCATGGAGAAGCCACCAGCAGGGCCAGATCAAGGCTGGGCCTTAGAAGGCGCCTTTGGAAAAGCAACTAAAATTAGCGTGCCCCTCCCTCCCCGCGACACACGCCTCAGGATGCTGGGAGCCTCTGCCTCTAGATGAAGCTATTTCAGGAAACTGAAAAGCCAGTGGAACACGCATTTCCAAAGGACAAAAAGTCACCTCTGAGCTGTTGTGGCTCTTCTTTGAGAAGCAGAACGTGTACCATGGTCAACAAACATAAAACAACGTCAGGTTTCAACCGAAGGACACAAACATATCCATGAATTTCAGGAAGACCACAGAGGTGCCCCTCTTCTCTCCATGCTCCGTTGTGACGGGTGTGGTAACGTTTACAATTCCGGGACCGCAGCTTAGCAGCTGAGCACGTGCTGCATGCCTGGCATCCTGGGTGCATGAAGCTCCACAGTCAGAACAAGAATCACCTGAAATCCGCTGGAAATACAAACTCAGGGTTCCCATCTTTCTCCAGTCTTTTATTTAGCAGATTTGGGCTGTTAGTAAACTTCAAGAATGTTTTTCTTATGTTTTTAAGTCCCAGGACTTTTGAGAGCTTCACTCTTGACCACAAGGGAGAGCGGACATCCTGAGCCACCAACCAGCCTGAAATCCCCTCCTTCTGCCTCATCTGCAAGGCTGTAAGGAATGGGCTTCTGGGAACCCTGTTCAAACGTTGCCACCTTCCTACCCCCAGCTGGTCCAGGGGTCAGTATCTGACCCAGATAGAATGGAGAGGGGAGGGGGAGAGGCTGAGGATGCAGGAAGACTCAATGCTTTTCCTGGAATGCCGGCAGGCATGCTATTCCACACGGGGACTGCAGAACCAGATGACACGAGTCTCAGAGGGAGAGGGGGAATGCAGAGGTGGAGACAGTCTCGAAGGCTTTCAAATTCCTGGTTCCATTCTGTTCCTGAGACTCAACTGCAGTCCTCTGTATATGTTTCATGAGACATCAATATAGGCTACTTATTTTTAAAATAAATTCCTCTCCTTTTTACCCCCATTTGCTTAAGCCACATCAATTTCTGGAGTCCTTGGCTAATAGGATTCAATTTCTTCTCACAACAGAAGACACTGCTTCCATTTTACAGAAGAAGAAATGGAATCTGTGGTTCAAAAGATGCCAGCACCTCCACATTGAAATGGAAGACCCTGAATGTAGCTGGATGAACATGTTTGGAGTAAGCCTAGAAATTTTTTTTTTTTTTTTTTTTTTTTAGAAACGGAGTCCCGCACTGTCGTCTGGGCTAGAGTGCAATGGATCTTGGCTCACTGCAACCTCTGCCTCCTGGGTTCAAGCGATTCTCCTGCCTCAGCCTCCTGAGTAGCTGGGATTACAGGCACCCATCACCACGCCTGGCTAATTTTTTGTATTTTTAGTAGAAATGGGGGTTTCACTATGTTGGCCTGGCTTGTCTGGAACTCCCAACCTCGTGATCTGCTCACCTTGGCCTCCCAAAGTGCTAAGATTACAGGTGTGAGCCACCGTGCCCAACTGCTTAGGACCATTTCTAAGGTATGTTTTGGGAAAGACCTCCTGGATCCCCCTCTAGTTGAGGGATAATCTAAACAAGACTAAGGGCTCTGAAACAACCTTAAAACTGTATGCTGTCCAACAACTACCAAGTGAGAGTGATTCCCTATGCACAGTCAATGGCAAATGCCAATTGTTCCAGTTCTTATCAGAACATTTATCCAAGCTTTTCTCCTTACCAATAATTCACCTCTAGTGGCCAGGTGTGGTGGCTCACACGCCTATAATCCCAGCACTTTGGGAGGCTGAGGTGGGTGGATCACCTGAGGTCACGAGTTCCAGACCAGCCTGGCCAACATGGAAAAACTCCATCTCTACTAAAAATAGAAAAAAGTAGGCCGGGCATGATGGTGGGTGCCTGTAATCTCAGCTACTTGGGAGCCTAAGGCAGGAGAATTGCTTGAACCTGGGAGGCAGAGGTTGCAGTGAGCCGAGATCACGTCATCGCACTCCACCCTGGAAGACAAGAGTGAAACTCTGTCTCAAAAAAAAAAAAACACCAAACACCTGTAGTGCCATGACTTTACTAGAATGCTAAACCTACATGTAGAAAAATATTTAATTTCTTAAAATCTGAAAACTTACTATGTGTTAGGTATTGTACTAAGTAGTTCACATTCATTGACATTTAATTTTCAGATTTAATTGTGTGAGGTAGGTATTACTGTCATCCCCATTTTACAGATGGGAAAACTGAGGCTTGGAGAAATAAAATAAGATGTTCAAAAGATACAGTAAGAGAAAGAACTGGGAGTGGAAAGCCAGGCTGTCCAACACACACTCCTGTCACCTAACCAAGGCACTGTGCTGCCTTCTTCACCTATGCTCCAAGTTCATCACTTCAGCAATGTTGATGGTTTTTTTTTCCTCTTCGACAAGTTCTACATTGTAACAGCTAAACAAACCAACAAGTAGAAAAATGTGTAAAGGTTTCATAATGGTTTCTAAATTATCCAGATAGTAAAAAGAAACACACAAAATAAAACACCCTTCTAGAAATATCTTTCACCAGGATGAGGAGGAATTACTTGGCAGCCAACAGTGAACTCTGTTCTCATATTTTCCAGTAAAAGAAACTGAAATATTTCCTTTTCACTGAAGCACACATTTGATTACTTTACTTACCATATAAGGAAATGAGTGATTCTGAACTTTTCAGCCCCATCCTTCTTTTCTGAGCACAAAATTTGATTTGGAAGTTAATATGTTATTTTAAAAGTAAAGTCATCTATGGAAGATCCAAACTAAGTAAGAGCATTAATATTAAATGCTGAGGAAGATTTAAAGATTTGGATTTTGTTACATTCTGAAACGAATGTTTTCACTAAATTGTTAAAAATGTCCCTGGCTACAAATGGGTAAGTTAAAAATACTTAGCAATTTATTAAGATTAGTGGGGTTTTTTTGGTCAATAATGAAGGTGGTCCCTTAAACATACTGGACTTTTAACGACTGGTATGTGAAAAAAAAAAACAAACATGAATTTTAAATCTTATGAATCTCTTAACTTCCTGAAATTTTAACAGGAAAATTTGACAGATGACCTAGAAGTTTTTGGATGTTCCCATGTTTTGTGTACTTAAATTCCATTCAAAATAAGCCCATTATTTCAGTAATAAGAAAATCAGAACAGTGATTTTATTCATAACAGAAAGTGATGACACTTATTTTGTTTTCATACAGAAAAAGTACAACCTGTAGTAAACTTAGTTTATGACAGCTGTAGATAAACCCGCATTTTAAAAGCCAAACAACAATTTTAAGTAAGTTTCTTGAATCAAATTGTATGAGTTAGTATCCCTCCTTTAAAATTACATATGATGTTGAAGGTATCTCCATAAAGGACTTATCAGTGGCACATCTTGAAGAGATATTTCAGAAACAGATCAATTCATCCATCATTCACCAAACTCTAAGGAGACAGTTATGGTCCTTGCTTTCAAAGAGCTAACAAAAACTGCAGAAATTGCTGAAAGTAAGTGAAACAAAAGGGGCAAAGAAAGCCTTCTGCAGCAAAGGAAAAGACACAGGGAGGCAGGAGTGAGGTGTGGGCGGATACTTTTCCTAGGGTATAATTTGTGAAGATTGGGATGCTCACTGGGGCAGCAGGGGGAAATCAGGTTAGAAAGGGAGAGCCCGTCTAAATCACTACAATCTCATCTGCCAGGGAGAGACAACCATATGGGCAGTGCACACCTGGAGAAGATTACCCGGACGACAATGAACATGAGGGAGAGACAACCACATGGGCAGTGCGCACCTGGAGAAGATTACGCAGACAACAATGAACATTGAAGGCAGCAAAGGGAGACACCAGCCAGAGGCTGCAGGAGCCCAGGTAAGGAGGAAGGAGTCTAATAGGAGTAACAGTTCTGTTGTCTTGGTTTTGTGGGAAATAGCAAACAGCAAGTATTAACTACTTAAAAAAAAACACAAAACACAGTACAGGTTCAGCATCCCTAATCTAAACATCCAAAATGCTTCAATATCAGAAACTTTTTGAGTACTAGCATCATGCTCAAAGGAAATACTCACTGGAGTCTAATGCAAATAGTATAAAACCTCAAACACATGTGGTCCCCAGCATCTCTGATAAGAAATATTCAACCAGTATATAAAACTGTATAGTTCATTAAACACACCCCAAATGAGGAAAGAGGTGCATCCAAATGATGGCAGCACTTATCTCTGGAGGGGAAAGAGGGAGGTTTACAGGTGAGTCTTCTCAACAGTGTTCAGGAACATGAGCTCTGCATCAGACTAAACTGGATCTGTACACAGTTCTTATTAGTTGTATGATTTGGAAAAATAAGGGGAAAAAATCTCAGTTTCTGAACAGTAAAACAACATTAATATTTAGTACAGAGTTATGACGATTAAACGAGAAAATATCTATAAATCATATTAAGTGAGGTGCTAAATAAAATGTGAGCTAAGAGCTACACTTCTGAAGAAGTCTGTTTTCAAATTTTTGTAACATTTTTATAATCAGGAAAGACAGCTGCTTATCAAGAGATAAGCTCTCAGTTAAGGCACAAAGAGATACCAAAAACCCCTATAAGATTCATGAAACAGAAAGGGACAATGAGTTGATAAAATTTTGTTTCTCCACTTATATATTCTTCCATGGGTATGTATTTCATCCCGAATGGGGGAAAAAAATGAAATAAATATGGACTTACTGGTTTCCTAAGGAAGAAGATAGACAAAGCTCCAACTAAGGGCATATCTCCAATCAGCGGTTCCAGAATCACCCGCATGGTGCCATGAATCTAAACTCAAACAGGAAACCAAAACATGTAATAAAAAACAATTCTGCAGGGCCACTTAAGGCGTTTGCATGTGCATCTCAGTAACTTCTGAGCATGTGGCTTATTTCTCTACTATGACCTACAGTTACAAACTGAACTTCAGAAAAATTCCAAGCTAAAAAAACTTCTCTTCTTTTTGAATATAGCTTAGAGAACTTTGGAAAACTACCAACTTTTTTTTTTGGCTGGGCGCGGTGGCTCATGCCTGTAATCCCAGCTCTTTGGGAGGCCAAGGTGGGCGGATCACGAGGTCAAGAGATCGAGACCATCCTGGCCAACATGGTGAAACCCCGTCTCTACTGAAAATACAAAAATCAGCTGGGCATGGTGGCGCGCGCCTGTTGTCCCAGCTACTCGGGAGGCTGAGGCAGGAGAATTGCTTGAACCCGAGAGGCGGAGGTTGCAGTGAGCCAAGATCGCACCACTGCACTCCAGCCTGGCGCCTGGTGACGAAGCAAGACTCTGTCTCAAAAAAAAAAAAAAAAGAAAACTACCAACTTTTTTTAGACTTACCTGAATACTTTTCACACCAGCTCTACAAAAATAGCGTTTGATCTCCAAATCAATCTCACAATTTCCTACAAAACTAACAAAGAAAAGATTCTGCATTACATAATGTAAGTGAAATGAACTATTCTCTTAATCAATATAGACCTGCAAGATATATAATCTGAATAAAATGACAGTAAAGCAACCAAAATCAGATCGTAGGTAAAAACCAAAAAATGTGGCCTATCACACCACAGAATTTTACTGGTCCAGGTCTGCAGGCTGTCAACAGATACAACACCGCTATGACAGTGGGAGGAATACTCTTTATCAATTAAAAAATAAATGTTTGTTGTTGGTGGTGGTCTTACATATAAAAATCTTAACTAAATATAAATATCCATGTTCAAAAGAAAATGTAAATAACAAAGTGCAACTGCTGAAGCAGTCTTTTGGTGCAATGTAGTTTTCTTTACCTTACAAATCTGATGTTTAAAACATTAAAAAGTTTGATTTTACTTTACACAAATAAGTTTACTTTGCTTCCCAAACATGAAAAATCTCACCGTGCCCCAGGCCTCTGTAACACCGAAGACTAGAAACAGTGCATCTGTTTGGGGCCTCAATTTTACTCAATAATTAAATCATTTCAAATATTAATATGAAACAAACATAATGCTAAAGGCAAGATTTGCATTCATTTTTAATATCAACATGAAACGTCAAATACTTTTTGCATGGGTTAGTGTAGGCGCTGATCCCCACCCTTGGCTCGTGGAGGTAGGATGTCACACTCCTGCCTGACAACGTTTGTGGGGAAGTTTGACAAATCCTAGAAAGGGAAGGTCTATGCAGATAAGCAAAATCGTAACAAAAGCAATCTGGGATACGTTCTTCCAGTATTTATTGTCCTGGTGTTAAAGCCAATGCTTACAGATTCTTCTCACTGTGAATTGCTCTCTACCTAGTTGGGAAAATCACCAATAACCTGTTACAAAACTATTATAAAAGCTTTCCTTTTCTTCATCCTATGACTTGCTCATTTTCTTTTCTTTGAGACGGAGTCTCGCTCTGTCGCCCAGGCTGGAGTGCAGTGGTGCCATGACTCACTGCAACGGCCGCCACCCAGGTTCAAGCGATTCTCCCACATCAGTCTCCTGAGTAGTGGGGATTACAGGTGTGTGCCACCATGCCCAGCTAATTTTTGTATTTTTAGTAGATGTTGGTAAGGCCGGTCTCGAACTCCTGACCTCAAAGGGTCCACTCACCTTGACTTCTCAAACTGCTAGGATTAACAGACATGAGCCACAGCACCCGGCCTTGATCATTTTATTTTCTAATACTTTTCAATTACTCCTTCCAATTAAAGTGCCAGTTTAGTTAAAGTGCTTGTCTAGAACTCACAACAAACTACAGTGCCTATTTGTTCAGACACATAAATCTGAGCAGGACACTTTGCATATGCTATGGTAGCTAACCATGAAACCAGATTTCAAGTTCAGAATGGTGTCCACTGATTGATGCATTCAAACTTACTTGGCGCTGGGGACTCGAGACAGCTTCCACCCTCCTGAAGCCCAGTATCACCCCAGTGGACAGTCCTCCTGGAGCATAGCCTAACCTGACACATACGTGGGACTCTTCTTTTATTCCACTGATGACAATGGTGTTTGCCCTAGCACCAACTATTTTAAAGATGCAGATTTTTTTCATATTAGATTGAAGCAAGTCTATGCTTCTTTCTGAAATAAAGGTAACCTGGTTCCAACTCTGTACATTCACTATATTTACACACTTCGGAAACTCAAAGATGATCATTTTAATAAAATGATCCTTAGTCAAGGATCTAAAAGCATACAACTCTGAGCTGCTAGATACCACATGGTTGTTCGGAGTGCACAGCACTCACTGCGCACCACACGGTGTGTTGTGAGGCCCCACACGGAGCAGGAAGCCCTGAGCAAGCTCAAGGAAGGATGAGGACAAAAGACTAGACAAGCCCACTTTTGAGCACAGCTGCATCACTGCCCTCCAGCCTGGGCAACAGAGTGAGACCCTATTGGGGTGGGGGGGGGGGGCAAAGGAAGCCCATTTTTATTATGCTAGGCATGATAGTTGGCAGATCTTCAATTTTTTTTTCCGATGTAAAATACTGTATTAAAATACACCAAAAATTGGCTGGGTACAGTGGCTCAGGCCTGTAATCTTGGCAATTTGGGAGGCTGAGGCAGGCAAATCACTTTGGGTCAGGAGTTCAACACCAACCTGGCCAACAATGGGGAAACCTTGTCTCTACTAAAAATATAAAAATTAGCCAGGTGTGGTGGCATGTGCCCATAATCCCAGCTACTCGGGAGGCAGGATAATTGCTTGAATCCAAGAGGCGGAGGTTGTGATGAGCCAAGATTGCGCCACTGCACTCCAGCCTGGGTGACAGAGCAAGACTCCATCTCAAATAAATAACATAAATAAATAAATAAATATAATTAAACACACAGAAAATCTACCCTCATAAACATTTTTAAGTGTACAACTCAGTGGTAATAAATACATCCATAATATGCAACCATCACCACCATCTATCTCCAGAACATTCTTCATCTTGCAAAATGAAGACTCTTCCCCCATTAAACACTAACTCTCCATTCCTTCTGCCCCCAGGCCTTGGCAACCAGCATTCTGCTTCTGTGTCCATGAGTCTGACTCCTCCGGGCACCTCACACAAGCGGAATTACGTAGAGGCTGCCCCTTTGTGTCTGGCTTGTTTCCTCCAGCATAAGGTCCTCAAAGTCCAGCATGTGGCAGCCTGGAGCAGGAGGCCCTTGTTTTTAAGGCTAGGTCATACAGGCCACATTTTGCTTGTCCACTCATCGGCCCACAGACACTTGGGCTGCTTCCGCCTTTTAGCTACTGTAAATAATGCTGCTAAGAATGTGGGTGTGCAAATATCTGCTCTAGTCCCTGCTCTCAATTCCTTCAGGTATGTACAACAGAAGTGGAATTTCTGGATCACATGGTAATTTTAAGGCTTTGAGGAACTGCCAAACTGTTTCCACAGCAGCAGTACCAATTCACATTTCTACCAACAGCACACAAGGGCTCCCATTTCTCCACCTCACCAACACCTGTTATTTTCTGGGTTTCTTTTGACAGTAGCCATTATAATAGGTGTTAGGTGGTATTTCATTATGGTCTAGATTTGCGTTTGCCTAATGGTTAGTGGTCAGTGTCTCTTCATGTACTTACTAGCCATTTGTATATCTTCCCTGGAGAAATGTCTATTCAAGTTCTTTCTACATTTTTGAATAGGGCTGTTTGGTGGTTCTGTTGATGAATTTCAGGAGTGCTCTATAAATTCTGGATGATGACTGCTTATTCATGATTACAGGGAATGCATTAAATCTTGGATTGCTTTAGGTGGTATTAACATCTTAACAATATTAAGTTTTCTAATCCACTAATTAAAATAGAATGTTTTGCTATTTATTTGTATCTTCGTTGATTTCTTTCAGCAATATTTTAGTTTTCAGTCTGCAAGTCTTTCTCCTCCTTAGTTTATTCCTAAATATTTTATTCTTTTTGATTCTATTATAAATGAAACTGTTTCATTTCTTTTTGGATTGTTCATTGTCAGCGTATAAAAATGCAACTGATTTTAGTGGGTTCACTTAATATCCTGCTACGTTGCTGAATTCATTTCTTAGCTCCAAGAGTTCTTTTTTTTTTGGTGTAATCTTTAGGGTTTTCTACATATGAGATCATCTCATCTGTAAACAGAAAGATTAAGTCCTCCCACTGGGTGCAGTTGCTCATGGCTGTGATCCCAGAACTTTGGGAGGCCAAGGTGGGTGGATCGCTTGAGCCCAGGAGTTCGGACCAGCCTGGTAAACATAGCGAAACCCCATCTCTACACAAAATACAAAAATCAGCCACACATGGTGGCACGTACCTGTAGTCCCAGTTACTCAGGAGGCTGAGGTGGGAAGATCACTTGATCCCAGGAGGTCGAAGCTGCAGTGAGCCAAGACTGCACCACTGCACTCCAGCCTGAATAATAAGCCAAGACCTTATCTCAAAAAAAAAAAAAAAAAACCAAAACAAAACCAAACACACACACACACACACACACACACACACAAAAACATGTCTTTCTTCCTTTCCAACCTGGATGCCCTTTGTTTCTTGCCTAAGTGCTCCAACTAGAACTCCCAATATTGTGTTGAAAAGAAGCAGTGAAAGAGGGCGTCCTTACAGTGTTCCTGATTTTAAAGAAAAAACTTTCAGTTTTTGACCACTGAGTATAATGTTAACTGTGGGTTTTTCTTATATGGTTTTTATTATGTTGAGATAGTTTCCTTCTATTCCTAGTTCACTGAGTGTTTTTATCATGAAAGAGTACTGAATTTTGTTAAATGCTTTTTCTGCATCCACTGAGATAATCATGTGATTTGGTTTTTTCCTTCCTGCTAATGTGGTGTATTACATCAACTAATTTTTGTATGCTGAATCATCTTTGCATTCTGGGAATAAATCCCATTTGGTCATGGTGTAAAATCCTTTTTTTTTTAAATTATTTTTTGGCATGGTGAGCTGAGAAAATCCTTTTAATATGCTGCTAAATTCAGTTTCCTAGTATTTTGTTAAGGACTTTTGTATCAATGTTCATAAAAGATATTGGTCCATACTTTTCTTTCCTTGTGGTGTCTTTAACTTCTTTTTATGTAACACATTTTATGAATAGCAATTATCCATACTACTAGAAACTGGACCCAGAAGGTAAATAATATTTGGATGTCTAACAAGAATTTAGTCGAATTCCAACCACAGCAGGTACGACGTGTGCTCACTGTATCCTCCACCTTACAGGTACAGCTAAGTGACATTATACGCCATTAACCATGACACAAATATAACAAATAAAAACTTACCTAATCTGAAGGTCCAAAATAATTTGTCTCTTGTCTACATTTTCAGTATATACCTTAACACCATTGATCCTGAGGGGCTGAAATAAGAAGTAGCTTATTTTAAAATACAGAGGTTAAAAAAAAAAATCAAACCTTGTAAGTATAAAGAGAACAAGCTTTAAGTTTCAGACTATGACAGGAATTAAAATTCTGCCTTCAAAACAGAGTGCGGCTTGATTTTCAGCTATTTAACCCCTGTTCCTCAGCTTCCTCTCATGAGCTGCAAACAATAATGGCGCCTTTTTCATAAGATTACTGTGAAATTAGGTGACAAAATAAATGTCAAGAATGTAGTGCATGCCTTGCTCACAGTAATTAATAAGCAGTGGGTATGACTGCTGTTGTCAGCATATGTAGCATTACATACGTGCTCTTTTCAAGCCTCTTACTCTCGTCTCTTCCCATGTAACTTGACCCTTTCCCTCGACTCCATCCTTACTACTGGGTTTGAAACATAATTTCCTTTCATTTATCCTTTATGTCTCATGATTTTTCATTTCTTAAGAGTTTCACATCCAGGCATAGAGGCTCAGGTCTGTAATTCCAACACTTTGGGATACCAAGGCAAAGAATTGCTTGAAGCCAGGTGATTGAAAGCAGCCTGGGCAACATGGTGAAACCCCATCTCTACAAAAAGTAAAAAAAATTAGTTAAGATGGTAGTGCAGGCCTGTAGCTCTAGCTACTTAGGAGGCTGAGGTGAGGCGATTGCTTGAGCACGGGAGTTTGAGACTGCAGTGAACTATGATTGTGCCACTGTACTCTACACTAGGCAACAGCATGAAACTCCATCTCTTAAAACAAACAAAAAACCAGGCACAATGGTTAAAAGCTGTAATCTCAGCACTTTGGCAGATTGAGGCAAAGAAGTCTCAGTCTTGAGCCTAGGAGTTTAAAACCAGCCTTAGTGGAGACCCCATCTCTACAAAAAATACAAAAATTACCCAGGCGTGATGGCATGCACCTGTAGTCCTAGTTACTCGGGAGGCTGAGATAGGGGGAATCCCTTCAGCCTGAGAGGTTGAGGTTGCAATGAGCAGTGATCATGCCACTGTACTCCAGCCTGGGTGACAGAGTGAGACCCTGTCACAAAAAAGAAAGAAACACCTTACCTCTAGAGTACACTGCTTACTTTGACAAGCTTGAATGTATTAAAATCACACCTCTCAACTAGCTGTCAAATCAAACTCTAAGCCTTTACTTGAGAGTCTAGCCACCTCCTATGCTCCCAAGTTTCCAGGCTTCTTCTTTATGATACTAGCTAAGCCTTGTACAGACTGTGCTGAGAAACACAACCAACACACTATGCTAACAGTGAAAACGGCGCATGCATCATTTGCATCAGATAACACACTCCCCAAATGACATATTCAGGGACCAACCCACTCCAGATGACTGGGCATTACCTAATGAAGGATAAACACCTGAAGGCAACACCATCCAGCTGCCTGGGAGTCTTGGTCAGTACACAGTCTGGCCAAGGACCCTGCACAGGACTCTGAATGCCATTCTATCCATCCCTTCATCAGAAAGCCTCATTTTGCCATTTTTAGGACATTGGTACAGTAGATGAAAATGCCAAAGCTATCTTTATTGCATCAGCATTCCTCTTAATACTGTTGCTATTCTCCAAGGATCTTCTTATTCAGTTGGTATCAAGCTTAAAGTGTGTGTGATGGACCTCGAACATAATTAAATTATTCCTAAAGTAAACCCAGCTGAGGCTGGAATTTTAAATATCCACAAACATGAGCATGTCATAACTTAGGGCATAACAGACTATGCTCTGCAGGCTAAATGTAGCCTTTGGCCTGACTCTACAGTCCTGGAGCTAAGATGGTTTTCACCTGGCTAAAGGGCTGTACAAGAAGGGAGGGAGAGCAGGAGAACGTGCCACAGAGACGTTAGGTGGAATCAGAGCTAAAACATTATGAGCTGGCCATGGACAGACACAGCACACAGCCCTTGCTTTACAGCATCTAACTTGTCACTGAGATTTTTACTTGCATTCACACGGCACTTTAACTTCTAATTGTGTTTTTTTCCCCCATCTGTGGTTACCATTTTAAGTGCTAAAAGGTAAAGTCAACACTAAAAGTGTCCCACAGGTGTCCTGTGCAGAGACATGGGCTCTCGCACAGGATGCCACGCCTGAGGCTCATCACAGGAAGAGCAGCAGCACATACAGGCAGTGCCACACGTGAGGCCGCACAGGAGGCACTGGGTCTGGAGTAACTGCCTCTGAGACGGAGCATTCTCTTCACACAGAAAGTCAGCTCTGATGGAGAAAGGTGGCCAGCAGCCTGTAGAGCATGGGGTGGACACTGGCGCCCACCAACAGGTGGCAAACACACAGTAGCCATGCCAGACTCCTCCCGCAGCCACATCAATCACAACCCTGAAGCACACCATGCGGCGACATCTGTGTGCGGACTCTGCTGTGCGTACCAACGTGTGCGGATTGTGTGTGTGTTTACAAGAACTATGATGTCCGGAGTCTGTAGGCATATATAAAACAACGTTACATCGGACTGTTGCTACTTATTTAAATACTGATTTAAAGATATAAAATAAAAAGGAAAACTTACCATGATCAACTAAATGTACTCTTGAGGCTTTTTCCAGAAGTGTTATTAGGAAGTAGCAGCTTTCCTTTTTATATAATGTGTCTCCACTAACAAAATCTGTCTTTCCTTGCACCTGCGCAGTTAATGTTATGCCTACTATACCAGCATTAGAGTCATTGTTTTTTTTTTAACATCCCGAAAGGGATAAACACCGTAAGCTTGTCAATTACTGCACATTTAGCATGAATTCACAGATCAAACTCTCTCACAGGAAAGACTATGTAAAACTACTGCTTTTGAAAAGGGCACGCTGACAGAAGAACGTGCAGCAGAAAGACCCGTTATGGAAATAAAGTCAGTGTTAAAGAGAAGCCATGTATGGAGGCTGACATGGCCAAGACAGCACCACAGGTGAGAGGGCAGCAGGACAGCCTCCCAACAGAGACGGGGAAAAAGACACCGTGGCTGGAGGCGGAGCCTGAGTGACAGAGACAGGAAGGGCACTGCGGGCGAGAGGGCAGCAGGACGAGCGAGAGGATAGCAGGACAGGCAAGAAGACAGCAGGACTGCCTCCTGAGAGATGGGAAAGGGTACTGTGGCTGGAGGCGGAGCCTGAGTGACAGAGGCAGGAAAGGGCACCGTGGTTGGGGGGCGGAGCCTGAGTGACAGAGACAGGAAAAGGGCAGCGTGGCTGGAGGCGGAGCCTAAGTGACAGAGACAGGGAAAGGGTACCGTGGCTAGAGGCGAAGCCTGAGTGACAGAGACTGGAAAGGCACCCTGGCTGGAGGCAGAGCCTGAGTGGGAACTGCAGGTGCACCCCACAGACCTTCTTGGTGAACAATTTTCTCCAGAACATAATTTGAAGCTGTCTGTTTGTTTTCTGAGATAGGGTCTCCCTCTGTCACTCAGACTGGAGTGCAGTGGTGTGATCATGGCTCACTGCAGGCTCAACCTCCTGGGGCTCAAGTGATCCTCCTGCCTCAGCCTCTCATGTAGCTCAGACTGCACACATGTGCCACCACACCCAGCAAACTTTTAAAATTTTTTGTAGAGTTGGGGGTCCCACTTTGTTGCCCAGGCTGGTCTCAAACTCTTAAGCTCAGGCCTCCCCAGGTGATGAGATCACAGGTGTGAACCACCGTGCCCAGATGAAAAAAGATATACCCAGCTACTTGGGAGGCTGAGGTGCAAAGATCACTTGAGCCTAGGAGTTTCAGGCCACGCTGGGCAACACAGTGAGGCCTCCGTCTAAAAAAAAAAAAAAGGAATAGAAAGAAAATGTTTTTCATGTTTTCACAGTAGTCTGACTGTGTGCACACGTGAAGACACTTAAGAGGAAACTGACCTGCTGGCCCACGTCGACCTTCGTGAAACTAAAGGTGCTAAGGTGGGTGTTTGCTCCCCGCACAGCTGGTTCTATAGTTTCTCGAAACAACTTCTCTATAAATTGGCAAATGAAAGGCCACATGTGTTTTACAGTCTGGAAAGGAAAAAGAACTCAGGTTAAACAAAATGCTGTAATGCATGACACACACAAGTGCTCGTGAGAAATGCTCGTAGCTGACCAAAACCTAGTTTTAAAAATAAAGGGGGGGAGGATCTTCTTGTTTACAAAATCAACGTGATCTAAATTCTAAAATGTTATTAGAAAAACCAACAACTGATTAACCAGTATGTTGCAGGAACTACTTATTCTGGTTAAATATTCTGTTTAAGTATGTCAGCACACTTAAAGATTGCTAAAAATCCTGTGGTTTAAATTTCTTGCTGAAAACTTTCTTAAACTGTATAAATATTAATAAGAACCTATTTTTTTTTAATGACAGCAGAACTTTCAGCGCTGTAAGTGATCATCGACATGAATTCACTGTGTGGCCCTAAAGATGCATCAAATACAGAGATAAAAGATATCTCATTCGAGGCATACTACTCTAAAACCACAGCCTTCAAAAAAATGACTGTTGGCCAGGCATGGTGGCTCATGCCTGTAATCCCAGCACTCTGGGAGGTGAGGTGGGCAGATCACCTGAGGAGGGGTGTTGGATACCAGCCAGACCAACATGGAGAAACCCCGCCTCTACTAAAAATATAAAATTAGCGAGGCATGGTAGCACATGCCTGTAATCCCAGCTACTTGGGAGGGTGAGGCAGGAGAATCGCTTGAACCCGGGAGGCGGAGGTTGTGGTGAGCCAAGATCGCTCCATTGCACTCCAGCCTGGGCAACAGAGCAAGACTCTATCTCAAAAAAAAATAAATTGTTATTGATTACTCGGTTTCTTCAAAGTTATTTCTTTCTTTGTAATGCTTCTCAAAGCTTACAATTATTACAAAACAGACTTGAGCCCTGGCTGTTCAGAAAAGAAGACACATGGCCAGAGATACAAATATGAACACGCCTATACTTTTCTCAAGTCAAAGACACAGTTCTCATTCTCTGGAAAAGAAAAAAACGTGTTAGTTATGACTGAGGTCTTTGGGGAGCAGAAGCCAACCCACTAAAGTACAAACAAGCTCAAATGTTACCAACATGCAAATTCCCAAATATGGAAAGATGGTATCTCATCCTCCAGTTCCACTGATAGATGGTATTTGGTATACTCTAATCTTACCTTATTTAGCCATTCTGCTCTTTCAGTGTCTGGAAAATGAACCTAGGAGAAAAAGACATACATATGACTTATTAACTCCCAACAACTGTAAATAAAACATCAAGCAGGCAATTTCATATTCTCATCCTATGTCCTATGTTTACATGATGCTTCTTTAAAATACTCTGCTCTAAAGCTTTGGAAACTGGTCTCCAAGGAGGGAAAGTAAAATGCATGGCACCCCAGCTCTTTATATCCTGAGAACACCATGAGCAGAAAAGTCGAGTGTGGACAAATGCCATCAGAGCCTTCTCTGCACCCCACTGTCCAGAGGAAAGTCACTGGAATCTGAAACATCATAGTTTATACAAAATTGACCTATTCCTTTTTGAAAAACCATGTTCCTAATCTGTCAGTAGTATTTTCATTGTGTTCTGGAAATCTAGGCTCAGAGTTCTGCCCTTCCCAGGGCAGTGTGGTGGCGCACACCTGCAAGTCCCAGCTACTCAAGAGGATCACGTGAGCCCAGGAGCTTGTCTGCAATGTGGAACAATCATGCTTGTGATTAGCACTGCACCCTAGTCTGGACACCATTAACAAGATTCTGTAAAATAAAGTAAAAAATATAAAATAAAATGCACTCTTCCCTTTTGCTCTTCTCTTTTGGCCCAAACCAGCCAAGACACACTTCTCCTTAGTTGACTCCTCTCCACACCATCTCCCACCTTCACCCAGATGGGCATCCCCATTACAGTTCTCCAGGTAGGGCCTGGATACTGGAAAAGGGTTCCCATAGGGGAATAAACCTATTTAGAGCCAGGCGATGGCTCACACCTGTAATCCCAACACTTTGGGAGGCTGAGGCGGATGGATTACTTAAGGCCAGGAGTTCAAGACCAGCCTGGCCAATATGGTGAAATCCTGTCTCTACTAAAAATACCAAACTTAGCCAGGTGTAGTGGTGGGCACCTGTGATCCCAGCTACTTGGGAGGCTGAGGCAGAAGAATTGCTTGAACCTGGGAGGCGGAGGTTGTGGTGAGTGGAGATCATGCCACTGCACTCCAGCCTGGGTGGCAGAAGGAGAGTCTGTCTCGAACAAACAAAAAAAAAAGATGCAGAGTGGCCAGGAGTGGTGGCTCACTCCTGGCCTCCCAAAGCCTGTAATCCCAGCACTTTGGGAGACCAAGGCAGGTGGATCATGAGGTCAGGAGTTTAAAGACCAGCCTGGACAACATGGTGAAACTCCGTCTCTACTAAAATATAAAAATTAGCTGGGCATGGTGGCACATGCCTGTAATCCCAGCTACTTGGGAGGCAGAGGCAGAATTGCTTGAACTCGGGAAGTGGAGGTTGCAGTGAGCTGAGATTGCGCCATTGCACTCCAGCCTGGGTGACAGAGCAAGACTCTGCCTCAAAAAAAAAAAAAGAGGAAAAAAAGAAAGAAACCTATTTAGAAAAAATGTGGACCAGGCACAGTGGCTCACACTCGTAATCCCAACACACTGGGAGGCTGAGGCAGGAGGATCGCTTGAGACAAGGTGTTCAAGAGAAGCCTAGTAAGATCCTGCCTCTAAACAATTGTTTAATCAGCCAGACATGGTGGTGCACTAGTGAGATCCTGCCTCTAAACAATTGTTTAATCAGCCAGACATGGTGGTGCACTAGTGAGATCCTGCCTCTAAACAATTGTTTAATCAGCCAGACGTGGTGGTGCACGCCTGCAGTCCCAGTCCCAGCTGCTCAGGAGAGGCTGAGGCGGGAGGATCACTTCAGCCCAGGAGTTCCAGGCTGCAGTGTGCCATGACTGAACCACTGCTCTCCAGCCTGAACGACAGAGTGAGACCCTGGAAAAAAGGGAAAGAAAATATTTTCTCTGTCATTGGGGCGAAAATAAAACATCCTTGCAGAGGAAGGCCAAAGCTGTTTTGGTCACAAATGAGGAGCTCTGAAAGAAGGAAGAGCACATAGTCCACATGAATGCTCAGGTAACCACGTTTTTGGTTTAGGCTTCAACAGTCATAGGTGACTGTGGACTGGTCACTGAGATGTGATTAGAGAAAAGTTCTGAGGTGTGGAACTGCCATGAGTTACTTTCCTAAGTACCAAGTACTTGAGCCAATGACAGACACCCCTGTGGAAGCCAGACCAACCTCTGCAGGAGCTGGGCAGAGAATGTTCTCATGGGGGTGGGTGTCCTCTCCCAAGATGGTTTCTTTCATATCCAGCCTCTCTCATGTTTGTATATGAGAAAATGAGGCCCAGCAGCTAATTCTGGGTTCCCCAGAGGCCACCATCAAGACATACATCCTGGCTACAGCCAGCCAGCACCTTGCAGCCACGCTCACTGGCCTTGAGCCCTCTGCACGGAGAGGCTGGAGCTTCTGCCTTCTCTTGACCAGAAGCCTAGGCAGGCCTCACTCTGATGCTCCTTGACAGGAAGCATTTAATCTGCTTGAATCACGGGGTGGTCTAGAATGAATCTTCCTAAATTAAGTCAGCTTGACTCCATTCTGGAAAAAACAAAGGAATAACAACTTTCCAGAATTAAGAAAAGGCTTAAAAGTTGGGAAAGACAATATTCAAGAAGCCGGAGATCAGGAAAAGTTGCTGCCAGAGGCATTTGCTTCAATCCAAGGGAGGTGCCTCTGCCACTGTCGAGGCCTATTCTGAGCAGGGGGGCCTGGGGTACAAGGAGGGGGCTGCCTTCCCCAAGAAGCAGGAGGAAATGTGGGGGATGGGGTAAAGACAACTGGAGGGCTTGTTAGACTAGCCAAACTGGGTCACAAAACCAAGCATGCAGTTGAATTCTGCCATTTCTTTACACTGCAGTAAAGAGTTCAATACTCTAAGTCCGATCAGGAACTCACAGCATGGCTCCACCCAAGGGTCTGCTCAGCACTAAGGCAGGTGTTAAACTGTGGTCCTGCCCAGGCAGCAAGTCACTGTGGGACCATCTCCTTTGCTGCTCCTTCCCTCTGAATCCAACCAGCAGTGGTGGAAACAGAAAGGACAGAAGGCAACCCTGGAGCACCTTCTACATGGGGACAGCCAGGGCTGTGTCCTAGATATGTTCCTTCCCTCTAACTTCCGAGTAAGCCCCAGAGCCCAGATGCACCTCGCTGAACACAGATACACCTGCCCTTTCTTGTGATGCCGTGACTGTCTACACCTGCTTCCCCTGCAGGCCTCTCTTTGCCTGGCTTCCCAACAATACTAAACTTAGCTACCGGAACAATTACTCTAGAACACAGAAATTTTATTTCCATTTACCTTAGTCAAGGCCATGAACTTCTACTTGTTTAACAAACAGTTCAACTTCTCCAGCTTGATCTTCAAAGATCTACTACCTCAAGTCACATTTTTTCCAGTTTACAACATACAAATCTCACTTTTACTATGCTGCTGTTAAATTCTACCAAAACCATTATGGCTCCTTACACAGAACTGTATTCTTCTCTGTTTACCTCTTTTCCTCCCTCTTCCTCCTCTGCCAGTTCTTCCTTGACAATCAGCTCAACTCAGCTCTAGATGGCCTCTCATCCAGGACACCACCCCAATCCAATCAATCATTCCTCCAACCCGCAGCGCCTGGACTTTCAGTCTCCACGGATCAGCGTGGTTACGCCACTCTATAAACGCTCCTCAAGGGCATCAGGGCAGCGCCCTCACTTCCTGCCTCCAAGCCCATCTCTTACAAACATCAGGCCATTTGAGAGGTCCTCCTCCTATCTTCTCAGCATCAGAGAATTCCTACTGATACAGGATCAGTTACTGAATTCGCCAACTGGGGCAATAAGTATTAGTCCCTTATGTTTTCCAATAAATACACAGCAGCAAATCCATATTTGTAAATACCATCAGATGAACTTCTACTTTCTATTAAGGTTTTCATAAATTATAAAAATTACTACAGGCCAGGCACAGTGACTCATGCCTATTATCTCAGCACTTTGGGAGGCTGAGATGGGCAGATTACTTGAGGCCAGAAGTTTGAGACCAGCCTGGCCAATATAGCAAAATCCCATCTCTACTGAAAATACGAAAAATTAGCTGGCACAGTTGCAGGCGCCTGTAGTCCCAGCTACTCGGGAGGCTGAGGCAGGAGAATTGCTTGAACCTGGTATGTGGAGGTTGCAATGAGCCAAGATTGCACCATTGCACACCAGTCTGGGGAACAGAGTGAGACTCTGTCTCAAAAACAAAACAAAACAACACCAAAAACAAGATATAATCAGATTTTCCAACCAATGAAAATTAAGAGGCCACATATTCTTGAAAACATCATATGCATATGCATGTGTATATAGAAACATGTTCTAATGTAAGTTACACATGCTTATAAATGCATAGAAAAAAGTTTGCAAGAATATGTACAAAACTAGTAATGAGGAAACTTGGCTCTTATGTTTCCCCTCTATGTATTTCTATACTTCTAAAATCCTTGTATGCATGAACTAATACAGTAATTTAGGATTAAAATTAATAAAATGTATCTAATACAGAAGTGCTATTTTTATATAACAAATGACCAAAAATATGTGAAAGTGCAATTTTCATAAATTAAGCCACATTTTAATTATATTAAATGAGAATCATACTTGGAAACAAGATTATCTTACAACATAAGTAATATACTCCAAATTTGATTTGGAAAGAAAAATTTTTGGAACATCAAGTTTTTCGTTGAGACGGGGTTTCTCTGGGTTGGTCAGGCTGGTCTTGAACTCCTGACCTCAGGTGATCTGCCTGCCTGGGCCTCCCAAAGTGCTGGGATTACAGCTGTGAGTCACCACACCTGGCCCTCAGAACATCAAGTGATAAAATGACTCCTGTAAAAAATGTTCCAAAATGAAAACATTCTTCCTTCTCTAACATTAGATTTCTCTAAGTTTACTGATATTTCTCAAATTTGGTCTGACAGTATGCCAGTAAAGTCCTCCTCATCCTGGCATCCTTAACGCCTGAGTAACACCATAGAGCTAAACATATACCAGTCCCAGAATCACCTATAGAATTATACTTATGTAATAATAATAAAGTTTCGCTACTCAGTCATATACCAGAGCAAAAATTAGCCCTGACAGTTGTGAGTTCTGATTTTATTAGTTTACTGGGCCATATTTAATCTCCTGCACATGTGTTGACTGTTCCTTCTGAAGAACTTACTTATCAAGCACTTCCTCCAGCCTAGCAGAAATGCTAGTCCTTGGGAGGCTCATGCTGCTGTCCTTGGGAGGGTCATGGCTGGAGGAGGGGCTGCTGTGGGGAGGCGTGGCTGCCAGCCAGGAGGGAGAAAAGTGCCAGCAGAGGAGAGAGAGTCTGCTGCTACCTGGAAGGGTGCATGGAAGATTTAGGCCGTAGGCCAGGCGCGGTGGTTCATGCCTGTAATCCAAGCACTTTGGGAAGCTGAGGTGGGTAGATCACAAAGTCAGGACTTCAAGATCAGCCTGGCCAGCATGGTGAAACCCTGTCTCTACTAAAATTACAAAAAAATTAGCCAGGCATGGTGGTGTGCGCCTGTAGTCCCAGCTACTCGGGAGGTTGAGGCAGAAGAATTGCTTGAACCTGGCAGATGGAGGTTGCAGTGGGCCAAATCTCACCACTGCACTCCGGCCTGGGCGACAGAGTGAGACTCCATCTCAAAAAAAAAAAACAAAAAAATCAGAAACAGGGCATATGTGAGCTGAGCTTGGCCAGGTGTGAAATAATAAGGAATATATATTTGGTCTCTGTCCCTAGAACCTAACATAGAACTCCTAAAACCCCTTGCAGGTAGCAGTGCTAGGAGAATCTCTTGTTCTAGTATTTGGTCTCTCATCCGTGATTCCCCCACACAGTGGTACTAAATCCCCTGGAATTTCTTGGGTGATAGGAGCATCTTTGTTCTAATGAGGTGACTCTTGGTGGGCTCCTGGACAGCCTCAGGATGGGGGCTGGTTGCAGGGGAACCAATCATGTGATTAGAGGGGTGGAAACTTTCATTTCCCCCCACCCCCCACACCACCTCTGGGAAGTGGAGAGGTGCTGAAGGTTGAGATGATCCCCCAATGACTAATAATTTAATCGATCATGGCTACTTAGCAGAGCCTCCATCAAAACCCAAAAGGACAGGGTTAGAAGGGCTTCCAGGCGGGCAACCACTGGAGCGTGGCACATCTGGAGGGGGCACTGGAAGCCCACACCCCCTCCTCCCACCTCTCCCATGCATCTCTTCATCTGTACCATTTGTAATAACCTCTATAATCATCCAGTTAACGTGAGCAAAGTGTTTCCCTGAGTTCTGTGAGCCCTCTAGTAAATCAAACCCAACATGGGGCCGTAGGAACCCCCATTTAGAGCTGATTGGTCAGAAGTACAGGTGACAATCTACATTTGTGAATGGTACCTGAAGTACGGGACAGTCTTGTGGGACTGAACCCTTACCCGTGGGATCTGATGCTATCTCCAGATAGAAAGTGTAAGAAACCAGTTGAATTACAGGACACCCAGTTAGGGTCTGCTGAAGAACGCTTCATGTGTGGGGGGAAAAATCCATGCACATTTTGGTGACTAGAGGTGAAGTGTTTTATTGAATGTGAGAGTAGGAAAATTTTAGATTTTTCCTATTTCTTAAACTAGGCAAAGAAAATATTCTAAGCAAAAATAGTTACAAGTCATTTACTGTGGCTGGATGAGGACATGGGAGGAGTAGCAGGAGAGGAAGCGGGAACATCAGGTCAAGGCTGATGTTTTCTGCAGGTGCTTTCTGTGCCACTCAGGGGCTGCTGATGTCACTGCACAGGTAACGGCTGGCACCCACAACTGCAGTGAGGCAGCGATGAAGCAGGAGCATGGGAGCATGGGAGGAGTGGGCACCCAAGCCTGCAGTGAGACAGTGATGGAGCAGGAGCATGGGAGGAGTGGGCACCCACACCCGCAGTGAGACAGTGATGGGGCAGAGTGTGGGAGGAGCGGGCAGCCACACCCGCAGTGAGACAGTGATGGGGCAGGAGCGTGGGAGGAGTGGGCACCCACACCCGCAGTGAGACAGTGATGGGGCAGGAGCATGGGAGGAGCGGGCACCCACACCCGCAGTGAGACAGTGATGGGGCAGGAGGGTGGGAGGAGCGGGCCCCACACCCGCAGTGAGACAGTGATGGGGCAGGAGCGTGGGAGGAGCTGCCTGTAGTGCCCCATTCTATTCTGGAATAAATAGAGAAACCCTCTGCACAAATAAGCTTTGAATACAAGTGAACTGGCTCACCGTGTTAGAATTTACACAAGATGGTTCTGAAAATTAAGCCACCTCTTAGTAGTGATATCCCAAGGCATTCAATAGTTCTGAAGTTTTAATTTATGAGTGATTATTCCAAAGTGCCAAAGAAATTGAGAAATAGAATATATCAAATTTGAACAAAGCAAATCTGTTACCAAATCTTAAATTCTGTTCACTAAGTCAAAAATCTCCTTCTCACTAATACATATTCATAAACATTTGCTTATGTTGCATAAAACAGAATCTAAAGTGGCACAAACATCACAGAGAAGACTGGGACGTACAGGGATCGTAAAAAACACGGTCCTACGTCACACAGGAACACATGAACACATATTTGGTTTTAAATCTTATCTTTCAACTTAAAAAAAAAAGACTCAAGGCCAGGTGCAGTGGCTCACGCTTGCAATCCCATCAGTTTGGGAGGCCAAGGATCATGAGGTTAGGAGTTCGAGACCAGCCTGGCCAACACGGTGAAACTGCGTCTCTATTAAAAATATGTAAGTTAGCTGGGCGTAGTGGTGGGCGCCTATAATCCCTGCTACCTGGGAGGCTGAGGCAGAAGAATTGCTTGAACCCATGAGGCAAAGGTTGCAGTGAGCCGAGATCCTGCCACTGCACTCCAGCCTGGGCGACAGAGCTAGACTCCATGTAAAAAAAAAAAAACAAAAAAAAACCTCTTTTAAGTTCTATTATAAAACAAATTTTTATATTTATATTATCTCTATGAACTAGAAATAATCATTGTATGATTAAAGCTTCTATTATATTTGAGTTGACACCATCTGCAAAAATCTTTTTAATGTTACCTTTTAAAAGAACAAAGGCGTATTTTAGATTCTAATATGCTGCTGCTATTACCAAAGTCGTTTTGTTTAGAAAAATTAAAACAAATATACAAAGACAGAACATTGAACTGTGCTCCAGGAACTCTTGTTTAATCCACACCAGAACCTTTTAACAATTAGTGGCTCCGTCTAACAGATAACAAAATGCCTCAGGGGAACAGATAGAATAAAGATATCCAGATCCAAAGGACTTCAGAGTCCTTCCTGTTATGTCCTGCTAAAGTATACAGGATGGAACTGACATAAATGGTCAAAATTTTTTTGCCAATTAAATAATATTTTTCCCATTTCCAAACATAAAAAAAATTGGGAGCTAACATTTAAAATAAAAATAAAATAAAATACATGTCTTTCTTCAAACAAAACTCTCCTTGAAGACCAGTATTAACAATTAGAACTTGCATAGGATTTTACTGTTCATAAATTCCATGTCCTATGCATGATATAAGCTTTTTTTTTTTTTGAGATACAGTCTCACTCTGTCACTCTGGCTGGAATGCAGTGGTGCAATCTTGGCTCACTACAACCTCCGCCTCTGGGTTTAAGCAATTCTCCTGCCTCAGCCTCTCAAGTAGCTGGGACTACAGGTGCCTTCCCAACACAACTGGCTAATTTTTGTAGTTTTAGTAGAGACGGGGTTTTGCCATGTTAACCAGGCTGGTCTCGAACTCCTGGCCTCAAGTGATCCTCCTGCAAGTGCTGGGATTACAGGCATGAGTCACCATACCCAGCCGAAGTAAGCATTTTTAATTACAAAAAAAAAGTACAGGAGGTACTTCACGGGGAACGTAGAAGAGTAATTTTAAAATTCCATTAGCATTTGTAACACTGAAACATGCAGTATCAATTAATCCTGTTGACTCATTCCTTTTCTAAAGTAGAAACCTAGAATAAGTTTAGATAGGTAATGTGAGAAAATACAAAGCTCTATGTCTAATTCTGTTATACCTGAGGCATTGCTGATTTAATAACTTTAAAATTTTAAACATAAACCTATAAAATTATTCTTTTAGAAACAAAATGCCATTAACCTGAAATCATGAACTTGCCAATCAAGTCCATTTACTCAAGATTCTTCCTCATTCCAAGAAGGATTTGAGCTTTGCTCAATGCTGCATAACCCTTTAGGCACTATTTTAAAAACAAAAAAACAAAACCCACAAAATTATTACTTGAAGCAATGGCTGGTTGCAGGGGAAGAATTCTTTCCCTCTCTTGGACCACAACTAAAGGGGAAGGAAGAAGGAATCTGAGTCACTGGCACAGCATCCGAGAGTGTGCCCAGGGGCAGGCCCCACCAGCACAGGTGGGCGTCAACCCTACTGTTCCCAGAGCACACCTAAGTCACAGGGTCACCCATTCACTGGCCATCTGAAAACACCAACCTTCCTACACCACGCGGCAAGTCTACTTTAAGCCTATAAAATGAAAAAAAAAAAAAAAAAAAAAAATCTAAGCAGCTAGCTTTGTTTCCTTGCCTAAAATCAACAGAATCTCAAAAACAGAATAGATAAGGCAAAGAGGACAAGAGAACCACGATTCTACAAGAACATGAGACGCCTCTTCTTTATTAGTTACATCACAAGAGAAATCTGAAACTCTGGTTTCTAGAAGCCTTTGGGCAAGCAACACGCCTTGACTTGGAAGCCCTCAGCATACTACAGGTTTACTTCAACAGACGTGGCTTGCATTCACAGAATTCAGTCCGGGGAAATACAAACTAAATATTTAAAATGTTTTGTATTGTTCTGTCTGCATATGATTTAAAGTCAGTGCAAATGGTCAAAAAGACTTGCAGAAAGTTACAACTGCCCAAAAAATTCTGGTTCACACGCAGCACAACCAAAGGGAGTCCAAGGCTCTAACACACAGAACACCTTCCTGGAGCAGCCAGGACTCAGGACAGCTGATAAAGGTGAGGAGTATGAGAAACCCAAGGCCCCATTCAGTGCTGTCCAAGAAGGCTGGGGCCCTACACTGGAGGAGAGAGAAGCACTTATGTGGGGCCTGGGGAAAAGCAACTCAGAACCATCTCTTCATATTATCAGATTACGATGAGAAAAAAATATTAGGGACAGAATTCCTGACAGTGGACAAGACTTCCAGGCACATGGCGTGTAAATGTTTAGAACTGTAAGCCATGAGGATCTGACAGAGCACCTGTTACCTCTCTACACCAGTGGGATCTCTGCTCGCCCCTACAGCTGGGCTGCTGAAGTTAGCAGGAGAAAGTGACTTAAATGTAATTTGGTACCAACACAAACTTGTGCCTTCTCATATTTGTATAATCAAATGTCTTTACTCATCTCCCAAACTATCTATCCCTCCTCAAGATCCTCAAATCCTAACTGCCCGTCTCCTGTCTTCTGTAGAGACTTTGGTCAGTATTCATGGAAACTGAAAAAGCAGGTCAGAAATCTTAATAATTTAATGGTATTTTTTTTCAAAGACATTAGAATGCTTTATCCAAATAGCTGCTTCTACAAAGAAAGTATTCAAGGTTAGAAAAGCAGAGCGGAATCTAAAAACATCTGTCAATTCTGTAATAAACTGTCACAGTATGGTCAAATTACTACTTTGAATAGTAAAAGGAGATTGCCCCAAATAACCATTTTTATCTATTTCTAGTCTACATAAAAAGCAGGCAATTGGCCTGTAATCCCAGCACTTTGGGAGGCCGAAGAAGGTGGATCACGAAGTGAGGAGATCAAGACCATCCCGGGTAACACAGTGAAACCCCGTCTCTACTAAAAATACAAAGAATTAGCTGGGTGTGGTGGTACATGCCTGTAGTCCCAGCTACTTGGGAGGCTGAGGTAGGAGAATCGCTTGAACCTGGGAGGCAGAGGTTGCAGTGAGCCAAGATCATGCCACTGCACTACAGCCTGGGTGACAGAGCGAGATTCCATCTCAAAAAAAAAAAAAAAAAGAAAGCAAGAAAGAAAGAGAAACACAAACAAAAAAGCAGGCAATCAATTAATTCACATAGTAAATAAAGCAACTGATCTTTTACAAAACCCACAAGCTTATAATTTTCTCTGTCATTTATGGGCTTCGATTACTGCAACAGAGTAACTGGATACACCAAAAAGAACGCTTTGGTGCAGTGACATTGCTTAAAAATCCATCTGTTTAAGGTCATTTCTTAACAGAAAACATTTTCAAAGTTCTTCCCAGCTGCTTTTGACGTTAGTGAGAAACTTCACTAGGAAATCTGAAAAGACACTAATATCCCTAAAGTTTTTAACTGAGAACACAGGCAGTGATCAGTCACTCCTTGACTGCCTCACTACAAATTAAATGGTGTTGTCTACCAGAGCTACAGCAAATTGTTGCTTTCTTATGTCACCTAAAACTCCTTAACAGTTTAAAATAAGGACTGCCTGCCAAAGAGAGGTATGATGGCTGAGCCACAGCTGTGACCACCATGGGCCCCAGGGACGCAAGACTCTTCTGGGCTGAAGGAGAACAGCGGTAGCAGAGCCGGCGCTTACACACGCTGCATAGGAAGCACTGGCCTAGAGAAGGCTTCCACACTATTTTCAACACTCTGTTGCTATTTCTTCATTATACAAGTGACCATTATCTATTTCTGTAGATTAGAAAACAGAGTAAAAGAAAAATTTAAAAACTACCTTTATCCCAGCATACCTTCCATAACAAAGCTGTCTAAATTACTTGAAATCCAGTTCTTAGTTTTAATGCATAAGAGAATGTACCCTGAATTTCATGTGACATCTGACATATAATCATCTATGCATTTATTTTTGAAAGGGGTTAAGTCCCCTTTCAATGCGTGCGTGGAGTGACAGGAGAATTTTAGCCAGGACTAATATTCAATGGCAGAGTCAAAACAAAGATGCCTCATAGCTTCTACTTAGAACAACCGAATATCTCTTCATGAAAACACTAATGTCGACAGACTTAAGACCTTACATATAAACACATGCCTATGAATAATATTATTCGAAGATTTGAAGCATATTCTCACTACACTCTGAAGTCCTTTAGACATTTTCTTGTCTCTGCTTTTAGCAAGAAAAGTCACGTAAGTAAATTATTTGATGATTTAAGCTGAAGTTCTAGCATGAGTTACATCAGTAACACAAGTTAAAACAAGTCCATGAGTAGGAAATCTGTCTTCTCATCTCCTTCACTAAAACACCTGAGACAATCTGGCTGTTTTTATTTTAAATTTAAATCAAATGAATATTAATTCAAATTTACATGCTTACGTTTCGACTGGAATGGATTAAAAGATGGGCAACTGCAGCACTAAATTAATTGCTTGTATTTTGTATACTATCTAAAATCAATCCAGCTTTGTGTGACGCTCTATATGTACAGTATATATAGTTTATTCTAATAGACATATAAAAAGAGAAACTATATGAGATTGTAAAAACAGGGTTATATAAAATCCCTTAGAATTACAGAAGTGACAGGAATACTAAAAGTCTATCTACATGGATTGAGAAGTAACATCGGATTTATCACTTATCTGTGAATTTCATATTTTCAGAAATGTTTATACATCTCCTAAGAGCTTAACTTTATTCTCATGCAGATAGTAAATTATCTCGAGTTATGAGAAGGAAGTCAGAAATTTACCACCCTAAAACTTGTTTCCTTGTTAATTCTTTATTTGTACACAATGAAGAAACAGTAAATAATCAGACATGTGAAAACACTAGGACTTTTTTTCCTGAATATGGCCATTACCGGATGTTTGACACCCCAGGCTTCAGAACCTCTTTCCCGATTATAGCCTGTGTGCCACACTGCTGTTTGCTGTTACACATTCCCCATAAAGTGTCAGACAGGAAATATATGAGGCACTTGCAGGCCGTGAGGTCTCTGTCACAACTACTCAGCCACAGTTAGTGTGTTGACTAATGAGCATGGCTGTATTCCAATAGAATTTTAATACGGTCACTGAAATTTGAATTTCATAACATTTTCACCTGACACAAATTACTTTCCTCCAGCTATTAAAAAATGTAAAAGCTATTCATTGGCCACAAAAACAAACAGGAGGCCAGGCCATGAGCTGAGCTTGCTGCCCGCTGAATGGGACACATGCACACCAGCAAAAGGATGGCACTGCAGGGTGGGGCCGTGCAGCCTCCCAGAGAGCAGGCCCCACAGCTCCAGGCGCAGAAGAATGTCTGCCAAACATTCCTTTTTTTATTGTAAATGCCCCAAATCTTAAAATTGGGGTAGCTAAAGAGTTTGAAAACTGAACCCACTGACCTCCAATTTGTTACCTATTTACAGACATCCCCTACTTACCTACATTGCTACTTTCTGGGACTTCAGTTACCTGCAGTCAAACAAGGTCAGAAAATACTAACTGGAAACTTCCAGAAATAAACAATTCATCTGTTTTAAACTGCATGCTGTTCTGAGTAGGGTAGTGAAATCTCACCCCATCCTGCTGGAGACATGAGCCCACTCTGCCCAGCATGTTCACATGGCACGTGCTCCCACCCGCTTACCTGAGCTGTCTTGGTGATTAGCTCAAGTGTTGTGGGATTGCCGAGCTCGTGTTCAAGTCAACCTTATTTTACTTAATGATGGCCCAAACATACGAGTAGTGATGTTGGCAATTCAGAGAAGCCACAAGCTTCCTTTAAGTGAAAAGGTAAACGTTCTTGACTTACTAAGGAAAGAAAAAGTATCATACGCTGAGGTTACTAAGATGTAAGAACAAATCTTCCATCTGTGAAACTCAAGAAGGAAAAATAACTTCATGCTAGTTTTGCTGTCACATGTAAACTTTAAGATGGAAAAGGCATTAAATTTGTGGCTAGGGCCTGGCACAGTGGCTGACGCCTATCCCAGCACTTTGCCTGTAATCTCAGCACTTTGCCTGTAATCCCAGCACTTTGGGAGGCTATGCTGGGTTATCACTTGAGGTCAGGAGTTCAAGATCAGGCTGGCCAACACAGCGAAATTCCATCTCTACTAAAAAAAAAGTACCAAAAAATTAGCCAGGCGTGGTGGCGGGCGCCTGTAATCCCAGCTACTTGGGAGGGGCTGAGGCACGAGAATTGCTAGAACCGAGGAGGCAGAGGTTGCAGTGAGCTGAGACAGCGCTACTACACACCAGCCTGGGTGACAGGAGACTCTGTCTCAAAAAATAATAATAAATAAACACATAAATTTGTGAGTAGAAGACAAAACAGCTGTTCTGACTGACAGCAGCAATTGGGTTTGGTCCTGCCCCATTTCACTGGGGGTCTTCGAAAACATCCCCCATAGATAAGAGGGGACTACTGTAGTAAACTTTGGATCACATTAACCCAATTAAAAAATGGGCAAAAGTGGCCAGGGGGCGGTGGCTCACGCTTGTAATCCTAGCACTTTGGGAGGCCGAGGCGGACAAATCAGGAGGTCAGGAGATCGAGACCATCCTGGCCAACATGGTGAAACCTCGTTACAAAAATTACTAAACTACAAAATTACTTACTGCAAAAATTACTAAGAATACAAAAATTAGCTGGGCGTGGTGACACATGCCTGTAGTCCCAGCTACTTGGGAGGCTGAGGCAGGAGAATTGCTTGAATCTGGGAGGCAGAGATTGCAGTGAGCCAAGATTGCACCACTGCACTCCAGCCTGGTGACAGAGCGAGACTTCCTCTCAAAAAAAAAAAAAAGGTATTTATATAAACACTTCTCCAAAGAGGATATAAAATGGCCAATGAGCACGGGAAAAGATGCTCAACATTATCAGTTAGAGAAATACAAATCAAATCACAATGAGATATCACTTTGTGTCCACTAGGATGGTTAAAATAAAAATATAGACAATGTTAAATTCTGACTAAAGCTGCCTCCTTACATATTATTGTAAGTTCAGCCTAAAGGTTTCCTAACTGGATGTGTAAACAGACTGAGCCTAATGCCAATGATCAGGTTTCGGCCAATCACAGGCAGCCAACTGTTCAAACCACATCCAAATAAGGCAAATGCAGAACTGTAACCTGGCTGGCTGTTTCTGAACCTCGCTTTCTTTTTCTGCTGATAAATCTTCTTCCACCACATGGATGCACTGGAGCCTCCTCTGAACCTATTCTGGTTCAATGGCTGCCCAATTCGTGAATTGCTCTTTGCTCAATTAAACTATGTTAAACTTAATTTATCTGAGATTTTCATTTTAACAAGTTTTGATGAAGACATGGGGAAACTGAAACTCTCATTTGTTGCCAGTGGTAACCCTCTGAAAAACAATTTAGCAGATCTTCAAAATATGTAAACATAGAGGCACCATATGACCCACTATACCCACAGGTATATACACAAGAAAAAGGAAAACACACATCCAGACAAAAACTGCACAGGAATGCTCACAGCAGCATGATTTATATTTGCCAAAAAGTGGAAACAACCCAAAAATCATTACTTAATAAACAGCTAAACAAAATGCAGCCTTTTCATACAATAGAATTATTTGTTAATACAAGGAAACAGAACACTAATATGTGTTACATTATCTAGTAATTGAAAGAAGTGGGTCGGGCATGGTGTGTCTCATGTCTATAATCCTAGCACTTTGGAAGGCTGAGAGGCAGGAAGATCACTTGAGCCCAGAAGTTTGAGAGCAGCCCAATACAGTGAGACCCCATCTCTACAAAAAATTTACAAATTAACTGCGCATGGTGGTGCATGCCTGTGGTCCCAGCTGTTCAGGAGGCTGAGATGGAAGGATCACTTGAGCTTGGGAAGTGGAGGCTGCAATGGGCTATGATCGCGTCACTGCACTCCAGCCTGGGTGGCAGAGTGAGACCTGTCTTGAACACATATTTTTTTTATAAAAAAAGAAAGAAACTCATCACAAAGATACACGTTGTAAGATTTCATTTGCACAGGATGTGCAGAAGGTGTCTTCCTATAGAGACAAAGTGAATTAGTGGGTGGTTAGTGTGGACGTGACAGGGAGAGCAGTGGAGGGGTCTGAGGATTGTGGGATAATGGGTATAGGGCTTCTTTAGGGAAGACAAAAGGTTCTACTAAGAAATTTTGGTGATGGTTGCACAATCATGAGAATATACTGAAAAACAGTTAATTGTATAGTTTAAATGGCTGGATTGTATGGTACAAGTGAATTATATCACAATATAGCTGTCAAAAAAATAAAAGGGGTAAGGCACAGTGGCTCATGTCTGCAATTCCAGCACTCTGGGAGGCTAAGGTGGGAGGATCACTTGAGACCAGGAAGTCAAGGCTGCAGTGAGCTGTGACTACACTCTGCACTCCAGCGTGGCAACAGAATGCGACTCTGTCTCTTAAAAAAAAGAAAAAAAAAAGAAAATTAAAATTAAGAAAAAGAAACGAATATCTCAATCTCTAAAACACATACTGCTTTTACCATGGCCCAGACTTTTATCAGATACTTTCCCAAATAATAACAGAACAAAATAAGTAAAGCCAGAGGACCAGAAGTAAATCAGTGGCCTAATTCAGAGCTCCTTGTTCATGGCTTAACCAACCAACAAAGGTATCTCAGTGATCTATTTGGTCCTTAAAGAGCATATGGCTCAGCCTCAATGATAAATGAGGGGCAAAGCCATTCCACTGTGAGTCCCAAATTATCTGCCAAATTAGTTAAACACTGAGAAATATATCAGAACTGAAATATTTGGTGAGACCATAAAGATGAACCCCACACACACCTGAAAACACAGGAGCACACAGGCACATGAACACAAGCTCATGCACAACAGGTGCACAGCCTGCCAGAGCTCACGCACACACACCTGAAAACACTGGAAACACTGCAGGATTCAGGGGGAGGCGGAGACCACAGAGTAGGGAGTCAACTTCATGTGGCTGTTCTCCTTCTAGGTTGTGCTACAAGAGGTTGAGAAATCCAGAGAAATGTGGCTGAGATTCCAAGAAGCCAGCAGGGCTTATGGCCGTCTCAGGAGACTGGCGGGACAAGAACTGGAGTCTGGTCAGCTGAACAACCAGAACCTGAAGGGCCCAGATCCCTGAGAGAGGGAAGCGGGAAGAAGGGTACAGACTCTCTGAAGAGGAATTTGCTAAGTTCCTAAGCTACCCAGGGTAAGAAGCTAACCTTGAAGGAGCAAAATAGAGCTTTTGGCAAAAGCATGTTGTATTGAGAAAGCACAAACTGGACTTTGGGACAGACCAGGGGGGCACGTAGGAAACACTGCAGATTCCCAGTCACAACATCAGGAGGGCTGGGCTTTAGATCAGAAAGGATCAGAGACAGCCACAGCTTCCGCCTGCAACACAGCCACAGGCAGGCTCAGAATCGCCCTGGAGAAGCCAGCCTGCTCCCAGTCTGCCTTCCAGAGGACAGGGGGAGTGTCTCTGGAGGAGGACAGGCTTCAGAGCAGGGATGGGCGTGGCCAGCTCCTGCTCATAGCCACCTCCCTGAAACCACTAACTTCCAAGGTGTGAATATTCCCACCATGGCCAATTTCAAGCTACCAAACGATCTAACCGAATGTGGAGATGGAAGAAATACACATTCACGTGAAGGTGGCATGAGTTTGTCATCAGGGAAATTTAAGCCAGAGCCATGAATCCCACTTTACATCCACTAGGACAGCAGTAACAATAAAAAACAGAAAAAAACAAGTGTTGGCAAGGATGTGGAGGAATTCCACCTTCATATGTTGCTGGTGAGAATGTAAAACGGTATAGGCATTGTGAAAACATTCTGGTGTTCCTCAAAATGGTAAACATTGACCCAACAATTCTATTCCTAGGTGTATACTTGGAAGAACTGAAAATGCTCAAACGGCTCAAACAAAAACTCGTACATGAATGTTTATAGCAGCACCATTCACAATATTCAGGTGGAAACAATCTGAATGACCATCCGATCCATGGACGAATGGATAATCAAACTGTGGTGCAGCCCGCACACCGGAATATTCAGCTTTAAAGAGATGATACACTGGTGTACGCTACAATGTAAATGAACCTCAAAACTGCACTAACTGAAAGAAGCCACACATAGAAGATCACACAGATATTAACATGCCTCCATTTACATGAAATATCCAGAACAGGTAAAGCCACAGAGACAAAGCAGACATGGTTGCCATGGGTTGGGGGAGGGGAGACGGGGCGTGACTGCTAACGGGCACAAAACAAGGTTCCTTTTGGGGCAGAGAAAATGTTTTGGAAACAGACATTAGTGACAATTACACCTCATGTAAAGGTACTAAATGGTACTGAACTATGTCCTTTAAAATGGTTTTATGTTATTTGAATTTACTGCAATAAAAATAAAACAAAGAAAACAGCTATCAAGCAATGAAAAGATACAGATGAACCTAAAATGCATATTTCTAAGTGAAATAAACCAATCTGAAAAAGCCAATACTTTATAATTCCAATATATGACATTCTAGCATGGGCAAAACTGTGAGACCAGCGAGCACAGGCACAGAGAGGAAGTGCTGAAACACAGATTTTTAGGGGAGGGAAACTATTTTGTGACATTGTAATAGTTGATTCGTGACATTATCCATTTGTCAAGACCCACGGAATGTTCCATACCAAGAATGAGCTGTATTGTAAACCGTGGGCTTTAGTTAATATTGTTAAATATATCAACATGGGTTTATTAGTTGTGACAAATGTAGGACAGGAAATTATAAGAAGGGATGTGGGGGTTCTGTATTATCTGCTCAATTTTTCTGGAAACCCAGAGTTGTTCTGAAAAATGAAGTCTATTAATTTAAGAAAGTGAAAGGAAGTAAATACCTTTCCAGACAAAAATAGAGAAAATCCATTGCTAGCACACTTGCACTAAAAGAAATACTAAAGTTAGTTCTTTAGGCAGGAGGAAAATAATCCTAGACAAAACGTGTAACAGCAAGAAGGAAACAAAGACAAGGGAGAGCCCTTCTGTTACTTGTCCTGATTACTCTCACAGATCAGAAACATTTTGGAAATATATGGCAGTCTGGTTGTCACCTCACAATGTATTTAAGAATGCTGATAGTATATAAGCTTAAAACACCCAGGACGCTCCCACCGGCCAACAAGGAGGTAGGTCATTCACTTGCATTGGTTTTGCTCTTCTGGAAACATTAACCCGCCACCACCCTGGCATCTCTGGTGCCTTCCACAAGCACAGGTGTTATGGGCTGGGCCCAGCTCCCAGGGCACTGAGTATGGCCAGGCGGGGTCACCTGACTTCTACTGGGGTGACTGCAGAGTCTCTCAGACCTTAGCTCCTCCTCTAACAGTAGAAATGACATACAATTCTCTTGGGGTTGTAAAAATGACTTGGACAGTGCCGAACCCCCCAGTTCCTCCTCTACTGCCATCGAGAGAGAGGAGAACAGAGAATGCACAGCAGTCTCAGACCTCACAGGTCAAGGGCTGCCTCTGCTCACCTCTGACATTAACAGGGCTTGTTTCCTTACTTATAAAAAGTGAAGGTGGCAGGTTAGCTGTGAGGTTTAAATGACTTCTGTGTAAAGAGTTTAGAAGACAGCCTGCAGTGAGTGCCAAGCACACTCCCCGCTTGTTTTTCCACGGGATTTCTGTTACACTCCTCCTAGTGCAGTCAGCCCTTGTGAAGCTACGCGCATGATCTTCCTCCTCTCCCTTGCCTGTCTCACCAGCAAGGCTCTGGCTGCTGTTGGGCTGAGACCTGTTGGAACTTCCTTGGGTTTCTTACAACAACATTAAAGACTAAATTAATATCCCATCCCAGCCCCAGCTTCAAACTACTGCTCCTATCGTTCTAGCATTATTTCTACACCCTGGGGTTGTTGTTCCCATCCCCGGCTCACTCATCTATCTTTCTTCCTCCCCAAAGCTACTCCCATGAGATTCGGGTGCTCCTTCCCCTTCATGCTTAGATCTGTGCCCCCAGTCCCTCTGGATATCCCTGCTAAATGTATCTTGGTAAATCCCCCCTTTTAAATAGGGACACATCCCTCTAGTTGATATCTGGATGCTGCCCTGTGTCTAGGGATCAAGCCCCCAACTCTTCCCCTTGTGTAACTCACGGTGCTGCTTCCTGTGGTCATCTCAGTTCCCAACAGTTCCTAACCCTTCTTCCCACTGCACAGCTCCTCCTTATCCTGTGTGGATTTGCTTATTCCACCTCTGAAAGACCACACCTAACCTCAGGCACCAGGGCTACGGTCAAAAATGGAAAAAAAACCCACAGTATTGAATCCAAGACGTGATCAATTATAAGGTGTACTAGCACTTTATGTGCCACTAAAAGCACTGTCCATTAACAATGACACCCTTGTGAAATAAATTTGATTTCTGAGATGTTAAGGCACAGGAAAAGTGCAGGAACTGAGCCTTCCTGGCTCCTGAATGCTCCAAGACACAGGGTTGTATGGGAAGCTGAGTAACAGCCCTCAAAAGATGGTCATGTCCTAATCTCCGGAATTTGTGAATGTCGCCTTATATGGCAAAAAAGAATGCTGCAGATGTGATAAATGAAGGTTTTCGGTGGTGGTGGATTACCCATGGAGGCCCTAAATGCCATCCCCAGTATTCTTAAAAAGGGAGGAAATTCCGCCTGGGCAACACAGTGAGACTCTGTCTCCACAAAAAAATTTTAAAATTAGCAAATTAGCTAATCTAATCTAATTTGCTAATTATCTAAGCTATCTGCAGGCCTGTAGTCCCAGATACTTGAGAGGCTGAAGTGGAAGGGGTGCTTGAGTTCAGGAGATCAAGACTGCAGTGAGCTATGACCACACAACTACACTCCACCCTGGGCGCAAACAGCTCACTGCAGCCTCGACCCTCGTCTACGGAAAAGAAGGAAAAGAGGGAGGAAAAGAGGTTTGACAAAACAGAAAGCAGAAAGGCCCTATGAGGCTAGAAGCAGCTGCCAGCTCTGAAGGGAGAAGGGCCTGCAGCCATGGAATGCGGCAGGCTGAGAAGCTAGAAAAGCAGGAAAAGCTTCTCCTCGGAGCCTCCAGAGCGCAGGACCTGCCCAGCCCTTCATTTTAGCCCAGAGGGATTGATTTTGGACTTCTGGCCTCCAGAACCATTAGAAGATAAGTGTGTTGTTTGAAGCCACCAAGTTTATGGCACTTTGTCACAGTGGCCCTAACACAGAGCAAGACTGACCATGTCATCCTTTCCCTACTGCTCCAGGAATGACGTTAACATCTACGGAGCATTTCTTTTAAAACTTCGCTTCACACACAACACCATTCCTTATTAAGTGAAATCAATTCTTGGATAAATTCCAAGATCTTTATATGTGTGGGGAGGGAGGGGGAAGGAATAAGTAGGAATAGTATTGTTACTTTGTATTGGATTATGTTTGGGGTTTTGGTTTCAAAATTCCAGCACTCAGATATTAAGGTAGACAGTTAACAAATTTTACTTATGCACTTACTATCCATTTAAAGACTTGTAACACAAATGAAACAAGTTAATAATCTCAGCAGGCTCTTAACTTCTGATTGTGTATGAATGTCAACATCAGCTTCAAATAACAACTTACAAATTGGGTACGAAGTAAAACCAAAAATAAAATTCTAAGCCCCCAACTAACTGAACAGCCCCTCCTCTCTGCCAGGGGCATTCCAAAGTTAACCTGTAAAACTACTTCAGGCCATGATGGTGGGGGGAGCATCAGACACACTTCACTACCATTACCATCAACACAGACCTTAAGACTGACCCAACAGACTCCAAGTCTGACAGGAAACATTTATCATCTATTCTCTCTGAAGCCTGCTACCTGCAGGCCTCATCTATACGATAAAACCTTGGTCTCCACAGGTAACCCAGACATTCCTTTCTATTGATTCCAGGTCTCTACATAGCAACTCAACCAACTGCCAATCAGAAAAATCTTTGAGTCCAGCTATGATCTAGAGCGCCCCCACCACAGACCGGCTTCCAGTTGTCCCACCTTTCTCAACCAATGCACAGCTTACATGTATTGATTGATATCTTATGTCTCCCTAAAACTTACAGGTCAACCACCTTGGGCACATTAACCCTAGCAAAATGAAATACTAAATTAATTGACACTTGTTTCAGATACTTTTGGTTTAAAGATTAAACTAAATGCTTCAAAAAATACGTAAAAAATTTCATAAGAAAAAGAAGGTGAAAGTATCATTCAAATGAATAATTTTAGCAATTTGATACTGGTTCTTAAAATGTGAGCACCATAACCAAAAACTAGCATACAATATGTACTCCAATATAATATTCATGGCATAAAGCAAGTCAGATAATGTTCTCCTCCCTTGTCACTGGATTTAATTTCTACAGATCTACCTTACTCTGGGAAACTTAAAACATATCAATCCTTCAGACACAAACAGAAAGAAACAGCTCCACATATGATACACATTAAAATTAAACTATTACAATCGACGCAGAAATACGATGTGCACTTTCAAATCCCCACTTTTTAGTGGGGGAAGTTAATGAATATTAGAATAATTAAATATTATATATATGTACAAAATGTAAAATTAACTATCATTATCTATGGCACCAGGGTGACTCCTGGAAGTGCAGCCAAGAAGAACGAGCCATGTCCTTGGAACAATATTTGTTTTAAGGAGGAAGACACAGAGCAAATTAAGGCAAGGAAGAAGAGTGACAATGTAGGCTCCTTGGATATTATTTTAGGGATATACAGAGAAAAAGTGAGAGTAAGTGAAATTTTAAGGCATACATACTTGCAAGTGTTAATAATAACAAAGCATCATGGTAGATAAATTCTTAGCAACAACATAAACAAACCACAGTGGAACAGAAACAAAGAAAAACCCCAGGGCTCATCTGTTCCATTTCAGCAGGAGTGGGGGAGGGAGGTAGCAAAGGCCACACCAGGACTTGCCCGCAAGGGGAGCATCGGTCACAGCTGTGCATCTTCAGGCCTGTGACTCAGATGGCTGACCTGAGGACATGCCTCACCGCCTGCTGTCCACTCATGTCCAGTGTGTTCACTGGCTTCTCCCCCATTCCAGCCTCATAACCACAGCACAGAGTCAGGCTCAACCCCCATGAAACCGGAGAGGAAACAAGGTTAGTTAAAGAGTTGTGCCTGACTCACCCAAGGGCAGGGAGTTGGAAAGGGGTGGGTCTCAGGGCGGAACCCACACACACCAGCGCTAGGGCCTGAGCTGTGGGCTCTGCAGAGACGGTGGGAGCCTCAAAGCTAACCAGACACCAGAAGCCACACCTCAGCACACACCCCACAGGGATGAAGGCAGCCCAATCAAATGGGCGCTGGCCACATGACTGGTCACATCCAGGCAAGGACAAACCAATTCAGCGAGTCATCTCAGGAACCTCAAAGTAGCCATCACTCAATTGTGCTACACGAAACCACTGCAGTTAAAAATACTTGTAACTGTTAACAAATTTTAATATACCAACACAGCCCAGGGAAGAAAACCCATCTGAATATGTGACTCATTATGGAGGGAATGCTTATTCCAAAGGTTATTCAGATAAAAAGCGATGAGGATAAATCTTCTGTCTTTTAATGTCACACCATGCAAAAACAAACACTGCCTTCCAGGCCAGATTTTTGCTTATGAAATTAACATGCCAGTCTAATGAGTTCAAAAATAATTCATATATCCTAGACACAGATCTAATAAATAGTTCAAGTAAATAAGTTTTCATAAATCAAAAAGAGTAGGAAATTAAATATCTCAAATTCTATTTTTATCTCTTATCATCATATAATATCTAACAATCTAGTTTTTCAAATGTCTATCAGACATCATTTAAATAAAGCCTGGTCGTTCCATAAGACAGATTATATTGCAACAGTCAAACTCGTATTTCTGAAGAATAACATAATATCCATAATATAGCATTTAAGAAAGGAGGATACTATACACACACATACACATCCAAACATGTCATTAAAAGATGAACAAAATCCACCAAAATGTTGCTAATGGTGATCACTAGTTAGTAGAATTGTAGGTGACTTTTCTCCTCTTCATTTTTCTCCAAAGCTTATTCTTCAATGAGCATGCTTTCTTCTCCAATCAGAAAAATTATGTTTTTAAAACCTGCCTAGCCATAAGCTAAGAAATGAAGAAAAATACAACTGCATGTTCATTAAAAATAGAAAGATAAAAGGAGACTTCACTATGCAACTGAACAAATTTTAAAAAAGAATCCAGCTCAGTTTCAATGACAATGTTACAAGTCATAAAGAAAGTGTAATGAAAACCCTATTAGTATTTCCACAGATGCTGCTGGTATGGTTATTCACTAATTCTAGTATGCAGTAACCAGGCACAAAACTAAAGTTGTTACCCAAAAGGACACCACTGCTGTGGATACACAAGAGCATGTGGGTTGTGCTTCTTACTTTGTATTGATACTTTTTCCACTCCCTCCCTCCCTCCCTCTGTCCCTCCCTCCTTCCTTCTTTTTCTTTTTTTAAATGTTAGACAGGGATTCTTTTTTTTTGTTGTTCTGTTGCCCAGGCTGGAGTGCAATGGCAGTCTCGGCTCACTGCAGCCACTGCCTCCCGGTTCAAGTGATTCTCTTGCCTCAGCCTCCCGAGTAGCTAGGATTACAGGCGTATGCCACCACACCTGGCTAATTTTTGTATTTTTAGTAGAGACGGGGTTTCACCATGTTGGCCAGGCTGGTCTTGAACTCCTGACCTCCTGATCTGCCTGCCTCAACCTCCCAAAGTGCTGGGATTACAGGTGTGAATTACTGCGCCCAGCCATGTATTGATACTTTGATCTAGACACTGCTATAATCCATTAAACCCTATTCAATTTATAACTTTCCACCAACTACCATCACGGATGGTTTGGTATTTTAGATGATGTTAATACATTTTTTCCTGGATTAAAAAAAAAAAATGAACATGTATTACTTTTACTAGAATAATGGGGGAGAGTCTAGAGATATTAGCCAAAGGATAGAACATTTCAATTATGAGGAATAAGTTCAAGAGATCTATGGTACAACACTGTAACTATAGTTAGCAACAATGTAACATATTCTTGAAAAATCACTAAGAGTAGATTTTCTAGTGTTCCACCACAAAAAATGGTAAGCATGTGACATAATACATTTGTTAATTATCTTGATTTAGCAAATTCCACAATGTATACATTTTCAAAACAGGCTGAACACAATAAAAATAATACTTTTATCATTTAAAAAATAACAATAGCCAGGTGCAATGGCTCACGCCTGTATTCCCAGACCTTTGGGAGGTACAGGCGGGAGGATCGCTCGAGCCCAGGAGTTCAAGACCAGGCTGGGTAACATGGCAAGACCCTCTCTCTACAAAAAATTTAAAAAAGAATTAGCGAGGCGTGGTTGTGCATGCCTGTAGTCCAAGCTACTGGGGAGACTGACCTGGGAGGGGGTGACTGAGCCCAGTAATTTGAGGCTGCAGTGAGCCATGATTGTGCCACCTGCACTCCAGTCTGGACAACAGAGCAAGATCTTGTGTCAAAAATAAATAAAAACAATTTTAAAAAACCCCACCAATTCATACTATGATTAAAGCTAGGATTAAACAGATTTCTTGTGTTATTGCCAGTTAGTAAATTTCTGAGTGTAAGGCCTTGTCTTACACATATTTTGTGTCACCAGCACCTAGCACAGTACCTGGAACATAGCACCTAGAATGCAGCACATTCCTAATAAATGTTCATAAATTCATAAAGACTCATTTTAAAATCCTTACATACAAATTGGGCTAGTTTCTTAAAATGTGATCCAGGAAAAATAGTTTGCTTTAACAAACATCATAGAACTTTAAAAACAGTTAAGAAAAATAAACGAAGAAAAAAATCAGTGACAGGGAGAAAGACTCAGAAAAAAACCTCTGTAAATAAAACATGCTTTACGGAAAATGATCCCATACAAAAGACAACTACCAACATATTCACCATCTGTGTAAGAACTATGCCCCACCCAATGCCAAAAGAACATGAGGTGACTCAGTGTTCAAGGCACAATAAGATCATTGAGAGTAAAAGAAGATCGTCTGTTTGAAGAAAGGTGCGATGGGTACTCCCAGCTATTTACAGTAGTACAGGTCCCAACAACCCAGCAATAATTTTCGCTATGAGTTTTCTGATAGCTACGGCAAGAACAGAACTATACTGCATTACACAATAGCTTTCCTTTCTGATTTCACAAGCTTAGATCTGAATACATCACTACTTTCACCCCTCGTTATGTCCAAACTCTGTCTTAAAAGCATAATAGTATTCACGCCCAAGTCCTCACACCCTATAGATCAGAACTGCCCCTGAGGGCCTGGGCCAGCTATCCAGAAGGAGCACTTCTACTCCTCACTCCTCGGGGTATGGGCTGGGGTCTAGTGGGACCACTTCCATTCCTTACTGTTGGGCCCAGAGTAAGTCACAAGCTCAGTGCAGCCTCCTACCAGGTGGAGGAGTTACAACCCCATCAGAATTTCCATGGAGTTCCCTCTAGATGAGACAGCTGAGAAATCCACCTTTGCAACCATCCTCTACATGGCTGCTCACAAGACTCTGATGCTTCCAACCCACAGAACATGCCCATGATTTCCACCTCATGCACTCTGTATTTCGCTGTTGCCACTGAACATAAGGCCATGCGCTTGGATATGAACAGAAACCCTTCCCTAACGTGTCCGTAAGTGTATAACACACCCCCTTACTTACCATCGAGTCCTCCCTGCTCCTTTTTTCTGAACCACCGTGATACTGGAGCCACTGCCACAGCCCGCCTCCCAGATGCCTGTTCTAACTACTCTGAGAAGAGTGTAAATATGAAGACAGGATGAATTCTTACACTTTTGTTGGCACAATACTCTGCATATAGTGGGTCCTGAGATCTTTAAATGAAAAAATACAATTCCTCCGAGACAGAATTGTCATGAAAACTGAAAAAGATAATGACTTGCCAAACCACAATAAAATGCAAGAGACCACAAAAGACTACAGTGTAATGTATTATATAACACATGATAAAAACATGCTCTAATAGAATGTACCTAACAGGAAACAAACCAATCCATAAGCTAAACTACTCAAACATATGTGATGATTATATACTGACACCTTGAATCAGAGTTAAGAGTTTGGAATAACTCACAGAAAAACAGATTTAGGTTTTTTATATTTTTGAAGCATGATTTCTATTGTTATGCAATTAAAACTTGTATTTGTTTAAGCCAACATAGTGTCAGTGTTTAAAGTAATATTATAGGCCGGATATGGTGGCTCACACCTGTAATCAGAGGACTTTGAAAGTGCTGAGATGGGAGAATCACTTGAGCCCAGGAGTTAGAGACCAGCCTGGGCAACATAGCAAGACCTCGGCTCTACTGCGAGTATTAAAAATGTTCAAATAGGTTTATAAAATTAAAAAATAAAGTAATATTAGAGCTGGGTACAAAGGCTCACACCTGTAGTCCCAGCTACTCAGGAGGCTGATGCAGGAGGATCCCTTGAGCCCAGGAATTCGAGGCCAACCTGGGTAACACAGTGGGACTCCAGCTCAGAAAATAAATAACTAAATAAAGTAGTATCAGGTTTAAGTTAAAAAATACTTACCTAGTTTTTTTATTCATATACCTAATGCTTTCATTAAAGATCCCTTAAAATGTAAATGCCCCCAAACTTAAGTTAGAACAATATTCCTTAAAAATTTTTAGTTTTAGCTAGAATTATGTAACCAAAGGTATATCTCACTTTGCACTATAACCAACTCCCTTTTCATCCATTATTAAAATAAACCCAATGTCTATATTTTTTTTAACAATGTTATTGAGATATAATTCACATACTAGTCAATTCACTCATTTAAAGCATAAAATTTGATGGCTTTTAGTACATTCACAATGTCTACTTCAAGGTTAAAAGCTGTGACCAATGTGAAAATCATGAAAACCTACAGAAAAGATCACAGGTTCATTAGGTCTAACAACAACACTATTCATAACTGATCTTCACAGGATACAAATTTATATTTATGAATATGTACTTATAAAATATTTTATGTTTCAAGTGTATATATTCATATAAACTATATTTCAGTCCTAGCTCTATATCCTCCCATCTTTAAATGTAGAATGAAGATACTATTAATCTTAAATAGAAGGTTTACTAAATCCACCACATACAGGCTGATGGATGCATATATCCTAAATTTAAATCTTTTTTTTAGCTGAAACTAAAAACCAGATATTTACTGCTTTATTTTTAACCATCTTGGGGCATTAATGTTCTAACTGAATGAAGCACTGAGACCACAAACTGAAGCAACACAACGGTCACATCCTTTCCCCTTTGCGATGCAGCCGCAGTGTGGGTGTAAACAAGAAACTCACAGCAGCATCTCCGTCCGAAACTCAGGGCAGCATCTGTGATGAGGACTCGGGCATTTCCTCAAACCACATGATCACTCTGGGATTCAGGTGCTAAAGTAGCACTTGTTTAAAATAGCTAAATTATGGCTCCTGAATTAGCTGTGCCAACTATTTTCAGTCACAAGTCTTCACAACATTTCATTAAACTATGAAGTCAATGATTAACACTGAGAATAAAAAATAAATATTTGCCCTTTCTTTACATGAGACCACAGTGCATTATTTTCTTTTATTGATTTGGTTCTTAGATTATTTTGGCTAGAGTTGAATTCTCCTGAACTTCCCAGACAGGTAATGGGAAGAAACCTCTCCCCAGAGAAAGTTTGTACACAAAAGTACAGAACAACGTAACCAAGGAAGCTAATATGCTTTAATTCTCAATAATCCAAGTATGAGGGTAATAAAAGACCAACTGTCAGAACAGTTAAGTAGTATTATCCATGACAAGTTTGGGTATTTACTTGCAGTCATAGAATCAGCATTTATTGGCAACAGTAAAAGGAGGATAGAGTCAGACATTATCCTATCAAGATCTACTATTTTAAAATAAATAAAAACAGCAATGATAAATTGCCCTTATTTATCCCTGTAAAAACTATTCAAGAATCTTCTGCACAGCCCTGAGCATGGTGGCATGCACCTGTAATCCCAGCTACTTAGGAGGCTCACATAGGAGGATTGCTTGAGCCCAAGAGTTCAAGATCAGCCTGGGGAATACATCGAGAACCTCCTCTCTTTAAAAAAAAAAAAAAGGCTGGGCATGGTGGCTCACATCTGTAATCCCAGCACTTTTGGAAGCCAAGGCTGGTGGATCACCTAAGGTCAGGAGTTCGAGAACAGCCTGGCCAATATGGTGAAACCCTGCCTCTACTAAAAACACAAAAATTAGCTAGGCATGGTGACAGGCACCTGCAATCCCAGCTACTTGGGAAGCTGAGGCAGGAGAATCGCTTGAACCCGTGAGCCGAGATCATGCCACTACACTCCAGCCTGGGTGAAAGAGTGAGACTCGGTCTCAAAATAAAATAAAATAAAAATTAAATAAGAAAAAAACATCTTCTCTTCCTTCACCCAGAGTAGTCTAATTGTCCAGGGCCCATTAACACAGGGTAGACACTTAACAAAAAGCCCTGTCCTCAATTCATCCAGCCTGTCAGGCCTTTCCCCTCAACGGCTGGAACATAACTGTTTATGGGAAAACAAGCGAAGAATAAAATCACTGTTTATATTAAAGCTGTAGGACCAAACTCTTACAGAATTATCACAGTTAAGTGAGAGCCATTTTTCATATCCTAATAATAGTCTCAATAAAAAACAGTATATAATTTTTCTCAAAGAATTAATACTCTTTATCTCACTTCCATATCCAGCATAAGTTTTTACTCAGTAAAAAGAAGAAAAGCTGTCAGTGAATATATACAAAGGTGAGGTTAGGAAATTAGTATCTCATTAATTCATGCTTTCCTACGTTTCCACTCTGCTATAAATTCACAGTTGTCAATGACACATTATGAAAATGAGTACAGTCTTTGGGATGTACAAACACATCTCATTCAAGGCAAAATACCAGCCCAAAGTTCAGAAACCCCAAGAACCTATGCATGTACAGTAAAAATCAAAGTACCAGTAAAATTGAGGCCAGAAGCTTGATCCCTTGAGGCCAGAAGCTTGAGATCAGCCTGGACAACATGGTAAGAACTCATCTTTAGAAAAATGAAAACAGCTGGGCACAGTGGCTCATGCCACTTTGGGAGGCCAAGGCGGGCAGATCACAATGTCAGGAGTTCAAGACCAGCCTGACCAATATGGCAAAATCCTGTCTCTACTAAAAATACAAAAATTAGCTAGGCATGGTGGCTCATGCCTGTAATCCCAGCTACTCGGGAGGCTGAGGCAGGAGAATCGCTTGAACCCAGGAGGCAGATGTTGCAGCGAGCCGAGATCATGCCATTGCACTCCAGCCTGGGCAACAAAAGCAAAACGCTGTATAAAAAAAAAAAAAAAGAAAGAAAAGAAAAATGAAAACAAAAACAAACCCAAAGTGCAGGTAACATTGAAACCTTAACTTTTCTTATTCATGGTTTCTTCTACCATTGATGTGCTTTGACCACCCCCCACAACCCCTGTAGCACAGCACAATTTCAGGCACACTTCGAGATCGTGCAACCTGCTGGTTTTATTATTAAAATAAAGCATATTACACTTTTAATAAATATAATAAAATACATAGCATAAGTTTTAAGATATACATATATATACATACGGTTTTTTTTTTTATTTTTTGAGACTGAGTCTCACTCTGTCGCCTAGGCTAGAGTGCAGCAGCATGATCTCGGCTCACTGCAACTTTTGCCTCCCAGGTTCAACTGATTCTCCTGCAAGTGATTCTCCTGCCTCAGCCTCCCAAGTAGCTGGGACTACAGGCCGCACACCTCTATGCTCAACCAATTTGAAAGATATTTTAAAAACCTCTCTAAAACTGTGAACATAATCACTATCAAGTTTCATGTGAATCCTTCAAGAACTGTCCTAAGCAACATAGACACACTGAAGTCTACACGTGTGATATGAGCTCAAGTACAAATTTGGAAGAAACAAGTAAAACATTCTGGAGAAAATACAAATTTTTGGCTGGGCGTGGTGGCTCACGTCTGTAATCGAACTTTGGGAGGCCGAGGCGGTGGATCACAACAAGGTCAAGAGATTGAGACCATCCTGGCCAACATCGTGGAACCCCATCTCTACTAAAAATACAAAAATTAGGTGGGCGTGGTGGTACGTGCCTGTAGACCCAGCTACTCAGGAGGCTGAGGCAGGTTAATCACTTGAACCTGGGAGGCAGAGGCTGCAGTGAGCTGAGATCATGCCATTGTACTCCAGCGTAGGCAACAATAAAATCTAAATTTTTCATGAGATGAACACTATGATTCATCAGTTGAAGTCACACAGATAAAAAATTCGAGAAGATTCTTTGGCTAAATTACTTTTGTATTGTTTTTTTTAAAAAAAGATTTTCAGTTCTTCAATAGGGCAGCAACTGCATCTGTTAATCTGTCATGAGAAAATAGTCTATTTCACAAAGATTTTTTTTTTTTTTTTTTGAGACGGAGTCTTGCTCTGTCACCAGGCACCAGGCTGGAGTGCAGTCGCGCGATCTTGGCTCACTGCAACCTCTGCCTCCCAGGTTCAAGCAATTTTCCTGCCTCAGCCTCCCGAATAGCAGCTGGGACTACAGGCGCGTGCCACCACGCCCAGCTAATTTTTGTATTTTTTACTGGAGACGGGGTTTCATCATGTTGGACAGGATGGTTTCGATCTCTTGACCTCATGATCCGCCCGCCTCGGCCTCCCAAAGTGCTGGGATTACAGGCGTTAGCCACCGCGCCCGGCCCACAAAGATTTTGACAAGCAAATTTGATATTAGCCAATAAACCAAGTATCTATGAAAATCAGCATCATCATTTCCTGCGAATTTCAGCACTGATTACGCTGCTGTTTTGGTAATGGATGGTAATGGACTCCGCTTTTAGCTACTTTCAAATATTATGTATCTGAGTCTAACATAAACACAAAACACCACTCTAAAGTCCTTTTGCATTTGCAAAGTGCACCTCTTCTATTCTTAGTTTTTCCCACCTTGGTTCCTCAAACTTCCTGTTTTCTACAGGCCCCGCGGGTTTTTCTTGCTGCTAGCTAAAAGCTGTACCATGCCAGTTACCTTGGTTCTCGAAATACTACTGTCCCACATGCTCACCACGCATGGGCAGAATTGTAAATTCCCAAGCCCCTTACTGTTAATGTTCTTACTCCAATTGGAATCTGTCGTCACAAAGCAGCATCTACTATCTACTTGTCTTGGGCACGCCTCCTTTCTAATTCTTGTTAGCCATTGTGTCATGCCTCACTTCTCAGGTGTCTCCTGACTGGAAACAGGGATCTTTTCTCCTCTAAGGGAAAATGATGGCCCTTCCGAAACCCACTGCTGGCCACCTTCACTCCAAAGTTTACATTAAGCCTAATGGAAGCATCATTAAAATCCCATTTCTTGCAATGTGAAGCTGTGATGCCAAGTCATGGCTAAGAATTAGGGAATGACAAGAAAAAAAATATGAAGCCAACTCTTCATGTCTGTAGTCCATAAACACATGAGGTAGAGAACTGCCGCAGTTAAAAATAAAATACTATGACTCTCGCTATTACTGCAACTCTTTCAAAGCTTCCTGCCAGGCACACATAGATTCACACTGGATTCGGGTCGACCCTGTACAAAAATGCTCAGTCTCACAATTACACTTGCAAAAAAGTGAAACAATCTTTCAATTATCTATTATCTCCACTTCTTTCGTGAGTCACTCACTGCCCATGAACTGCGTCAGAAACAACCATGACACGAGTGAGTTTTCTCTGGCTAAAAGAAAAAGTTAACTTCTCCCCCACCAGCTGTCATTACATTTTATTAAAACAGAGAGAAGGAAAAGCTGAAGCCACCGGAGCATGTCCAGGCTCGCAGGGCGTTGGGAACGGGCACGAGAATCGCCCTGGGCGCTCCGAGAGCCGAACCCGCGCTCAGGACCCTAAGGAGACCCCGTGGAAGTAACCAAGAGGAAGCGCGCGCTCTGCGCAGGGCCGCGGCCGAAGAGGGGGCACGATGCCCGGTACCTGCCGCGGAGTCCGCGGACCGGGAGAGGGAAGCGGGCTTTGTGAGGAGGGGTCTCCGGGAAGATGCGCGGGACGGTGAGGAGGCAGACCAAGGGACGCAACTCGGACCGCGGGAGGGCACCAAGCGCTCAGGACTCGGGCGGGAGCGGCGGGCGACGGCCCCAGGCGGACAGGTTCCCAGGGAAGGGGCCGGGGGCCGCGGAGGGGCTGGGGTCTGCACTGACCCAGGCGGGCAGGTCGCGGGGAGTGGAGCGCCTGCACCGACAGGCTGGGAGTCGGGGCCGGGGACCGGGGCGGGGCTGGGGTCTCCACTGACCCAGGCTGGCAGGTCGCGGGAACGGGCCTGAGGGCCGGGGCTGGGCTGGGGTCTGCATTCGCCCAGGCGGGAGGGGAGCGCCTGCCTGCACCTGGCTGGGTGGGGAATAGGGACCGGGGACTGGGCCGGGGACTGGGCCGGGGTCTACACCCACCCAGGAGGGTAGGTCGCCTGGAGGGGGAGCGCCTGCCAGGATGAGGGGGGATCGCGGCCCGGGGCTGGGGTCAGGGGTCAGGGCGGGCCGGGATCTGCACTCACCCAGGCAGGCAGGTCGCAGGCGCGCACCCCCAGGCGCACGGCGCGCTCCTCGTCCTCCAGCAGCGCCAGCGCGCGGCACAGGCGCAGGGCCTTGAGGCCGCGGCTGCGGCGGCACCAGGCGAGCAGCGCGAGCACCAGCAGCACCCAGCTGAAGCTGAGCCCCAGGTAGCCCAGCGCGTACACGGGCAGCAGCAGCGCGAAGCTCCGCGCCAGCTGCGCCAGCAGCCCGGGCAGCTCCAGGCTCAGCACGCCCCCGGGGTTCTCAGGCGCCGCGCGGCCCCCAGCCCCGTCGGCGCCCGCCTCCGGGCCCTCGCCCCGGGCGTCGCTCGATCGCCCCGCCGTGCCGCGCTGCCCTACCGGCCGAGGCGGGCTGGGTGCTAGCGCGAATCCCGGCCGGCTCAGCTCCCCGCCAGCGCCCCTCTGAGGGGACGCGGCTCCGCCGCAAGCCCGCCTCCGCCCGGGACGGCGACGTCATCACGCGGGGCGGGCGCGGCGTAGGCACGGGGCTGGGCACGCCACCGGGAGTGGGCGGGGCCTGTGTGACGTCATCATTCGAGGCGGGCCGTGGACCGGGACGACAACTACTGGAGTGGGCGGGGCAGGCGCACAACGTCATAGGCCGGGGCGCTGTCTATCAGCGGGCAGCCGCCCGGGGCGGAGAGAAGCTGGGGTCTCCTTCGAGACCCACGGGGCACCCGCCCCACTTCCCGGTGGCCTCGGGGCCCGCGGGCGGTTCTGGCTCTGGGTCGCGCCCCGTCTTGGGACTCCCGAGGCGGCTCCCGGGTGTGTGACTGCGCTCTCCAAAGCTCGGGAAGTTGCCCTTGTCAAACCCAAAGGCCGACCGCCTCTGGGAGCAGCTGGCGGGCGTGAGGGGGGTCACGGCAGGGGGCGCGGGTGCGCGGCCGCTGAGCGCAGCCGGGGTGGCGGGGGGGGATCAGAGGGCGGCGGCCCCGTTTGCGGTAAGTCCGCGGCCACGAGGAGCGGTGACGAGGGACCCACCCGCCGGAGGCGGACGGGCGTTGTTGGCGGGAGTCTTTGGTGGTTTTGGCGGTGAGGTTGCAGTAGTTTGCGTGCAAGGTTGTGGCTCTCGCAGAGTCTCGCGGGATGATGATGTTACCAGGCATTCCGGCGTGAGAACGCTGCCTCCGTGGCCCTCCCTGCCCTGCTCGTCAGGGCTTTCAACACTAACGACTCCGTCGTGAGCCTGCCCACTCTCACACAGTTCAGTTGGCATTTAAGATGCCTTGAATCACAAAAGCCCTCCCTGAGGGCTTCTGGCAGAGGCGGGCAAAGACAACCACAAGCGCGCAGGAGGCGCCGTTGACCCTCGGGACCTCCACCCCGGGCACCACGCGGCTTTGCCAAAGGTGTTAATATTGTGGCCAACTATTAATAGCGGTTTCAGACGACTGATGTAGGCCTTGCCTGTGACTTCTTTCTGAGATCATTTTTCAGTTAATTCAGAAACACAACTAATCGATCACTTTATTTTCCAGTGAATTCAATCGAGGTAATTGTATTTGTTTTATGGTCTCTTTCAAGGAAACTTCAAGCCAAACAGTAGCAGAGAACATCCTACTTAACTGTTTTTGAGCATATTCAGTGAATTCCAAGCAAATCTTTAGTGAATTTGTAACAAAGTAGGGCACTGGCAGATACTGAATGAATAAACGCCCAGAAGCAGGGTCACCTTTACATAGGCGTCTCCCCCTCGTTCCTGTGTCTGCATAATTTTGTATGCGTATGTATGTGGAGATTATATCACATACGTAAAACAACTCTAGGCAAGGGCAGTAAACCCCAAGCAAGGAATGGGAGTGGTTTCCCTTTTCTTACTCTTAACAGTCCCTGGTTTGCCACAGCACCAAATTATGTTGATTGTGAATATGCAACCGGTTAATGCTCCTAACACCACCTTTCATTCAAAACTGAGTCTTAACACAAAAGCAGGTAATTGCCTTGTTGACACAGAAAGAGAAACGTGAGCCCTTTTGCAACTTTACTGGAAAGTTGTAGGGTCACATCCTACAAAGACTTGTGTAAATATAAGCCACATAAAAAATCCTGTACCACGTGCCATCCAGTGGTTGACCCAACAGTGTAAACTAGATTGAGGAGAGGTTCCCATGTTACCTACTAGTCAGCCCCCGAGTGTCCTCAGCTTCCCTCTGTGTGAGCCTGGGGCTTCCGGCCCCTTCCTGTGGTTAATGCCTGCAGAAAGCAGAGCCTAAGGCCCTGCCACAGCTCAGTCTCATAAGTGTCAGTCTAACTGTAGGTCCTGCTTGGCTCTTAGAGTTTTGCTAATATACCCCTCAGTCTCCTGTGACCTTTCATGACCCCTCCATCCTTTCATTCTTGTAGACAAGAAAAGTCTGTAGACAAGGAAAAGTGCTCCTTTCTCTGGAGTGTCATTCTGAGTGCTCCTGTGCACAACTGCATAGTTCCAGTCTTCCTGGTTTCAGAGGAAAGTGCTGCCTTCTGCTTAAGTTCAACTCTTCCTGCTTTTGGATCCTCCGCAGTACCTTAAATACGTCTCACTGTGGAGTGTGGGAGAACGTGCTCTGTACCGCTTCCTTTTGGAGGTTATACCGGCAAATTAAATATAATGGGGACAGTGAAAGCCAGGTTTCTTGCTGTTGGAAAGGGTAAAAACATGAAAGAGGGAAGGCTAAGAAGCACACTGAAGTATTGGATTGGAACTGGAAGTGTTAATGTGAACTCATTTTTAACATTATGTATATATAGATATAAAGATAGTTCCATGTGTATGCACATGTGTGTAGGTATATGTGCATATAAACACATTTTCTAGTTGTTAGATATAGTGAACTCCAAGTTTATCTTCTAAGATTCAGTATTTCAGTATGTTCATCTCTCTTATTCTTTAATTCTCCATTTTGAAGTTTAACTTCCTTGTAGTTTCAGTAAACAACCTTTTTCACCAGTTCTAATCAGTAGTTCACATCAGTTCCCCCAGTCCCATGCTCTGTCCTGACTCATTCCAGTCACCTGCTCTGGTTGTCTGTTCTGACCTGTTCCCTAACTGTCCTTCCTGCCAAACTACCCACCCTGCCACTCTGGCTTGTACCCCTGCTCTTTTTAAAGTAGCCAATTGGAATTTGCTTAGACTGTGTGGTCTACCCGTAGCCAATAGGGGAATGACACAGCAGTAGGGGCTACCTGCATCAGGAATAAGAACCCCTTCCCCCTCCCTTGTGTAGCTGTGCACTCACTATTGCTCCATTTGTGAGACGCACCCTTCTATAGAAGTAAGTTGCCTTGCTGAGGAAATTTATATTCGAGTGCTACTTTGGTGGCACAGAAAATTTACATGTAACATAGTTCTGTCTGCTGAGCATCTGGATGCATTGGTACCCCAGTACCAATGATACTGGCTGATTACCACTGAGTGAGCAAAACAGAAACCCATGAGTGGAGTCCATACTGATGATATATATTAACAAACCAGTGATTAATGCAGGGAAAATAATAGTGGAGAAGGGGAAGCTCTTTTCAATAGAATATGAACTCATAAATGGAGAAGGAATTGTGAAAATTGAAATCACCATTTATCAATCACTGTAGTGAGGTTGTTGCAGGAGTGAGCTATAAATGGAGGCTCAGGGTGGTAGGTGGAGATTTGAGGAGGAGGGAGAGTGAACACCTTTCTTCAGGATACTTACAAGTTACAAAGAGGAAAATTGAGACTTTCTGGTGGGAAACGCCAGCAGACACCAGTGTGGCCGGGTAATGAGGTACCTGTCATCAGTGGAGAAAAACTGAAACTGAATCCTCATGCAGTGTGCTGAGAAGACCACAGCAGCACGTCTGACGCTCTTCTGCCAGAAACCACGGCCTCAGTCTAGCCTGAGGGAATATCAGACCCAGAAGGAAGGCTGTTCTGTTTTTTTATTACTGTCATGAGCCAGAAAGAGTGGCTCACACTTTGGGAGGCCGAGGCAGGAGGATAGCTTGAGACTGGGAGTTCAAGACCAGCCTGGACAACATAGTAAGACTCCATATTTACAAAAAGAATCTTAAAATTGTCCTGGCATGGTGGCACCAGCCTGTAGTCCCAGCTACTAAGGAGGCTGAGGCAAGAGGATTGCTTGAGCTGAGGAATTTAAGGCTGCAGTGAGCTGTGATTGCAGCACTGCACTCTAGCCTGAGTGACAGAGGTAAACCACAAATAAATAAATTAATTAATTTGTCATAAGAGACAGGAAAAGACTAAGAACTGTTCCAGATCATACAAGACTGGAGAGACATAACTCCATGCAATGTATGTTCCTGGGAGGTCCCAGACATTGGAAAAGTAGTGTGGGCACAGTTGGTGAAGCTTGGGTGGGGACTATGGGTTGGACAATGTATTGTATTGATACTGATTTCTCCATTGGGAGGGTTGTGTAGTGGAGGTGATGCTTGTTCTTAGAGTATTTGGGGTGCTATGGTTTGAATGTGTCCCTTCCAAACTTCACATGTTGAAACTGAATGGCCAAGGCCAAGTGTGGTAGCTCACCTGTAATCCCAGCACTTTGGGAGGCTGGGGCAGGAGAATCGCTTGACGCCAGGAATTCAAGACCAGCCTAGGCAACAGAGTAGGACTCCCTCTCTACAAAAAAAATTAAAAATTATCTTGGCATGGTGGCATGTGCCTGTAGTCCCAGCTATTCAGGAGGCTGAGGTGGGAGGATCTCTTAAGCCCAGGAGATCAAGGCTGCAATGAGCTCTGGTCATGTCACTGCACTCCAGACTGGGCCACAGAGCAAGACCCTATCTCAGAATAAACAAGAAAAAAGAAACTTAATGGTTAGTGTGATGGTATAAGGAGGTGAGGCAGTGAGGTAAAAAGGCCATGAGGGCTCCTCCCTTTGATGGGGATAGTAACCTTCTAGAAGAGGCTTCTGGCCGGGTGAGCAGTCAGCATTCCTCCCTCACCAACAAGGTGCTGTCTTGGAAGCAGAGGAACCCTCACCAGGCATCAAACCTGTTGGTATCTTGATCTTGGATTTCCCACCCTCTGTAATTGTAAGAAATAAATTTTTGTTCATTATAAATTACCATTTCTCAGGTACTTTGTTATAGCAGCACAAAATGGACTAAGATAGGAAGTGATGAATAATCATATTTGAAGCTCGCTGTCATGATTCAGAAGAAAACTAATGATAATGTGTATAGCTAGATGACAGAGAAAAGTGGAGCAATGTTTGAGGCTAGCAGTGGGAATATGGGTGGTGGAGATAAGGGAGGATTTTTTTTTTTTTTTTTTTTTGATATAGTCTCTTGTCACGGTAGCTCACACCTTTAATCCCAGCACTTTGGGAGGCCAAGGTGGGTGGATCACCTGAGGTCAGGAGTTTGAGACCAGCCTGACCAACATAGTGAAACCCTATGTCTACTAAAAATACAAAATTAGTTGGGTGTGGTGATGCATACCTATAATCCCAGCCACTTGGGAAGCTGAGGCAGGAGAATCGCTTAAACCTGGGAGGCAGAGGTTGTGGTGAATGAAGATCTAGCCATTGTACTCCAGCCTGGGCAATAAGAGTGAAACTCCATCTCAACAAAAAAAAGATGGGGTCTTGCTATGTTGCCCAGGCTGGTCTTGTACCCCTGGGTTCAGGCAGTCCTCCCACTTTGACCTCCCAAAGTCCTGGGATTACAGGTGTAACCCACCACGCCCAGCCAGAGACAAGGGAGCTTTTTATACCTGCATATGAGTTTCAAATTATTTCAAAAATTATTTTTAAAGCCCTTATTTCCATCAAATAGCCAATTAAAAATGCATATTTGATTGAATCTCTTCCCTGCTTATAAAATATTTCCTTTTCTGGAGGTATGAAGTTAAAGCTCCTTAATGTGACGGAGCTTTTCAAAATGTGACTGGACTTGTCTGGCTGCAATTCCAGCCACTTTCCTATGTGGTGTCATTCTGCCAATTATTCTCAAACCATTGGGTATGGTTTGGATGTTTGTTCTCTCCAAATCTCATTTTGAACTGTGATTCCCAGTGTTGGAGATGGGGTCTGGTGGGAAGTAATTGGATTATGGGGGCAGATTCCTCATGAATGCTTTGCGCCATTCCCTTGGTGATGAGTGCGTTTTTGCTCAGTTAATTCACATAGATCAAGTTGTTTGAAAGAGTCTAGGACCTACTCCTTCTCTCTCTCGCTCCCTCTGTCACTATGTGACATGCCTGATCCCACTGCACCTTCTGCCATAAGTAAAAGTTACCTGAGGTCTCACCAGAAGCCAAGCAGATGCTGGCACCATGTTTGTACAGCCTGCAGAAACTGAAGCCAATTAAACCTCTTTATTTTATAAATTACCCAGCCTCAGGTATTTCTTTACAGTGACACAAAAAGAATACACCATCTCTGTGCCTGGACCATTCTTCTTGTCCTGATGGTGAACTGCTATTCATATTTCAAAGTCCAATTTGTGGTTGTCCACCTCTGGGAAGGCTTTTGTGGTATCTTCCTCCCCCCTCAACAGTCACCTCTATAACTTGTGCTCGTCACTGTGATCACCTTATCTACTGAATACAGCTGTGCTGCTTTGGCCTTGTCTCTTTGGAGCTGCTTGTCCTCAGGAGCCCCAGAGGCAGCCCTGTGCATATGAGGGGGGATCCCCAGTATTCTTGGGGGAAGTTTGAATTTGATGGTACATATGAGAGTCCTGAACTAAAGCCATATGTCAAGTCACAAGCTCCATTTTAGTTCTTATGAGTAATGGAGATGATATTTTGCATGGCTTAGCTGGGTCCTCTACTTGGGTCTTCTAAGGTAAAGTCAAGGTGTTGGCTGAGCTTGTTCTCATGTGGAGCTCAGGATCCTGTTAGTGCATTGGCAGAGTTTAGTTCCCTACATGACTGTAGGACTGAGGTTCCATTTCGTGCTGACTCTTGGCCTTCCATGCGGCCCCTCCACAGGCCTCTCACAACATGGTGGTTTGCTTTGTCTTCTTCCAGGACAGCCCATGTGTTCTAAGGTCAGGCCCACCAGGATCATCTCCCTTTTGACTGATTCAAAGCCGACTGATTAGTAGCCTAATCACAGGAGTGACAGCCCATCACCTTCACAGGTTCTGCCCACCCTCAAGGACAGAGGACTATCAAGAGCATAGACCACAGGGGAGACTTCTGCCTGCACAAGCTCGTAATTGTTAAAGAGAAGAGGCGAGCATTGACTGGCCCTCTGAAATTCTGGAAAGTACTCCAATTATGGTTTTTGTGTAATAGTGGTTAATTTATAAATTTATAAAGCAGGGTTATAATTTTGTCATTCCACACATTTTCATCTTTCCTAAATGCTTATAATTCAGGTAATCACTATAATAATAAAATTATTGATAACTGTATTAGTCCAGTCTCACATGGCTGTAAAGAAATACCTGAGATTGGGTAACATATAAAGAAAAGAGGTTTGGCCAGGTGTGGTGGCTCACTGTAATCCCAGGACTTTGGGAGGCTGAGGCGGGCAGATCACGAGGTCAGGAGTTCAAGACCAGCCTGACCAACATGGTGAAACCCCATCTCTACTAAAAATACAAAAATTAGCCAGGTGTGGTGGTGCACACCTGTAATCCCAGCTACTCAGGAGGCTGAGGCAGGAGAATCACTTGAACCCGAGAGGTTGCAGTGAGTGGAGATCACTCCACTGCATTCTAGCCTGGGCAACAGAGCAAGACTCTGTCTCTAAAAAAAAAAAAACAAAAAAGAAAACAGCTTTAATTGGCTCAGTTCCTCAGGCTGTACAGGAAGCACGGCAGCTTCTGCTTCTGGGAGGCCTCAGGGAAGCTTCCAATCACAGCAGAAAGAAGAGTGTGAGCAGGCATCCTATGTGTCAGGAGGAGCAGGTCCTAGAGAGAGGGGGAAGAAGCCACACACTTAAACAACCAGGTTTCACAAGAACGCACTATCATGACAGTACCAAGGGGATGGTGCTGAACAATTCATGAGAAACCGCCCTGTGAGCCAGTCACGGCCCACCAGGCCCCACCTCCAGCACTGCGGATTGCAATTCAACATGGATTTGGGCAGGGCCACACATCCCAACCATATAAATAACATTTACTGAGCGCTTAGTTTGTGTTAAGCACCATGCTGGATGCTTTACATAATTACTCATTTAATCTTCACAGTTGCTCTACAGGGCAGCTCCTGTTTTTATAGAAGAGGAAATGGAAATACAACGTAGTAAAACAAATTGCCCAAATTCACAAAGCACTGAGAGGCCATTGGGGTTGTGGACTCAGGCACCTGGACTCTACTGCCAGTGTTAAGCCAGTTCAAGATTCTGCCACTTTGTGTAATTATCTTGCTGTGTTGACACTGTAGGTGGGCTTTGTGCAGTATGGTACATACAGACATTACGCGAATGTAACACTGTACACGTGACTGCAAAACCGAAGAGGATGGGACAGGAAGGTGGTTGCCTTTTTTTTTTTTTTTTTAAGAGATGGGGTCTCACTCTGTCATCCAGGCTGGAGTACAGCCTCAACCTCAGTCTTGACTCACTGCAGCCTCAGTCTCTTGGGTTGATCCTCTGGCCTCATCCTGAGTAGCTGGAACTACAGGCACATCTCACCGCACCAGGCTAATTGAAAAAAAAAAGTTCTTAGTGGAGACTGGTCTTACTGTGTCACCCAGGCTGGTCTTGAACTCTTGAGCTCAAGCAATCCTCCCACCTCAGCTTCCCAAAGTGCTGGGATTACAGGTGTGAGCCACCTTACTGAGAGGTGGTTGACTTTTGTAACATAGTTGCTTATTATAGTGAAAAAAAATGGCTTTTGGCCGGGCACAATCCCAGCACTTTGGAAGGCTGAGGTGGGAGGATTGAGACCAGCCCAGGCAACAAAGTGAGACACTGTCTACAAAAAAATCAGAAATTAAGAAAAAATGGTTTTGGCTGGGCGTGGTGCTCACGACTGTAATCCCAGCACTTTGGGAGGCCAAGGCAGGTAGGTGGATCACTCAAGGTCAGGAGTTTAAGACTAGCCTGGCTAACATGGCAGAAACCCTGTCTCCAGGAAAAACAGAAAAATTAATCACGTCCTGCCTCACTCAGCCTCCCGAGTAGCTGGGATTACAGGCATGTGCTACCATGCCCAGCTAATTTTTGTATTTTTGGTAGAGACAAGGTTTCGCTATGTTGGTCAGGCTAGTCTCAAACTCTTGACCTCAGGGAATTCGCCCGCCTCAGCCTTCCAAAGTGCTGGGATTACAGGTGTGAGCTACCACGCCCGGCCCCAGATAGTATTTTATTTAATTTTCTATCGCTAGCGTTCTGTCAGTTCCCAGGTCATCAAATGAACTCCATATGTCACCTATTGAATAAATAAAAATGATGGAAGAAATATTATAAGATAGAATGAAACTGATTGGGAAATGAGCTATTCAGAAAATAATTGTTTTAGGTCCTTCTGTAGCCATAAATCCATTTATTCTGCAAGTATGGTGGAGCACAGTGAAAAAGAAGATAGCATTGCAAAGCTCTGTGGATGTGGTGCATTTGGGAAACTCTAGGTTGCTCTGTTTGGCAATGAGAAAGTGCCGTAAAAGTGGGGGTGACGTGAGTTTCACAGTTTAGATGGCGCCATCTGCTGGAGTGGGGAAAGGGCAGACCAGGTATAATTTGGAGGTCCTCTGGCGGGAGCTTGTGACTGCAGGTGAAAGCTCAGGAAGTGGACCTTAAGAGCCAGGCCTGGGGCATCCATGTAGTGTGTGTGATATTTCCAGATCCTGTGCCTGGCAATTTTATTCTTCACATTCAACCTCAAGTTCAACAAAGAGTAGGAAGCTCTTCTAGTGTCACCGTTTCCTCAGCTAACATAGTGTGACCTCCTGGTTAGGAAGGTGGGCTTTAGCATCAGCCTGTCCACCTGCCTTTCTGAGTGACCATGGGCAAGCTGACTAGCCTTTCTGGCCTGCAGTCTTCTCATACACTATGGCATGAGAATTAAGCAAATTACCAAATGGCTAGCACTGAGTTTTGTGCCTTGCTTGGACCAGTCACTAAAAAAATGATAACTGTCACAGACATTACCTTTCCTGCCTTCCTTTTCTCTCTTTTCTTTCTTTTTTTTTTTTTTTTTGAGACAGAGTTTCACTCTTGTTGCCCAGGCTGGAGTGCAATGGCGCGATCTTGGCTCACTGCAACCTCCACCTCCCATGTTCAAGCGGTTCTCCTGCCTCAGCCTCCCAAGTAGCTGGGATTACAGGCATGCACCACCAAACCTGGCTAATTTTGTATTTTTAGTAGAGACAAGATTTCTCCATGTTGGTCAGGATTGTCTCGAACTCCCGACCTCAGACGATCTGCCCGCCACAATGCCCAGCTAATTTTTTTTTTTTTTTTGTATTTTTAGTAGAGACAGGGTTTTGCCATGTTGGCCAGGCTGGTCACAAACTCCTGACCTCAAGTGATCCACCCATCTTGGCCTCCCAAAGTGCTGGGATTACAGGTGTGAGCCACCACGCCTGGCCAAGATTGGCTTTTATGTTTAAGCTATAAATTACCAACCAAAACGTGACAGAGGCTTATCTCAGTATATTTAGAGGTTTATTTTGCTGAAGTTGAAGACATGCCAGGGAAAAAGAGAGTCAAGTTACAATAGGATCTGTGTCCTCTGCTTTAACCAGAGAGGGTTTTGGGGACTTTAATATTTAAAAGGGAGTGTGCACACAGGAGCGGAAGAAAAAGGAAACAAAAAGGAGAGAGGGTAGGCAGGGAGGCAGTGGTTACATTCCTGTGAAGCACCAGTCAGTGTGAATCCACGTTTTATATGTGGAAAGAAAGGAGTGGAGGGAAAGTCAATCATGCATTCTTCTCCAACTCAGTGGATCTATATTTTATATTAAATAAAGCAAGCATGTGAATTACAGCTATCAGTTTGGGAACAAAAGGAAGGCTGTTTCTCTCTCTCTCTGTCTCTCTGTTTGGTTCTTCTTTCATCTTGCAGGACGTTTTTGTCTGACTCAGTTCCCAAGCTTAACTTTATTCTTGGCATAGTGAGTTTGGGGTCATGAGATTTTCCTTTCACAAAGTAAAATAAACTTGAGATGTGGAATGCTTGTTTTAATGTTTCTTTTCTCTCCTCTCTTGTGTTTGTTAACCAAAATGAGCGACTAAGGCAAGAATCTCAATCAATCTGGTTTACTAAGCCAGAACTTGAGGGCATCGTTGGGAAAAATGTGGGTCACAGATGCCTATGCGGCTATTGCCCCTCAAGGAGGTTTTCAGGAGGCCTTATGTTTATACATTTCCTTAAAGGGGGAGAGCACATGGGAATTGGGGTGGGTGAGTGATAAGGAGAAAGGTCATGTTCTTGTGAGACTTCGTTTAGTGCTAGTAAATCTATATTTTACACAAGATAAGGTGAAAGTATAAATTATGTGACCCTCTCGGGGGAGGTGGAGGAACAATTGCTCTCATTCTATCTTTGTTCTGCACCTGGGAAGATCAGCTTCTGTAAACGAAAAGTAAACTTCTAAGGCCCCCCAAACATCTGATGGACCTCTCTTCCCAGCCAGAGGTATTCCAAAGTTCACCTGAATCAATCTCCCTTTCTCTATTTTCTTTTCTGCTTAGTTTAAATCTGCAGTTACTTTTCTTCTAAGATAAAAATCGTTGTTTGGATCCAGCTCTTTTGTTGTATTACAAACCAGTAAGTTTGTATTAATATCTCATGGCTAGGTTTCTGAAGTAAAAGCTGTAGGATCTTTTTTGTATGAGTGTGTTCTATATTTTTGGCCATAAGATACCAAATTGGTTTAAAGGCAAAGAGTACTCATAAATTAAATATAAGCCCAAATGCTTCTCAAGTTCATATGACTTAAGTAAAATCATTAATAAATAAGTTGACTTTAAAATTATTGGTAAAGTAATATTAGAAATGGAAGAACTGGCAACATTTTTGTTTGCATTTTTTGATCATTGATCATGTGGTTTCATACTTAGCCCTGCAGAATACTATCAGGTGTCAAAATTTGCCATAAGAGATATACAACTATAAACCAGGGCTAAAATAGAATGACCTTTGCTTGTGTAATTTTTGATAAAGAAGACATTTAATATTGTTGGTTTAATGAAAAGAGGTAAATCCCAAGTTATTGGTAAAAATGCCCATATATTCAACCTTATTACTTAGGTAAATGCCTGGAACCCATAGGCTATAAAAATGGCTAACAGGGAAATAACTTTAAATGATGACTATCACAGTTTTCATAAGTAATCTAGATAAACTATTAAATAAATTAATCAGGTAAATGAAATGGAACACATGCTTGTAAACAAACTTGTCATATAATTTAGAATCTAAGGTTATATTAACAATAGATATTAATTAAATGCCTGGGTAATTTCCAATTTAAAAATTATAGGAAAACATTTAAAAATGTGTTCCTTTTAAATGGTGATAATTTTTGTCTACTTCAAAGGTTATTTAAAGGTTATGTATAAAACCACATAGGCTGGGCATGGTGGCTCATGCCTGCAATTCTAGCACACTGGGAGGGCAAGGCAGGTAGATCACTTGAGGCTAGGATTTCAAGACCAGCCTGGGGAACATGGTAAAATCCCATCTGTACAAAAATACAAAAATTAGTTTGGCATGGTGGTGCACACCTGTAGTCCCAGCTACTTGGAATACTGAGGCAGGAAAACTGCTTGAACGTGGGGGAGTGAAAGTTGTACTAAACTGATATTGTACCACTTCACTCCAGCCTGGGTGACAGTGAAACTCCATCTCAAAAATAAATAAATGAAATAAAATAAAATAAAGGTAAAAGGAACCAGGAAGTAAGAGAGATGTAAAGTAAGTTATTGATATAAAGAGGATTTTTTTTTGGTAAGAAGGCAAAAGAAAGGTAATTTTTTTATGATAAAGAATCTCATATGGTGAATTTTTGTCCTAAAATAAGATGACTGGTTGTTCAAGAAAGAGGGATATTTAAGACAAACCAGAAAGTCCAAGCATGTTGTGAATGGTCTATGTAAGTAGTAATATAGTGAAAAAGGAATTTTTCAAGTTATATAATTAAATTGACTATAATTAAAAAGAAATTACAATAGTCTTTCTAGAAATTGTACTCATATTAAAAATACACTAATACAAAACTAAAGAATTGGTTAGAATAAGATTTCATTGAAAATATTGAATTACTCTTAATACAAGAAGTCCTTAATTTTTAAATTCTATAATCTGTTTCTCTTTGAAATTCTTCAGATTGATATCTTAGCAGTACAACTTCTACCGTACCCTGCTCCTTCAGCTCTTTTGAGAAAGCCTTTGTTGGTAACTCTTTCCATCTCCTTTTGTTGGCTACTTTACCTTTTGTTGGCTAGCTTTTTTAAAATTAGTAATCTAAAGTAAGGGAGAGAATTTTTGAAAGCAGGCAAATGAAAAATCTTTTGGATCTTCCTTTGTCTGTATGTCTGTAATATCTATATGTCTGTAATATCTATATGTGTCATGTGTATGTGATAGTGGAATGCAGAGATGTCTCATATTCATATCCCAGGGAGTTAGTTCACTGAATGCATAAGGAAATTCAAAATAATAAAAAGCAAAATATTCAATCCCTTGGTTATTGTTTTCTGTGATAGCTAAAATGAAAGTAAAAGTGTGCTGGATTGGGCCTTAAGGCTGGACCATGCTCCCATGTGGGTCTGTCTCAGCTTGCCCACTAACCTCAAAGCTACCCCACCGAAGGAAAAATTCAGCCAAGGCAACAAGAGTGACTTCTGAGACCTGTGGTTACCAAGAAGACAGTCAGTGTGGGGGAAGGGCAAAGCCAAGTATCTATTAAAACCAGAGGGTATGATGTAAAGGAATTGTTCCATTTTTAGATTGGTATTGTCAACTTCTTGAGAAACCTTTACTATAATAGATAGTAAAAATCATGATTTTAAGGGCAGTATCTTTAATTTTAAATGCCACAGAATAAAAGAGCATGAATGGGTTGATGTGGGACCCACAGCTCACTATTAAACAGTTGCTGAGGGATATATGTGATCCAAATGCACAAGAGCTTTTTTAGGAGAGAATGAGCAGCCTATTAGACTGGATCATCGCCACCATAAGGTCTGTTTGCTCCGAGAGGGGAACTGCTCACTTCTCCCTGTAAAACACCAAGTGGAGGACCCCAGATGAAACAACCAAGATGCTTTAGATGGAAGCCACATGGGACTGTATTTATGATGACTGGGATATTTTCCCCTGAATATGTCTATTACCCAGGTCATGGTAAATGTTGATGGTAAAAAGGGCCCCTTTTACATGGGTACCTTGGGTGATGTTACTGTTTGAGAAACCTTATCAAATTTGCTGCCCCTCATGGGTCTTACAAATGCTTTATTAAACATTAAGGCAATTATCCACTCCCCCAGAATGGGAAAGGCAAAAAGGAGTGAAAGGACCCATCACAGAAGGGTGGTGGAAATCTTTAGATGGTTCTTAGGAAATGAAATAAATAAAATGAAAACTGATGGGGTTAAAACAAAGGTTTTACAACACCATCAAAGATTGGATGAGCCAAAGGAAACCCCTGCTTGTCCCCCAACATTAAAGGGACCCATACCAGTTTTCTGTATTTCTGCCCCAGATTGGAGAAATTTTAAGAAAATTCAAAAGGCAAAGGTTATAATGAGAAAGCTGACATTGAGGCAAGTTAAGATAAAGATTGACAAAAGGGCCTGAGTCCCTTGGCTCAACTCCCTTCTGGGACCCAAATCCCTTTTTACTAGAAAAGGTAAAATGGTCTCTGGGTAGAGAAGGAAATTTCCTGGGATGGAGACATAAAAATGTGCACATTGATAGGACTATGAAATGTGAGATGTTGAAACAAGCTTTATGAAACATAGTTGTGACTCTTACCTAAATGTCATATGAAAGTGGATATTGTATCTGACTGAGAGATGTTTCACCTTTTTAGTACTATAAAACCGAAGGCATGTAAATCTGCCCCTTTGAGAAATGTTAATTGTGTTACAGGATCTTTGGAGTATTGATTTTCTGACTGGAAACCTCTGTGGCTGCTGTGTCTTTGCCCAGGTTCTTGTCCTGCATCCAGGAAGAATGAGGTACACAGACAGGTGAAGGGTGAACAACACTAACATGAGCTTTACTGAGTGTTAGAACAGCTCAGAGGAGACCCACAGTGGATTGCTTCTCTCTGTAGGCAGGTCATCTGTGGAGTGTTTAGTTCTCGGCAGAGAGGAGGCCCTGGAAAAGGCAGCTCCTGTCTGCACTGGTCGTCCTGATGTCTGCAGCTCTGTCCCAGTGTTAGGGAGAGGAAGCCCTGGAGAGGGTGGCTCCTCTCTGCTGTCAGGTTGTATCTCTGCAGCTCTCAACAGAGAGGATGCTCCTCTTCCTCTTCTCACTGTCCTCCTCCCTGCTCTGGCTGAACCCAGGACTTTATGGATCTCAGTGGGGGAGGAATTGCAACCCCATTGGTGCATGGGTGGCCAAGCACAGCCCAGAAGAGGCACTGTGAGTCCCCACTCTTGTCCGCAGGACTGGCAGCCTGGCCTCGAGCCTTCAGGCCCTCCCTGGCCTAGAGGTGGTGCTTTACTGGGGGCTTGGCCCAGGAATCAGTCTGCCTCCCACTGCCATTTATGTCCCTAACCCCTGCTCAGAGATTGGAGCAGGCACTAGGAGCAGAGAGAGGCCAGGCAGTGGGAACAGACACCCCTGAGCCTGTAGAGATGAGGAGGAGATAGAGGGACCCTTCCTGGGGCCCCTGAGGATTCAGGCTACAGAGACATTTGGGTTCTGCACCTGGGAGGGTAGCCGCAGCTCCACTCAGGAGCTTCTGCCCCACAAACTCGGAAGGGGCCAGGGCTCTTGCTTGTTCCCAGCTCCCCTGCTCCAGGAAGTGGAGGCCCAGGTCTGCAGATGCAGGTCCAGCTGCTGCAGCTGCATCTGGAAGGGCAGATCCTGCCTGTCCCCCCCCCCCCCCCCGCCCCCCCCCCACCAAAAGCACAAGGAGGCTTGGATTCATAGCCACAGTTTGGGAGGCTGTGGGGGGTACCCACGGAGGTCCTGTCCCAAATCAGAAGAGGTGGGGCTCCCACCTGGAGTGTGCAGCCCCAGCTAGGCCTCCCTGTTGCAGCCGATGTGATGGCATCAGCCACTGTCATCAATTGTACATGGTAAATGGGAACTAGTAACACTCCCTGAGCATGCATAATATAGGGTAGAAGCTGAAGTGTGGCTTGGGACAAATCCTCCACTTCATAGCCCTCTGTGGAGCATTTATTGGGACTTATGGCAGAAACCTGTGAGCACTTCCCAGTGACAACTACGGGGACTTTGGACTGGAGAAGTTCCACTTGCTACGGAATGTTAACCAAAGTTATCCCTATGCTAATAGGAATAATGGTGCCAAAAAAGGAATCCATAATAAAATAAAAATGGTTTATATAGGATCTTGCTGCCTGGGGCTACAAGAAGGAGATGCTCATGAGTAGGGAGCCTCTTTTCCCCCAGGACTCACTCTAACTTCTGTATGAGGAGCTACTGGATTCTACAGATTCTCATAAATTGCTCTCATCTAACAAGAGCTGCTTGGTCGTGAATGACAGTTTCAAGGGGGAACAAATGACATCTTGTTTGGAAGTCTGCTGCTCTAGTTAAAGTAGAGTCACTAGGCGCAGTGGCTGATGCCTGTAGTCCCAGCACCGAGTCTGCGGTGAGCTGAGATCGCACCACTTGCCCTCCAGTGTGGGCAATGAGAGTGAAACTCCATCTCAAAAAAAAAAGAAAAAGAAAAAGAAGAGTCAAGAATATCTTTTTGAGTTATTGATAGTTTAGAGCAATTGCGTAAAATATGTTTTATGAGCAAATTTACCTATCTTTCTGAGTTTGACTAAATTTGCAACTTATTTGTGATTTTATGATAATATAGTTATTTGCATACATTTAGTAAGTGTCTTTTCTTTTAAAACAGGACAATTGGAGACACTGGTTATTTTACCTAGGCTTTGACTAGAATAACATATTTTTGGCCGGGCACAGTGGCTCATGCCTGTAATCCCAGCACTTTGGGAGGCTGAGACAAGTGGATCATCTGAGGTCAGGAGTTTGAGACCAGCCTGGCCAACATGGTGAAACCCTGTCTCTACTAAAAATACAAAAATTAGCCAGGCATGGTGATGGGTGCCTGTAATTCCACCTACTTGGGAGTCTGAGGCAGGAGAATTGCTTGAACCTGGGAGGTGAAGGTTGCAGTGAGCAGAGATTGGGCTGTTATACTCCAGCCTGGGCGACAAGAGCAAAACTCCGTCTCCAGAAAAGAAAAAAAAGAAGAAGAACATATTTTTAGGTAAAGTTCCAGCAAAGCCAACTTAAAAAGAGCCTATATGGTCAATTGGCTCTTGCTGCACTTTATGCAAATAATCAGGTCAAGTATAATAAGCCTAAAACATATTTTTCCACACAAATTGGCCTTACTATAATGTCTGTTTATTAGAAAGGAGGGCTAGCGAGAAATTGATTCAGAGGAAAAGTGTATCACTTGTTACTAGATTACAGCCCTGACTACTGATTTTCAGTGCACATTGAATCATGAATTATCTCTTGGCTGCAATAATCCTCTAAAGAGGACCAGGTTATAATTTTTCTTCATATTTATAGTTGGTGCCCCAACAGAATAGGTTCTTTTCTTCTGTTCTGACACACAAATACTCTCTTGATTGTTAAATTATTAACGTTATTTTTTCTCTCCTTGTTTTACTTCCAAGGAAACCAGAATCACAGTATTCTGAAGGCTAGAGATGTGGCATTGGCACATAAGCATTCCACTGGGTCTGATCTGTTTTTCATGGCCAATACCCTGCTGCTAAGACTGTATAAGCACCCTCCCTCTAGGGACAGGGACTATAGCAGAATAGCTGGGCATCTGAGATTGTAAGGGCTGGTTTTGGGGGATAGAATTAGTTCAGACCCTCCAATCAAGGATGGGCACACAGATGTCCAAACAGCTGGTAAGAAAAGAGACTTTGCCTTTCTCAGCTATTATGTCACACCTTTGCTTCCATCCCAACCATAAAGAATTTTCTGCGTCCCATAAGAATTAAAACAACATTATTACTTGAGAGGATATAAAGATCTTTGTGACAAGGCCTCCTGGGTATAATACTCCTAGTTATGAGATTTATGCAGATAGATACATATTTTAAAAATTTAGCCATTTTAGGACAGATTACTAAAGGATCATAAAAAGCATTGCAGCACAACAAAAGTCTCTAAAAATCCTTAGCTTAAAAGGTTTTAGCAGTGCTTATGTTTTGTATAGCTAACGGCTATAAGTCTGTAACTAAAACCAAGATTGCAGTAGCTCAGTCAGTTCTGTAACCTCACCCTTGGCTTTTTGTTTGTTGGCTTTTAACTTAACTTTTTAAGGATTAATGAATGATTGTCCATGCCCATTCCCGTTTGGCCTAGAACATTTAATTTGGCTACAAGTCTTTTGACTCTAAGTCTCTTGGCCATAGGGTCACCCTATGAATCAGGACTGGAAGGATCCAGAGCAGGCAGCCATGTCACCCCAGCAATGCTATGGAACAAAATAAAAGCTTGGTGGCCACTGGTGTTGCCTCTGACAAATCTTGTCCAGAAGAGGAGAATGTAAATTAAAAATAAAATTCTAAGACCCTCCCAGCCATCTGAATGGACCACTCCTCCTTGGCCAAGGGCATTCAAACTTCACCTGAAGAACTAGTTTAGGACATGATGGGAAGAGGGGAGACAGACATGCCTCATAATATCCTCCTCCCTGTTGAAATCACTGCTAGAACAGGCTTCTTTCAGTCTGATTCTCTCTGAGGCCTGCTACCTGGGATGCCTCATCTGCATGTGATGACCAAGGTTTTCTCGGTCTCCATAACCTGTGATAACCCAGGCATTCCTTTCTATTAATAATAACTCATTCAACTAACTGCCAATCAGAGAACTTTTGAATCAGACTATGACTTGGAAGATGCCATATTGTCCCGCCTTGTCCGGCCTTTCCAGATGAACCAACGTACATCTTAGGTATATTGATTGATGTCTCTTGTCTCCTTAAAATGTATAAAACCACTTGGACCCTGACCTCCTTAGGCACATGTTCTCAGGATCTCCTGGGGCTGTGTCATGGGCCATTGGTCACTCATATTTGGCTCAGGATAAATCTCTTCAAGTATTTTACTGAGTTGACTCTTTTTGTCCACACTTATAATCTACATTATCAGTGTGAAGTTGAACAGTCTTTCATTTTAGACTTCAGTTTAATGAGCCGGACTTGTAACTGCCCAACAGGCTCTCCTTGCCCGCTGCTCAAACAGAGCTGATTTATCAAGATGGGGAATTGTAATAGAGAAAGAGTTTAATTCACAAGGAGCTGGCTGTATGGGAGATCAGAGTTTTATTATTACTCAAATCAATGTCCCCCCCCCCCAAATTTGAGGATTGGAGTTTTTAAGGATAATTTGGTGAGTAGGGGGAGTCAAGTGGAGAGTGCTGATTGGTAGGGTTGGAGATGAAATCATAGGGAGTCGAAGCTGTCCTCTTGCGCTGAGTCAGTTCCTGAGTGGGGGCCACAAGACCAGATGAACCAGTTTATCCATCTGGGTTATACCAGCTGATCCATTGAGTACTGGGACTGAAAAATGTCTCAAGCACCAATCAGGGTTTACAATAGTGATGTTCTCCCTAGGAGTAATTGGGGGAGGTTTAGAATCGTGTGGCCTTTAGCTGCATGGCTCCTAAACCGTAATTTCTAATCTCGTGGCTACTTTGTTAGCCCTGCAAGGCAGTCTAGTCTCCAGCAAGGATGGGGTTTGTTTGGGAAAGTGCTGTTATCTTTCTTTCAAAGTTAAACTATCCTATGACCAGGAATGGACAAGGACAGCCTGCAGGTTAGAAGCAAGATAGAATCAGTTAGGTCAGATCTCTTTCACTGTCGTAATTTTCTCAGTTCTAATTCTTGCAAAGGTGGTTTCAGACTTACATTGCAGATCTAAAATTACAATCGGCATGTCTTTGTTTAAGGGAGGACACACATCTTGAAAGGTTTCTGAGCCAGCTAAGCATTTATGCCTGTGGGGCTTGGGGAGGAGGGTGAAGTGCCTGTCTCTGCCTTCTGGGGGTCTGGCTGGCAGGAGCTCGTGGCCTGTGAAGCAACAGCTGAGCATTCGGAAGAGGGTGTTGGGCAACTCGGCCTGTAACCGCCCAAGAGGTTCACCTTGCCCAGTGCCTAGACGGAGCCAATCAACACAGGGAATTGTAATAGAGAAACAGTAATTCACGCAGAGCTGGTGCAGGGCTGAAGGCCCCACAGGGTCGTGGGGGTGAGCCTTATGCTGTGCTGAGGCGCAGGATCTGAGAGATATAGAGACAGAACAGAGAAGTACAAGGAAAATGCAGCTGGGCTCGGGGGCCATGCCACCTACAAGCAGAGTCAGGCGAGGCCCCGAATGTCCAGAAGCATGAGTATTTATTGTGTATAGGTTAGGGGACAGGGCAGTGAGTGAAATCATCTTTAAGGATAGTGATAGGATCGTGAGCAATAAAACATGGGTCCACCACCATTAGGTCACCTAGGCCAGGAGGTGGACAGTGCGCAGCAAGGGGCCCGTTCCCGTGAAGGCAAGGGCCGTGTGCAGTAAGGGGTCTATCCCCATTAGGTCACCGAGGCTTGAAGGTGGGCCGTGCGCAGTGAAGAGGGTGCAGTGTGCAATAGTTCTATCTATGGGCAAACTTCTATGAAGATTTATAGGAGGATGCTTTAAGTCACATAGCAGTGACAGAGCTGTCAAAGTTACTGCCACCTTCTGGCAGCTTCCAAAGAGTTTTTCGAGCAGCATAGTAGCAAGAGCTCATAAAGTCCACAGTCACCAAGGTGGATTGCCAGTCTGAGGGCAGCCTTCCACAAGAACTGGAGCAAGGTCCTACAACTCCTTTATCAGGAGGAGTGGCTCTTACCCCAAGCCTACCATACAGCTGGTATCTTTACGATACTGACGCTGCCGCCTGGGCCATGGATTCCTGTCCTGGTATAACTGTTTTCCCTTAAATCATGCTCTGCACTGTGTCTGCTCTAGGCATTCCTCCGATTATAAGCTGCTTATTCCTTAATTCATGCTCTGTACTGTGTCCACTCTAGGCATTCCTCCGATTATGAACTAAGATATAATTATATATATGTAGGGAAATATTCTTTAGGCACTCATAGTATCAACTATTATATGATTATATATAGAGGATTATATAAAGGGATTCTTAAAGCCCTAATTCTATAAACTAATATATGATTGTATAAAGGACTATATAAAAGGAAATTGCTGAGTAATAACACTACAAAGTGCGATATTCTTCAAGCCCTAACTGTGCCAGGGTTCTGCTTAGCTCTCATTCCTCAGTGCCTATATGGGGGGGGGGTTACCCACAAGCTGGCTTTTCAGGACACTGAAAAGAGTTTTATTATTACTCAAATCAGTCTCTCTGAGCATTCAAGCATTCAGGGATCAGAGTTTTTAAGGATAACTTGGGTGGGGGGGAAGCCAGTGAGCCAGGAGAGCTGATTGGTCAGAGATGAAATCACAGGGAGTTAAAGCTGTCTTCTTGCGCTCAGTTCTTGGGGTGGGGGCCACAAGATCAGATGAGCCAGTTTATTGATCTTGGTGGTGCCAACTGTTCCATCAAGTGCAGGGTCTGCAAAATATCTCAAGCACTCATCGTAGGAGCAGTTTAGGGAGGGTCAGAATCTTGTAGACTCCAGCTCCATGACTCCTAAACTATAACTTACCTTGTGGCTAATTTTAGTCCTACAAAGGCATTCTGGTCCTCAGGAAAGAAGAAGATCTGCTTTGGGAAAGGGATGTTAATGTCTGTATTTAAACTATAAACCATGTTTCTCCCAAACTTAGTTCAGCCTACCGCCAGGAGGAATGAACAAGGACAGCATGGAGGTTAGAAGAAAGATGCAGTAGGTTAAGTTAGGTCTTTCACTGTCTCTGTCATAATTTTGCAAAGGCGGTTTCAGGCTTTCAGGCCTAACTTTCCCTTTGGCTGAAGGAGTTCAGGGGGCCTGAGAGGTCTTGATTTTCCCTTAGGTGTTCCCTTAGTCTTTTATAGTCTTTCAACGTTGATTCCTGCCTGCCTTACTGCTTTTTTATCAAAAGACGACATATGGGAATATAAGTGCAAACCCTTATTCAAATGTAAAGCTCTTTTCAAGATCTCTCCTTTTATCTTCCCTAACTCTCCGTCCGGTTCTGTGGGGAACCAGGGGGCGGGTTGGGGCAAGACGAGAGCCCGGGCACCCCAACCTAGGGCACTGCACCTGCCCCTTGCGGAGATCAGCGACCGGTCGGTCTTCTGTTGCTCCTGCCTGGCGGTTGCCAGGAGCCGGGGAGAGGCGCATGCGTGTTGGGGAGGGGCTGCCGACAGGCCGAACAGCGACCACTCCGCCCGCTCCTGCTCCTGCCTGCCAGGTGCTAAAAATGCCGAGGATGCGCAGGCGCACTGGGAACGGCCGCAGAGTACGCTGGGTAGCGCCGCTGGGCCCTCTGCTGCTCCTGCCTGTCGGTTGCTAGGAGCTGGGACGCGCCTCCCGAAGAGTGCGGGGCCACAGGTGGCCTCCTTCCGGCGGGCGGCGCTGGGCCTGTGCCCAAGACACTGCGGCTGGCCAGGCCTGTGAGAAGCGATGGAGCCCGGGAAGGTCGGGTGCGGCGCGGGGTCTCGGCACGGGGTGGTCGAGCTTCGCGGACTCATCCGGGGTGCCGCGAGCAGGGCCGCCGCCGCCCTCTCTCGGCACGGCGGTTCTCTCGGCCGGGCCGGGGCTTCCGGGAGGAGCTGCGGTGCTTCTGAGGCAGGAAGGGAAACGGAGGCGCGGCTGGCCGTTGGCGCGAGGGCCGGCAGGACGACGAGCTCCTGGCGGTCGGGAAACGGGGTCTGTGCAATCTTTAGCCTTGCAGTCGCCGCCGCGGTCCGTCTCCTCGCGCCCGGCCTGGGGGCGGCCGCGGCCTCGGCTTCTGCTGCGGGCCCGGGGTGGCCGAGGAGTCAAGTTTAAAATTTTATTCAGTTTTATCTGATTTAAGTTTAAATATGACTTCTCACAGTTTAAGAGGTTGAGAGAGTGCAGCCTAAGTTCTTGAGTTTAAATTCTGGCTTTTTTATTTACTTACATGATCTTGGCAAAATCACTTAACCGGTCTTCCTTTTTTTTTTTTTTCCCCACCCTAACCCTAACCGTATTATTTCCTAATTCATACAATGGGCACAATAATAATAGCAACCTCACAGGGTGTTTAAGAAGATTAAGTGAGATACTATGTGTAAAAGTGCATAGAACTGTGCCTGCCTTCATTAGCGTTCAATAAATGTTAGCTATTACTGTGTGATTGTTGTCTATCGATTCCTCGCTAAAAGATGAAGCATTTAGTGTGCATACATTTTCTTCTACCTTCTCTCCTATTTTTCCCCCGTTACTTTCCTTTATATGTTGAATATTTCTTAATTTGTGTTTTATATCGACCTTGGTTTTTTCTTTCTTTCTTTCCCTTCTTTCCTTTTCCTTCTTTCTTTCTAAGATAGTTTCTCTCTGTCTCCCAGGCTGGAGTGCAGTGGCTCTATCTCGGCTCACTGCAACCTCCAACTCCCGGGTTCAAGCGATTCTCCTGCCTCAGTCTCCCTTGTAGCTGGGATTACAGGCGCACGCCACCACGCATGGTTAATTTTTGTATTTTTAGTAGATACAGGGTTTCACCATGTTGGCCAGGGTGGTCTCCAACTCCTGACCTATGGTGATCTGCCGGCCTCGGCCTCTCAACATGGTGGGGATTACAGGTGTGAGCCACTGCGCCTGGCCAACCTTAGAAAGTATTTTTTAACTTCCCCTCGTTAAGATTAGGAAGCTACTGCCCTACACTACCCATTTCGCCCTAAAGCCACGGATTTCCTGACCTTGTCATCCTCCCTGCTATTCTCCTTACATTTCTTTAAGTTACTCTGTAACTTACATTGTAGTTGATTTGTTTATAGGTTGATTTTTAAAATGGTTATATAAGTTTTCATTGCAGAACCAAATAGTGTAATTAGACCATAAAATGGAATCCTGTATTCTAAACACAATCTGCTCTCAGAACAGTGTTTCCGGTGTCAGGGTTAAATGGGTCATCTTTTTCTTACATTCAGTTAATGTATCACAATGTAGTTTCCTTCATATTTGGACCATGTCTTTTTAAATGGCCCTAATTGCCTTTTTTTTTTTTTTTTGGCAAAAGAACATATGCTCTTTTTTAATTTTTAAACTTTATCATGATGTCTTCTAGCTTATTAATGTCATATTATCTGTTTAATGCAATCCTCTTAAAAAGAAATTCTTCCCAGAGCTCACTTACTTTATGCTCTCATCAGGACAAATTGTTTTCTAGACCTGCACAGAGTTATGATCTGGGAATTCTTTCATTTTACTTCTGGGTTAGGCCTACTGTTTCTGGGATAAATGTCTTTCTCTTTATGAAACCTCCCTGCTTTTTTCAATGGAGTATATCCTCACATACCTTTTTTCTTTTCTTTTCTTTTTTTTTTGAGACAGGGTCTTGCTCTTTCACCCAGGCTGGAGTGCAGTGGGACACTCACAGCTCACTGCAGCCTCGACCTCCCAGGCTCAAGCGACACTCCTGCCTTGGCCTCCCAAAGTGCTGGGACTACAAGTGCGAGCCACCATGCCTGGCCTATCACGTACCTTTTTAGATAAGAGTATAAGTAGGAAGAAACTGTATGCCCTAAGAATATCTTTATTATACTGATAGGCTTGTTTAAAAGTTTAGCTCAGCGTAGAATTCTAGAAGCAAAATAATTTCCCAGAACGTTGAAGACAGTATACTTTTGTCTTCTAGCAGTGTGTTTGGCTGATGAGACATCTTTATGAGTAACATTTTCTTTCTCTCCAGAAGATTTAGGATCTTTATCTGTGATGTTCTGAATATGGATGTACTTTGTTATAGATCTTTTTTCATTCATTATTTTTCACATTTGACCACCCCTTGGGGTTTTATTCTGATACATATTTAATAAATAAACTTTTTTTTTTTTTGAGGCAGAGTCTCGCTCTGTCGCCTAGGCTGGAGTGCAGTGGTGCGATCTCAGCTCACTGTAACCTCTGCTGCCCAGGTTCAAGCGATCCTCCTGCCTTAGCCGCCTGAGTAGCTGGGATTACAGGTATGTGCCATCATGCCCAGCTAACTTTTTTTTTTCTCTTTGAGATGGAGTTCGCTCTGTTGCCCAGGCTGGAGTGTGTGGCATGATCTCAGCTCATTGCAGCCTCCGCCTCCCAGGTTCAAGCAGTCCTCCTGCCTCAGCCTCCCAAGTAGCTGGAATTATAGGCGCCTGCCACCATGCCTGGCTAATTTTTGTGTTTTTGATAGAGACAGGGTTTTACCATGTTGGCCAGGCTGGTTTTGAACTCCTAACCTCAAGTGATCCGCCCACCTCAGTCTCCCAAAGTGCTGGAGTTTTAGGCGTGAGCCACTGTGCCCGGCCAGTAAATAAGCATTTTTAAAGTAGCAAAAGCAACAGACCTCAGAGTTGGCTGTTTCTTGGCAACTAGTTAATTCCTGTAATACGTTCTGAATTGCAAGTTGATCTTTAACTTTTTAGGAAGTTAACCTCTGGGTCATTAGAACCTAGTTATGTAATTATTATGCTGTTATATAGAATTAGTCTATGTTGTAAGGTAAGGGGAAGGATAAAGTTTTCATGAGATTATTGGAATAGGGAAATTGTACTAGATTATTTTGGTATTATAGTTTTTTTTTTTTTTTTTTGAAATGAAGTCTTGCTCTGTCGCCCAGGCTGGAGTGCAGTGGTGCGATCTTGGCTCACTCCGATCTCTGTCTCCCGGGTTCAGTCAGTTATCCTGCCTCAGCCTCCCAAGTAGCTGAGATTACAGGCACGTGCCACTATGCTGGGCTAATTTTTTTTTTTTTTTTGTATTTTTAGTACAGACAGGGTTTCACCATGTTGTCCAGGCTGGTCTGGAACTGCTGACCTCAGGTGATTCGTCTGCCCTAGTCTCCCAAAGTGCTGGAATTACAGGCATGAGCCACCTCGCCCAGCTGGTATTATAGCTTTTAGTAGACACCAAGCTTTTCCTTCAGTTTGTTTCCTTGAACTTAGTTGCTCATGTAATTGATATCACGAATAGAAACAGTTTTATGTTATTTGTACTGAGATCATACCAGGTTTTATATGTCGTAGATATTAGAAAAAACTTAATGGCATGCTTGCAGGCTTTGTACCTGCCTGCTAAGAATGGTGACAATTTTCTTTATTATTAGCTCTTTAAAAACTCTAATTTATCTTGCTTACAGTGTATATGACTTAAATTTTATGATCAATGAAAATTTTAGAAATTTCTAAGTTTTTTTGTTACATACCAAACAATTGGTAGGAAATGAGTGAGTTTATTGTTATGAAATGTATTAATCATAGCTTGAACGATGTAAACATGTATGTTTGTGTATTTAGGTTATTCTTAGTTTAAAAAAAATTCTATCCTTTTTATTTTGAAGTGAGATACGTACTAGTGATATGAACTGTTCAGGCACAGTGTAATGCTGTTTCATTCTGTTTTTAGAAGGCTGAATGTTTTAGAGTAGATACCGTGGGGTCTCCAAGGTTGGTCCTCACTAATCTGCTTGTGGGGTTCCTCCTGAGAACTGCAGAAACTCTGGCATGAGGACTCCTTTCAAACCCCTGTGCTGATTTCTTGACGAAAGTTTAACACTGCTCCTAGCAGCCTAAGGCCAACTTTGGGACAACCCAGCTTAGGGTTGTCTGGAGGAGCTCAGGGCTGTCAAAATAATGTACTGTTTGTTCTAGCCAACATCTCAGGATAGGCCCCTGACATCCTTTTTTTTAGAGAGTTTAAAAGGGTTTAGATTATGAATCCCTCTCTGTCCTTTTGAGATGTCTCTAAATCTCCTACAATTCGGGAGTGTCTTTGAAAAGTAATCAGAAAGGACGGGAGGGCCTCTGTTCTCCTGGTCTCTCTGGGAAGGTAGAATCCTAACGATTATAATGATCAGTTAGCAGACACAGCTAACCTAATCTCATTTACACTAACCAGCCTTCGTAATTTTTTACTTGAGCTCCCTTAGCCTGGGTTCTCCCCCTTGAAACAGTCCGTCACCTCAGTGCAAACAGAAATGGAGCTCAGCTGTTTTCCCCCTCCTGCCTGCAGTCACTGAATGAAATCTGCTTTAGCACTTGGAAGTCTGGCATTCCCCCTCCCACATTTCTAATCTTTCAGCCAAGTCTAGAAAGAAATCAGCCTGAGGTCAGCTCTGTCTACAAAATAGAGTCAGCGCAGTCAGCGTTTTAGGTATCTTTCGCTTTGACATAGCAGCTCACAGATGGGACTCTTCGTCTGCGAATACAGGCACGCTGAAAACACGGGTGCTTACTGCAGCCACGTTTGCATATGGAATATTGGAAACAACCTGTGGTCACCAGCCAGGGACTAGATGAGTAAATTACGGTGACCATAGGGTTGGATTCAGTGATGGAAACGGATCATCCTAGTTTTCTTAGTTTCGATTTTCTTTGCAGTACTTTCCTACCAGGAAACCCTCAGTTACACAGTCAGGTAATAGAATGAAGACCTGGATAGGCTGCACTTCATAATTTGGTCCTAAGTAATTTGATAACTTAAAAATTCTAGTGTAAGGAATTTTGAAAAGAATGAGGACAGCAATAGGTAAATTATGTCTCAGTCCTGAAGGCGTGAGCCAGCCTTGTGCTCTGGGTCCTTTAGTGTCTGCCCAAGTTTGCTGTGTTGCCATACAGGGTTAGTGAAACACACTGCTCTGGCCATTCGTGGCCCTGCTCATTCCAGTCTCTAATTCTGAGAATTCACGTTGGTGTCGTCAACCTAAAGAAAGAAATCCAGGCAAAATTAATTATAGGAACTATCATGGCCACAGCCTGGGAAACACTGGGAGGTGCTTCAGAGAGCAAAGGAAAGCCTCAAGTGTTTAAAGAGAAAAGGACAAGTCAGGAGAGGGGACGATTACAAAATACTTTGTCAAGAATCCTCATTAGTTTTCAGAAATAACATTGGTTATTGACTGGCTATACATCATGGAACTATAGGTTACGAATTCTGGTGTCCGATGTATGACGTTGGTAGGTTATGACTGTTGGCCAGGTGTGGTGGCTTATGCCTGTAATCCCGACACTTTGGGAGGCTGAGGGGTGGATTGTTTGAGGATAGGAGTTTGAGGCCAGCCTGGGCAACATAGCAAGACCCTGTCTCTAACCCCCTCAACAAAAGCTAGGCATGGTGGTGCGTTTTGTAGCCCTAGCTACTCAGGAGGCCAAGGTGGGAGGATTGCTTGAGCGCAGGAGGTAGAGGCTGTAGTGAGCTATGATAGCACCACTGCACTGCAGCCTGGGTGACAGAGTGGGACCCTTTGTCTAAAATAATAATAATAATATGGCTGTTGGCGGTGATGCTGAGTCAAGAGATCATAACACAGGCAGCTTACTTAGCTCTAGGTGTGAGGGGGAGTGTGATGGGATCCCTGTCACATTTCAGTGGCTCTGAGCCTAAACATTTAAAGGGGCTTGCATTCCTCAGATTAAACGTTTCTTTTCTTTCTCAGTGTCATGCAGGGACCAGGATGACAGTGTGGAGGTCAGTACTGTACCACCGGGTCCATGAAGATGAATGTCATGGAGTTGGCCTGTGATGCCACCGTCGCGCTGGGACTCAGGCTGGAGGGTGCCTTTGCTGCTTTGCACAGAGGCTAGTGGTCATCCTGAAGGTCCAGACTGGATTTATGCCAGCAGCACTGGACAGGAAGAATGGATTTAGAAATATGTTAGAAAAAGAAGTAGTAGTATCTGGTGACACTTTCATCTGTTTATTTTTTAATGGAGATGGGGTCTCCCTGGGTTGCCTGAGCCGGAGTGCAGTGGTGTTATCACAGCTCATGGCAGCCTTGACCTCCTGGGCTCAAGTGATCCTCCCATCTCAGCCTCCTGAGTAACTGGGACTACAGTTGAACCACCAAGCTCGGCTGATTTTTTTTTAAATAGAGATGGGGTCTTATTATGTTGCCCTGGCTGGTCTTGAACTCTTGGGCTCAAGCAGTCTTCCTGCCTCAGCCTACCAAAGTGCTGCGATTACAGGTGTGAGCCACCATGCCTGGCCCAAAATAACTTCTTTTAAATATTTCTTAATGTGCAATTAACTAGTTCAAACCAATGCTTAACTTTTGATGAGTGTTTTCTAAACTAAGACAAGGCTGGGTTGGAAAGCAAGGGAGAAGCCCACAGCCTGCAGGTGGCTGTAGATGCTAGCGACACCTTCTTGATGGAGTCCGTCCAGCTGTTGGAGGTTATGTGGCATGAGCAGTGAGCGTCAGGTCCAGGGGCTTTTGCTGTTTAGCTTACAGAGGTGGAACGTTCTCACACTCACTTGAAGTGTGGGTAGGACAAGATGGCACAGGGGTGTCGTTTGTTTCCATTGGGCTGTGAGTGTCCTCCCTGCAGGTGAGGTTTTGGCTTTACCACCTCTGATGGTGCACCTTGGAGGTGATTTCAGCCCAGGCTTCTTGGATTTTAGGATGCGATGAGAGTGGGGGAAGAGAATTCCCTTGAAGCCCTCCACTGAGGGGGAAGGGGGAGTTACATCAGTGTGATCTGTTTTATTCTGGAGGCAACTCAAAGGGATTTAAACATTGTTCAGCGTTCTTACTGTACAGTTCTCCAAAGAGTTTTGTTATGAAAAGGTTGTAGACGATTTAGTTGTGAATGGAGTGCTGTGTGCGGAGAGGGACAGTGCCCTGGGGAGTCGGTGCTGGGCAGCTGCTCATCTCCTCTTTGCTCGCCATGCGCATGCAGGATGCCGTGCCCAGGACACATTCCTGCGGATGCTGAATGCTGTGGGCTTCAGTTCTCACCCGCTAGTACGTGGGCGGAATCGTGCTGCGGGCAAGGTGGTTTTGCTGCTTAGCTCTCCTGACGTCTCCTTGCCCTCATCCCCAGGTTGGGGTTTGTTCCTCTCATAGGGGTGCTGGGGGAACTTTGCCTTCAGTTCCTTACTTGGAGAGTTGGTTTTCAGTGTGGGTTGCTGGCCTGCTCCATAGGGCAGAGTCTGAGTGCAGGTCAAGTTGGTCTTTCAAAGGCCTTGGCAGAAGCATGTGGTTTACTTGTGGCAGGTGGGGACCCACAGCACTGGGGCAGATGCCATAAATCATTGTTTGACAATTTGAAACTCTAGAGAAAAGACAGCGTGGATAGAAAACTTTAGGCTAAACAGTCCATATTAGCTGAGTTTTAATGCTCTAAAGTAGTCAGCATTCTGTGCATTGAAGAAAATGGCTATTTTTTTTTTGCTGAAAACTAGAGAGGCAGAAGAAAAATCCTGTGATCTCTGTCAGAGACCTCTTGTCTTCAGGGTTTTTAACTTTATCAGCGTCAGTAATGTTAACAACCATTAAAAACCCAACTGGATGGGTTTTTTGACATACTTACTTTTCACATTCTGAGCTGGTGTCCCTGTGCTTTTCCAGTGTCCCCTAAATGTCCTCAGCGACCCCTCTCTGTGGTACCCACATCTCTTCGTTGAGCTGTCCCTGAGTGTCCTGGGCATCCCCTCATCTCCTGGTTGGACTATCCGCGACTGTGCTGGGCGTCCCCTCCCTGTGGTGCCCACGTCTCCTGGATCTCCTGGACCCTCTCTGTGGTCACTTATGTCCTGGGTTCCATTCAGCCCTTTTGTTTATAGCAGGTCCTATATTAAACCTCTCTATAGAGGTTAAGTTTAGGGCCAGGCGCAGTGGCTCACGCCTGTAATCCCAGCACTTTGGGAGGCCGAGGCGGGTGGATCACGAGGTCGGGAGTTCAAGACCAGCCTGCCAAGATGTTGAAACCCCGTCTCTAAAAAAAAAGAAGTTAAGTTTAAAGAAAAAGAGTTAAGGTGGGTTGCAGTGGCTCACACTTGTAATCCCAGCAGTTTGGAGGCCAAGGCGGGCAGATCACCTGAGGTCAAGAGTTTGAGACCATCCTGGCCAACATGGTGAAACCCTGTCTCTACTAAAAATACAAAAATTAGCCTGGTGTACACCTATAATCCCAGCTACTAGGGAGGCTGAGGCACAAGAATTCCTTGAATCCTGGAGGCAGAGGTTTCAGTGAGCTGAGATTGCGCCACTGCACTCCAGCCTGGGTGACAGAGTGAGACTCCATCTCAAAAAAAAAATTATTTAATATATTTATGAGGTATTACAGCTTTTTTTGTTTGCCCTAATTTTCAAATGTACAAGAAGGGTTTTAGTGGCTTGTCCATGAAAAGTTTCCATTTTTCATTTGGACTAAATCTGTTTTTTGTTTGAAATAAACTCCCAAATGCTTCCTTTATTTGTACCATTAAGGAAGTGTTTCTCAAAAGGGGAAACTGAATAGTTGTGGTAAATATTCTCTGCACGAAATCATCCTTGATGATTTTGCTTAGCTGAAGTTAGGTTTATCATCAAGCTCTGTTGTACCAGGGTGGTAGGGTTGTACCCTGTGTTGGAGTGTGTTACTGTGGCTGGTGATAAAAGGTTAGGTTTAGCATCAGGCTGTTTTACTGGGGTTGTGGGGTTGTACACTGTGTTGCTGGAGAGTGTTACTGTGGCTAGTGATAAGCAGTTAAGTTTATCAAGCTCTGTTGTACTGGGGATGTAGGATTGTACCAGAGCTGTAGGGTTGTACCCTGTGGTGTTGGAGTATATTACTGTGGCGGGTGGTACACAGTTATGTTTATCATCAAGCTCTGTTGTACTGGGGTTGTAGGGTTGTACTGGGGTTCTAGGGTTGTACCCTGTGTTGGACTGTATTACTGTGGTTGGTGATAAGCAGTTAGGTTTAGCATCAAGCTTTGTTGTACTAGGGATGTAGGGTTGTACAGGGATTGTGGGGTTGTACCCTGTGTTGTTGGAGTGTGTTACTGTGGCCGGTGATAGCGGTTAGGTTTAGCATCAAGCTCTGTTGTGCCGGGGTTGTAGTGTTGTTCTGGGGCTGTAAGACTATACCCTGTGTTAGAGTGTGTTACTGTGGCTGGTGCTAAGCAGTTAAGTTTAGCATCAAGCTCTGTTGTACCGGGGCTGTAGGGTTGTACCCTGTGTTGGAGTGTGTTACTGTGGCTGGTGATAAGCAGTTAGGTTTAGCGTCAAGCTTTGTTTTGCCGGGGATGTAGGGTTGTACCGGGGCTGTAGGGTTCTACCCTGTGTTGTTGAAGTGTGTTACTGTGGCTTGTGATAAGCGCCTGCGTGTTGGGCACAGGCCTCAGTGCAGCTGTGGAGCAGGAACGGCACAGAAGAACAAGCTGTGCTTGCTTCGGCAAAGCACTCATGCTGCCCTTGGGGAGACCTGCTGAGAAATGCTGAGTTTATGATAAAATATATCGTTTGCTAAAAGCAGTGACAAGGAAAACCTAGCCACCCCCCGCCCGCAAGTGGAATACTGCTTGGGGCATTCTAAAGTAGCAAAACAGTACATGTATATCATGTGACGGTTAAAACACGGGATATGTGACCTGCCCCTGTGGCTCCCTCGGGGGAGAATCCTTTCTAGTTTGTCCTTGATGAGTGCTAAGCGGGCACCAGCTGCCTACCTAGTGTATCTTTGTTCTGTGAGAAAACACTGAACACCTGTTTGTTAATAATCACCTGTTCAGAGAGACTAAATACGTGGGTCAGTGTCTTATCGAGGCCCTGAGCCTGGAATGCTGTCAGCCCCTGAGGCTCTCAGCTCGGAAGGCTGTTGGCCTCCGGATTGTCCCATTTTGCTGTTCTGTCTGGGTGTCTGCTTCTTAATGCCTTTCAGCGCTGCCTGGGTGGGGGTCTTTATGGCCAAGCTGGTCTCAGTAGAGACTAGTCTGGATCTTGTAGGAAACACCATCATGAGGGTTGCCAGGAGGGGGCGGTGCAGTGTGACAGGAGGCACCCCAGGTGGAGGTGAGGGTGCAGAAGGGGAGTCCCCACCCTTGCCTTAGAGCATGGTAAAGCCTTACTGTCCTCACAGTTTCTGTGGGTTGCAGTTTGGGGGCGGCATAGTGGGATGTTAGGGTGCAGTCCTCACGCTCCCTGAGGTTAAATTGGGCTGAGGGGCCCTTCTGAGGTTTGGGCCTGTACCGGCCTCTGCCTGGGCCTCCCCAGGAGTGCTTGGTGTCCTTGCGCTGTGGCAGCTGCGTCTCCCAGGGTGCGCGGTGAGAGCGAACGGGTGCCACAGCCAGGTGGAAGCTCCGGACAGGACCCTGGGCAGGAAGGCGCTCAGCTGTGCCTCTACCCCGTTCTCCTCATCCGAAGTGTGGCGGCATGGGCAGATCGCTTGAGCTCAGGAGTTCGAGATCAGCCTGGGCAACATGGCGGAACTCTGTCTCTACAAAACATAAAAAATTAGCTGGGTGTCATCCCAGCTACTCGGGGTGGCTGAGGTGGGAGGATGACTTGAGCCGAGGTTGCACCACTGCACTCCAGCCTGGGTGACAGAGCCAGACCCTGCCTCATAAAAACAAAACGACGACAACGAAGTGTGATGGAGCCTGGCCCACATTCACGGGAGGGGGAATCAGCTTGACTTGTAAAGAAAGGGTTGTTGAAGCGTCAGTGGAAGTATTTTAAGACCACTGCAACTTCTTATTTTAATATTCTGCCTTAGATTCTTAGGACAGTTGAACACCTGCTGAACCGGCTGCCCCATGCACTCCTTTACCGGCACACAGTGTGGATTCTGTAAAGGCTGGTGGTCGGGAGGCGCTGTGGTTGTTAAAAGTGCTGGGTGACTGAGACACAGAGACTGAGGCTTCCTTTCCAGAAGGTGAGGGTTTAGCTGAAAGATAAAAGATGGATTATCCAACGAGGAGCAAACACTTTCAAACCTCAGAGGAGCTGGACAGCGTTTTTGGATGTGGGGCCTTTCTTGGGTTTTCTCAGTGCAGCCCTAGCTCTGGGGCAGTGCTCGGTGTGTGCTCGGGGCTTGGTGTGTAGTTGCTGAATACAAGTACGGGGTCTTCGGGGGCCATGGAGATGGGTGAGCTTGTGGGCTGACCAGTTGCCCAGTGCAAACAGACAAGCGTGATAGGGTGGTCCGCAGGGACAGGCAGGCTTTCTCTGGTGACTGTGGTTTGAATATTCATTCCACGGTGTTGGTTCAGTTCCTGTTTTATGACTGGCTGTTGACAGGACTTTAGAGCTGAAAGCTGCTGAGCTTCACGATGCCTCAGTGTCCTCACTGGAAAAATGGAGCCGATAGCCTTAGTAGGGTGATGAGATTTAAATATTGTGCTTGATTCAGGATAGCATCGAGAAGCACCAGACGCTGCACACGTTTCTGTCTGTCATACATCCCAACTGCTGTTGCTGCGTAAAAGACTGTGTTGTGAGTACAGCAGCCTTCTAATTTTCTCTTATTCTGTGGATCAGGCGAGCTCACAGTAGCAGGCTTAGTTCTGCCGCTAATATCTGGGGCCTCCGCTGGGGAGACTCGAGGTTTGTGGGGGCGGTAACTCATGAGGGGCCGTGGGAGCTGTGCCTCTCACGCATCTGCCCTGGTGCTGGCTGTGAGGGACCCCTCTGGGCCCGTGGCTGTGGCATCTGCAGGGCCTTTCCCCAAGGCTGCTTCCCCTTCCTCACAGGAAAGTTTCTGGAGCTGCAGCCGAGGAGGCCCATGATGCCGGCTGTCCTGGGTTGAGCACAGTGGCCGTAGAAGGAGCACACACTCCCTCTGTGTATGCAGCATTTGGGATGACAGTCTGTTATGGCTGTTTTTGGAAAATACAGTGTGACAGAATATATTTTAAATCCACAGAATATTTGTTCTTGATCTGTTGCTCAACTGCCATTATAACTTGTTTTCCCTTTTCTTTTGTAATATTTAATAATTTTGAAGTAGCCAAAGGGATGCATTTTATAATGTGTAATTTTAGACTAGTGAATAATTTCTTAAAATCTGTATTTCTGTTACCTTTTATTCCAGGAGGAGGAGAAGTATTTTCTGGCATGTCAAGAATTAACCGCCATTGATTTAGATGGCCTAATGGAAAAGCAGCTCACTAGAGCACACAAAATTAATTATTTTAAACTTTAAACATTCTAACTTTATACTTTTCTATTTAGAGAAGAACCAAAGATGATACCTGGAAAGCAGATGACCTCAGAAAACATCTCTGGGTAATTATTGTAAATAATTTAGATTGGGATTGTGAATAAGTAGATTGGGATCTGTGTGGGACTTGTGTGGTTTTCTTGGGCCGCTTTACCTGGTACACAACACTGCATAACTTTGGTTACGGATGCCTCATTTCGGAAGTCCTATCAACTTGGAGATGAAGGCGTGCAGCTAATAATCCCTCTGGAACGTTTGTTAATCACGGTGGACACTCCCACCTGCTCGTGGGGCCCTGCCGTGGCTCAGGTGCAGGGGGTTCTCACTTCAGGGGGCAGCAGCAGTGGGGTGGGAGTGGGACTATGGGATTGAGATAGAGTCCTGAGAGTTTTAGAACAAGGATTCTTGTTTGTATAGAGCCCATGCAGTTTGTGTCTCTGACTTTAAAATACAGCTTTAGTATCTATCTTTTAACACATGTAGTATTTAATTTATTTATTTCTGGTTAATTTTACTTTTTTTTTTTTTAGAGACAGGGTCTCACCCTTTTGCCCAGGCCAGTGTGCAGTGATGAAATCATAGCTCACTGCAGCCTTGACCTTCTGGGCATAAGCCATCCTCCCACCTCAGTCTCTCGAGTAGCTAGGACTACAGACCTGCTGAGTTTTTAATTTTTAAATTGTTTTGGTTAGAGACGGGGATCTTACTATGTTGCTTGGGCTGGTCTTGAACTCCTGGCCTCAGGTGATCCTCCTGCCTCAGCCTCCCACAGTGCTGGGATAATAGGTGTGAGCTACCATGCCTGGTCCTACTTATTTTTTTTTTGAATTATACTTTATATTTCATATTTAGGGGGTACAAGTGCAGGTTTCTTACATGCATATCTTGCGGCGTGGTGAAGTCTGGGCTGTTAGTGCCCGTCACCTGAATAGTGAACACTGTACCCACTAGGTAATTTTTCACCCTCTAATACACATAGTGTTTTAGATTTGATTTGCCAATAAATGTGAATGTCCATGATATTGGGGTGCTAGGTGGCAGCGGTAGAAGTGTAAGCTTGACTGTGTGTCCTTTAGTGTCTAAGAACATCCATGTAGGTCCTGGCCCAACTGGGATTGGAAAGCAGCTGAATGCAAATATGTTTTAAGGTCCTGCAGCTGTGTGTGCTTCTCACATTCAGGTATTAAAAGTCTAGTGGATTTGTCTGCCAGGCAAGACAAAAAGAAAAAAAAAAAAAAAAAAAAAAAAGATAAAAGTCTAGTGGAAATCTGCCTTCCTGGTCATGGAGGACCATTTGTTTTCTTGTTTTAGGCCATACAGTCAGGTGGTTCCAAGGAAGAAAGGAAGCACAGAGAGAAGAAGCTGCGTAAAGAGTCTGAGATGGACCTTCCTGGACACAAGGAGCCAAGGTGCAAAGATCCCGACCAGGATGCCAGGAGCAGAGACAGGGTGGCCGAAGTCCACACCACTAAGGAGAGTTCTCGCGGGGGAGAGGGACAGAGACAGAGAGAGGGAGAGGAGAAGAGACACAAAAGACCGGGAGAAAGAAAAGCTGAAGGAGAAATATCGAGAGGCAGAGAAGTCTCACAGCAGAGGAAAGGACAGGGAAAAGGAAAAAGACAGAGGGGCCAAGAAGGAAGAGCTCCGGCAGACCATGGCTCACCACACCCCGCTGGGCCAGGAGACACACGACTGGCAGCTCCTGGAGTGGGCAGAGAGGAAAGGCCGCTCAGGTGCGTCCCCTACTTGCCTCCCTGTGGCTCCACCTGAGGTGCCGCTTCACTGCTCCTGACAGGTTGTTAGCTCTCTCCCTCTCCTTCCACCCTCCCTCCTTCCCCTTTCTTTCCTTTTTTTTTTCTGGACAGGGTCTAGCTCTGCCCCCAGGCTAGAGTGCAGTGGTGCCATCACAGCTCACAGCAGCCTCAACTTCCTGGGCTCAAGCGATCCTTCCACCTCAGCCTCCCTAAGTGTTGGCATTATAGACGTCAGTCTGTGCCCAGCTGGCTCTATTTCTTTTAAATGTTCTTGCTGTTTGGGACATTTTCCTCTTTTGAAATGTCCTTTTTTTTTTTTTGGTCCATTTCTTATTTTTATTTTCTCCCACAGTTTTCACAAATGTTTTATCTTTGAAGTTAGAGGTCCGTATTCTCTCTCTTTAGGATGTGTGTGTATACTTTTTATCATTGTTTTCCTTTTGGTATTTTAAAAACTCATTCAGACCAGGTGTTGTGGATCATACCTGTAATTCCAGCAGTTTGGGAGGCTGAGGTGGGAGGATCGCTTAAGCCCAGGATTCCAAGACCAGCTTGGACAACATAGGGAGACCCCATCACTACAAAAAAAAAATAAAAAAATTAGCCACGTGCGGTGGCGCTTGCCTGTAGTTCTAGCTATCTGGTAGGTTTTGGTGGGAGGATCCCTTGAGCCCAGGAGGTCGAAGCCGCAATGAGCTATGATTGTGCCATTGCACTGCAGCCTGGGCAACAGAGTACGACCCTGTCTCAAAAGAAAAAACAAAAACTTAAACCATTTAGCCGGCCTGGCGCAGTGGCTCATGCTTGTAATCCCAGCACTTTGGGAGGCTGAAGTAGGTGGATCACCTGAGGTCAAGAGTTTGAGACCTGCATGGCTAACATGGTGAAAGCCCCATCTCTACTAAAAATACACAAAATTAGCTGGGTGTGGTGGTGCATGCCTGTTACCCCAGCTACTTGGGAGGCTGAGGCAGGAGAATCGCTTGAATCCAGAAGGAGTAGGTTGCAGTGAGCTGAGACTGCACCACTGCACTCCAGCCTGGGTGACAAAACGAGACTCTTTGTCTCAAAAAAAGAAACCAAACAAAACCATATTTTAGGTTTATTACCTCAATAAATCTGAATCCTCATTGTAAATAAACAAAAATAATGCTTTTTGATAAAGAAAATTTTTCAAAAGTGTGTTTTATTTTAATTAGCTAAATTCCTAGGAATTGTAAGATAAAGGTACATACTTTTTTCCTCCCCAAATGGACATTTATTCAGTATTTTTTTGTTGTATAGGTGGTATATGCTTCTCATAAAAAATTTAAACTAGCTAATATAAATGCAAAAGGAATCTATTAGAAGAATAGGTAGTAACTCTTAGAATCAGCAGAAAGGCTAGAAGGCCTGGCTGTGAAAATGATGGAAACTAAGGACATTTACTCATTTTCATTGATAGACGTCTCATATAGACACACTGATCTATTTATCCATTTTGCTGCTGGTGGCCATTTGAGTTGTTTGCAGATTTAGACTATTAAGAATAAGGCTGCTAAGAATGTTCTCATGCATGTTTTTTGGTGTTCATTTATGTGCATTTCTGTTGGGGGTGGAATATACGTGGGGGTGGAATGGATGGGTTAATTGGGTTACCACTAATTTTGTTTTCTTTTAAAATATATTTTGTTGGTGCTAAACCAGTTCAAGAGAAAAAAAAAAATTAAAATAGAAAAAAAAAAGAAAAAATATATTTTGTTTGTTATTTATTTAAAAAAGATCTAAAGTAGAGTCAGGGCTTGCCCTGTCGCCCAGGTTGTAGTACAGTGGTGTGATCATAACCCACTGCAGCCTTGAACTCCTGGCTTCAAGTGATCCTCCTGCTTCAGCCTCCTGAGTAGCAGAGTCTACAGGCTCGCACTACTGTACCTGGCTATTTTTTTTTTTTTTTTTTTTTTTTTGGAGATAGAGTCTCACTCTGTTGCCCAGGCTGGAGTGAAGAGGCATGATCTTGGCTCACTGCAGCCTCTGCCTCCCTGGTTCAAGTGATTCTCATGCCTCAGCCTCCTGAGTAGCTGGGACTACAGGCACACACCACCACACCTGGCTAATTTTTTGTATTTTTAGTTGAGATGGGGTTTCACCCTGTTGGCCAGGCTGGTCTTGAACTCAGATAATCCACCCACCTTGACCTCGCAGAGTACTAGGATTATAGGTTTGAGCCACAGTGCCCAGCCAACACCTGGCTAACTTTTAAAAATTTTTTGTAGAGATGGGGCTCTTACATGTTGCCCATGCTGGTCTTGAACTGGTCTCTAGCAGTCCATTTACCTTGACCTCCCAAAGTACTAGGATTACAAGTAGGAGCTACTGCACTTGGCCTAATTAATTTTTTTTTTTTTTTGAGATAAAGTTTTGCTGTGTTGCCCAGGCTGAAGTGCAGTGGCACAATCTTGGCTCACTCAACCTCTGCCTTCCAGGTTCAAGTGATCCTTGTGCCTTAGCCTCCTGAGTGTAAGGGTTATTGCCGAGTTTAAAATGAGGAAACTGAGACCAGCATAGGAAAATTAAATGCCAATTTATTAACCTCCCGGGCGAGGTTCTATGGTCCGGGAAAGGGAGCCAGAGAAGTCGCGCTGGCTTCCCGAACGAGGGGTTTTTATAGCTTTGGGAGAGCAAGGAGTAGCTGGGTGTTCTAATTGGCTGCGGGGGAGTGGGATGGAGACGGGGCGGGCTGTTATTGGTGGGTAGGTTGTGGGCGGGTTTTTCTGGTGCAAGAGCCAGCCAGGGTTGCATCAGCCATGGCTGTCCAGAGGGCTGTGTGCAGAGAGCTAGGTGCCGAGTGGAGGCAGGTGTCAAGTGCAGATTCTGGTGCGGAGTGCAGAAGTGGGCATTGGGGAAGCCACGTGGCAGAGCTAGGTGCTGGGTGCAGAGGCAGGTGTCGAGTGCAGAGGTGGGTGTCGAGTGCAGAGGTTAGTGTTGAGTGCAGATCCTGGTGTGGAGTTTCCAGGCGGAGAGGGATGGGCATGTCCGAGCTCCCGGTGAGGCAACCGACCTTACACTGAGTAGCTGGGATCACAGGAGTGCGCCACTGCACCCTGCTATTGGCCTAATTAATTTTAACAGTAGCTGTTTTACTATTTAATGCTCTTTTCAAAATTATTTTTGATGTTTTTGGAATTGATTTCCAGTAAAATCTTTTGCTCTCAGGTCACCCCTTTTTATTTTTTTTCTGTTTGCTGCTTTTCTCAATGTGGTGGTGAAAGGAACTGTACTGGAAAGACTTTTAAAAACTGATTGTACACTGGACTCTTTAAAGTTCTTTCATCTGTACGTCTCTTCTGTCATCTCCTTTCCTCCTGCACCACCCATCTGTGGAGTGTGGGCTTTATCCAGCACTGGGTCCCCAGGCCTCTTCTCCAGCAACCTCTTGCTCTGGCTGACTGGATGTAGTCTCGTGGTTTTAAATACTGTTGATCCGTTTCCTCATTTCCAAGTTTTTACCCCCAGCTGGGCATCATCCCTGAATTCCAGGCTTGCGTATCCCCTGTGCTTTGATGTCTAATAGATAACACAAGCGCAGTGTACCCCACAGGGAGCTTCCCTGCAGGCTTGCCCATCTCCATTGATAGCACCTGCATCCTTCCGTCCTGAGGTCAGGGACCTGGCACATAGCCGGATGCCCTGCTTTCTCTTCCAGTCTCTCGGAGAGTCCTGGGGTTTCAACCTTGAAAATCTATCCAGAACGGGGCCCTCCCTTTGTATCCCAGACTCCTAGAAGAGTGCTCAGTGCTTGGTAAATGCTTTTTGAATGAATGCGTTTTGCCTCAATGGTCTCTGAAAGTTTAACTTTGCCCTGATATTTCAAAGTGTCCACTGTTGTAATTTTACATCTGATGCCTTTTTTCTGTGCAGATTTAGAAGAGAAAGTCCAGCTTTCCTTGCTGCATGATGCTTTGGTGTCATCAGTACCTGCCTGGCTCTGTTTGTCCCTGGTCTGTCTTGCGGGCCATGCTGGGCCTTGGCACCTCAGCCTCCACAGCCCAGGATGGATGCTGCAGCCTGGTACCCTGGGGGGGTCTGCTGCACCTGGCTTCCTTGGTTATTCAGGGGCCTCTAACTTCCTCATCAGTGGGGGTGCCAGGAGGTATGGGGGCTGCGCTGTGTCCTCAGTGCATCCAGGAGGGCAGGAATTTTCCTGGAGCTCACATTTGGCTAAAGTGTTTGGCTGACTGGGCTGGTTCTCCTGTTCAGACTAAGCTCTTGCTTCTGCGTGATGCACAGAAACCCTGAAGGCTGTATGCGTTTGGGCTTGTGCCCCCTTGAATTTCCAAGGGTTACTCAGACATTTGCTAGGTTGCTTCAGGAGCAAACTGAGTGAGGCAGGAAGTCTCTCTGTTCCGTGGTGTATGAGTCTATCCTCACACTGCTACAAAGAAACACCTCAGGCTGGGGAACTTTGTAAAGAGAAGAGGTTTAATTGGCTCTCAGTTCTTCAGGCTGTACAGGAAGCATGGCTGGGGAGGCCTCAGGAGACTTACAGTCTTGGGGGAAGGTGAAGGGGAAGCATTCACCTCTTACAGGGCAGAGCAGGAGGGAGAGAGAGAGTGGGGAGGTGCCACACACTTTTAAACAACCAGATCTTGTGAAAACTCAGTATCACAGGAACAGCACCCAGGGGGAAATTCACCCCCCTGATCCAGTCACCTTTCACTAGGTCCCACCTTCAGCATTGGGGACCACATTTCAGCGTGAGATTTAGGTGGGGACACAGATCCAAACCATATCAGTTAGATTGCCGTGTTCGTCTCCTCCATTTTAAATTCAATACTAGAACTCACCACTTAGATTGCCGTGTTCGTCTCCTCCATTTTAAATTCAATACTAGAACTCACCACTTAGATTGCCGTGTTCGTCTCCTCCATTTTAAATTCAATACTAGAACTCACCACTTAGATTGCCGTGTTCGTCTCCTCCATTTTAAATTCGATACTAGAACACCTCATTTTTGTGGTGGGGCATGTGTTTTAGTTGATGAATATTTTGAAATGCATATTAAAACGTGCAGTCCAGTCCACAGCAAGACGTTAAAAGGTCTTTTTGATGTGCAAGCATTTGGGAGTATTAAAAATATGTTTTCCTTTTTGTAGTGAGTAAAGTAAGACATGAAGAGACAGATGAAGACCCTGAAAGCAGAGGTGAAGACAGAGAAAGAAGATACCGAGAAAGAAAGGTATACAAAGCAGGCCCGGGGAGAGGACGGTTTCCAAACGTTGCCAAGTAAAGGATGTGCTTCCTGTTTTTTTGTTTTTGTTCTTTTTTTTTTTTTTTTTTGAGACAGAGTCTTACTCTGTCGCCCAGGCTGGAATACAGTGATGCGATCTTGGTCCACTGCAACCTCTGCCTCCCAGGTTTAAGAGATTCTCCTGCCTCAGCCTCCTGAGTAGCTGGGATTATAGGCATGCACCACCATGCCTGGCTAATTTTTGTATTTTTAGTAGAAATGGGATTTCACCATGTTGGTCAGGGTGGTCTTGAATTCCTGACCTCATGATCTGCCCGCCTCAGCCTCCCAAAGTGCTGGGATTACAGGCATGAGCCACCGCGCCTGTCCATAAAGGATGTTTTAAGCATTATTATTAGAAGCATTTTTAGAAGATGTCCTAAGCCAGGATTTCAGGCCTGGAAAAGGTCTCCAGCACTAGGCGTAGTCAGTTTCTTTTCCCCTCATAGTCAAGTGCTTTTTTCTGATTCCAAAGGTAATATTTGATTAATTTAGAAAATTTAGAAGATACAAATAAGTGATAAGAAAACAAAAACTAAACCTCACCCATAGGTAAGTATTGATAGTATTTAGGTATATATTTTTCCATGTTTATGTATTTATGTATGTATAGTATTGTTTGCTTTAGATGTTTACTGTTTTATAAATTGTTTAAATGGAACACATTTTGAGACTTTTCCTGAGTTAATCCTGTGTTTCATTGTGCATGGCGTGGTATTTCATGGTGTGGATGTGTTGTGGCTCTTGAGGCACCTGTGGTTCTGAACACTTAGGTTGTTTCTGTGTGTGTGTGTGTGTGTGTGTGTGTGTGTGTGTGTGTGTGTGTGTGTGTGTTTTATTATATAAAGACATCCAGAGGGTATGCTTTTTGGTTCGTTCATAATCATTTCCTTATGATTAATTTCTGGAAATGAACTTGCTGGATCAAAGTAAATGTAAATTTACCCTATTAGCTTTACATAAAAGTTGTAATGATTTATATCATCAGGGCGTAGTTCCTCATGTCCTAAGCAGGAATGGGGCATTATCCTCATTTAAAATTTTTGCTCATTTAGTTCAGAAGAAAATGGCATTTCTGGGAATTTTTTTTTAATTGCATTTTAGGTTTTGGGGTACATGTGAAGAACATGCAAGATTGTTGCATAGGTATACACATAGCAGTGTAATTTGCTGCCTTCCTCCCCCATCACCTATATCTGGCATTTCTCCCCATGCTATCTCTCCCCCAACACCCCACCCCCCGTTGTCCCTCCCTTATTTCCCCCCCCCGACAGACCCCAGTGTGTGATGCTCCCCTCCCTGTGTCCATGTGTTCTCATTGTTCAACACCCGCCTATGAGTGAGAACATGCAGTGTTTGATTTTCTGTTCTTGTGTCAGTTTGCTGAAAATGATGGTTTCCAGATTCATCCATGTCCCTACAAAGGACACGAGCTCATCGTTTTTGATGGCTGCATAGTATTCCATGGTGTATATGTGCCACATTTTCCCTGTCCAGTCTATCATCGATGGGCATTTGGGTTGGTTCCAGGTCTTTGCTATTGTAAACTGTGCTGCAGTGAACATTCGTGTGCATGTGTCCTTATAGTAGAAGGATTTATAATCCTTTGGATATATACCCAGTAATGGGATTGCTGGGTCAAATGGAATTTCTATTTCTAGGTCCTTGAGGAATCGCCACACTGTCTTCCACAATGGTTGAACTAATTTACACTCCCACCAACAGTGTAAAAGTATTCCTATTTCTGGGCATTTTTAAAAGCAGGTTTACTGCCTTTTGTTAATTACCACCTATGTACTTTTGCTAATTTCTTTTTTTCTCTTTTTAAAATTTTTTTACAGACAGTGTCTTGCTCTGTCACCCAGGCTAGAGTGCAGTGGTGTGATCATAGCTCACTGCAGCCAGGAATTCCTGGGCTCAAGCAATCCTCCCACCTTAGCCTCCTGAGTAGCTGGGACTACAGGTGCACACCACCATACCCAGCCCATTTTAAAATTTTTTTGTAGAGACGGGGTTTCACTATGTTGTCCAGGCTGATCTCGAACTCCTGGTCTCAAGTGATCCTCCCACTTCAGCCTCCCACAGTACTGGAATCACAGGCCTGCGCCACTGTGCCTGCTGCTGGCTGATTTTTCAGTGGCGCCTTTTACTGGTTTGTAAGAGTACATAAATAACTCTGCCAGTCATTTATGTTGCTGTTTTTGGCTTGTTTTGAATTTGACCTGGGGGATTTTTATTTTTATAAGTAAGTTAAAAATTATGAAGTAGCTGGGTCTGTGCTGTTACTAGGTCTGTTGTCGATGGAATACTTTCTCCACAGCCAAGTCACATGAGTTGTCTCCTGTGTTTTTTCTGCGTCTTTAACTGTTTTTTAAAAAAGAGTTAAGGCTGGATGTGGTGACTCACGCCGGTAATCCCAGCACTTTGGGAGGCCGAGGCGGGCGGATCACAAGGTTAGGAGATTGAGACCATTCTGGCTAACATGGTGAAACCCTGTCTCTACTAAAAATACAAAAATTGGCTGGGTATTGTGGCACACACCTGTAATCCAGCTACTCGGGAGGCTGAGGCAGGAGAATCGTTTGATCCCAGGGAGGCAGAGGTTGCAGCCAAGATTGTGCCACTGCACTTCAGCCTGGGCAACAGAGTGAGACTCCATCTCAAACAAAACAAAACCAAAAAAAAAAATTAATTCTCCGGAGTTTATTTTGGTGACTGGTGTGAAGCAGTTCTCTAACTTCACAGCTGAGGCGTTTGGTCAGGGAGGGCATTCACAGGTTCTTCTTTAGGAAGGTCACCCTGGCAAAGATGAGTAGGGTGGATGGGAGTTGGGGAGAATTGAGGGAGATGAGTAAGGAGACTGCTGGGTCTACAGGAGGACCCCCAGGGAACTGAGATATGTGGAGGGTTCCATAGACCGGGAGTCCAGTGGTCCCTGATAGGGGGCAAGCAGAGGAGACTGTATGTCTTTCAGGACAGGAACGGGCACGCACTGGGGTCTGTTGAGCGTGATGTCAGGGCTACAAGAACTAAGTGTGTCCTGGTGACCTGCTCTGCAGCTTAGCATGAAGATGACCACTGGTTCCCTGAGCATCCACAGTGATGTTAGTCACAGATGACTAAATGCTTGTCCCATTTTCAAGACTCTCCATCTGCATGGTAGTAATTAGGAGAGAACGAGTGATGCGCTGTGTCCATGTGAGAGATGTGGCAGCCTTGTGCTATGGTACTCACCGGAGAGGGCGTCTCCCAGAGAAGTCAGAGCGTTCCCAGGAGGGATCCCAGGGCTGGCAGAGCTTAGGCTGAGGGCCACAGGCAGGAGGGATGAGGCCGTGGAGGCCGGGAGGGCTGACTGTGAGTGCCGGGTGCCAGGTGTGGAGAGGTCGGGAGGGCTGACTGTGAGTGCCGGGTGCCACGTGTGGAGAGGTCGGGAGGGACCGTGAGTGCCGGGCGCCACGTGTGGAGAGGTCGGGAGGGACTGTGAGTGCCGGGCGCCACGTGTGGAGAGGTCGGGAGGGCCGACTTAGTGCCAGGCGCCACGTGTGGAGAGGTCGGGAGGGCGGACTGTGAGTGCCGGGCGCCACGTGTGGAGAGGTCGGGAGGGACTGTGAGTGCCGGGCGCCACGTGTGGAGAGGTCGGGAGGGCCGACTGAGTGCCGGGCGCCACGTGTGGAGAGGTCGGGAGGGCCGACTGAGTGCTGGTCGCCATGTGTGGAGAGGTCGGGAGGGCCGACTGAGTGCCGGGCGCCACGTGTGGAGAGGTCGGGAGGGCCGACTGTGAGTGCTGGGTGCAACGTGGAGAAGTCAGGGGCTGACTGTGAGTGCCGGGTGCCATGTGGGGGAGGCATTGCTTTCTCTGTGGGAGCGAAGTGGCCAGACTGCAGAGTGTTAAACTGTGTGGCGTTGGGGTGGCACCAGTGTTGTCTGACCGTGAACCATGATATGAATAGGGTTTTTCCTTACAGAAGGGCCACATCAAGTTTTCAGCAATGTATCTGGCAGCGGGATTGAGGAGTGAAGGGGGCAGTGGTAGTTCTGTAATTTTTCCTGCTTTTATTGTGAAATTTATAAAGACAGCACAGTCGTCCCTTGGTATCCATGGGGGAAGGGCTTCAGGACCCCCTCAGGTTACCAAAATTGGTGAATACTTAAGTACTCAATATAAAATGGTGTAGTGTCTGCATATAACCTACACACATCCTCCTGGATGCTTTAAATCATCTCTAGATTACATAAAATCCCTGATGCAATATAAATGCCATGTAAATAGTCATTATTGTTTAGGGTGCAATGACAAGGAAAAGGTCTGTACCTGTTTAATACAGACACAGTTTTCTTTGAATATTTTCGATTCATGGTTGGTTGGATCCATTGTTGCAGAACCCACAGATAGGGAGGGCTGGCTGCACTCCTGTTTTATGTGCTCACATGTTTCTCAACTTACGTTTTCCAGCTGCAGTACGGAGACAGCAAAGACAACCCTCTCAAGTACTGGCTTTATAAAGGAGAAGGTGAGAGGAGACACAGGAAGCCAAGAGAGCCAGATCGAGACAAAAAACACCGGGAAAAAGCAGCACAAGGGAAAGAAGAGAGAAACATTCAAAAGAGAAAAGTAATTCATTCTCTGACAAAGAAGGCGAAGACAGACATAAAGAAAAGCGACACAAAGAGGGCCTTCATTTGGATGAGGAGAGGCACCGGAGCCACATGGATAGAAAAGAGAGATTGGTGAAAGAAGAGCACAAGAAAGAGAATCCAAGGTACCCCTTCCGATGCTTCGTTGCCTTAACAGCCGCCCTGAGGTTAGCGCTGTCAGAGGAGTGTGACTGTGTGAGGTCGTCAGATGAGATTGAGATTTGTGGCCCAGTAGTGTTAGTTTAGGAAAAGCATGACTCAAGTCTTCATCATCTGGTTAGTATAGACAGATTACTGATCTCCTAAGAAATGTGATGTCAAATATTTTGATTATATTGTGAACTTACTTTTAACAGATGTTTGGAAATCTATCATAAAATTTTGAAATTTGGCCGAGTGCGGTGGCTCACGCCTGTAATCCCAGCACTTTGGGAGGCGGGCGGATCATCTAAGGTCAGGTGTTGGAGACCAGCCTGACCAACATGGTGAAACCCTGTCTCTACTAAAAATACAAAAATTAGTCTGGGATGGCGGTGTGTGCCTGTAATCCCAGCTACCCAGGGGGCTGAGGCAGGAGAATTGCTGGAACCTGGGAGGCAGAGGTTGCAGTGAGCCGAGATTGCGCCATTGCACCCCAGCCTGGGTGACAAAAAACTGTCTCTCAAAAAAAAAAAATTTGAAATTTAACATTAAAAAGGAAGCTGATATGTTTAAAGTGAAAATTAACTGAATAATTCAGCAAACATTTTAACCAGAATTGGTGTAAGTTTGCAAAAAAGCAAAACAAAACAACAAAAACGTAAAAGCATTGATTGCAGAGGATTTAATTCCCTCCCAGGTCTGTTGATTTCATCCCTGTACTTAGGATTTTCCTAGACGTGGTCTAGCATCTTTTGTTCTCATGAGTGTGCTTTTTGCTGCTCTGTTTTTACAGAATCTGAAGCTAATATGATTTTATTCTCCTATTTCTTGGTGATGTTTCCTTTAAGGTGGTAGTGAAATCTTTGCAAGGGTCAGGTGATATCTGAGGCTAGGGGAGAGTCAGGCCTTCAGGGATGAGACTGGAGGCCTTAGCAGAAGCCTGGGACTCGGATCTCCTGATGTGAATTGACACAGCTGAGGAAATGGACGTATTGCTGGTGGCCACTGCAGTGTTTACTGTAGGACTCAAAAGCCAGTGGGTTAAAACTGGGAGCAGAGGCCCAGAAGCAGTCATGTTAAGAGCAGAAGCTGCCTGGCTTCCGGCCGTCTTAGCTGCTACTGGCGCTGTCCTGCATGGGGTCTGAGACCTTTAACCTCCCTTGCCTTTGCCCTGGGGCCTTCTCTCACTGAGACCACACTGTCTCCTGTAGCCCATGGTCTCCGTTTATATCCGAGTGTTGGCCATGCTTCTTAGCAGGTTTGAGGCACTGCCAGTTCTGCTCCCCCACATCTACGGTGTCGAAAGCCCGTGGACTCCCCCTCTAGTCAACCACACAGAAGGTTAGATGAGGTGGTCACTGAGAGAGAAGCACCTCCCGGAGGACAGACATTTATTCTTTATGTTTTTAAGTCTCTTTCCCTAGATTAGAACTTCATCATTTCCCCAGTGTTGTATTATGAACATTTTGAAACATATGGCAAAGTCAACATAAATTTCCAGTGAATACTCCTGTACTCACAGCTTAGATTCCACCACTCACCTTTTATTGAATGTGACTATTCTCCATTCCCTAGATCAAGTTTAATTACCGAAGTGACTTGCTTAGGTTACATTTGCTTACTTACACCCAGAAATGCCTTTCTGGACATAGATTTGGCTTTTATTAAAGGTGGATGTGAAAAATTGTCCATGAAGAACATTATTCTGCATCTTTGTAAAATCACTGCCTTCAAATTAGTCCCAGAAGAAAGATTATTCAGATGACTGACATTTTCTTTTTAAGACAAGTTGTTCCTATCTGAGTGGCTGCTGTGTGGTGGGCATTGTTCTAGCGTTAAGGATGCAGCTGTGAGCAGAACAAAAACGACTGCTCTTATGGTGTTTATGTTGTGTTGGAGAAGCCATAGAATAGAGAACTACCAAAAAAGATTAAATATTAGACAGGCTACTCAGGAGGCTGAGGTGGGAGGATCTCTTAGCCCAGGAGTTCAACACCAGCCTGGGCCGTATAGTGAGACCCCATCTCCATCAAAATAAAAAAAAATTAGACAGACATGGTGGCACACGCCTGTATTCCTAGCTAATACCGAGGCTGAGGTGAGAGGATCACTTGAGCTGAGGAGGTCAAGACTGCAGTGAGCTGTGATCGTATCACTGCCGTCCAACCTGGGTGATAGAGTAAGACCTTGTCTTAAAAAAAAAAAAAGAAAAGAGTCCGGGCGTGGTGGCTCACGCCTGTAATCCCAGCACTTTGGGAGGCTGAGGCGGGCGGATCACGAGGTCAAGAGATTGAGACCATCCTGGCCAACATGGTGAAACCCCGTCTCCACTAAAAAATAAAATAAAAAATTAGCTGGGCGTGGTGGCGCGCACCTGTAGTCCCAGCTCCTCGGGAGGCTGAGGCAGGAGAATTGCTTGAACCTGGAAGGCAGAGATTGCAGTGAGCTGAGGTTGCGCCACTGCACTCCAGCCTGGCACCTGGCAACAGAGCAAGACTGTCTCAAAAAGAAAAAAAAAAATTAGACAGACATGGTGGCACATGCCTGTATTCCCAGCTATTACCAAGGCTGAGGTGGGAAGATCACTTGAGCTGAGGAGGTCAAGGCTGCAGTGAGCTGTGATCGTATCACTGCAGTCCAATCTGGGTGGTAGAGTAAGACCTTGTCTTAGAAAAGAGACTGGGCGCGGTGGCTCACACCTGTAATCCCAGCACTTTAGGAGGCTGAGGCAGGCGGATCACTTGAGACCAGGAGTTTGAGACCAGCCTGGCCAACATAGTGAAACCCTGTCTCTATTTTAAAAAAGTAGAAAAACGGTGGCTCACGGCTGTAATCCCAGCACTTTAAGAGACCAGTGCAGGTGGATCACGAGGTCAGATTGAGACCATCCTGGCCTACATGGTGAAACCTGGTCTCTACTACAAATACAAAAATTAGTTGGGTGTGGTGGCGCACACCTGTAGTCCCAGCTACTCCGGAGGCTGAGGCAGGAAAATTGCTTGAACCTGGGAGGCAGAGGTTGCAGTGAGCTGAGATTGTGCCATTGCACTCCAGCCTGGGGAACAGAATGAGCCTTCATCTCAAAAAAAAAAAAAAAGAAAAGAAATGAACATATAAATGATACAACGTCAGGAATGGTGATCGAGCATTGTATAATTAAAGTTTTCCTTTGCGTTGACTTGTAGAAATTCAAAATTTTTGAGTACTTTGGGTACTCAAAATTAGTATCACCTTTTAGATCTTTTAGATATTCAACTGACTACTCTGTTAAGGTACTACTTGATGTAATTATCCTGTGGTTACCATAAAGTGCAAGGGGCACTGTAAATAATTACGCCAGGAGGTCAGGCACAGTGGCTAATGCCTGTAGTCCCAGCACTTTGGGGGCTGAGGTGGGCAGATCACGAGGTCAGGAGTTCGAGACCAGCCTGGCCAGTATGGTGAAACCTGTCTCTACTAAAAATACAAAAACTAGCTGGGCATGGTGGTGGGCACCTGTAATCCCAGCTACTCGGGAGGCTCAGGCAGAATTGCTTGAACCTGGGAGGCAGAGGTTGCAGTGAGCTGAAGATCATACCATTGTATTCCAGCCTGGGTGACAGAGTGAGGCTTTGACTCAAAAGAAAAGAAAAATTATGCCAGGACAACAGATATAACTGGGACTGTTCCCAGGGTTGGATGTTCTCTGTGATTATCTCTCACTTTCTCTACATAATGTTTTTTTCTTTTTCTTTTTTTTTTTTTTGAGACTGAGTCTCGCTGTATCACACAGGCTGGAGTGCATTGGTGCGATCTTGGCTCACTGCAACCTCCACCTCCCGGGTTCAAGTGATTCTCCTGCCTTAGCTTCCTGAGTAGCTGGGATTACAGGCGTGTGCCACCAAGCCTGGATAAATTTTTATTTTTATTTTTAGTAGAGACAGGGTTTTGCTATGTTGGCCATGCTGGTCTTGAACTCCTGACCTCAGGTGATCTGCCTGCCTCAGCCTCCCAAAGTGCTGGGATTACAGGTATAAGCCACAGTGCCCAGCCTCTATATGATTTTTGGCCCATGATTTAAATTAGAATTATGTAACTTATTGTAAGCGTCCTTCAGTTATCAAATAGAAATAGAAAGGGTATGAGTAAGTATAATAAATATATGACATGTTCTTCTAAGCCTCCTGACCAGTGACTTCTATAATAGAAGAATCCAGTGAACTCCTCTCTTTGTTATCCTATCAGCTACACTTTTATCTTTTTAAAAAACATGTTTTTTAGAGATGGGTTCTTGCTGTGTTGCCTAGGCTGGTCTTGAACTCCTGGCCTCAAGCAATCCTCCCTAACCTCAGTCTGCCAAACGGATGGGATTAGGATGTGAGTCACCATGCCCACCATACTTTTATCTTTTTGAAGATTGGATCATCTCCTTTCTGTTTCTGGAAGCAGTGGCTTCAAATATCGCTTGTAAATATCTGTTTCCAGCCCAGGACTCTCCTATCCAGAGTGTTGGTCCTGAGGGACTGTGTGATGAGGCCACAGGAATTTGACAACACTGTGCTGAGGTTTGTCTCAGCTCTGCCGTTTGCAGGCCATCTGGGTGAGCAGCGTTACCAGCCTCCCTGTGTAGTCGGTGATGAGAGAATCACAGAATGCTTCTCCTGGCCCCACATGCAGCCTGACTGGCCGCTGTCACCACAGCCAGGGTCCCCCATGCTGTGCACTGCTTGCCCACCACCCAGGTCTAATTCTTAGCATTAACTTGATTACTTTTTTTCTCTTCCTTCTTTATATCTGGTTAGTCAGTAAATCATAATGTTTCCTATCCAGCACTAGTGATTTTATTTTTTTCCCATTCCAATTTATTTTATGGACCACAACACATTGTTCTGTTAAACATTATACTTTTTTCTAATTAATTTTGTAATTTTTTTTTTTTTTTTTTTTTTTTAAGATAGAGTCTTGCTCTGTTGCCCAGGCAGGAGTGCAGTGGTGTGATCTCGACTCACTGCAACCTCCACCTCCTGGGTGCAAGTAATTCTCCTGCCTCAGCCTCCTGAGTAGCTGGGACTACAGGCGTGCACCATCACCACCAAGCCCAGCTAATTTTTGTATTTTTAGTAGAGATGGGGTTTCACCATGTTGGCTAGGCTTGTCTCAAACTCCTGACCTCAAGCAATTCGCCCACCTTGGCCTCCCACAATGCTGGGATTACAGTTGTGAGCCACTGCACTTGGCCGTGGAAAGATGTTTAAATATAGGGAAATACAAAAAATAAGGCAAAAATTACACATGATCCCAGACTCAGATAATTTATTTTTATGTGTTTATATTCTAGCCATCATTTTTTCTGGGTGTAAATGAACTTTGTGCAAATGTAGAATTGGAATTATGCTGAAATTTTCTTTGTTCTGGAAATACTTTTCAGTGGGAGGATGTATAGTGGCTGTCTGGTTTTCCACCATGTGGTCATAACCCTCCTTTACTTAGGGGCATCCTGATGCTAACATTCAGGTTATTAACATCTTAAACAATTATTAATTATTCTGTTGAATAGGTTGAAAATTGAGATATATCTCATTGTTGTCTAAGAATAATTTCAGATTTTTTTACGCCTGCAGGAATAGGATAAGAATAATACATATATTTTTTGAGACAGGGTGTTGCTCTTCCCCCAGGCTGGAGTGCAGTAACTTGAACATGGCTCACTGATGCCTTCACCTCTGGGGCTCACGTGATCCTCCTGCTTGAGCCTCCGGAGTAGCTAAGACCATAGGTGTACACCACCATGCCTGGCTAACTTTTTAAAAACAATTTTTTATAGAGATGAAGTCTCACTATGTTGCCCAGGCTGGTCTTGAACTCCTTGGCTCAAGTAATCCTCCTGCCTCAACCTCAAAGTGCTGGGATTACAGGCATGAGCCACTGTGCTTGGCCAGAATAGTTTCTTAGAAGTAGAATTGATAGGTCGGAGAAGTGTTTGAACATTGTGAACCCTTTTTAATGGCTTCCGATGCAGGTTGCATCCTTCCCTCTGGACTGATCTCTTAGATGGTGGTTCAACTCCGTTGTTCTTCTGCTCTGTGCTTCTTACAATTGCTCCCAGGCCTGGAATCTTCTCCCTCCAGAGGTGGACTTCCCCACCACCCCCAGGCATCTTCACCTGGGGGAAGGGATGGGTCCCAACATGCTGCGCTTTACACTGAGAGCTCATTCAACTCTGTGTCTCTCTTCAAACGAGCCACCTGCACATGTTGATTTATAGTCTAACAGTTTTAATTTTATTTTCAAAATTCTCTTGTTAGAAAAAATTTTTTTTCTGTGGGTACATGAATCTGTGAAATAGCTGTATTTTATAGTTTGAAAGTTTATCATTTTAAGCAGTGTAAGGAACTAGTCAGATGTATCTGTAAATAATGTGTTGCTTTTGTGAAATGAATGACTAATTCCTTGGGTAATATATAATCACCTTTTTATATATACTTTTATCCATTTTCTTTACATTTAATTATCTAATTTACTAAAAATTGTTGGTAAAAACAGTTAAAGATACTTCTGTAGATGCTATTTTTAAATTTTGAACCCATGCTTATTTTATGGGGTTTACTAATTATGCTTACTTCATTCTGATATGGTAATAAATGGTTATGGAATTATTCTTTTGTTTGATAGAACGGTGAACACAGAAATCGAGGTGCAAGCTCAAAAAGAGATGGGACCAGCAGCCAGTAAGGATTGCGTGCCCTGTGGTCGAGCTTTACGTGTGCCACTCTTGTGGAAGGATTGCGTGCCCTGTGGTCGAGCTTTACGTGTGCCGCTCTCGTGGAAGGATTGCGTGCCCTGTGGTCGAGCTTTACGTGTACCACTCTTGTGGAATGCTTCAGCAGGGAATTTTTCGTATTGGTTCCAGTGATGGCCAGTTCATGGAAATAAGTTATAGATATACTTCATCTTCTCTAGATTTTACCCCTTAGCCCCTCCAAATGGGTTGGTATGTTTTAGGAATACTAGAGGAGCTTGGAAACTTAATATAAATTATTAGCTTTTTTTGCCCTTTTAAGTTATATTTATTTTTATTTTTTCATTTTAATATTATATTTATTGCCTCAGGATCTATTTTTGACCTTTTTAATATTTGCTCATGCAAAATTAGAAAATTGATGCTCACTTTGGGGAGAATAATTCACTTGGGAGTCTCTCAGTGTGCCTGAAGCTAAAGCACCCACAGGTGGGTGGTTTCACCCCTTTTACATGGCCTGAGCTAACTGTTCCGGAGTTCACAGCCACTAAAAACAGGACGTGCTATCAAGCCCCCCTCTGCCCACTGTTTGTCGGTTGTGAACACAAAGGAGAGAACTTTCCACCCTCAGGCCTTGGCAGAGACTACCAGAGCTGGGGGATGGGGGCCAGCTTTGCTTAGAATTTCCAGTCTACCTCTTACTTGCAGTGTTGGGTGGCTTTTTGCTAAAACAAAGATGATAATTATTGTGTTGTATGTGTTTTACGAAGAGCATCAATTAATAGGAGTTTATGTATAAACTTTTTTTTTTTTTGGAGACAGTCTCCGTGTTTCGCCGAGGCTGGAGTGTAGTGGTGTGATCTCTGCTCACTGCAACCTCCGCCTCCCACGTTCAAGCCATTCTTCTGCCTCAACTTCTGACTAGCTGGAACTACAGGCACGCACCAGCATGCTGGCTAATTTTTGCATTTGTAGTAGAGATGGGGTTTTGCCATGTTGGCCAGGCTGGTCTTGAACTCCAGGCCTCAAGTGATCCGTCTGCCTTGGCCTCCCAAAGTGCTGGGATTATAGGTGTGAGCCACTGCTTCTGGCCTAAACTCTCATTTTATATATAAGCCGTACACTTTAATTTGTTCTTTCTGACAGTCATATTTTGTAATCCTTTTTCAAAGTTTAGAAAACCCAGTTTATAAATGTCTTACCCAAATTTTTACAGGTTTGGGCAAAGCTAACATTTAAACCTAGGGGTCAGTTCCTGGATTTTATACGACATGTCCACTAGAAGGCACAAGAAGACTTTTTTGCTCAATTCTGTATTTTTGTTAAACCACATGGTATATTGGTATGAGTGAAAGTTTAAAAATTGAGAATCAGTTTGATATTTTGCAAATCTTTATTTTAGGTCCTAACAAACATGAAATATGAAAAAGTAAAACATATTTGAAGATAAGTCTTTCTTTTAGAAATATATTAAATATAAAACAGTATTGCAGATTAATAAAATTATAGAAAATTTCTAGAACTCTTTTTTTTTTTTTTTTTTTTGAGACAGAGTCTCTCTCTGTTGCCCAGGCTGGAGTGCAGTAGCATGATCTCTGCTCACTGCAACCTCTACCTCCCTGGTTCAAGCAATTACCCAGCCTCAGCCTCCTGAGTAGCTGGGATTACAGGTGCGCACCACTATGTCGGCTAATTTTTTTGTGTTTTTGGTAGAGATGGGGTTTCACCATGTTGGCCAGGCTGGTGTCGAGCTTCTGACCTCAGGCATTCTGTCTGCCTTGGCCTCCCTGAGTGCTGGGATTATAGGTGTGAGCCACCGCGCCTGGCTGAGAACTCTTAAAGGATGCAGATTTGCAGTCACACACAAGTTTGTTAAAACACATAATTTCTTCTCTGGAAGATATTTTCTGTCTTGAATTATGCTGAAATAGTAAAAATGTTAGGAAGACCTTAACATTTATTGCTCTAATAAAACATGCTTTGCTAACCTGAAACGGGTTTTTGTAAAAAAATATTTTTAGAGAAAGGGTCTTGCTCTGTTGCCCAAGCTGGAGTACAGTGGCACAATCATGGCTTACTGCAGCTTCAAACTCCTGGGCTCAAGTAATTATTCCCCCTCAGCCTCCCGAGTAGTTGAGACTACAGGCATGCGTCACCATGCCAGGCTAATGTTTTGTTTTTGTAGAGATGGGGTGTCTACTCTGTTGCCCAGGCTGGTCTCAAACTCCTGGCCTCAAGTAGTCCTCTTGCCTCAGCTTCCCAAATAGCTGGGATTACAGCTGCAAGCGATCACTCCTGCTTGTAGTAGTTCTTAATCATATCAAAATATTGTTAAGAGCTGTCACTGATACAGAAAGTGTTTTATTTTTTAAAAGTAATTTTGATTTTGATTATGTTTGCTTTCCAGGCATGCCAAGAATTTAGTAAGGAATCATGGAAAAGATAAAGATTCAAGACGGAAGGTAAGGGAGTCTGACTGAGGGTATGTTGATTTTATGCTACATTCAGAGTAGCCATGATCTTAGTTAGGGCTTCCCCTGGAAAGCAGAGCCTGAGACAGGGCTCATTTGCAGATGGTTTATTTGAGTCGTGATCCCAGAAGGCACACTAGAGACTCACTTTAGGCAAGAAGATGCAAATAGATTGAAAGTAAAAAGGTGAATAAAGAGAATCTATCAGATTTATGAGAGGACTGCACTGGCTGTACTAATATCAGTTAAAATGGATTTTGAGACAGAAAGTGTTATTAGAGAGACAATTCAGAATGACCAAATAATTAGTTCAGCAAGGAGATGTAACAATTGTAAATGAATATTTACCTAACAAGGGGCCCCAAAATACAAGCAAAAACTGACAGAATTGAAGGGAGAAATAGTTCACAGTAAGAGTAACTTCTAGTGCCCAACTTCCAGTAATGGACAATATTTTATGGTAACAAATTAGGTGATTTAGATGAAAGGACAAATTCCTAGACACTATCAATTACTAAAACTGCTTCAAGAAGCAATAGCCTGAATAGACCTGTAGTAAGTCAGGAAATTGCGTTTGTGGTAAGAATCTCCCCCACAAAGTAGCTGAGGCTCTGATGGCTTCTCTGGCAAATTCTTCCAAGCACATGTTATTAATAGACACTGTAATCCTTCTCCTTGCATAATTGTTTCCATAGGCTAAGCTACCTTGTGACACTTACTTGTGCAGGGGAGAACTGTAACCTCTGCTGCTCTTTGCATTTAGCACATCAGCGTTTCTCCACAGTCTTCATTATCTCCACCAGCTCCGTTAGTATCATAAGAGCAGTCTTCATCATGATTACTTAGTAACTATAAAATAGTGCACTGTGGAGTTAGGATTATTATCAAACCATTTTCCTGTCTTTGTTTCGTTATAGACAATGTGGCAAGCATATTTTGGCTTCTATGAATTATTTCTGGAGAATAATTTTTTCTTTTTTGATATCTGAAACCCATGACCTTGAGATAACCATATTTAACAATTTTGTACCATATATATATAATATATATACCATATATATGGTATATAAATTTTGTACCATATATATATTTTTTTATTTTTTATTTTATTTTTATTTTTTGAGATGTAGTCTTGCTCTGTTGCCCAGGCTGGAGTGCAATGGCGCGATCTCAGTTCACTGCAACCTCCGCCTGCCAGGTTCAAGCGATTCTCCTGCCTCAGTCTCCTGAGTAGCTGGGATCACAGGCGTGTACCACCAAACCCAGCTGATTTGTGTGTTTTTAGTAGAGATGAGGTTTTGCCATGTTGGCCAGGCTGGTCTTGAACTACTGATCTCAGGTAATCCACCTGCTTTGGCCTCCCAAAGTGCTGGGATTATAGGTAAGAGCCTCTGTGCTCAGCCTTCATGCCATATTTTTATGAATTGCTTTGTTCTATATCCATACGTGAACATACAGTTTTACATACATTAGGTTATACAGCACCAGTGGTTTTGACATGGCTATGTTTTATTTATTTAATTTTGGTGGTGGTGATTGGATTGCTTATTATCTGGCTACAGCCACAGATTTACCACAGAAAAAAAAACTTACAAATATTTCTTCTTATATGGTCTTTTATAATCATACATTGATAGGTATATTTGGGAGTTTGGAAGCCAGTTTTAAACATTTACACACACACACACACAGACACATACACACAGTGGCCTCCAGTTTTTCTCAGTTAATTGGGAATTTGGGAGTTTGGAAGGCAGTTTCAAACATTTACACACACACACACACACACACACACACACACACACACACACACGTGGCCTCCTCCTCCCGTTTTTCTCAGTTACTAACTGGGGAAATCCCTCCAGTTTGGATGATACAGATCGTCCTCATTTTTTGGTGGTACATTTCTTGAGTGGAATTGTGGAGCTATTGGATAAAAACTTGTAGATTTTCCTATTTTCCTCATGTCTCCCAGTTTTTTCTCAAGCTGCAGATTGGCATTGTTCACTAGGATTCTAATGTGAGCCACATTTATAATTTAAAATTTAAAATTTTATTTTTATTAAAAAAATAATAGGGCAGGTGTTTGAGACCAGCCTGGGCAACGTAGGAAGCCCTTATCTATAAAACAGCAGCAACAACAAAAAAATTGAAAAAAGGCCCGGTGTGGTGGTGCTCACCTGTAATTCCAGCACTTTGGGAGGCCGAAGCAAGTGGATCAGTGGAGGTCAGGAGTTCGAGAGCAGCCTGACCAACATGGTGAAACCCCATCTTTACTAAAATACAGAAGTTAGCTGGGCATGGTGGTGGACTCCTGAAAAATTTCAGAGTTGATTGTGAATGTATCTAACAGCTCATTTTGGCTTATTGTTAGATCCTGTATTTGTTTTTCTTTTTTGGAGACGGAGTCTTGCTCTGTTGCCCAAGCTAGAGTGCAGTGGCGTGATCCCGGCTCACTGCAACCTCTGCCTCCCAGGTTCAACTGATTCTCCTGCCTCAGCCTTCCATGTAGCTGGGATTACAGGTGCCCGCCATCATACTCGCCTGATTTTTTTTAGTAAAGACGGGGTTTCACCTTCTTAGGTTGGTCTCAAACTCCTGACCTTGTGATCCGCTCACCTCCGCCTCCCAAAGTGCTGGTGTGAGCCACTGTGCCCGGCCTAGAATCCCGTATTTTATAGCAGCAACAACGAATTTATCTTAGTTCAAGATAAATAGTAGCCTTTGTTGGAGTGCCTACTATGTGCCAGAATAGTTTTCTGGATACATGGAAAGTTCTTTTTCTATTTTCTTCATGAATAATACATTATATTGTCAACAGTTTTAGACATTGCTTAGTTTTGGGTAGTGACTTTTTTTTTTTTTTTTTGGAGACAGAGTTTCACTCTTACTGCCCAGGCTGGAGTGCAAATGGCATGATCTTGGCTCACCACAAACTCTGCCTCCCAGGTTCAAGTGATTCTCCTGCCTCAGCCTCCCAAGTAGCTGGGATTACAGGTGCCCCCACCATACTGCGCTAATTTTTATATTTTTAGTAGAGATGGGGTTTCACCATGTTGGCCAGGCTGGACTTGAACTCCTGACCTCAGGTGATCCACCTGCAGAGTGCTGGGATTACAGGTGTGAGCCACTGCGCCCGGCCTGGGTCGTGATTTCTAAGTGCGTAGATCTTCCTAGCGTTATTGACAAAGGTGACATTTGCAAGGCTTTTCCTTCATCAGACGCAGGGATCAGGGCTTCGTGTGTGTCCTTTTTTCTAGTCCTCTCATTGCTACTGTGAATCAGGTGCTGTAATTCTCATTTTTCAGAAGGGAAAGCCAAGGCACAGAGGAGTGAAGATACTTGCTCTCAGTCACACAGTGCGTAAGCTACCAAGCTGGGACCCACTTCCCAGGGTGTTAGCTTCACAGTCTGTGTACCTGTCTGCTGAGGGCTGGCGGGCTCTGTGGGGGTGCTGCGTGGTTTGCGTATCCCCTGGAGTCCCACCTGTGTTCTGGCTGATGGGGCTGTGTCTCTCTCTCCATTAGTGTGGCCGCGAAGAAGGCTCATCCGTGTGGTGGAAGCTGGGCCGGAGTCTGGGAGACGAGGAAACTGTGGTAAGGAGAGTACATCTTTTCATAGTTTTGCAGTCCTGTCCCAGCACAGACAGACTTCCAATAACGTTTCCTTGCTTTCCTGCCAGCATTTTATGAATGATTATTGTCCCTTTTAGATAGCACAACATGAGTATGAAGGGACTGGTGAGATTTTAATATGAAATTCATACTTGCACTTGTTTGAAGTCCTTGGTCGTGTTGAAAGCAGTCTTGGTTGTGGGGGTCAAGGAATGTAAATGTGTGCACACCGTCAGCCACCATAGCCTCTTCCTGGAAGAGGAGAAGATTTTGCAAAGAGATTGGAGGGAAGTGGTTTAGGGTGAATGAACAGACACCCTTCTGATTGTTGCTCTGTGTGTAAGTTGAAGAAAGTGGGGGAGATTTGAAGATAGCTAATCGAGAAATCACAAAAGACATGATCCAAGCCATGGTTGGTGAGAATTATACAAAGTTACAAGTAATTTGCAGAATGTATATGCAAAACTGGGGAGATCAAGGAAATACAAGTATCCTCATATTAGGGGAAAATTGAGGACGGGGCCTCTGTAGAACGTAGTGCAGAGCTTGATGGGATAGCACATGGGGCTCTCCTCAGGGCAGGTGAACTCCTGGTAATGAGACTTTCTTATTCCTTCCCAGGGGTCTGTCCCCCAGTGTAGTTCTAGCTCTGTACAGGAGTGACGGTGTGCGCTCCACTCCCCACTGTCTCCTCACTTGGCTGAGTGCCTGGCACACCCTAGGTGTGTTATAAATGTTTGCAGAGTGGATGAATTGTAGTTTCAGAGTCCTGGCCAGACATAGAATGTGATTCAGAGCCACTGTGTCTACTGAGTTGAACAAGAATAAGAAATGTAATGCTATTAGTTTTTGTTTAAGATTCCTGTTTTTGTCGTTCTTACCAATCAGCAGGTGTTGTATTTATTGGTACAATAAATGTAGTATATGTTATTTAATGTACAATGACTTTATATGACAGTGTGCCAAGAGGACCTTATTTTTTATAAGACTTCATTATATTTTATTTTGTATTTATTTTGAGACAGGGTCTTGCTCAGTTGCCCAGGCTGGAGTGCAGTGGTCTGATCATAGCTCAGTACAGCCTCAAACACTTGGGCTCAAGCAGTTCTCCTGCCTTAGCCCTCTGAGTAGCTGGGACCATAGGCATGAGACACTGCTCCTGGCTAAGACTATCCCACTTCCCAAATAGTGTGTCTTTGCCTCCCATCCCTTGTATTCTTGCTGTCATTCATTTTACTTACGTATAAGCAGACATAAGCATGTCATCCCTTGGTATTGGCCCAGGATTGGTTCCTGGATCCCCTGTGGGTACTAAAATCTGCTAGTGCTCAAGTTCCTTAAATAAAATGGCATAGGATTTGCGTATAACCTATGCATGTTTTCTTATGTACTTTAAGTCATCTCTAGATTGTTTATAATATACAATGTAAATGCTATGTAAATAGTTGTTATACTGTATTTAAAATTTGTATTTTTTATTGTTACTGTTATTTTTATTTTTCCAAATATTTTTGGTGTGTGGTTGGTTGAATCTGTGGATGTGGAACCCACAGATAAGGAAGGCTAATTATACATATACATACACAAACACACACACAGATAAATACCTAAGCATACATAATTGAATCAATTTTTATTACTATTATTTTGAACAAACCTGTTATCTGTTAGATCAATTAAGAAAAAGAAAAGTAAGAGTTATTTCCCTCTACTTATTTCTTCTTCCATTCTCTTCGTTTCTTTATGTAGACCCAAGTTTCTGACCTGTATTATTTTCCTTCTGACATGGTTTGGCTGTGTCCCTACCCAAATCTCAACTTGATTTGTATCTCCCAGAATTCCCACATGTTGTAGGAGGGACCCAGGGAGAGGTAATGGAATCATGGGAGCCAGTCTTTCCCATGCTATTTTTGTGATAGTAAGTCTCACGAGATCTGATGGGTTTATCAGCGGTTTCCGCTTTTGCCTCTACCTCATTTTTCTCTTGCTGCTGCCACATTAAGAAGTGCCTTTTGCCTCCTGCCATGATTCTGAGGCCTCCCCAGCCATGTGGAACTATAAGTCCAATTAAGCATCTTTTTTCTTCCCAGTCTTGGGTATGTCTTTATCAGCAGTGAGAGAATGGAATAATACACCTTCTTTCTGAAGAACTTCTTTTTTATGTTGCCTGCAAGACAGGTCTGCTTGCAACAAATTCCCTCAATTTTTTGTTTATCTGAAAATTTTTATTTCTCCTTCACTTTGGAAGGATAATTTTTTAGAGTATATGTGTAATTTTGGGATGGTGAATATTTTTCTCTCAGCACTTCAAACATTTCTGTATGCTTTCTTGCTTGCATGGTATCTGAGAAGTTGGATGTAATTCTTTTTTTTTTTTTGAGATGGAGATTTGCTCTCGTTGCCCAGGCTGGAGTGCAATGGCATGATCTCGGCTCACTGCACTCTGCCTCCCAGGTTCAAGTGATTCTCCTGCTTCAGCCTCCAAGTAGCTGGGATTACAGGCGAGCACCACCACACCCAGCTAATTTTTGTATTTTTAGTAGAGATGGGGTTTTACCATGTTGATCAGGCTGGTCTCAAACTCCTGACCTCAGGTGATACACCTGCCTCGGCCTCCCAAAGTGCTGGGATTACAGGCACGCACTCTGCCTGGCCTGCGATTTTTATCTTTGTTCCTCAGTAGATAAGAGCATTTTCTACTACCCCTCACAACCGTCCAACTTCTTTAAGGATTTTTTCCTTATCTGTGATTTTCTGTAGTTTGAATACGATATTCCTGGATGTAGATTTTTTGACATTTACCTTGGTTCTATGAGCTTCATGAATGTGTGGTTTGGTGTCTGACATCAATTTGGATAAATTCTCGGTCATTATTGTATCGAGTATTCTATTTTTTTTTTCCCCTTCCTGCTTTTTGTTCTTTGCTTGTCAGTTTTTGGAGGTTTCTGTTGAGGTGTCATCAAGCACAGAGACTTTTTTCTTCAGCCGTGTCCAGTTTACTAATGAGCCCATCAAAGTTGTTCCTCATTTTTGTTTCTGTTGTTGTTTTTGACCTCGAACTTTCCTTTCTGGTTCTTTCTTAGACCTTTCATCCCTCTGCTTGCATGCTGTCAACTTTATCTCTTAGAGCTCCTAGGATGTTACACATAGTTGTTTTAAGTTCCTATTCTGATAATTCCAGCATCTTTGCCGTGTCTGGAACTGGTGCTTGCTCTGTCTCTTCAAACTGTATTTCCTGCTTTTTAGTATGCCTTGTAATTTCTTCTTGATTGTGCAGTGCTGCGATCTTAACTCACTGCAACCTCTGCCTCCCAGGCTCAAGCAGTCCTCTCACCTCAGCCTCCGGAGTAGCTGGGACCACAGATGCACAACACCACACCCAGCTAATTTTTTTGTATTTTTGGTAGAGGTGAGGTTTTGCCATATTGCCCATGTTGATCTCCAACTCCTCGGTTCAAGTAATTTGCCTGCCTTGATCTTCCAAAGTGCATTTGTCTGTTTTTAACGTGTAGATAAGATGAGCACCATTCAGTGGGGGAGTATATTCATGGATAAGAAATGGATTGCTGCACATTTGAAATTATTTGTATAACACTTAAAAAATTTTTAGCCACCAGAATTACAGATTTCTCAAGGATGTTTACTCTTTTTGGTCCTACCTATAAGTTAGCAAGGGTGTTTCTTAAAGGAATTTAACATTATATTAGTTTTAAGAGTTAAAAATTAGCAACATCAAATGAATCTCAGAAAACATATGTTTTCCCAACCTATTTGCAACATTCAAGTTTATGATTGAAATTTTTGGTTTCGTGTTTGATTTTTACCTCTAGGAAGTTGAAAAGGAAGAAATTGATTTAGAAAATGGTGGAGCTGATGCATATACAGCCAGTTATGAAGATGATTTTGAAGTATGTATAAAAATTAAAACTTAGCTTAAAAATCATATATAATTTGATGCCTTTTTATTCTAATAATATCTGACTAGGCTTGATTTAGGTTAAGCTATTACCTATAAAATACTTGCTATACTTCTACTAATACCAATATGATGTAATTAAATGATTTTATAATTTAACTCATATACACTGCATAAAAAGTTATATATGCAGGTATCTATAAAAATACATACATTTTCACAGTCTCAGCACAAATGTTTGCACATTATGGTAATTGATAGGTCTTCTGCATATGGTTCTGTATTGTGTGATTTATTTTTAGAGAAATAAAGGTGCCAGTTTATATAGATTTATCTTCAAAAACATTTTAACATCAGTGAACTATAAATATCTTTGTTAGCTGTAATAAGGACATTGTTTTAAATTATAAATTGTCATGTTTTGTTCAGTGTGAGTGTTAATGTAAAGTCAGTTTGTCTTAACGTGTTCCAAAACATTATTATTGTTTGCAGGACTACGAAGATGACTTTGAGGTTTGTGATGGCGACGATGATGAAAGCAGTAATGAACCTGAGTCAAGAGAAAAAATTGAAGAACTTCCTCTAGCTCGAAAAAAGGAAATACAGGAAATTCAAAGAGCTATTAATGCAGAAAATGAAAGGATTGGCGAGTTATCTTTGAAACTGTGTCAAAAGCAAGGTAGAACAGAATTTGAAAAGGAGCCAAGGACAGGTAAACAAATAAATGCTACTACTGTTGTCCATGCTCTTAGCACTCTGTGTACTGAGCCATCATAGATGCCCGTCATACACAAGACTGCTCTCATAAGGTGGACAGAGAAGTAATATCTTCCACATGATGGCGGTGCCATGCCCTTGCGACTACCACATAGGAGGCCCTCAGAAGACTTGAGCATGTGCACATCAAGAGTTCTCTTACATAGAGAAGTTGCACATGACTTTCTGCTCAGCACCCAGGCCTTAGGTTAGCTGAGGGTGCCATGGCCCTACTTGGGACAGTGATGCTCCTGTTCTCCAGAGGGAAGTGTGCATGCTGTGGCCCTCCTCAGTGGGCAGTGATGCTGATCTGTCCTCAGGGGACTGAGGGCACTGTGGCCCTCCTTAATTTGCAGTGATGCTCATCTGTCGTGAGGGAGCTGTGGGCACTGTGGCCCTCCTCAGGGGACAGTGATACTCATCTGTCCTGAGGGAACTGTGGGCACTGTGGCCCTCCTCAGGGGACAGTGATGCTCATCTGTCCTGAGGGAGCTGAGGGCGCCGTGGCCCTCCTCAGGGGACAGTGATGCTCGTCTGTTCTGAGGGAGCTGAGGGTGCTGTGGCCCTCCTCAGGGGACAGTGATGCTCATCTGTCCTGAGGGAGCTGAGGGTGCTGTGGCCCTCCTCAGGGGACAGTGATGCTCATCTGTCCTGAGGGAGCTGAGGGTGCTGTGGCCCTCCTCAGGGGACAGTGATGCTCATCTGTCCTGAGGGAGCTGAGGGTGCTGTGGCCCTCCTCAGGGGACAGTGATGCTTATCTGTCTTGAGGGAGCTGAGGGTGCTGTGGCCCTCCTCAGGGGACAGTGATGCTTATCTGTCTTGAGGGAGCTGAGAGCGCTGTGGCCCTTCTCAGGCGACAGTGATGCTCGTCTGTCCTGAGGGAGCTGAGGACGCTGTGGCCTTCCTCAGAGGACAGTGATGCTCGTCTGTTCTGAGGGAGGTGTCAATGCTGTGGCCCTCCTCGGGACAATGATGCTCATCTGTCTTGAGGGAGCTGAGAGCACCGTGGCCTTCCTCAGGGGACAGTGATGCTTATCTGTCCTGAGGGAGGTGTCAATGCTGTGGCCCTCCTCAGTGGGCAGCCTGGCTCATGTTTTCTTTGCAATCAGCATTTTACCTGTCTGTGAGCATATGCTCTTATTTTTTCTGATAATGTGTTCGTGGAGTTTCCGCAGGAGGAGAATCATGTTTTTCTCTGGAGGCGTGGCGGTGTCCACTAGTGAGTGCCTTCACGAGGCACATGGAGACTGAGGGGTCAAGGTCCTTGTCAGGTCTTGGGACATAGCTGGGCTGAGCCTGACACGAGGCATGCTCTTGATTCATTCTTTTTTCCTACGAGGACCCTTTGTTTTTTGAGATGGAGTCTTGCTCTGTCTTCCAGGCTGGAGTACAGTGGCACCATCTCAGCTCACTGCAACCTCTGCCTCCCAGGTTTAAGCAATTCTCTGCCTCAGCCTTTTGAGTAGCTGGGATTACAGGCGTGCACCACCACACCTGGCTAATTTTTGTATTTTTAGTAGAGACGGGTTCTGCCGTCTTGGCCAGGCTGATCTTGAGCTCCTGACCTTGTGATCCACCTGCCTCGGCCTCCCAGTGTTGGGATTACAAGCATGAGCCACCGCGCCCAGCCTCTACAAGGACCTTTTTTTTTTGTTTCTTTTTCTTCATATGAGCTGTGGTTTTGTTGTAACAAGGACCTTTTTAAATTAAATTAGAAATGTATTTTTTTCTCCAAATTCTTGGCATAAGGATATAATGTTACTTGTGAGAGTAGCAATTAATGTTTCAAATTGCTTTAAAGGAAAACTATGACATTCTGATAAAACACGAGCACTGAGGGTAAAATAGGATAATATTAAAATAGTATTTGATGATGTACTACTTCATCTGGTAGAATATTCAGTAATTTATGCAGTTAATTATAGTTAGTAATTAATATGATGCACCGATACCAATGAAAGTTTTGCAGAATGATTCATTGTCTCCTATTTTGTGCCTGCTACAGAGGTGGCAGAACCCAGCTGGGCAGTGCTGATAGAGCGTTCTTTAAATTGTAGCTAAAGGGCGCCTGTGCTGGTAGAGGTAAGGATCTGCCCCCTGCTTCAGCCCTGTCGCCTGGCTGAGGCTCAGGGACTGTTTCCCTCAGTTCCCTGTCGAGTAGCACTGCACACAGGGGAGGGTCTGTGTGCCACACACTGGATTTCCTGACGGCATTAAAGCTCGTCTGCTCTGCAGTTGCTGAGAAGCGAGCAAGATTTTATATTTAACGTTACTGATTTTCTTAGCAGATCTTTGAATAACCTTTTTTTGTTACTTATTTTCTCTATGCTTAGTGTTATATCCTCATTAGCCTGATTCACAAGATTAGAATTTACAACTCTCAATGTAAGAGATGATTTTTGGCATATTTGTTATTTGAAGGAGTTATTCACTGTCATACACATTGCTCCAGATAAAGCTGGAGCTACTTTCTCAGCCCTGTGTAATGTTGAGCTGGCACAGGGGGACAGTGGTAGAGTGTAGCACAGCGCTGAAGTCGCTGTCTGTGCTGAGGGAGGACTGATACAGCTGTGTTGACTCCGGAGTTTCACATAACTTACTAGCTGTGTGATCTTGGACAGTTACCTAACCTCCCTGTGCCACAGTTTCTTTAACTGTGAAATAAGGTCAGACTTTCTTTAGGGTTGTTGTGAAGATTATTAAACAAGCTAAACATGGAAGGTGCTTAAGGAGTGCCAGGCACATTCTGCATGCTAAGCAGTGTTCGCTGCTGTAGCGGATACAGTTTGCTTTCTGTTTCCCCCTTGGCTATACTCTGCTGCACCCTGTGGTGCTTGGACTAGTTGGTTATAAACTGCACACCGTATCCTTTTTTAGGGCAGTAGGAAACCATCTGGTAAATGGTCCACTTGGTCAGTGAGGGAGTCTTTGCTGAGTGCTGACGCCTTGCACAGAGGTGTGGGCTCTGCTCCAGGGATGTCTTTATTCAGGTCTTAATTTTGTGACTTGAAACGTTTCCTTATTTTTAAAAAGTCACCTCTTATAATGTCTGTGTGGTGCTTTGTAACTGTTCGTAACACCGCCTGCTGTAGTCCTTATCACAGTCCTGTATGGCAGATGTCTGACGAGAGAGGCCTCTGAAATGCTTATGGAAGATGTTCGTCATTAGTTAAAGGGTTTACTGAGTATAATTGTTATATATGCCTATAATTGTTTTACTTCTGATATTTTTTTTGTTTGGAAGACATATTTCAGTGTTGCAAAAATAGTTTTTTTTCTCCTTTGTACAGATACAAACAGTTCCCCTTCAAGAGTCTCCGTTTGTGGAATTTTTGTGGATTTTGCCTCAGCTTCACACCGTCAAAAGAGTCGGACTCAGGCCCTTAAGCAAAAGTAGGTGTATTGTTAAAGCAGAGAAGGTGTTACAGGGTTTTAGCATACTTTTCTTTCACATACTTTTAAAAAATAGAGTTTTAAATTTTATTTTTACTACTGTTTTTTGGGTGTATTTAATTTGTACTACTCTTTGTGTGCAGACATGATGTTAGTAGTGCAGGTGTGTGTGCTGCTACATACCATGTGCTTGATATTTGATGTTTGTCCTTATCATTTGTGGTGGACCATTGGAGCTACTCTGGGAGTAAATTAAGAAATTTGTAAAACTTAGAAATCTATAAAAGATACATTTTCAAGTCAAGGGTCTATTGTGCTACACCCAAATATGACTGAGGAGTAAATGAAAAACTAAAGATTTTTAAAAGTGGGTTTAAAATCTGTATCACCTAGCTCAGTACATGGCCTTAGTTGATACTCAATACACATTTACTGAATGAACAGATCAATCATTAATAATAAAAGTGGCTAGTCACGGTGGTTTCACTCTTGCATCCAGGCTGGAGTGCAGTGGCATGATCTTGGCTCACTGCAGCCTTGACCTTCTGGGCTCAGGTGATCCTCCCACCTCAGCCTTCGGAGTAGCTGGGATTAAAGGTGCACAATACCACACCCAGCTAATTTTTTTTTTTTTTTTTTGTGGAGACGGGGTCTTGCCATGTATCCCAGGCTGATCTTGAACTCCTGGGCTCAAGCAATGCACCCACCTCAGCTTCCCAAAGTGCTGGGATTACAGGCATGAGCCATTGTGCCCGGCTGGTAATCTACTAATTGGTAGTTTTCTAGTTAGGTAGGTCCTAGTATGTTAATTAGATTGATACATAATGTACAAGTGTATTGTATGGATTATTTTGGATCAAAAATTAAATGTTTTAAAAGAAAAATTGAAGAAATTAAAGGCTGAAACATAAAGTACAAGTGTATTATATGGATTATTTTGGATCAAAAATTAAATGTTTTAAAAGAAAAATTGAAGAAATTAAAGGCTGAAACATAAAGGGATTGATGATAAAGTTTTTGAGAAAAATGTAGGAGTCCACACTTTATAGGATTGTGGGTGAGTTCTGGCATTTGTCTGTTGTAAGGAAATACAGAGAAGAAAAATAGTATAGAGGCTCTTATACTACTAGATATACATTTAGTAAATCAACTTGAAATTTGAGGGAAAATAGATACTTGCCTCACAGTATATCCAAGATAAATTCCAAACAGATTTTAAAAAATGAAAAAAGAGCATAGTGTATGTGGTTATTTCAATGATAAGAAAGGACTTTCTATGAATAAAAATAATAAAAAGTAAAAAGTAAAAATTACTGGATTGTACCTCAAAAATTAAATTTCTATAAGTTAAAATTGTCTATAAATTTGACAAAATTTAAAGGTAATCGACCAATTGGGAAAATATATGTGTAAAATATGTGATAAAGACTGATTATCCCTAGTGTATAATAAAATGTTTTTATAATTTAATAAGCAAAGTTAAATACTCCTAGTTAAAAATGGGCATAGATCATGTAAGACTCAAGATTCACTCAGGAAAACAAAAACTAATTTGGGTATTAAGCAGAAGGGGTGTGATGCGGGGAGTGAATTCCATGGGTGTTGGAAGAGCTGAGCTTTAGCAGGGCCCAGGAGCAGCTCAGAGATTTGCCACAGCAGGAGCCATCACTGCCCCTGAGCGGGAGAAACTGGGCGGTAGGAGCTGGAGCCATGGCCAGCCTGCTGGGGCCACAGGGAAAACCAGCTGCAGCTCCAAGTAGAGAGGGAGGGAGAAAAGTAATTTCTTTGCTTATTTTCTCTTACATTATTCCCCCAGTCTCTCACCAGATGGCCCTGGGATGGTAAAGAATACAGAGAGAATTTACCACAGAAAACAATTAGGCTGTCAGTAAATGTATGAAAATATGTCCTGTCAGAGAAGTATATATTGAAACAATGGGATGAATTTTTCTTCTATGGAATAGGCAAGTTATTAAAAAATGATAATACTTAGGCCAGGCATAGTGGCTCATGCCTGTAACCACAGGACATTGGGAGGTTGAGGTGGGCGGATCACCTGAGGTCAGGAGTTTGAGACCAGCCCGGCCAACATGGTGAAACTCTGTCTCTACTAAAAATACAAAAATTAGCTGGGTGTGGTGGTGTGCACTTGCAGTCCCAGCTACTTGGGGAGCCTGAGGCAGGAGAATTGCTTGAACCTGGGAGGTGGAGGTTGCAGTGAGCTGAGATTGTGCCACTGCACTCCAGCCTGGGCAACAAGAGTGAAACTCTGTCTTTAAAAAAAAAAAAAAAAAAAGATAATACTTAAGAACTGATGAAAATGTAGAGAACAAGCTTGCTTAAAACAAATTGATACAACTTCTGCATAGGCAGTTTTTTATAAGGTATGAAATAGAGCTAGCAAATATCATGAAAAATGCTCCAGTGATGTGAGAAAAGTATTTTACAAAAGAATATGTACTGGGCTCCTACTTCCCTGATGGAATAGCTTGTATCAGAGAAATCCCCCAGCTAAAAACAACTATAAAAGTTGGATTTAAGACAACAAAATAATCTCCAGCTGATTGAATACACCAGGAGCAATCAAGGCGCCTTGGGCCCTGAAGGGCAGAGGTCCTGGAGAGAAGGGACACATGGCCATCTCTGCATTTGATGCTACTGTTTCCACTCGGGTTTGCGTCTTTATTCCTCAAGACAATAGAGTGAAACAGAAACGGATGGTCTAGAGCATGTGACATTTGCACAGGGCAGAGGAGACGAAAATGGAAGTTGAGGACTTTCCAGTGGGAGAATTTCTGATAAACAAAATACTGCAGCGCTTGGTCAAACCTCCTGCAGGTCTGTGGTCTGGGAAGCAGGCAGACCTGGTGGAGTGTGAGAAGGAAGGGGGTAGGAGGATGAGCAGAGAGCAGACCCAGTGGCCAAGGCACTGGATGTTGGGAGGGTTGATCACTCACTCATTAACTGTGCATTTATTGAGCACCGGCTGTGTGGAGATAACAGTAAAGGAAAGAAACAGAAATCTCCACCCTTGAGAGTTTATATCCCAGTGAGGGGTAACAAATAATAAACGTCTTAAGGATTTGACCCCGGGCACACTAATGTTAGGATGAAACGTTAGAAAAAAAAGGAGAAACAGGATAGGTGATTGAAAATGACCTGTTTGTGAAGCAAGAGGAAGCCATGTGTGTGGCGATTCAGGACCTGTGGGCGGAGGGTGGTTGGCTGTGTCAGGTGCTGCCCATAGGTCAAGTCCTGGGGGAAGCACAGAGGTTGGCTGTGGCCTGGAGAAGAGCGTGGCCCAAAACCCTGACTGCTGTGTGTCTGACCATGGCACAGATGGTGGGACAGCCAAGATGTCGGTTCCTGAAGTCAGGTGAATTGCTGCTTATGAACATTCCAGACATACACGTGTGTCACTGTATTTTATGTTAGCTCAGGTATAGGCATGAGAATGGTCACACATCAGGTTCAACACACACACACACACACGAGGCAGAGGCTCAATAAATGCACACACACATACACACATGAGGCTACTTACGAACATTCCAAACACGTGTGTGACTGTATTTTGTGTTAGCCCAGGCTTATGCATGAGAACGGTCACACATCAGGTTCAACACACACATGCACACGCGCGCACACACACACACACACATACGAGAGACAGATGGGGAGTAGAATCACCAGACGCCAGGGTCACATGTCAGGTTCCTGTGGCTGTCTTCTACTCAATATCTCAGACTCACACCCAGACACAAGTTTGGTCCCTGACAATAATGTGCATTTAACTCTCAGTTTCCTTCTGTTCCCCCCACACTTCCCCACATATATTATTCAAGTTAACTTTTGTCTTGTTTCCAATTTATTTCAAAGGATGCGAAGTACAAAACTTCTTCGGCTTATTGACTTAGATTTTTCATTTACTTTCTCTCTCTTGGATCTACCACCAGTAAATGAATATGACATGTATATCAGAAACTTTGGGAAAAAAAATACCAAGCAGGTGAGTCTGAGATGTGTTAACTAAGTGATAAAATGCGAGCGCAGTGTAATAGGATAATTTTGTGTCTTCCTGAATCTTGTTCTGGAATGTTAGAACTTGGGGATGGTCTGTGAAGGATGCAAGCTTAAGGAAGACGAGAACCCATCTTCACATGGGGCTCATTCACTGAGAGGCCAGGCACAGGCAAAGCCAGAGAGGCACTCTAGAGCCTTCAGGAGCTCCCGCGGGTGATCTCTGCGGAACGGGGGGACAGAGTGGCTGCGGTCCTGACCCTGGAGTGAAGCTTTATGCTGTGCAAATGTTTTATTTATTTATTTAGAGACAGAGTCTCACTCTACCACCCAGGCTGGAGTGTAGTTGAGCGATCTCAGCTCACTGTAACCACCTCCCGGGTTCAAGTGATTCTCCTGCCTCAGCCTCCTGAGTAGCTGGGATTATAGGCATGAACCACCATGCCCAGGTAATTTTTGTATTTTTAGTAGAGTTGGGGTTTCACCATGTTGGCCAGGCTGGTCTTGAACCCTGGCCTCAAGCGATCCACCCACCTTGGCCTCTGAAAGTGGTGGGATTACAGCTGTGAGCCACTGAGTCCAGCTTATTTATTTATTTTTATTTTGTTTTTTTATTTGTATAAATTGAGGTGGTACAAGTGCAGTTTTGTTACATGGATCTGTTGCATAGTGGCGAAGGTAAATGTTTTATTTAAAGTCCAACAAAATATCAGGTTTGGATTTGTTTCTTGGGTTCCATGTGAGTGTATAGCAGTCCTACTTGTCTGTTTAAAATTCTTATAATTGAAGAATTTCAAAGTATGCATTACTTCTCAAGGTTTTTATAACCTGGACTCAATTTTTTTTTTTTTTTTTTTTGAGGCTGAGTCTCCCTCTGTCACCAGGCTGGAGTGCAGTGGCGTGATCTCGGCTCACTGCAACCTCCGCCTCCTGGGTTCAAGCGATTCTCCTGCCTCAGCCTCCTGAGTAGCTGGGATTACAGGCACCACCACCACGCTCAGATAATTTTTGTACTTTTAGTAGAGATGGGGTTTCACCATGTTGGTCATGATGGTCTTCATCTCTTGACCTTATGATCCAGCCGCCTCAGCCTCTCGGAGTCCTGGAATTACAGGTGTGAGCTACTGTTCCCAGCCTAAACATTTTTAAATTTAATTAGAGATGAGGTACTAATTTATTTATTAGAGACACTCCCAGGCTGGAGTGTAGCATGTGTTGACAGCACACTGCACCCTCAGCTTCCCCTGTAGCTGAGGCCACAGGCCGGTACCACCATGCCTGGCTTTGGACTCTGTAATTCAGATTATACTTGTTTGATTCTGGTACCCCCATCTGTCATGGGTCCCTCAGGGTGGCAGGTGCTTGGTGCCTTGGCATATGGCGTTACTGCTCCTTGGCCTTATCCGCCTGTCTGTTCTTCAGCATCCAAGGCCCATTCTCTGGGCGAAACCTTCCTAGTGACTTACACTGAATTCCTTCTCCTATTCCAGAGTTCGTACAATTTACTATTCCATGCAATTCTGTACTTCCCTGTAGTATTTCCAGTCATTAATTGATTATGTGATAGTCTCACTTCACAACAAGGTTATAAAGCTTTTGAAATCAGACATCATAACAGTTTTCTTATGTTCCTGATGCTGGGCACCGTCAATCTTAACATTGTCTATTTGGTGCACTCAATAAATGATACCCTTTTAAAAGGAGAAGGGTCACAGGATGAAGCTGAAGAAGCTGACGGTTTTTAAAATTTTTAAATTAGGGTCTTTCTCTGTTACCCAGGCTGGATGGAGTGCAGTAGCAGGATCATAGCTCATTGCAGCCTTGAACTTCTGGGACACTGACAATATTAATTCTGGGTTTGGCAGCTGATTCACTCTGACCTTAAATAGATTATCTTTGGTTGTTTTCCTCATCCCAAAGCTATTAGTAACAAAACTGTCTTTGTTGAAGCATGTACCTTTTGAAATAAAAAAATTATATGTGGTTTTGCAAAACCAGCATGTGCTAAGAAAAAACGACGTGTGTAGGCTAGGTGGTAGTATTTTCAGACTAAAGGGAAATGGTTTGATGAGACTTTTTGAACACACTTTTGAAAATTAGACCTTTATGTATCTATATCAAATGTTTAAGCACAGGTACTCTTTGGTTGATTGTTCTTTATGCTGTGAAACTTATTTTTGACACAATGACTGTCATTATTAACTTATTTCAGTAATGACAAATTTCTCTGAAATTGAGACCCAATGTTAATTTTGGCGTATTTTTTTTTTTAAGGCATATGTTCAATATAATGAAGATAATGTTGAAAGAGACATTCAAACTGAGGAAATCGAGACCAGGGAAGTGTGGACCCAGCATCCGGGAGAAAGTACTGTTGTGTCTGGAGGTAACATCTTGCTCTTGAGTGCTGACTATTGACTATCTTTGCATTCTTTTTTGTTTTATTTTTACTATTCCCTTTCTGGTTCACTCTCATTTAGTCTTTCTCTTCTGCATGGTGGTTAGCATATGACAATACCAGTACCCAATTTTCTTTTAAAGTAACACTAACCACCAGCAATAGAGCTGCTGAACTTAGGGGGATGAAACTTGCTCTTGAGGCCCAGTCTGTGCGATTGCAGGGTGTATGACAGCTTCTGTTCCTGAGGAGAGGGAGAGAGTCCACACTGCCAACAGCCACTGTGTCTCTGGACCTTCAGAGCACAGCATGCTCCAAACTTGGGGGCAGCCTATTCTCACAGAATTTGTATATTTTAAGCTCAGTTTGCTTAAAAATTTCCATCAATTTAGATTCAGGGTCCCTAGAATATATAGTTTCTGCTAAGTACTCTGGAGCCATTTACATGTTGAATACTTGACTGGTTTTTCTCAAGGAATTGCCTCTGCATGGCAGGGATGTATATTACCCCCTTTTCTCAGATAAGCCTTACCTTAAGAAAGTAATATACCCAAACTCTTAAGACTGACATGATAATTGAATTGATTCCTTTGAATGTTTTTCTGAATAGATTTAAATAGGATTCAGTTTATAGACTTCCTATAAAATAATACCCAATTGTTTTTGGAAGCTATCAGTAAATCTAGAGAGTATAGCGTGAAGTTTTCTGCGTTTTCCTTCTAGGACTCTTAATGTTGATTTGTTATGCCTCTTTGAACTCTAAGATGTGTAATGCATGACTATTTTAGAGTCAGCTTTGTTGATTTTATATAACCTACTGTTTTTAGGCAGTGAGGAAAGAGATCCCTCTGATGCTGTAGTTATGCCGAAGATTGATACCCCAAGGTTATGTAGCTTTCTGCGGGCGGCTTGTCAGGTATACTCGACCTATAATATGTTGTGTTGTCTGTAAGTGCTTAAAGTTTTATTCTGCATAGAAATATAGGAGTTGCTGAGATCTTTAAGTCTTTGTAGTTTGGATAAATCAGAATCAGTTATTCATTTTAAGGTATTATTTTCTTACAAATTATAGTGGCACATTCATTAAGCTCTTGGGGGCAGAATGACACTGGGTAAATGTATATCACTAAAAGTACTATGTATGTATTTGGGTTGTGCATTTTATTATTAATGTCTTACATTTTAAAACAACTATAGACTAGCAGACATTAAGCTGATGAGGCAAACGTAAATTTAGGGTATTTAAAAATAATAAACTTCTGATTTTATAAACGGATTTATAAACTGAAAAATTTACATACAAAGAGAAGTGGAACAGTACTGTGAAGCTGCAGGTACTCGAGTGCTTCTCACCTCCTGGCCATGGGTCTCATCCGACCCCCCACAGCCTACCCCACCTCCCACCCCATTAGTTATTTTGAAACAACTCTTAATCATCATAACTTTGCCTCCAAGTACAGTTCATTATGAATCTCAAAAACAAGAGCATGTCTATAAGAATAACGAGTAATTATTTAGAATGTAGTCAGATGTGAAGTCGGCATTTGCATTTCCCCAGTTGTCTCGTAATTTTTATATGTGAGCTCAGCACTTGAGTCTACTGTGGCCCTGAGGAGCAGAGCATCATCCATCCAACCTCAACACGCTTGTTGAGATTCAGGATGAGTCTCAGACTTGAATCTGAGCATGTGGTGGTTATGTAGTCTCTGCGACGAAATTATGTAGGAATCTGTGGTTTATGAAATAATGTTTATGATTCCACGATTTATGATTTGTATCAGATATTCCACCCCCTCACTAAACACTCCCCGCCTTGCACACTCCACCCTCCACCCCTCACTAAACACTCCCCGCCTTGCACACTCCACCCCTCACTAAACACTCCCCGCCTTGCACACTCCACCCTTCACCCCTCACTAAACACTCCCCGCCTTCCACACTCCACCCTCCACCCCTCACTAAACACTCCCTGCCTTCCACACTCCACCCTCCACCCCTCACTAAACACTCCCCGCCTTCCACACTCCACCCTCCACCCCTCACTAAACACTCCCTGCCTTGCACGCTCCACCCTCCACCCCTCAATAAACACTCCCCGCCTTCCACACTCCACCGTCCACTGCTCACTAAATACTCCCCATCTTCCACGCTTTTCCATCCGTTCTCATTAACAGTTTCTTCCTCCTTCACATCCATCCTGTCAGTTCTCACTACACATCCCCTTTCTCACAGGAATCCTATCCATTCTCACTCAGCATTTCCTGCCTCCCACCCTCCCATTCTGTCCCTTCTCAATAACATTCCCTGCCTTCCTGACCCTGAGTGTTCCTGTGTCACTTCAGTTTCCCCAGAACACTTCCTGGCTTCAGTTCTCACTATGCAGCCCCCTCTTCCTCACACAAATCCTGTCGCTTCTCACTAAACACTCTCTGCCTCCTTCACTCTCATTCTGTCAGTTCTCAGGAGCATTTCCTGTTCTTTACCACACCAATCCTGCTGTGTCTCTCAGTTGTCTTTCTCTCCCCCTGTCAAATACTAAGGCTGACCCTCCTGGAACAATTACAGTGTTTTACCGCACACTCTGGTTTTTTAGCAAAACCTGGTGAGAGAGAGACTCAGTGGTTTCATGACTTTTCTTTACACTGCTTTGTTCGTTTATGAATGCTGGATATTCAGCCCCCTTCCTACCCCTGTCACTTTTAGCAGTGTATGTGGTGTGAAAAACAACATTTAGGGCAAATGATGGCTCTCCTGTGGAGTTTGTTTAGTTTTCAGCACTGTGCAGAAGGACCGTGTCATTTTTCTTGTAGTTACTATAATGTGGTGGGTCCAAGCAGTTATTTGCAGATACGGATAAGATGAAAAGGCAATTTTTTTGGGGAAAAGATAATCCATCGTAAAGTTTTCATTAAATTCTACTGACTTATATCTGACAGGTGATGGCCGTTTTGCTGGAAGAAGATCGCTTGGCAGCTGAACCCAGCTGGAATCTTCGGGCTCAAGAGAAGGCCCTGTGTTTCAGTGACAGCTCATCTCAGCTGAACACCAGTCTGCCATTCCTTCAGAGTAAGGCTGTTCTCAAATATGGTTTCATATCCAGTTACTAAGCATTCATGTTGCAACAATCATCTGTAGTGTTACATTCTGTTTTAATGTGGTGGGGTTTGTTGTACATGAAACTGAGAAAGATTGAGTTTCTGTAGAATTCAAAAGTGAGTGGTTAGTTTTTCTCCCTGAAGTGTGTATGTTAAATTTGTGATTAAGGATTTTAATAAGATGGATAGAAGAGGGATCCACAGTAATTTAAACAAGTGAGATTGTTTAAATGAATGGGAACTGAGATTTTCTGTGTTTGTTTGAAATCCTATTTTCATTTCTCTTCCAGTTACTCAGTTTCTTTTGATTTCTCGAGATAGAGTAGAAGAAATAATTGTACGAGCATGACAGAGTGTTCAGGCCAAAGTTGTATTAATAGTTTAGATTTAGTTATGAGTAAGACACTTAACATTTGATGTAGATAGACTTAGATTTTTAAGTTGATCCGTGGGTTATGGAACATAAAACGGGAAGCAAAGCACAGGATCTCAAAGTGCAGTCGCGTGTGACTGTTCACGTCAGTTCCAACAAACTGCATTTGCAAGACCAGAGTTACATTGCTTGAGCCAGTAACCTCCTTGTCTCTGAAGAAGTGGCTCTCGGGTACTGGATGACGGTCATGGTCCTGGGTTTTCTGGAGAACTGGCAGGAGCGGGCACATGTGGCAGTCACCTGGGCAGCAGGTGCAGGTGTGCTGCTGTGTAAACAGGCTTCAGGGCGTGTGTGAGGCCAGAGCCATTGGCGCCACTGTTCTAGGCATTTCTTCCATCCTGCCTGCTGTTTTGAGATTTCATTTTATTTACATTTCTCTATCCTTTAACATTAACAAAAATGGTATTGTTAATTAACAAGTCTTCACGTTCTTTGAGAGAGTTTTGTCTTTTCCTGTTGAAAAATAATAAATCTCCATACCTGTAGCATTCAACACTTTGGCATCCACCCTCCCACACCCAGCACATAGCAAGAAGGGAACTGAATGTTTTCGCCCCCTAGGGCGCCGACGCCGAGCAGTGACAGCAGATGTAGGAGGGCACGTGATGTGCGTGTATGAACATGCTTCCCATGTGTTCACAGAGCAGGGGTCTTCTTGTTTGCTTATTTCCGTGTTTTGGTAAAATGCATATTGAGAGAGTAGAAGGAACACATGATTGGGAGAGGCATGCGGCAGAGTGTGTGGGTTGTCTCACCCTGGGAGTCTAGTATTTCACTCACATTCTCTTCTGATCTGTGGTCAGATGCAGAAACACTTAAGCCTGCATAGGGTCCTCTCAGTATCCTCATCATGATTAAAACATGTAGCAGAATGACACAGCCAGCGAGTCGTGCATCTGACAAACTCACTTATTAAAACCCATGCCATAGAGTGACACAGCCAGTGTCGTGCATCTAACTCACTATTAAAGCATGCAGCGGGGTAACACAGCTGGTGAGTCGTGCATCTGACACACTCACTGTTAAAGCATGCAGCAGGGTGACACGGCCGGCGAGTCGTGCATCTGAGACACTCACTGTTAAAGCATGCAGCAGGGTGACACGGCCGGCAACTCGTGCATCTGACACACTCACTGTTAAAGCATGCAGCAGGGTGACACGGCCGGCGAGTCGTGCATCTGACACACTCACTGTTAAAACCTGCAGCAGGGTGACACGGCCGGCGAGTCGTGCATCTGACACACTCACTGTTAAAACCTGCAGCAGGGTGACACGGCCGGCGAGTCGTGCATCTGACACACTCACTGTTAAAACCTGCAGCAGAGTGGCACGGCCGGCGAGTCGTGCATCTGACACACTCACTGTTAAAACCTGCAGCAGGGTGACACGGCCGGCGAGTCGTGCATCTGACACACTCACTGTTAAAACCTGCAGCAGGGTGACACGGCCGGCGACTCGTGCATCTGACACACTATTAAAACATGCAGCAGAGTGGCACGGCTGGCAAGTTGTGCGTCTGACACACGTTCCATGGGTGTGCTGTGTCCTGGGCACTGCCGGGGTAGCTCATTTCAGCCGTGAGTATGAAAACAGAAGCTCTGCCCTCCTGCACTTCTGTTTTGGTGGTGGGTCAGGTAAAACATATATTCTATTCGAGAGGGGGTAAGTTCTGAGGAGAAAAATAAAGACAGTTCTGGTTGAGGAGGCCTCGCTGTGAGTGAAAACCAGGCAGAGATGAGAGAGGGGCCACGAGGAGACAGGAGCTTCTGGAGGGTCACACGCACACAGGCCTGAGGCGTGGGCACACCTGCGACTTGGGGAGACGCGAGGAGACCACGGTGGCCAGCGGGAGGTGAGGTCCGGGGCCAGCAATGGATCAGGCCTTGGTTGCCATTGTAGTTATGCTGTAACAGGAGGTAGATGTTCCTAAAAATCGCTGCACTGTGGAAGATTGCCAGTGAAAACCACAGGGCTTAGGAGAGAATGGGGTCAGGTCATAGCACTCGAGAACTTTATCCCACTGAAAACAACTGTTAAATATGGTACTTTCCCTGGAAGAAGACTGGATGCTTGCTGGTGGATGTGGCCCAGAAACGCTGCAGTGATGAGTGAGTGTGATGAGGTGGAAGGAGGGGTCCCTGGAATCGGAGAGGACGTCGTGACCCAGGTGTGGATGGTGCAGGTAGCAGGATGTGAGCTGAGGGGCTGATAGGTGTTTGTGGCGTGTGCGTGCGACTGGGGCTGGCTGGGTACTGCTTTCCCTGTTGACTTGGTGCTTGCCAGCGGTGTGCGCCAGCCATGGACTTCCCATCCTTCTGCTTTATGAGTTCCATCTCCATCTTCTGCTGATGTGTGGGAGCCGCTGGCATGGCCAGCACTGGCAACAGTAACGCCTTGGAGCGCAGTCCTTCACCAGGTGGAGGAGCGTCTGGAATGGCGCTCAGCCATGCCTGCCTTTGAGGAGAGCAGTGCGCCGCATGGTGTCCCGACACTGAGGCTCCTGCAGCTGGAGTGTTGACGTGCCAAGGCAGAGGGGCGGCCAAGCTCACTCCAGGGCCTCCCAGCGCTGAGATTCCGACTCTCGCCACGTGTCGGGCAGCTGGTTTCTGTGTGAGTCGCTCGTGATGGGAGCTGCAGCGTGTGGTCTTGGGCTGCACGCTACCACGTTTTAGCCAGACCGCGAGGTGAGCTTGGACAGAGTAGAGTGTTCAGGCATAGGCTGTGGCCATTGATCAAAACCCACGTTTCCTGTATGTATGGTTTTGAAAGGACCATGTTTGTTTCTTCATGAAGCTGAATATTTTTTGAGTATTTAGAAGTGTGTTAATTTAACCTGGATTCTGGCAAGTCAGTAAAATGTGAACATATTTTTCTTTTCTCTAGATCGAAAAGTATCCTTGTTGCACACCTCCCGAGCTCAGCGGCAGATGGTGGTCTCCGCTCATGGCTTACCTGAGAAGGCCTTTGCATCCCCACTGGACAGCAAATATATCCTCTGTGTGTGGGATATTTGGCAGCCTTCAGGGCCACAGAAGGTTCTGATATGCGAGTCCCAGGTACAGCTCAGGAGAGTCGTATGTCTGATGGGAGGATGGGCGGTAGACAGAGCGTGAAGGTTCCAGGAGGAGAGGTGCAGGGACAGGAGGGAGGTTGGGACTTACAGGCCAGGGGCAGAGGTGCAGGGACGTTGGGGAATCTTACGGGCCAGAGGGGGAGAGGCAGAGGGACAGGAGGGGGGGTGGGGACTTATGGGCCAGTGGGGAGAGGCACAGGGACAGGAAGGAGTTTGGGACTTACGGGCAGTGGGGGGAGAGGCACAGGGATGGAGCAGGGACTTACTGGCCAAGGAGGAGAGGCTCAGGGACAGGAGGCAGTGGGGACTTACGGGTCAGTGGAGAGAGGCTCAGGGATGCAGTGGGGGACTTACGGGCCAGTGGGGGAGAGGTGCAGGGGCAGGAGGGAGGTGGGGCGGGGGGGCGTGGTCGGGACTTACGGGCCTTTCTCTGTGTCTCACAGCTGGCCTCAGCTGTGCTGTGGGGTGCAGTGAGACAAGTGGGTGTGCTTGTTTTGACTCTGGAAATTCCTAGTTCAAAATGAGAAAACAAGAATTTTCACAGAGCAGCCCCTTAGGTCAGTTGAGAATTAGGAAATGGAGGTAGTCGTCGGCTGAATGAAAATATTGGCCAAACGGCGTAGCTCTGTGGTCCTAGATGCCTGTCTTTTATCTTGCACTGTTTGGGTCCTGAGTGTTAGAGGTTTCTTAATGTCCTTGAGGTTTTTAGAGGCTTTGAAGTACGCTGGGATTCAGAGGCCTTCCTTAGGCCTTCCATTCCCTGCCCCAGCATGCTGATGCTGTGGCTTGAGGACTGCATGATGAGGGGTCGGGACTGCCTCTCTCTGGGAAAATGTACATTTGTGTTTTCCTAGTTATATATTCCCTGGCCTCAAAGCCATTGATTTCCACAAAAGCCGTAGAGAAGAATAGCTTTTACAGGGGCCAGTTGTGAGGATTTGAAATTGTAACTTTCATAAACAAGAAAATAAAATGACACAGGATGGAACTGCTACTTTTGAGGCTCAGCTGATTGAGTTGAGTGGACAGGCTCGCCGGCAGGTTTTGTGTGACTAGATGAGAGTCAGCACCACCTGTTTGTGATCATAACAGCCCTGTGGGGTGGGTTTCTCATCCCTGCTTTCCATTTGAGGACCCTGACAATCACCTTTTATTTGTGTGCAGGAGTCCACGTTCTGCTTACTGTGTCCTGCACATGACACCCGTGTAAAGTGAAGCATGGTTCGATACCCCACTCAGAAAACGTAACCTCAGACACCCCATTCAGAAAACATAACCTCAGACACCCCATTCAGAAAATGTAACCTCAGACACCCCCACTCAGTTAAACGTAACCTCAGACACCCCACTCAGAAAACGTAACCTCAGACACCCCACTCAGAAAATGTCACCTCAGACACCCCACTCAGAAAATGTAACCTCAGACACCCCACTCAGTTAAAACGTAACCTCAGACACCCCACTCAGAAAACATAACCTCAGACACCCCACTCAGAAAACGTAACCTCAGACACCCCACTCAGAAAATGTAACCTCAGACACCCCCACTCAGTAAACGTCACCTCAGACACCCCACTCAGAAAACGTCACCTCAGACACCCTACTCAGAAAACGTAACGTCAGACACCCCAACTCAGTTAAACGTAACCTCAGACACCCCACTCACAAAATGTAACCTCAGACACCCCACTCAGAAAATGTAACCTCAGACACCCCACTCACAAAATGTCACCTCAGACACCCCACTCAGTAAACGTAACCTCAGACACCCCGCTCGGTAAACGTAACCTCAGACACCCCGCTCAGAAAACGTAACCTCAGACACCCCACTCAGAAAACGTAACCTCAGACACCCTGCTCAGAAAACGTCACCTCAGACACCCCCCCCGCTCAGAAAACGTAACCTCAGACACCCCCACTCAGAAAACGTAACCTCAGACACCCCGCTCAGAAAATGTAACCTCAGACACACCCCCGCTCAGAAAACGTAACCTCAGACACCCCCACTCAGAAAACGTAACCTCAGACACCCCACTCAGAAAACGTAACCTCAGACACCCCACTCAGAAAACGTAACCTCAGACACCCCACTCAGAAAACGTAACCTCAGACACCGCACTCAGAAAACGTAACCTCAGACACCCCACTCAGAAAACGTAACCTCAGACACCCCCGCTCAGAAAATGTAACCTCAGACACCCCCCCGCTCAGAAAACGTAACCTCAGACACCCCACTCAGAAAACGTAACCTCAGACACCCCCGCTCGGTAAACGTAACCTCAGACACCCCACTCAGAAAATGTAACCTCAGACACCCCGCTCGGTAAACGTAACCTCAGACACCCCACTTAGTAAACATAAGCTCAGATACCCACTCAGTAAACGTAACTTCTGCGAGCATGCTTCTCATATTCTTCAGTCATCCGCTTTCTGTACATGTGTTTTTTAGGTCACGTGTTGCTGCTTTAGCCCTTTTAAAGCATTTTTACTATTTGCTGGAACAGCGCATGGCTCCGTTGTCATCTGGGACTTGAGAGAAGACTCGAGGCTACATCACTCTGTGAAGCTTAACGATGGTTTCTGGACGTTCCGGGCGGCCACATTTTCCACTGGTCAGTGTCATCTGCCTGCTGATTGTGTGTCTTCTAGAAAAGCCACACAGATTCGAGGAACAGAGCTTAACATGTATTTGCATCTATTTATTCCCATTATTCCAGAGGATGGGGTTTGACCTGTGGGCAAAAAGAGGCACTTGATAAAGAGGAAAAACAAAAATTGATTCCACTCATGTTTACTTAGTGGCCAAGAATGACTCAAATTTCCTTTCTTATTAAATATGTGGATTCCAAAAAATCCTGATGAAATTACCTTTAGTTTAAAGTAGCTTGAGGCATCTTGGCATATGTGTGCTCCGGGCAAAGTTAGGTCACACTGGAGTTTCAAGAAAAGTCAGTGGCCCTGAGGCTGCCAGGAACAGCACAGTGGGGCCTCCCTGAACCTCGGCTTGACCTGGGTGGACATTTGTGCCACGCCGTGCCCAGCCACCACAACAGGCACCCGGCATGAATGTTTCCTGTGTTCTGGGACTCGCCCTAGGGCGTAGTGTACATTGTCTCATTTAATTCTGATAGCCCTTAATCCCAGCTGTGCAGGAAGATGCAGCGTTTGTGTAAGGTCACACTGACGACATGGCAGGGGCTGCACTCAGACCCCATGCCACACCCTGCACCACCTCTTCCCAATAGGGCTGGGATGCTGTGGACTGAAGGTGCAGGCCGAGGTGGTCACTCACCCTCCATGTGGCTTTATTATCACAGATGCTGACGTGTCTGTACATGTATCTGTACATTGTACATAAAAGAGCCACTTAAAAAATTCCCCAACAATGAATTGTGCCCCTCTGGGGCAATATTGCTGCTAAGACTTTGAATTTATAGATAACTTATGGGTTGTAATCCTATTTTGAAAGATGTCTTTTAAATAATCTTTGCCTTTTCTAACTGCTGCTGCTAATACTAAAAAATTTTTGAATTCAGCACCATTTAAAAAGACATTAAACCTCTGGACTGTACATACAAATAAATTTTTTCATTGAAATGCATCCCTTTTTTTTTTTTTTTTTTTTTTTTTTTTTTTTTTTTGAGATGCTGTTTGGCTCTGTAGCCCAGCCTGGAGTATAGTAGCGTGATCTGGGCTCACTGCAACTTCTGCCTCCCAGGTTCAAGTGACTCTCCTGCCTCAGCCTCTTGAGTGTCTGGGATTACAGGTGCCTGCCACCAATGCCCGGCTAATTTTTGTATTTTTAGTAGAGACAGGGTTTCTCTGTGTTGGCCAGGCTGGTCTCAAACTCCTGACCTGAGGTGATCTGCTGACCTTGGCCTCTCAAAGTGCTGGGATTACAGGCATGAGCCACCGTGCGCAGCCTTGTCTTTGAAATATTATCAATAAAACCTACAAAGTTTTAAATAAACTGTCAGTAGTGAGGAGCTGTGGAACTTCTGATTCAGAGCATGAGTCAGAGGAACCTTATTCTCTCCCGGAAGACCAGCCCTTTCTTCAGCTAAGCCCGTAGCACTTCATCTGATCCTCTCCCTTAGAAACCTGTAATTTATTCTTAATTTCTGAGATGGTTTTGTCTTTTCCTTCAGTTTTTTTCCTGACTTCAATCCAATTCTCATGTCATTTCTTGCTTTTTTTGGGTGTAATTCTGTTCTTGATTTCTGATTCCAGGTGTTTTTGTCTTGTTTGTTTTGTTATGTTTCCAGATGCCCTTTGAAGAGATGTGATTCCATTTGGAATGTTGAATTTTGTGTCTTCTGCCTTGTGCTTATTTTTAGGAAGGAGAATTTTCATCAACTGAAATGCTTTGATTTACTTTTTTCTGTTTTTCTTCTTACAGTAGCTTTCTATGGAATTTGGCTTTGTTCTACTCATAGATATTCTGTAGATGGATATTTTAGGTCAGTGAGCTTTGCTTTATTGATTCGTGACAGGTATTGTTTTAGGGGGGGATTGTGCCTCAAGGTAGCAATAGCTGGGGTGGGTTTGTCTCTGATTTCCCTCCTGCTGCCAATTGTCTGGTGTGTGTGTGTTGGTGGGGGGGTCACCTCCCTTTCCTGTTCACCCCCTCCTTCCCCCTCGCTCCAACCTCTGCCTCCCAGCCCCTTCCCCTCAGCTGTGTGAGTTGCCCCCAGGATTTGGCCTCACAGGGAAGACCCTCTGTGTCTGAGTTACCTTTCGGGCTATGGCCTTGCAGGGAGATGCTCTCCGAGTTTCCTTTTGGTCCCCCAGGATCTGGCCCTGCAGGGAGACCCCCCTCTGTCTGAGTTTCCTTTTGGGCTGCTGTATGCTGTCTTTGCCTCATCAGCTTTAGCTTTCTTCCTGCCCTCCAGACCCATAGACCCGAGGGGCTGGTACGCTCTGTGGGAACTGTCGCTTTTTCTCTTACAGGAGAGGAGGGGTCTGGGACCTCTGTGACCTAGGAGTGTGAAAGTTGTGGTCCTGTGTCAGTTTGTTTGTGGTCTGTGTTGGTCTTGGGGTGTTTTGGGAGGATGTGTAGAGAGAGTTGGAACTGTGAGACCCAGAAGCCCCTCATGTTTGTCCATGTGTGATGCAGACTGCATTTCTGCAACATGTTACTTACATGGAGGTGCTGTGGGCTTTTGAACTCCAGATGGAATCCTTACCTCAGTGAACCACCGAAGCCCTCTTCAAGCAATAGAATCTGTCTCAGCGGCTGTCCACAAAAAACAGAGCTTTGTGCTTTCACCCTTTTCTACTCAAGAAGGTACATGATTCTTCACTGTCTTAAAATCCTTAATAGTTGTGAAATATGGTTTCCTTATTTAAAGCCATTTCTTTCTTTTTGTTTCTGTTTTCATCAGAAATGTCAGGTTTGTCCTTCCACATCGCTTCCTTGGATGAGAGTGGGGTTCTCAACGTGTGGGTGAGTAGAGGCCCAGGTGTGCACACGGCCTGAGTGAGATGGTCTGGGTGTAGGTGGTGCCTGAATGGCGTCAGGGGGAAGGGCCCAGTTAGCTAAGGTGGGAAATGCAGAGCGGGACTGGGCTTACCGGTCCTGTGCAGAAGGGATGCAAAATGTCTCACATGGCAGGTTTGAGGCCTTTCTGTGACAGCAAAATAGGAACCTCATACAGGGGTTTAGGGACATGGAATGTAAGTGGGAAGGGAACAAAATGTCAGGGCTGAGATGACGCTGGCCTGCCTCGTGTTGGAGGATGTGCCGAGACTGTTGATTAAGTCACCAAGTGAAGAGAACATGAAAAGATCAAAGCAAAGGAGGCAGTAGCTGTAAAACGTTAGTTCTGAGGCTAAAGGTCAGTCTCTTTTTTTTTGGAGCAGTTATGTTTTAGTACCTATTACAGCACTCCATCTTAGTTAGAGCTATGCTTTGCTTAAATGTATCAATATTAATTTTCAATATTCTGTTTTTAGGTGGTTGTTGAATTACCAAAGGCAGACATCGCAGGTTCAATAAGTGATTTAGGTAACTATTGAATAAAACAGTTAATTTTTAGTGTTTTCTAAAACGAATAGAGATTAAAGGTACTGATAACTGTGGCCATGTGCAATGGCTCATGCCTGTTTGGAGCCTCAGCACATTGGGAGTCTGAGGCAGGAGGATTGCTTGAGCTCAGGAGTTTGAGCCCAGCCTGGGCAAGATAGTGAGACCCCGTCTCCACAAAAAAAATACAAAAATTGGCTGGGTGTGGTGGTGCACACCTATAGTCCCAGCTGCTTGGGAGGCTAAGGCAGGAGGATTACATGAGCCCAGCAGTTTGAGACTGCAGTGAGTCATGATCATGCCACTGCACTCTAGCCTGGGTGATGTAGTGAGACCTTGTCTCTCTGTTTAAAAGAAAAAAAAAGATACCAATAACTACTTTGAAAAATATGAATTACTACCTGAAAAATAAACATGAAACTTGTATGTCATATATAGCCTTATCAACTATGACCAGTCATCTGAGTTAACTAGAATAATCAAATGATACTCTAAATGAACTTTTTTTTTTTTTTGAGACAGAGTCTTGGTCTGTTGCTCAGGCTGGAGTGCAGTGGTGTGATCTTGGCTCACTGCAACCTCTGCCTCCCACGTTCACACAACTCTCCTGTCTCAGCCTTCCAAGTAGCTAGGATTACAGGCACCCACCACCATGCCCAGTTAATTTTTGTATTTTTAGTAGAGACAGGGTGTTGCCATGTTGGTCAGGCTGGTCTGGAACTACTGACCTCGTGATCCACCTGCCTCAGCTTCCCAAAGTGCTGGGATTACAGGCGTGAGCCACTGCGCCCGGGCTCTGAGTGAATGTTTTGATCTTAGTATGGTTTAATGAGTTCCGTTTACAGCAAAGTACCATTCGCTTCTGTCAGACGAGTCAAGGACAGCTGTATTCTGCAGTCGTGTCTGACATATTTCAGGTGTCTGAGTCCTTGAACACTCATTCATTTTGGGCCTTCTTCCTTTTGGTTTTGGATTTATGACCCCAGGACATATCAGGGACACTGGACGCTACTCCTAAGGGCCCTTAGACTGGCTCCCAGGGTGGCAAAGGTCCCTGGGTCTGGGCACAGCAGAAGCGACTTGAAGCAAAGCTAACAGCACCTCTCACAGTTGGCTGCTTTTGATGCTATGAGGTATGGTTTTCAGTTCCAGCGAGGTTCAGAAGTGATGGAGTAATTCAGTCCTGTTGTGTTCTGTGGCTGAGGTTAGCCAATGTTTGAATCTCAACTTTCTTCTCACCTCATTGGCCTCCCACCACCCAGTTTCTAATGTCGAGCCCCCTTTCACCGTGCTTGTATCAGGTGTATTTTCCTGTGTAGATCTGGCAAAAAATAATAGAAGCGAGACTGACTTTGTTCCTAACTTCTTGAGATTAGGAAAGAGGGCACTTTGGCCCTTAGAGCCAATGCTCTGTGCTCCATAGTCATGTGTCTGTGATGGCCCGTCCGAGTTTACTCTTGACTCTGACTTCAGTAAGAGTAAAACAGTGGTGGAGTCACTATCTTTCTCAGTGTGTTCTTCACACGGCCCCCTCTCTGCTCATGAAGCCATGCTGCTCTGTGTTGGCCCTTCTGCATGTGGACTCCAGGCTGCTCCTAGAATCCTGGAAGGTCAGAGCCAGGGAGCCTGGTAGGGGTCCTGGTGCTGCCTCCTCAACAGACACAGGTCACAGTGTGGGATGGTGATGGGGCAAGACCCACACTATTGGTCTTAGCGCCAACGCCCCCTTCACACCCAGGGTTACTCCCCCAAATGCCCAGAACTCTTGTGACTTTGAGAGTTCATCTTGAGGCTGGTTGTGCTGTGAACTTGTGACATGACCAAGGTACTTTTCAAGCAAATATGGATGGTACTGGGGAGGTAATTTCTGTCTATAGTCAGTTGATAATCTGGCTATGGAGACAAAATCATTTTGCATAAAAACTATTTGCATAAAAATGTTTTATAGTACACGATGGTCCTACAAAGGATATCCAGGGGTGGTGAGTATTTCATTTTAAAATATTGCTGTATAAAAATATCCTTTCTCCACTGAGCCACTTACCAAAATTGCAACCATGTTCCAGCCTTGACTTTAGGAAGGGAGGACGTTCAGACCAGCCTGTAGTTCAGGGTGGCTGCAAGCTCTGTGTAGGCTTTGGATGAGTGGCTGTTTGAGAGCTGAAGTCTCAGAAGGAGTCAGCCAGCATCATTTTACGAAATGTTCTCTGCATATGCTGGGTCCAGTTGTAGGTGCCAGGAGACCCGGGCGGAGACCCCAGCCTGGGAGAGGGCGAGTGGTGGTGGACTTGCTGAAGCAGAGGCCCAGTGGGACAGCTTGGCCAGAAAGGCTGCCCGTGGGTGGTGGCGTGGGAACCAAGACACGAGATAGGGGGTGTGCAGGGAAGCCTCACATTTGTGAATGGTAGCATTGACCCTTCTTCATCGTGGTTGTGACTGGTAGGAGATGTGCAGTGCAGCTACAGGGACCCTGCCCAGCGGCAGGTGGGGTTTATTTTTATCTCCTTTTAATTCATCTGCTCCCAGAGTTCTTGGCAATGCCTTGCCCAGAATTTGGGTTTTAATATCCTTAAATTTCTAGTTTTTCCGCTTGCAGTAGCTTTAAAGGGGAAAGTGATATTGGGAGCAGATGCAAGAGTCAAAACCAGTAGATGGCCGAGGAGTCAGTGTTGTAGCCATGGACACTTTCAGGATAGAAAGGAAAAGCAGTTAGGCCTCAGAGCCATGGCTCTGTGTTGTTCGAGAGGGAAGCTGGAGAAGAAGCTAGTGGAGTGGAGAGTGAGACCGGATGCGCTCGGCCGAGGAGCCACCCTGCCTCCTGTGCATTCTGCCTGGAGACCAGCAGATCTTTGAGTCTCTGGGATGATGGAGAGGGAGGTCTTGCAGGTTTCCTGTGGGTGCTGGAGACCTGGGGGAAATTCACGAGGCATTTGCTGATGTGATCTAAGGCTTGTTTAGTGTCTGTACGTTCGTACACACGTGTGGATTGCTTGCCACCCTTGTTTTTATCAGATCTAAAGATACAAAGGTTCCGAGATTATGATTCTATAATCTTTCTTCCCATAAGGCTTTGAACTGCGAATTCTTGATTGTTCTCCTAAGGCAGTGACCCTCACCCACAGGGAGGGAGGGGATGCTTTGTATTGATTTGCATTTGATGTTATTTCCTAACACATATTTAAGCAATGAAAAACGATTCCAGGCAACTATTAACTAGATTTTGATTTAGTTTCTCTTGCAAGGTGGATTTATTTCAGTTCATCTGTTTTTAGGTCTGATGCCTGGAGGGGAGGGTCAAGCTGGTGCATAGTGCTCTGATCCAGTTGGGTGACAGGTAAGATGTGAGGGAAAATGCTTCACTGTCTTACAAAGACCCGGAAGGAAAGTAACATTGGGAAATTGCATATACAGTAAATGGTCAGCTTTTGCAATGAAGAAGTCCATTTTCTCACATTGTATTTTGGCTGTTTTGTTTGTCTTTTTATTATTAGTTTTCTTAAGACGGAGTTTCACTCTTGTTGCCCATGCTGGAGTGCAGTGGCGCAATCTTGGCTCGCGGCAACCTCCGCCTCCCAGGTTCAAGCGATTCTCTTGTCTCAGCGTCCTGAGTAGCTGGGATTGCAGGTGCTTGCCACCACACCCAGCTAATTTTTATATTTTTAGTAGAGATGGGGTTTCATCATATTGGTCAGGCTGGTCTGAAATGCCTGACCTCAGGTTATCTGCCCGCCTCAGCCTCTCAAAGTGCTGGGATTACAGGCGTGAGCCATCTCGCCCAGCCTTGTTAGTCCATTATTAATAAGTGAATGTAATAAATTCAGCTTCTGGGTATAGAGCTAACATTTTTTAAGTAGAGGCTATTTTCTGTCTTTTAAATTGATCTTATTTAACTGTTCGTCAGTTCTCATGCAACCCTGAGGTTAAACTTACATAAAGTTTCAGGAACCAGAAACATTGATAAAAAGTTTTATTCAGAGAGTTAGACTTCTGCTTTTACTTATACAACTTAATGTGACATAAAAATTCTTCACAAATGTACAGATATTGTTTGTGATATGTATATGTTTTATGTTAATTTATTTCCCAAATATCTTTTCTTGTTCACTGCACTCAGGGGTCAACTATCAACATTTGAATTACTCTTGAACAATTTAGGGGCCTGATTCCTCCTGTGAGTTGGGTTTTAATCAGAAAACCTGTGGGTTGTGTTAATGAATTCATACATGCTTAGAGACTTTAAATCAACTACAGTTGATTTAAATGTAATTATGAAAGTGAGTCAATTACATTTTAAAAAGTCATTTCCTGTATTGCAGAGCCAAACATACATGGTTCCTGGGCTGGCCCCTGACCCCACCAGCCAAAACATACATGGTTCCTGGGCTAGCTTCTGACCCCACCAGCCTCTGCAGTTCTCTTGCTGAGTTTCTTTACGACTTTCCATCTCTGCCAGGGCCCTTTTTGCTTTATACTGTGCATTGTATTTATCTTTAGCTATCAGCTTCTCCTGTACTTAACTGCACACACACTCTTTGAAGGAAAGTTTCTAATGTATCCGACGTTTGGGTTTTTCTTACTCAAAAACTCCTGGCAGTATCTTCCTGAGATCTCTGCATAATAAATGTTCCTTCATACTCTGCTCAACCAACTGTGTTGAGTTTATTCTACTTGCCAGGCTTTGTAGGACTAGGCCGGAGCATCTTCCCTCAAGGCACTCCGAGAAGGAGGCGGATGAGTCAACGCTATGTGATTGCAGGTGGGGGCTCCCGGCTTTCACAGGAAAAGGCTCTGCAGTGGAGTTCAGAGTGAGGATGTTTCTTAAGTAGTTCCTTGGGATCACTGCCTGGGAGACGGTGGGGAGGACGCAGAATTGGGCTGAGCTGTGAGGCAGGCCCCAGGGCTGACTCCCCAGGGCCCGGAAGTTCTGAGCTAGAATGGCCTCCCAGAATTACGTGGCCGGGCCTTTGTACCCCCATCCCGTCAGTCACTGAGTGTGAGTGTCCTCGGGAGGCCTCTGCCTGCAGCACCCCTGCAGCTAGGCCCCTGTCCACCAGGGTTGTAGTGCAGAGGACAAGGTGCACTGTCAGGATGTGCACAGTGTTTGTGGAAGCTCAAAGGATGGGGGCAGTGGGGACATCTTGAGGAGGCAAAGGCTGAGCTGGGCCTTCGAGGTGCAGTTAGATGGTCAGAGGAGCAGCACCTGGTAGTGCTCAGAGGCACGTTTGGGGCTGTCAGTGGGTCTGACGTTGAGGGAGACAGATCAGTCAGGCCCTGACGAGTCTGTCTGCTGTTTAAAGGGTGTGGACGTTATCATAAGGTGGTCACAGGCCGTTACCAGATGTTGAGTCGAGGAGTGGCACATCTTGTCTGTGATATAGATTGGTCAGTGTGGCAGCAGTATAAATTGGTAACAGAGGAAGGGAGGCTGGTGTCAGGGAGATCAATTTGGAGGCTTCTGGAGTGACTGACGTGAACGACTAGGATATGAACAAAGGCAGCAATCACAGGTTCAGAGGGCTGGACACAGGCTAAAGGGGTAGAACTTATACAGCCCAGCAGCTTATTGATGATAGGAGCAGTGGGAGGCAGGAGCCTGGGTTGGTCCCTGTCTCTACCAGCATGTCTGGTTGATGACTGGACACCACTTGCCAAGTGTGGATAGGAGCAGGGAGGGTTGGGAGTAGCCCAGTGTGGTCCAGTGAGGACAGGCTGAGCTTCTGTTGCCTATGGAGATGTCCAGGAGGCAGGGGCCTCCATAGCAGAAACCTCAGGTGGAGGAAGGGATTTGGGAGTTGTCAACCAAGAGGTGACATTTGCCGTCCTGAATGTGGATGGAAAGAGAAAATTGGAAAGCAGGCTGTGGTAGCATGGCCAGATGCTGACTTTTGATGATGAGGGCATGGCCAGCGCAGGAACTGTGGGCATCTCTCTGTTACAAATATGCCATATAAAGGAAAAAATAAAACTAAGTATAATTTTTAAAAGGAAAGGAAGATCTTTAAATGCCATAATCGGAGGGAGCTTAAAGTTGTTGTCCTAAGCTTTTGAGCTGCTGTGTGATGGCTTGGAGGCTGGGTGTCAAGCCCAGGCTATCTCAGGCCTTCTGGGCTGTCTCTGAGGCTTGAACCCCATGCAGAACCAGGTGATGCATTGGGATTGCCTGAGTCAAGGAGGTAACACTGAGACCCCTGCACAGGACTCTGGAACTCACTGCCCCTGCAGTGATAGGGAAATTAACAGAGCTTCATCAAAGCCAAGGGAAGAGAGAGGAGCTTGGAAGAACTTGAGTCCTAAGCTGAGTGTGTGTATGGGAACCCACAAGCTGAGATGTTAACATCACTGCTCCTCACCAGTGGCTTCAGTGGGTTTGTAGTTAAAGTAGAGGCAAAACCGCCTTGTGGGTAAAGATAGATTTGCATGTTGGGGCTCACAGGATTCTCATGAGAAGCAGTCCACTGCAGATGAGTTCACAGCTACAAGCATGAAGAAACAGTCTACCTTGGTGTAAAAAAATAGGAGTTGCTCACTAAGAACTTGAGACAGTTGTACAATCTAAAAGACATTTCTAAAAATGAAACTTATCTGTTATATATTGGTTAATGGTTACATAGCAGATTAGATACAGCTGAAGAAAGAATTAGTGAACAGAAGGATAAATCTGAAGAAAATTATCAAGAGTGCAGTAGCAGAAAAAAACTGGAAACAGTGGCTAAACCCACTGAGTCATGTGACATGGCCTGTTATATATCGAGTAATGTATTGTAGTGTAAATCAGTGTTAATACCATCATTATTCTTAAGGTTTGAAAGCAATCCATCTGTTCATCTTTGTTATTTTATTTTTTCAGTCTTTCCCATAAAGGTAATGAATTTGGGGGACTACACAAACACTGAATGTAAAATTTCTGCCTTCAGATCCTAATCACTTTATTGTTGGCACAGACATGGTGAGTAGTATTTTAAATTTAATTCTGTTACTCATTCTCCTTTTCTAGACTTACCTGATAAATATCTTTATTTAAGATCAAATTACTCTTTGCTTTTATAATTTTTAAATTGTTTGAGGAACAGTAGCTATGTCTAATGCACTTCTTCAGTCACTCTTGGGCTTCTTCTTCACAGGGTCTCATAACCCATGGCACAAGACAAGATTTGAGAGTGGCTCCCAAACTATTCAAACCTCAGCAATGTGGTATAAGACCAGTAAAAGTTAATGTCATTGATTTTTCACCATTTGGAGAACCAATATTCTTGGTAAGAAAGTTTGTTTTTTAAAGCACCAATTTTTCTTTTTTTGAGACAGGGTATTGCTCTGTCACCCAGGCTGGAGTGCAGTGGTGTGACCATAGCTCACTGCAGCCTTGAGCTCCTGGGCTCAAGTGATCCCCCCTCAGCCTCCCAAGTAACTGGGACCACTGGTGCATGCCACTACATCCAGATAATTAAAAAAAAAATATTTTTGTAGCGATCTGGTCTCCCTATGTTGCCTAGGCTTACCAGTTCTTTTAGTGATACTCTGCCTATTTGGGCAGCATAACACTTGCAGTGAGTGGTCCATTGGAAAATTTTAAAAGTTGATCATTACTAGACTACAAATTGATCATTTATTGGGTGTCAGGTCTAAAAAGGAGAAACGTGAAATTAATAACAAATTTTAAAAACAAAACCTATGTAGAAATTAAGCTCTCTAAGTAATACTTGGTTCAATTACAGACTTAGAATTTAAAAGAAGAATATCAAATATCAAAACCTATGATACAGCCAAAAATGTGAAGAAATTTCTAGTGCCAGAATTTTTGCCTGTGTTCTTTTATTATTTAACACAATATAATAGAAATTAATGTTCAGAGTCTTTAACCTGTAAGTCCAGGGATGGCCGTCGGGGTGGGCAACAGCTCCCGTGCTGCACTCATGCTGCAGGAAATGTGTGTGTGGGTGCGCCCTGCTTGCTCTCTTCTCCAGGGAAGGCTAGGGTCAGCCCAGCTCACTCTAGTCACAATTGTCCTATGGGCTCCAAGGTCAGTTTATGGGTTGGTTGGGGTAAGATAGGACAGAAGGCAAAATATTAAACAACTTCATACGTGATTAAATCTGATAATTAACTGTTAAGAGTTATACCACAGTCAAGGCATTACATTATAACTCAGATATTCCCTTCTCTCACTAGTCGTTACAAATTTCCCTATATTTAAGATTGAAGGGAAAGATTGTTATTTATTCACACTACTTTTATAGTACTTAAAACATTCTAAATTATGTTTATATGTCAGCCACATAAACTGTAAGGTTGTTGAGGGGGGGGAGATGGTATTTCATGTATCTTTGTATTTCCAAAGATGGTATTTGAGCTGCTGAGTAATGTTCAGAGCCTGGAATGTGGCCAGACAAGACTGAGACACGCTGGAGGTGTGGAATACATGTCAGATTTTGAAGAATTAGTATGAATAAAAGAATGTGAAATATCTCATTAATAATGTTCTTATTGTCAAGTTCCAGTGTGGAGCCCTGAAGCTTTTTATGGCTTCTCTTCCCACAGAAAACCAAAACCAAATACATAGCACCAAGATCTTCACCAGTAAGAACTTAGAGCTCAAGTGTGAAGATCTGAGCAGATGGGAGGAAAACTGGGCTTCCATATCCACAGTGCCCTTTCCCCTTATTTAGTCTGGCACGAAGTGCATGGAAAATCTCCCCAGAACTCATGGTTTCTGTGCTGGAGAAGTAAAATTGAGGTGGACACCCAGTTTCTCTACTTTTTTGGGTGCCCTGTCCCTGCCTCTGCCCATGGGGGAGCATCCATCCCCAGTGCCTGAAGGGAGAGACACCCCTGAGGATGCCCAGAAGCAAAGCTGGAGGTGGGACTACTGTCCCAGCCCTGGAAACTCTGTACCTCAGCCAAAAGGGCACTCAATCAGAGTAGCCGCTCAGCACCATGCCCAGGAGGTTTGTTCCACAGGCCCTCTGAACACGAACCCTGGTGCTGTCAGGAAAAATCCTTTGAGACCTCCCTCGTTTGGTGCAGGCCTCCCTCAATCACTAAATACAGCCAAGGTGAACCTCATCTCGTCTTAAGGTGAACCTCATCTATAGATGAAAAGGAGGCAGCAACCTAGCAGTGAGCATTTGCTAAGCAAATGTATTCAATAAAAACCAAAACAAGCTGGACAAAGAAAGCTGGAATAAATAACTAATCCTGCAATGCAAAGACACAGACATACACCCATAGAAACAGCAGCAAACAGGGAACCATGACCTTCCCAAAAGGACAAAGCAAAAATCCAGTGACCTAATAAGGCAGTGATTTGTGAACTCTCTTACCAAGAATTCAAAAGAGCAATTTTAAGGAAACTCTGTGATCTCCAAGACAACACAGAAAAGCAATTCAGAAATTTATCAGAGAAATTTAACAAAGAGATTGAAATAATTTAAAAAAATCAAACATCTTGAAACTGAGAAACATACTTGCTGAACTGAAGAAATTCATTATAGGCTCTCAGCAGCTGAGTGGATCAGGCAGAGGAATGAATTAGCTAAAAACAGGCTATTTGAAAATATACAGTCAAGGCTGGGTGTGGTGGCCCATGTCTGTAATCCCAGGATTTGGGAGGCCAAGGCAGGAGGATCTCTTGAACCAGCCTGAGCAACATGGGGAGACCCTGTCTCTAAAAAAATTTAAAAATTTCCCATGAATGGTGGCATATGGAAGCAAATGGAGGCTGAGACAGTAGGATTACTTGAGCCTGGAAGGCTAAGGCTGCAGTGAGCCCTGATTGTGCCATTGCCCTCCAGCCTGGGTGACAGAGCAAGATGCTGTTTCTAAAAGGAAAAAGGAAAGGAAATATACAATCAGAGGAGAAGAAAGAACAAAAGGAATGAAGACCACCTACAAGACAGAGAAAATAACTTCTAAAGACCAAATCTAACCATTATTGATATTCAAGAGGGAGCTAACAAGGGTTAGAAAATGTATTCAAAGAAATGATAACAGAAAACTTTCCAAAACATCGTAAGGGGATAATTATCTAGGTATAGGAAGGTCAGAGAACACCAAACAGATTGAACCCAAATAAAATTGCCCCAAGGCATTTAATAATCAGACTCTCAAAGGTCAAGGAGAAAGAGAAGATCCTATAAGCAGTGAGAGATAAGAAGTAAATAACATAAAGGAGTTCCAATTCATCTGGCAACAGACATCTCAATGGAAACCATACAGGCCAGGAGAGAGTAGAGTGACAGTTTTAAAGTGCTGCAGGAAAAACACTGCCATCCAAGAATATCTAGTAAAATTGTCATTCAAATATGAGGGGAGGGATAAAGTTTATCCCAGACATACAACAGCAGCAAACTAAAGGAGGCTGGGCTTGGTGGCTTACACCTGTAATCCCACACTTTGAAGGTTGAGGCGGGTGCATCACTTGAGGTCAGGAGTTTGAGACCAGCTTGGCCAACATAGTGAAATATAACTCTACTAAAGATACAAAAATTAGCCAGATGTGGTGGTGGGCACCTGTAATCCCAGCTACTCAGGAAGCTAAGGCAGGAGAATCACTTTAACCTGGGAGGCAGAGGTTGCAGTGAGATGAGATCGCGCCACTGCACTCCTGCCTGGGTGACAGAGTGAAACTCCATCACAAAAAGGAAAAAATGCTAAAGGGAATTCTTCAACCTGAAAGAAAAAAAGCTAACATGTAAAAAAAAAAAAAAAAAAAAAAAGGCATCAGGGTATAAAAGCCATTCATATAATTAAATACATGGACAAACCCAGAATACTGTATTACTGTATTTGTAGTACACAATATACTCATAACTCTACTATGAAGTCCAAAAGACAAGCCTATTAAAAATAACTATAGCAACTTGTTAAGATACAGATAATTTAAAAATACATAAATCGAGATGACTAAAAGTCGCAATGTGAGAGAGATGGAATTAAAGTGTAGAGTTTTTTGTTTGGTGTTTTCTTTGTTTTTATTCCTTTATTTGTATTCTAAGATAAGTTGTCATCTCTTTAAAATAACTTGTGTTTTAGGGCTAAGTGAGGGGGTTTATGCCTATAATCCCAGTGCTTTGGGAGGCTGAGGTGGGAGGATTGCTTGAGTCTAGGAGTTCGAGACCAGCTTGGGCAACATAGTGAGACCTCATCTCTACCAAAACCGCCAAACCAAAAAACCAATTAGCTGGGTATAGTGGTGCCCATGCCCACCTGTAGTCCTAGCTGACAGGGAAGGTGGAGCCTGGGAGGTCAAAGCTGCAGTGAGCTGTGATCCTGCTAGTCCACTTCAGTCTAGGTCACAAGATGAGATAAATAAGTAAATAATCACAATACAGAAACCTATAATAGCTTAATTCAAAATAAAAAGCAACAAGTTAGAACATAGTAGCAGAGAGAAGGAAGACAGGAATAAAGGAAGAGAGGAGTCTTAAGCAGAAAACAGGCAACAAAATGGCAGTAGTGTGTTGTCAGCCATAATATCACTGAATGTAAATGGTCTCAATTCTCCAATTAAAAGGCATAGAATGGCTGAATGGATAAACAAGACCAAACTATATGCTGCATTCAAGAAAGTCACTTCTGTAAAGACACACAATAAAAGTGAAGGAGTGGAAAAGATATTCCATACAACTAGAAACTAAAAAAGAGCAAGAGTGGCTAAACTCATATCAGATAAATTAGACTACAAAGCAAAGACACTAAAAAGTGACAAAGATGGGTCTATATATAATGATAATGGATTGATTTACTATATAATGACATGGTTCGATTCAGCAAGAGGATTACAGTTACAAGTATCTATGCACCCAACACCAGAGCTCCCAAATATAAAAGGCAAAGAAACATCAGAGTTAAACTACACACTAGACCAGTGATCCTCAACCTTTTTGGCACCAGGGACTGTCTTTTGTAGAAGACAACTTTTCCCTGAACCGGGATTTGAAGGACAGTTTCAGGATGAAACTGTTGCACCTCAAATCATCAGGTATTAGATTCTCATAAGGACACTGAAGCCTAGATTCCTCACATACACAGTTCACAATAGGGTTCATGCTCCTATGAGAATCTGTTGTTACCACTGATCTGACAGGAGCTGGAGCTCAGGTGGTAATACTTGCCTGCTGCTCAGCTCTTGCTGTGTGGCCCAGTTTGTAACAGGCCATGTTCTGTTACTGGTCATGGCCCGGGGGTTGGGGACCCCTGTGCTAGACCAAATAGGCCTAACATTTACAGAATATACATTCTTTACACTAGCACATGGGACATCATCCAGAATACACCATATCTTGGACCCCAAACAAGTCCATACAAATTCAGAAAAATAGAAATTATGTTGAGTCTCTTTATGATTACCGTGGAATAAAACTAGAGATCTATAATGGGAGGAACCTTGAAAAATACACAAACACATGGAAATTAAACATCTTCCTGAATGTCCAGTGGGTGAATGAAGAAATTAAGAAGGAAATTTAAAAATTTATTGAAACAAATGAAAATAGAAATGCAACATATCAAAATCTATGGAATATGACAAAAGTAGTACTAAGAAGTTTATAGTAACAAATGCCTACATCCAAAAAAGATTTCAAAATAAAGAATGTAACAATACACCTCAAGGAAGGAGAAAAGCAAGAACAAACCAAACCCAAAATTAGCAGAAAGAAAGAAATAGTGAAATTCAGAGCAGAAATAAAATTGAGACAAATTGCAGAAGGTCAATGAAATGAAAATTTGAATTTTGAAAGAGAAGCAAAATTGGTGAACTTTTGGCTGTAATAACTAAGAAAAAAGGTTCAAAAAGAATCAGAATCAAAAAAAGAGATACAACAGCTGAGCCCTAAAAAATACAAATAATCATTAGAGACTATTATGAACAGCTATAAGCTGTTGGTCAAATTGGAAAACCTAGAAGAAATGGATAAGTTCTTGGACACATGCAACCTACCAACATTGAACCATGAAATAGAAAATTTCAGTAAATCAATAATGAGTAATTAGATTGAAGCTGTACCAAGTCTCCCATCAAAGAAAAGCACAGGACCTGATGGCTTCACTGGTGAATCCTACTGAACAATTAATGTCAATACTTCTCAAATTCTTCAAAAAAATTGAAACGTTCTACAAGGCCAGCGTTACCCTGATGCCAAAACCAGACAAGGACACAACAGAAAATGAAAACTACAAGCCAGTATCCCTGATGAGCACAGAGGCAAAAATCCTCAACAAAATACTAGCAAACCAAATTTAGCAAGATGTTAAAAAGATCCATTCACCATGATCAAATGGGATTCATTCCAGGGATGCAAGGATGGTTTAAAATATGCAAATCAATAAACATGAGACATCACATTAACAGAATCAAGAACAAAAAGCATATCATTTTAATAGATGCCGACAAAGCATTTGATAACATTCAGCATCCCTCTGATAAAAGCCCTCATCTAACTGGGCATAGAAGGGACATACCTCAAAATAATAAAGGCTGTTTATGACAGACCTATGGCTAACATCATACTGAGTGGAAAAGAATTGTAAGCCTTTCCTCTAAAGACTGGAATAAGACAATGGTGCCCACTTCGCCACTCTTATTCAATAAAGTACTGGAAGTCCTGGCCAGAGCAGTTAGACAAGTGAAGGAAATAAAGAGCATCCAAACTGGCAAGGAAGAAGTCAGGTTAACCTTGTTTGCAGACAGTACGACCTTTTCCTAGAAAAACCACCCCACCAAAGAATTACAACTGACACACGAATCCAGCAAAGTTGCAGGATGAAAAAATCAGTATACAAAAATCAGTAGCGTGTATATGTGCCAACAGCAACAATCTGAAAAAGAAATAAAGCAGTCTTCTTTACAGTAGCTACAAAAATGTAAAATACCTAGGAATCAATCTAACCAAAGATGTGAAAGATCTATACAAGGAAAACGAAAACTCTGATGAAAGAATAGAAGAGGACACAAAAAATGGGAAGACATTGCATGCTCATGGATTGGAAGAATTAATACTGTTAAAATGACAGTGCTGCCCAAAGCAATTTGCAGAGTCAGTGCAATCCTTCTTGGAATACCAAAGAAATTCTTCACATAAATAGACAAAAAAAAAAAAAAAAAAAGCCCTAATATTTACATGGAATCAATAAAGACCCTGAATAGCCAAAGCAATCCTCAGCAAAAAGGACAAATCTGGAGGCAAAAGTAGACAATTGAGATTACATCATTCTAAAAGCCTTCTGAACAGCAAAGGAAATTAAAATATCTGCAAATTCTTTATCTGACTGGATTAATAACCAGAATATATAAGGAGTTCAAATAATAGCAAAAAAAACCTGATTTTAAATTGGACAAAAGATCTGAACAGACATTTCTCAAGAGAAGACATACACATGGCCAAGAGATGTATGAATGAAAGCTCAGTATCAGTAATCACAGGAATGCAAGTCAAAACCACAACACGATATCATCTCACCCAAGTTAAACTGGCTCATATAAAAAAGACACATGCTGATGATGATGTGGAGAAGGGAGCCCTTGAACATGGCTGGTGGTAATGTAGATTAGTCCAGCCATTATGAAAAACAGTATGGTGGTTCCTCAAAAAACTAAAAATAGAACCACCATATGATACAGGAATTCTACTACTGGGTATGTATCCACAAGAAGGACAATAAATGCATCAAAGAGATATCTGCACTCTTATGTTTACTGTGATACTATCCACCATAACCAAGAGAAGGAGTCAACCTAAGTGCTCATCAGTGGATGAATAGATAAAGGAAACGTGGTAAATATACACAATGGAATATTGGGCATAAAAAAGAATGAAATCCTGTCATTTACAGCAACATGGGTGGAAGTTACTGGCCACTGTGTGAAATAAGGCACAGAAAGGCACATATCACATGTTCTCACTTATATACAGTTGCTAAAAAAGTGGCTCTCATGAAGACAGTGTGGCATGGTGGCTACCAGAAGCTGGTGTGGATGGAAAGAAAAGCATATAAATGTATTTATTACGCTCAACTGTACACTTATAAAGATGGTAAATTCCTCATGTATATTTTTATCAATAAAAAACAATTATTTTGTTGATTGCATTTTGAAATAATGTTTTACCTTTTATTTATTTTTTTTTAATTTTGAGAGGGTCTTGCTCTGCTGCCAGAGTTGGAAGTGCGGTGGCACAATCATAGCTCAGTACAGCCTCAATCTCCCAGGCGTAAGCAATTCTGCCGCCTTGGCGTTCTGAGTAGCTGGGACTACAGGTGCATGTCACCACACCCTGCTATTTTTTTGTTTTTAACTTTTTAATGTGGCTACCAGAATTTTTTTTTTTTTTTTTGCTTTTGAGACAGAGTCTTGCTCTGTCACCCAAGCTAGAGTACAGTGACATGGTCTCAGCTCACTGCAACCTCCACCTCCTGGGGTCAAGTGTTTCTCCTGCCTCAGTCTCCTGAGTAGCTGGGATTATAGGCATGCACCACCACGCCTGGCTGATGAGAATTTTAAATTACATATGTGGTTCCCATTATGTTAGATAGTAATTTTATTAGATAGTAATGTATGTGGTCCAGTCCTTGCCTCTGTGACTAAGGTGTACACATTATTAGTAAATCTTTTGTTTTGTGAAGGTGCATGAAAGAATGATGTTTTAAAAGGACTTATGTATTCTGGCCCCAGGGCCTGAGCTGGTCCTGAGTTCAGAGATGCAACAGGTCTTTGGAGGTGTCTGGGCCAGCCTCTGGAAGGTTCTGCCCTGGCCTGTTTCTACACCCTCCGAATAGGACCTCCACTCATACACTGGAGGTGCTGGGTTGCCCTCATGCACCTCAGAGCCAGGGGCTCTCATGAGTGTCCAGACACCTCTGTCCTTGGCTTTCTGAAAGTCTTACCTGCCTAGGTGGTACAAATCATTTTATGTGGTTATTGAATGGATCTTTTTAAAAAAACTTTTATTTTGACAGCAATTTCAGCCTCACAGAGAAATTACATGAGTAGTTCAAAGGCTTCCTGCACACCCTCTGGTGGGTTTCCTCCTCTCTGGTGGAGGACCTCCAGACCTACCACGTGGGCTTCCTCTCTTTCTGGGCGTTCAGGTATTTTAGCTGTCTGAGGGGAAGTTGCAAACATGATACTGTATCCCTAAACAGTTCAGCATGCATTTCCTAAAAGCAAGAACATCCCCCATATAACTGTTGTGGTCACGGTCACCAGGAGGTTCACACTGGTACAAACCTATTGAATCTGTAGAGTGAGGGAGATCACAGGGGGTGTTCCGATAATGTCCTTGGTAAGAAAAGTCATGTCCCAGGCCATGTATCTCATTCACTGGTTTGTCTTTTCAAAATCCCTTGATCTGGACATTGAAGACTGAGTCCCTCTGTCTTTCATGACCTTGACATTTTTGAAGGGCACGGGCCAGTTATTTTATAGAATGTTCCTGAGTCTGAGCGTGTCTGAGGCTTCCATCAGTCACGATCAGACACAGGTTTTTTGTGCTTGGCTGGAGTAGCTCAGGGTGATGCATGTTCTGGGGAGACCAGTGACGTCGGTTGGTGCCGTCCTGCACAACACAAATTCTGACCTTGTGGAGTTTCCTGGTCCCTTTCTGATTAAGTGTCTCAGGCGGAGATATGGTGACACTTTGTAAACGTCTCAAAACTCCTTAGATTTTCACCACTAGTTTTGGCATCCATGGATGAATCTTTCTTGAATTGATTATTAAGATGATTGGCAAATAGTGATTTTCCAACCCACTGTTAATTCTGCATATACTAGTTGGCTTTCTACCATTAGGGGAGACTTTTCCTTTTCTCTCTCTATGCATGTGTGTATCTGTTTATTACATGTTGTGGACATGTGGCTTTTTATTTTATTTAGTAGGTCACAATTATTTACTACCAGTATTTATTTTGCTGCTCAAATGTTCTGGGTTAGGCCAGTGGGTGTCCTTCGAGCTGGCTCTTCATCTTTTTGACATCATCCTGTGAGCCCTGAACCGACCCCTTCTCCCAGGATTTGTGGCTCTTATGAGTGGAGAAAAGTATCTAGAAACCAAGATCTGGGCAGTAAGAAGTGTTTGATGGCTCATGTAGGTCCTTTAAGAGGCAAAGCACATGAATACCCACTTTTATCCATAAATCACATATGCAGGCATCACACACTGTGAGTTTGCACCCTTGTTTCTAACTCCAGGTTAAGAAATGGTCCCTCCATCCTGCCTCCTCCCTGGCTGTGCCTGCCTCTCAGATAAGGGAAGCCTGGTGCTGTGCATTGTTAGGATGACTGATCTGGATCCGTTCACATGCTCACTCCTGGAGTACACAGAGCTCTTCAATGCCTTTGGGAAAGGAAGGCCACTGAGCAGTCCATGTTCTGGGTGCTACCTGAGTTTTGGATGTAAACTGCACCATTGAACGAGGTGTTCAGAAATTGTGTGTCCTGGTTCTTGTCCCTCCTTCCTGTATGGTTATGTTATTTATTTAGAATATAGGTTTTAAAATTTGTTTCTATTTATATTTCATTTTAGAATTTTATTCACATACTTATTGATGTTCTTTTCCTTTTTTTGAATGTGGGAAAGATCAAATATATTGAGTAAAAATGAATTAATCTTCTCTTTAAAAACTAAAAATTTGGCCTTTTATTTAATCAGTTGTTTGATTTTATGAAAATTTCAATCCAAGGGAAATATATAACCATATTATTGAAGCAAATGTATGTAGTTTTATAAAAGGTGCCATATTTTCACGGAGCCAATCTTAATGGCCCATGCTTGAGTAACTGATATTCAACTTTGTTGAAAATAAATACCTATTTATATATTCACTGAATGTTTTGATTATTGACCATGTTGGAAGAGAAACACAAAGTTTATCAGAGTCAGGTGAGTGCTCACCTTTGTACCTTTTGAGGAGAGATTCAATGTTAAATTTTATGTTTGGAAAACAAGTTAGTGTTTTTGCAATACAAACTAAAGAGATCGAATGCTCTGAAAAATTTCTCTGGCTGCTGAAATCCAAGTTAAAAAGAAAAAAAAATGGCTGAGCATGATGGCTCACACCTGTAATCCCAGCACTTTGCGAGGCCGAGGTAGGAGGATCACTTGAGGCCAGCAGTTTGAGACCAGCTTGGACAACATAGTGAGACCTCATCTCTAAAAGTAATAATTGCCAGGTGTGGTGGTGCATGCGTACAGTCCCAGCTACTCAGGAGGCTAAGGCAGGGGGATTGATTGAGCATGGGAGGTCAAGGCTGCAGTGAGCTGTGATTGCCCCACTGCACTCCAGGCTGGGTGACAGAGCGAGACCTTGTCTCGAAAAAAAAAGAAAGGACAGGCCATGCTCAGCGGTGTTCATCCTTCCTGGTCACAGGCCGGCTGTTCAGACGGAAGCATCAGGCTGCACCAGCTGAGTTCCGCATTTCCCCTCCTGCAGTGGGACAGCAGCACAGATGGCCATGCGGTCACCGGCCTGCAGTGGTCCCCGACCAGGCCTGCCATGTTCCTGGTGCAGGACGACACATCCAGTGTCTACATCTGGGACCTCCTCCAGAGCGATCTGGGTCCTGTCACCAAACAGCAGCTCTGCCCTGACAGGCAAGTGGGGAAGCTCTGGAGCATCCACCGGTGTGTGTGGGGGCAGGGGGTTTGGCCAGAGGTGCCACTGGTGGTTTCTCTTTAAGTTTTGCATAAGGTTGCTACATTTTAAAATGTGGCCATGTGTACATTTAAATAATATGTTTATGTAGTTTAAAAATATTTTTTTGAGAGAGATGTTATGTTCATAGTAAAATTGAGTGGAAGGCAGAAATTTTCAGCATCCTGCTCCACATCCTGGCCGAGGGTATGTGTGGCATAACCATGGGCTGCCTCCCTGCCACCACTGCCGAGTCCAGTTTACTTGAGGGTTCACTCTTGGATTGTGTATTTAAATATTATTTTTAAAACCACTTTAAAGTGTGATTATTTTATATTTACCCAAGCTAGTCTGTTGGACTGACAAATTCATTGTGTGGTATTTCCCCATCATTATTATTCTATGAGTAAGACATGACAGTTTGTGAGAGTGTCTTAGTTATGTTCCTTTGCCAGTCTTACAAACTATAAGTTTGTAACATCTCAGTGAGGTAGTAGATGTTCCCCTAGTCTCTAAAGGGGAATGGTGCATGGAATTAATGATCTGCACAATGCCACACTGAAGCCATTCTGGCCCAGGCCCCTCGAGGGTTCTCCCAGCTCACAGCCAGACAAGCGCTGCTGGGATGTGCATGTCAGTTCCCGTGATGTCACTGGTGGAATTGAAGATGGGAACACACTCATTGACACCACTGTTAGGTAGTTCTTTGTTTCAAAGCAGAAGTGTTCATGAAAGCTTTCATCATGAGGTGCTTTCCCTGGGCCCTGCTTGTCTGTTCATCTGCATTTTTTTTCTTGAGATTCTGCATTCCTTTTTAATAAATTCACCTACTGTGAGGGTTTGTGTTGACCTGGAGGAGAGAAATCCCACAGCCCTTTCATAAAGGAAAGATAAAGAGTTTAATAGAATGTTAGGGGTATCCTGATGAGATCTGAACAAAATTAAAAATTGCATGTATTGGGTGGTTTGCAAGATGCCCAATTCGGTACAGCTCCAGTCTGTAGCTCCCAGCGACATCAATACAGAAGGTAGGTGATTTCTGCATTTCCAACTGAGGTACCTGGCTCATCTCACTGGAACTGGTTAGATAGTGCGTGCAGCCCATGGAGGGTGAGCAGAAGTAGGATGGGATGTTGCCTCACTCAGGAAGTGCAAGGGGTCCCTCCCTTAGCCAAGGGTAGCCATGTGGGACTGTGGTGCATTCTGGCGCAATACTATGCCTTTCCTACTGTCTTCACAACCCACAGACCAGAAGATTCCTTCAGGTGTCTACACCACCAAGGCCATGGGTTTCAAGCACAAAACGGGTGGACATTAGGGCATACACCAAGCTAGCTGCAGGAGTTTTTTTGTATACCCCAGTGGTGCCTGGAATGCCAGTGGAACAGAACTGTTCACTCTGCTGGAAAGGGAGCTGAAGCCAGGATGCCAAGTGGTAGAGCTCAGCAGATCCCACCCCCTACAGAACCCAGCAAGCTGAGATACACTGGCTTGAAATTCTTGTTTACAGCACAGCAGCCTGAAGTCGACCTGGGACGCTCCAGTTTGGTGGGAGAAGAGGCGTCTGCCATTACTGAATCTTGAGTAGGCAGTTTTCCCCCTCACTGTGTAAACAAAGCTGCTAGGAAGTTCGAACTGGGTGGAGCCCACCACAGCTTGGCGAAGCCACTGTATCCAGATTGCCTCTCTAGATTACTCCTCTCTGGGCAGGACATCTCTGAAAGAAAGGCAGCAGCCCTAGTCAGGGGCTCATAGATAAAACTCTCGTCTCCCTGAGACAGAGCACCTGGGGGAAGGGGTGGCTCTGGGTGCAGCTTCAGTAGACTTAAATGTTCCTGCCTGCCAGCTCTGACGAGAGCAGTGGATCTCCAAGCATAGCGCTCAAGCTCCGCTAAGGGACAGACTGCTTCCTCAAGTGGGTCCCTGACCACCATGACTCCTGAGTTCACAGAGTCTAGAGTGGACTTAACAACAAACTCCAGCAGACCTGCAGCAGAGGGGCCTGACTGTTAGAAGGAAAACTAACAGAAGATAGCATCAACGTCAACAAAAAGGATGTCCACAGAAAAACCCCATCCAAAGGTCACCAACATCAAAGACCAAAGGTAGATAAATTCAGGAAGTTGAGGAAAAACTAGTGCAAAAAGGCTGAAAATTCCAAAAACCAGAATGCCTCTTCTCCTCCAAAGGATCACAACTCCTCGCCAGCAAGGGGACAAAACTGGATGGCGAATGAATTGATGACAGAAGTAGGTTTCAGAAGGTGGGTAACAAACTCCTCCGAGCTGAAGGAGCATATTCTAACCCAATGCAAGGAAGCTAAGAACCTTGAAAAAGGGTTAAAGCAATTGCTAACTGGAATAACCAGTGTAGAGAAGAACACGAATGACCTGATGGAGCTGAAAAACAGCACAAGAACTTCGTGAAGCATGCACAAGTATCAGTAGCCAAATGGATCAAGTGAAAGAAGATATCAGAGATTGAAGATCAACCTAATGAAATAAAGCATTAAGACAAAATTAGAGGAAAAAAGTGAAAACAATGAACAAAGCCTCTAAGAAACATGGGACTATGTGAAAAGACCAAACCTACGTTTGATTGGTGTACCTGAAAGTGATGGGGAGAATGGAACCAAGTTGGCAAACACTTCAGGATATTGTCCAGGTGAAATTTCCCAACCTAGCAAGACAGGCCAACATTCAATTTCAGGAAATGCAGAGAACACCACAAAGATACTCCTTGAGAAGAGCAACCCCAAGACACACAATTGTTAGACTCACCAAGGTTGAAATGAAGGAAAAAATGTTAAGGGCAGCCAGAGAGAAAGGTCAGGTTACCCACAAAGAGAAGGCTGTCAGACTAACAGCAGATCTCTCTGCAGAAACCCTAGAAGCCAGAAGAGAGTAGGAGCCAATATTCAACATTCTTAAAGGAAAGAATTTTCAACCCAGAATTTCATATCCAGCCAAACTAAGCTTCATAAGTGAAGGAGAAATAAAATCCTTTACACACAAGCAAATGCTGAGAGATTTTGTTACACCAGGCCTGCCTTCCAAAAACTCCTGAAGGAAGCCCTAAATATGGAAAGGAAAAACTGGTACCAGCCACTGCAAAAACATAGCAAATTGTAAAGACCATCGACACTATGAAGAAACTGTATCAACTAACAGGCTAAATAACCAGCTATCATCATAATGACAGGATCAAATTCACACATAACAATATTAACCTTAAGTGTAAACAGGGTAAATGCCCCAATTAAAAGATACAGACTGGCAAATTGGATAAGAAGTTAAGACCCTTCGGTGTGCTGCATACAGGAGACCCGTCTCATGTGCAAAGACACACATAGGCTCAAAATAAAGGGGTGGAGACAGTATTTACTAAGCAAATGGAAAGCAGAAATAGCAGAAGTTCCGATCCTAGTCTGTTAAAACAGACTTTATACTGACAAACATGAAATAAGGCAAAGAGTGCATTATATACTGGTAAAGGAATCAACGCACCAACAAAAGCTAACTCTCCTAAATATATATGCACCCAATACAGGAGCACCCAGATTCATAAAGCAAGTTCTTAGAGACCTACAAAGAGACTTAGACTCCCACAAAATAATAGTGGGAGATTTTAACACCCCACTGTTAGTATTAGATCAATGAGACAGAAAATTACCAAGGGTATTCAGGACTTGAACTCAGCTCTGGACCAAGTGGACCTAACAGACATCTACAGAACTCTCCACCCCAAATCAACAGAATATATATTCTTCTCAGCACCACATCACACTTACTCTAAAATTGACTGCATAGCTGGGAATTAAACACTCCTCAGCAAATGCAGAAGAACAGAAATCATAACAAACAAGTCTCTCAGACCACAGTGCAATCAAATTAGAACTCAGGATTAAGAAACTCTGGGACCAGACAGATACATAGCCAGATTCTACCAGAGGTAGAAAGATGAGCTGGTATCATTCTTTCTGAAACTATTCCAAACAATAGAAACAGAGGGACTTCTCCCTAACTCATATTATGAGGCCAGCATCATTCTGATACCAAAACCTGGCAGAGACAACAAAAAAAGAAAATTTCAGGCCAATATCCCTGATGAACATTGATGTGAAAATCCTCAATAAAATACTGGCAAACTGAATCCAGCAGCACATCAAAAAGCTTATCCACCATTATCAAGTCGGCTTCATCTCTGGGATGCCAGGCTGCTTCGACATATGCAAATTAATAAACGTAATCCATCACATAAACAGAAGCAGTGACAAAACCCACATGATTATTTGAACAGATGCAGAAAAGGCCTTCAATGAAATTCACCCCTTTATGCTAAAAATTCAGTAAACTAGGTATTGATGGAATGTGTCTCAAAATAATACCTGTTTATGACAAACCCACAGCCAATATCATACTGAATGGGCAAAAGCTAGAAGCATTCCCTTTGAAAACTGGCACAAGACAAGGATGCCTTCTCTAACCACTGCTGTTCAACATAGTATTGGAAGTTGTGGCCAGGGCAATCAGACAAGAGAAAGAAATAAAGGATGTTCAAATAGGAAGAGAGGAAGTCAAATTGTCTCTGTTTCTAGATGATATAATTGTATATCTATAAAACCCCATCGTTTCAGCCCCAAATCTCCTTAAGCTGATAAGCAACTTCATCAGTGTCAGGATACAAAATCAATGTGCAAAAATTACAAGCATTCTTAGACAGTAATAAAAGACAAACAACCAAATCATGAATGAACTCCCATTCACAATTGCTACAAAGAGAATAAAATACCTAGGAATACAACTTACAAGGCATGTGACGGACCTCTTCAAGGAGAACTACAAACCACTGCTCAAGGAAATAAGGCACAAACAAATAGAAAAACATTCCATGCTCATGTATAGGAAGAATCAATATCCTGCAAATAGCCAGACTGCCCAAAGTAATTTATAGATTCAGTGCTATCTCTATGAAGCTACTGTTGACTTTCTTCACAGAATTAGAAAAAAATACTAGAAATTTCATATGGAACCAAAATACCTGTACAGCCAAGACAATCCTAAGAACAAATTCGGAGGCATCGTGCTACTTGACTTCAAACTATACTACAAAGCTACAGTAACCAAAACAGCATGATACTGGTTCCAAAACAGATATATAGACCAATGGAATAGAACAGAGGCCTCAGAAATAACACCACACGTCTACATCTGATCTTTGACAAACCTGACAAAAACAAGCAATGGGGAAAGGATTTGCTATTTAGTAAATGGTATTGGGAAAACTGGCTATCCATATGCAGAAAACTGAAACTGGACCCCTTCCTTACACCTTATACAACAATTAAGATAGATTAAAGACTTAAATATAAGATCTAAAACCACAGAAATTCTGTTAGAAAACCTAGGCAGTTCCATTCAGGACATAGGCATGGGCAAAGACTTCATGATTAAAACACCAAAAGCAATGGGAACAAAAGCTAAAATTGACAAATGGAATCTAATTAAACTAAAGAGCAGCTGGGCATGGTGGTTCATGCCTGTAATCCCAGCGCTTTGGGAGGCTGATGCAGGTGGATCACGAGGTCAGAGGATTGAGACCATCCTGGCTAACACGGTGAGAACTCATCTCTACTACAAAATACCAAAGATCAGCTGGGTGTGGTGGCGCACGCCTGTGGTTCCAGCTATTTGGGAGGCTGAGACAGGAGAATCGGTTGAGCCTGGGAGGCAGAAGTTGCAGTGAGCTGAGATTGTGCCATTGCACTCCAGCCTGGGCAACATGAGTGAAACACTGTCTCCAAAAGAAAAAAGGGAAAAACTAAAGAGCTTCTGCATAGCAAAAGAAGCTATCATCAGAGTAAACAAGCCACCTATAGAATGGGAGAAAATTTTTGCAATCATCTATCCATCTGACAAAGGGCTAATATCCAGAATCTACAAGGAACTTAAACAAATTTATAAGAAAAAAACAACCCCATCAAAATGTGGGTCAAGGATATGAACAGACACTTCTCAAAAGAAGACATTTATGTGGCCAACAAACATATGAAAAAAGCTCATCACCCCTGGTCATTAGAGAAATGCACATCAAAACCACAATGAGATACCATCTCACGCCAGTTAGAATGGCAATCATTAAAAAGTCAGGAAACGACAGATGCTGGAGAGGATGTGGAGAAATAGGAACGCTTGTACATTGTTGGTGGGAGTGTAGATTAGTTCAACCATTGTATAAGAGTGTGCGATGATTTGTCAAGGATCTAAAACCAGAAATACCATTTGACCCAGCAATCCCATTACTAGGTATATACCCAAAGGATTATAAATCATTCTGTTATAAAGACACAAGCACATGTATGTTTATTACAGGACTATTCACAATAGCAAAGGCTCGGAACCAACCCAAATGCCCATCAGTGGTAGACTCGATAAGGAAAATGTGGCACATATACACCAGGAAATACTATAAAGTCTTTAAAAAAAAGAGTTCATGTTCTTTGCAGGGACATGCATGAAGCTGGAAACCATCATTCTCAGCAAATTAACACAGGAACAGAAAACCAAACACTGCATGTTCTCATACGTGGGAGTTGAACAACGAGAACATATGGACACAGGGAGGGGAACGTCACACACTAGGGCCTGTCGCTGGGGTGTGGGGCTGGGGAGGGATAGCATTAGGAGAAATACCTAATGTAGATGACGAGTTGATGGGTGCAGCAAACCCCCATGGTATATGTATACCTATGTAACAAACCTGCACATTCTGTACAGGTATCCCAAAACTTAAAGTATAATTTAAGAAAAAAGAATTTTATTTTTTTAGAGTCCTAGGTTTACTTACGTTATTCTGATTATTAAAAAATACATTAAAATCCAGATTGTGATCATAGATAACCACACAACACACCTGCAGTTCATTCCAGAAAGCATGTCTGTGCTTGCATTGCAGGAAAGACACTGACCACTCACTGTGTGCTTGGGGCCTGGGCTTCCACACCCTGAGATCTCTCACTCTCTGGTGGGCAAGACAGACAATAAGCAGAATAAATGAAGGAGTCCTGAAATGTCCTGGAAAACATGCTGTGGTGACAGAGGATGAGGAAGAGGTCACAAGTGTGGGTCAGGGCTGAGTAGGGCAGGGAAGGATGGTCCCATTGAGGGGACCTTTGGGCAGAGACATAGGAGACGTCTCTGTCAGGGCAGCAGGTCTCGGTGGGGGGCAGCAGGTCCTGTGCAGGGGTGGGTGACCCACCCAAGGTAGGCCATGCTGCTGCTGGGGGAGACCCTAGGGTCTGAGCACAGGAGCCCCAGCTCTGTGTGGTGGCCTCCAAACATGGCTGGTGGTTGAGATGGATGTGGTTTTCACCCCTGTAGTGACAAGGGCAGGGACCTGGACCCCATCAGCATAGCCAGATCTGAAAAGACGAGCAGGTGTGAAGCCAAGACGTGCAGGGAGTCTGCAAGAGGCACTGGGAGAGGGGGATGCCCAGCCAGACCTGGAGCTGCAAGTGCCAGGAGTGTGAGCTGGAGGCCTAGAGCCACAAGGAGAGACTGGGCGTGTTCCTACCAGCCACAGGAGGGGATTTGAGTGGGGGGACAGGTAGACATTGGAGGCATGTCTTTGAGAGTGTCTGTCAGCCTAAGGAGGGGATTAGAGCTGGGGCCTGGTCAGGGAGCTTTTGGTAATTGGTGTGAGATGGGGACAGCCTCACTCTGGGGAAGGGGCCTCTGGGAGTGAGACTGGGGAGGCAGGGTGGCCCCAGGTCTTGTGTTCCAGCACTGGGTGGATGATGGAGGTGCTGGTCCCGTGGAGGTGAGTTGAGTAGGGGTCTGGGGCTCCAGGGTGAGTCCAGGCTGGAGATGGAGATTTGTTCAGCCCTGACACTCAGCTGTGGGTGAGATCCGGGAGGCTGGAGACTGAGGACAAGGTTCTGGTGGGTGGGCCTGCTTGGGCTGCTGATGGCCCCCACCTTCTCCAGGGATCTGCCTGCAGACCTGCCAGGGGGGATGCTGACTCCTGGCCTGAGGAGAGAGCAGGCAGCCTGAGAGAGTCTCCTGCCTGTCTTCCTGTAGCAGGTCCTCATCACTTAGCTCCTTGAAGGTCCGTCCAGCAGGCCTCTAACATGCAGAAATGCACTTTCACAGTGTTTTCTGTAGGTTTTCATACGTTTATTTCTGGTCTAACTTTCATTTTGGCCATTGGTGTTTTTAGAATTTCTCATCCATTTCACTCTTCCCATAGAAGATAGATATTTTGGAAGACTCAGACTAAACTGAATGTCCACATGTGTGCACTGATCCTCAGACAACTCAATGTCCCCGTGTGAGCACTGATCCTCAGACATAACTTAATGTCCCCATGTGAGCACTGATCCTCAGACATAACTGAATGTCCCCGTGTGAGCACTGATCCTGACATAACTGAATGTCCCCGTATGAGCACTGATCCTCACATAACTGAATATCCTCATGTGAGCACTGATCCTCTGACATAACTGAATGTCTCCATGTGAGCACTCATCGTCAGACATAATTGAATGTCCCCATGTGAGTACTGATCCTCAGACATAACTGAATGTTTCTGTGTGAGCACTGATCCTCAGACATAATTGAATGTCCTCATGTGAGCACTAATCCTCAGACATAACTGAATGTCCCTGTGTGAACACTGATTCTCTGATACAACTGAATGTCCTCGTGTGAGCACTGATCCTCTGATGTAACTGAATGTCCCTGTGTGAGAACTGTTCCTCAGGCATAATGTCCTTGGGTGAGCACTGATTCTCTGATGTAACTGAATGCACCGTGTGTGCACTGACCCTCAGACATAACTGAATGTCCCCCCCCGTGTAAGCACTGATCCTCTGACGTATCTGAATGTCCCCCATTTGAGCACTGATCCTCTGACATATCTGAATGTCCCCATGTGAGCACTGATCCTCATGTATCTGAATGTCCCTGTGTGAGCACTGATCCTCTGATGTATCTGAATGTCCCCATGTGAGCACTGACCCTCTGAATCTCCCCCATGTGACATGACTGAATGTCCCCCATGTGAGCACTGATCCTCAGATATAACTGAATGTCCCCATCTGTGCACTGATCCTCAGACAAAACTAAATGTTCTTATGTGAGCACTGACCATCAGACATAACTGAATGTCCCCATGTGTGTGCTGGTCCTGAGACATAACTAAATGCCCCCGTGTGTGCACTGACCCTAAGACATAAGTGAATGTCCCTGTGTGTGCACTGATCCTCAGACATAACTAAATGTCCCCATGTGAGCACTGATCCTGTGACATAACTGAATCCCTGTGTGAGCACTGATACTCAGACATAACTGAATGTCCCTGTATTAGCACTGATCCTCAGACATCACTGAATGTCACTGTGAGCACTGTCCTCAAACATACCTGAATGTCCCCGTGTGTGCACTGATCCTCAGACATAATTGTTTTGTGTGAGCGCTGATCCTCAGATACAACTGAATGTCCCTATGTGTGCACTGATCTTCAGATATAAAACTGAATGTCCCCATGTGAGCAATGATCCTCAGACATAACTGAATGTCCCTGTGTGAGCATTGATTCTCAGACATAACTGAATCTCCCCCATGTGAGTACTGACCCTCTGACATAACAATGTCCCTGTGTGAGTACTGACCCTCAGACGTAACTGCATGTCCCTGTGTGAGCACCGACCCTCAGACGTAACTGCATGTCCCTGTGTGAGCACCGACCCTCAGACGTAACTGAATGTCCCTGTGTGAGCACTGATCCTCTGCTTCTGCACTTCCCCCTGCAGGCTGGTGGCCATGGCTGCAGTGGGTGAACCTGAGAAGGCTGTTGGCAGCTTCCTGGCCCTGGTGTTGGCCAGGGCCTCTGGCTCCATTGACATCCAGCACCTGAAGAGGCGGTGGGTGGCCCCAGAGGCGGATGAGTGCAACAGGCTGCGTCTGCTTTTGCAGGAAGCCCTGTGGAAGGAGGAGATACTGCACAAGTAGTGGGTGTTGCTGAGAGGACAGTGTGGCTGCAATGACCCAAATGTAAAAGACATAATTATAAGGTGGATAATTTTACATTTGTGTGCAAGTACATTTATGTATATAGACCATGATATTCTATATATAATTTATTTTCCAGGAATATTTGGTATTTTCACTAAATCACTACTTTTGAATGGAAACAGAATATTTAAGCATTTATGAAACTTTCAGGGGAGCATAGAGGTATGTTCAGGGTGCTTTTTTCTGAGAGTATTTCAAGTTATTTTTAGAACAGTTTAAAATATTGTCACACTACTACTAGATTTTAAACAGCCTACCATGAAAATGTATTTTAATGAACTATTTTCTTAGTCATACATAACATATATGTACACATGTCTAAATTAAAAGGAATTACTCTGTTGAAATGACCTCTGCCAACAGTTTTTTCTTGAAATTTTTGAGCACCTTCTTTTGGCATTTTTGGAATGTCGTATTTGCATAGCAAGCCAGACATGTTTCGATTAGTACTAAAAGTTGTCCTTGTGTAGAAATAATACAAGTAAATAAACTCCCTGAATTTTGCAGCTCAGGGCAACTAGGAATTGTGCTGCTGTAAAAGAAAAGGTGCTGGGCTGAGTAATTCATCAGTAACGGAAATCTGCATTTCCTGTTTCCTGGAGGTGGAATCCAGCCTCAAGGCGCGATGGATTTCGTGTCCGGTCAGCTGCCCCCTGCTTCCTGCAGCGCCTCATGGCTGCACTGTTGCACGGGAATGGAGGGCAGAAAGGTTCTGGGGCCTTCAATCTTTCTGGTCACAGCACAAATCCATTCACCAGGGCTCTGCCTCTCACACCCCTTAATATCATCATCCTCGGGCTTAAGTTCCAGGCTTTGAATTTTGGAGGGGGACAAACATTCAAACCATGGTACAAAGGAGAGTTCTGGGGATGTTGGCTGACTGTCATCTCAGCTCACTGCAGCCTCTGCCTCCTGGGTTCAAGTGATTCATGTGCTCCAGCTTCCCAAGTAGCTGGGATGATGGGCGTGTACCACCACGCCTGGCTAATTTTTGTATTTTTAGTAGAGATGGGATTTCGCCACGTTGGCTAAGCCAGTTCTTGAACTCCTGACCTCTAGTGATCTGCCAACCTTGGCCTCCCAGAGTACTGGGATTCTAGGTGTGGGCCAGCATGCCTGGCCTCTGTATGATTCCAGGTGTGAGCACTGTGACTGGCCTCTATACGATTCCAGGCATGAGCACTGTACCTGGCCTGTACATGATTCCAGGTTTGAGTTATCACACCCAGTCTGTGTGTGATTCCAGGTGTGAGCACCATGCCCGGCCTATATATGATTCCAGGTGTGAGCTACTGCACCCAGCCTGTGTATGATTCCAGGTGTGAGCACCACACCTGGCCTTATATGAATCCAGGTGTGAGCCACCATTCCTGGGCTGCATATGATTCCAGGTGTGAGCACCATGCCCGGCCTGTGTATGATTCCAGGTGTGAGCACCGCGCCCAGCCTGTGTGTGATTCCAGGTGAGAGCATGGTTCCTGGCCTGTATATGATTCCAGGTGTTAGCTACCACACCCATCCTGTGTATGATTCCAGGTGTGAGCACCGTGCCCAGCCTGTGTGTGATTCCAGGTGTGAGCTACCACACCCAGCCTGTGTATGATTACAGGTGTGAGCACTGCACCTGGCCTGTATATGATTTCAGGTGTGAGCCACCATGCCTGGCCTGCATATGATTCCAGGTTTGAACACCGCACCTGGCCTGCATATGATTCCAGGTTTGAACACCACACCTGGCCTGCATATGATTCCAGGTGTGAGCACTGTACCTAGCCTGTATGTAATTCCAAGTGTGAGCTACTGCACCCAGCCTGTGTTTGATTCCAGGTGTGAGCACCATGCCAGGTCTCTATATGATTCCAGGTGAGAGAACCATGCCTGGCTTGTATATGATTCCAGGTGTGAGCTACCGCACCCAGCCTTTTTATGATTACAGGTGAGAGCACCACACCTGGTCTGTATATGATTCCAGGTGTTAGCCACTGTGCCCAGCCTGCATATGATTCCAGGTGTGAGAACCATGCCTGGCCTCTATATGATTACAGGTGAGAGCACAATGCCTGGCCTGTATATGATTCCAGGTGTGAGCCACCGTGCCTGGCCTGCATATGATTCCAGGTGTAAGCACCGTGCCTGGCCTGTATATGATTCCAGGTGTGAGCCACTGTGCCTGGCCTGCATATGATTCCAGGTGTGAGCCACCACACCCAGCCTGCATATGATTCCAGGTGTGAGTACTGCACCCGGCCTGTATATGATTTCAGGTATGAGCTACTGCACCAAGCCTGTGTGTGATTCCAGGTATGAGCACTGTGCCCGGCCTGTATATGATTTCAGTGGTGAGCACTGTGCCCAGCCTCTATATGATTCCAGGTGTGAGCACTGCACCCAGCCCAGACCATCTGATCTTGCGTGTTGTCCACATTTTCCATCACAGCCTTTAATGTGTCAGTTACATTTATTTAAAATCCCCTGTCAAATTGTTCCAACATCTGAGTCACATCTCTGTCTCGTTCTGATGGTTGTTTTGTCTCTTGGGAATGCGTTTTTATTGCCTTTTTCTATGTTACTCGAGCATTTTGGTTGAAAGCTGGACCTGTTATATGGACAGTAGAGAGGGAGGTAAATCATTATCTTTTATTTTTTGGTCTGGAAGTGGCTGTGCCTTCTATTTGGCCTTCCGTGGAGGTGGTGGGGCTTGAGTTAAACCGATCAGGGCTTGGGCTGGGTTTGAGCTTTCAGGTTGCTCCACATTCCTCTAGAGACAGCTTGGGTTCAGGGAGGGTCAGCTCGTCCTTAGCTTCAGGGCTTCCCCTTGCATGGCACCTCAGAGAGCTCTCTTCCAACAAGTAATGTGTGGGTTGGTGCTTCTTGGGCTGTTGGTGGAGGTGGGTTTGGGGGTTTCTGTTGTGCTGATGAAGCCTCGGTCATGGCAGGCCCAGTCCAGGTCTCACGGAGGTCTCTGTGCACCTGCCGCTCCTCAGTCAAGGGCTGGGCTCAGTGTCCATTGGACCAGATTTTTTTTTCTCTCCTTCCAGCCTGAGGGTTTCACAGTGTCCTGAGAGAGAGATGGCAACTTCTGTTTTGTTGGGGTTGAAAGAAGGTCCCAGTAGGCTTCAGGCCTCCGAAAGCAGCTCTGGTTCTGCCCCCAGTTCTGTACCTGGAGGGGGCTTCTCCTGGCATGCCTGGGTGGTTACAGAGAGAGGCCTGTGAGGGTAGGCTCCCCATGCTGTGTCTGGAGGCAACAGGCCTGTCCCTCCATCTCTGCAGACAACCATATTGCCTGAGACTCTGGCTTAGCCGACCCCCTCGGCACCTGACAGATTCAAGACAAGCTGGCCTTGCCGTGTGTCCCTGTGCGCTGGTCCTGTGGGGCCCCTTAGTGACAGCTCAGGCTCAGCAGCTGCAAGCTGTGAATCCAGCTTTCCCTGGCTCTGTGAATGTGCGGGGAAGAATCAGGGCAGATGCTGGCGGGAGGCAATTGTGGAAGGTGGCACAGCGCAGGGTGGAGTTGGCCACACAGGCAGCAATTGTCCAGCAGCCCGGCCGTCCCCACCCCGTCCTCTAGGATGCATCAGAATTCCAGAGCCAGGCATGCCACTAGGAGCAACATGACCAGAAACTCTTTTCTAAGAAGTTTTACCCTAAAAACTATCCCTGGCAACCCAGTGTCTCCATGTCAGGGGGAGGCAGTTTCCACCTTTGAACAAAGGGGAGATTAGTTTTATTTTTTAAAGATCTTCTTTTTTTGATTGGCATTGAAGTGAACTACTTTAAAAGGCCACTGTTTGGATAAAATCCTTTCTACTGAAGCCACACCTATTCAGCAGTTAGGTTCTGAGGACACCTAGGCATTCATGGAGAGCTTCCCACTGGAATGCTCTTAGCCAGGAGACGCCATAGCCGTTGCACGGGCTGTGAGGCTGTGAACAGGGTAAGGGCTCAGGGGGAGACCCTCGGAGCAGGTCCCAGGGCCTTTACCAGCCCAGGGAGGAGCCAGGCAGGATCTGAAGCCACACTTCCCAGCATTTTGCCTGCATTGCTCCAAGAGAAATCACTGTGAGTCAATAGTGTCCTTTCTCAAGCATGCTCAGCCATTTCACTGCAGAGCCGGAGGAGGTTTTGCCCTTAAGGTAAAAGCTGTGGATCCCTAAGGACCCATATCTAAGGGGGTGATCCTGTGAGATTTGAGTCCTGCATTGGGAAGTGAGGTCATGGTGGCATAGGAATCATCTGTGTGAGTCAGGGCTGTTGTATCCCGTGGCAGGAGAACAGAGAACATGGATTGCGGAAAAGCCACAGAGCGGGAAAACACACATGAACCCCTAAACTGCAAACAAAGACAACCCCTATGGAATTGCAGTGGCCTTAGATATAACATGGAGCTCTATGGTTCAACTTCAAGCTGTGATTACCACCTTTATACATCTACAATTAAAATGTCTTCAAATTACTGGAATGCACAAAGCCAATGCTGCCTTTTACTTCAAAGGCATCTGCCATGGTCTAGATGACTGTGCCCTACGATTCCTATGTTGGAACCTCCCCCTGCAGGGTGATAGTGCCGGGGGTGGGCTTCAGAGGGACTGGGTCATGGGGGTGGAGCCCTCATGAATGGGGTTAATGCAGGCTCCAGAAACCTCTTGCCCCTTCTGCCACGTGTGGACACAGAGGTGCTGTCTCTGAGACATAGGCCCTCACTAGACGTGGAATCTGCTGGTGCCTTGATCTTGAACTTCCAACCTCTGGAGCTGTGAGAAGTCAGCTTCTGTGTTTACAAGCTACCCAATGAGTAGTGTTCTGTTATAGTAGACTGAACAGACACAGGCTTTTTATTTTTTTTTATCCTGTTTCTTTATCTTTTATGCTTAGATTCCCATGGCTGAATCTCCATCTAATAGTAGTACACTCTAATAGTACAGCAACACTGCTATGCGGACCAGAGGGTCCTGTTCACTGAGCATGCTTGAGCCTGCATCCTGTTAACCACAAGGGAAGAACTCAGGGGAGAAAGAATCCTTCTGCAGAGGATAATGAAAACACTTACCCTACGGGAAACTGCTCCCAACAACAGGACCAGCTGGTGGAGAGGTGCAAGGAGAGGAGAAGGGACAGGTGAGTGTGTGGGGGCCCTTTCTCTGTATGGCCAAGCCTTCCTCATCCACACAGTCTGGAAGGTTCTTTCCCAGGCTTCCTTCTAGACCAACCATTCACCTCTGAAAAGTGGGGTAAACTTAGAGAAACATGTCTGGCTTTCCAGGAGTAGAAAACATGGGCAGTCGTCTGGGTTCTGCATTTTGCTTGGAGCCTGTTTACTGAGTTTCTACCATGCTAGAAACTGTCAGGATCAGAGTTCAGAGTGAACAGGACAAGCTCTCTGCTTCCCAGGAGGTGGGGACCTCAATGTTCTTATTCACACAGCTGACCATGGGGCATGGTGTCCAGTAGATGTAACCCCAGAGCCTCACGCAGTCACTGCCCAGCACCCGCCAGGCACTGGACCTTGCAGAGTGCCATGTTCACCAGTGAAATGCTTTGTGATCTAGAATAAGTGATTTCTGCCTTGGTTTGTTCTTCTGTCTACTGAAAATAAATAACAGTGTCTACCTAATAGCTGTTGACATTTTAGGGGACTGACAATTATCTCCTTTCTTCTCTGCTGATGTTTGGAATCAATTGCATGAGAATAGATATGAGAATCAGTCAGATGTGTGCACATGCTCGTTTTGGGCTGATGATGATGCTGGCAGAATATGGCTTTTAGTTATGACTCTTGAACCTGCTGGCTCTTAATCCCAGAATTAGGAAGACATCCAGATTCACAGGGGTGTCCAAACAGTGCCAACCCCCTGAGCAAGCCCTGAGCACCATGGAGAGATGTGGAGCACACGCCTTCTGCTCACAGAAAAACCTGAAGAGGGTACAGGGCTGTGGGGCCCTGCCTGCCCCCTCCTCCTACCAAATGCTGCGGCCAAGAAAGCCCTGTTGAGAGGAAGAGCTGGGGCCCATCAGAGCTTGTGGGAGGAGGGCAGGGAAGACGCCCCAAACCTGCAAAATGCAGCAGTCTGGGGTTGAAGCTCGTAATGTGATCTCTCTAGAGCATTCGGACATTGAGCAAACAGCATCAGGGACCCAGGCTTTCTTGTCACACATACTTATTTGACATCACACGCATGCTCAGAGCCTGATTCTCAAACTCAGGCTGCAAATTAAATTTAGGAGCATGTACAGAACACCGTCATCTGTCATCTGTCTAGCTATCATCCATCTACCCATCCATCCATTTTCTATTATCTATGTATCTATCATCTACCCATCCATCATCCATCCATCCATCATCTATCATCTATCATCCACCCATCTATTCATCCATTCATCATATATCACCTATCTTTCTGTCATCCATCCATCCACTCATCCATCATCAGTCATCCACCCATCCACCCATCTACCCATTCATCCATCGTCTATCATCCACCCATCCCTCCATCATCCACTCATTCATCATCTATCATCTGTCATCCATCCATCCATCCATCCATCCATCCATCCACCCAGCCACCCACCCATCCATCCATTCATCCATGCATCATCTATCATCTGTTATCCACCCATCCATCAACTCACTCATCTGTCCATTATCCATCCATTATCTATCATCTACCCATCCATCCATTGTCTATCATCTATCTATCATCCACCCATCCATCCATCGTCTATCATCTGTCATCCATCCATCCATCCATCATCAGGATCTATTATCTTTCATTCACCCATCCATCCATCATCCATCTATCATTTGTCATCTATCTAGCATCCACCCACCTATCCACTGATCCATCCATCCATCCACCCATCCCACCCATCTGTCCGTCCATCCATCCATCCATCTCCTATCCATCATCTCTCTTGCAGACATTTACACTGGTGTGTTATGGTGTGTGTATCTCCCTTAGCCTGGTCCTACAGAAAGGATCAGTGACTTGATGTTAGATGAGTCTTTTCACTTCTATTGCAGTCAAGTGGTATTTTCATGCACACAGCCTTAACCAGTTTCCTTAATTTGCTCTCTGATGCAAAAGAGGACAGTTAAACTGGATTCATGTCAGCTCTGTGATAGGGGACATTTGTCTTGGTGTGGAGTAGAAGTTCTCTATTTGTGAAGAAAATAAATTTTATTACAGATTTCTCATAATAGCACCAGTGAATCAGCCCTTGGCTCTCCACCTGGACCATTGCCATAACCTCAGGGGAGATGCCCAGGAACTCCCTTTCCCAGGAAGTCATTTCACAGTGCCGAGGCTACCTCACAGCCCTGAGGGACAAGCCTGGGCTCCCGGTGGCGCCGTGGGGTCCACTTCTCTTTCCCATTTATCTCCCGCTGCTGTAGTCCCAGACTCTGCGGCCAAGCCTCCCTCTGCCTGGATGGCTCTTCCTTGGTGCTGGTGCCTGTGGAGCCCGGCATGGATCCTCCTGTCCACCTCATGGGTCCCCACGTGAAAATCCTCCCTTCCCCAGGTGGAACACAAACCAAAACCCCCTTTGTGTCTGATAGCTCAGGGATGTGAGTCAGAGGCAGGCAGGTCTAGGCCTGTGTGGTGGGCTGCTGTGGCCAGGCAGGGGACCAGCAGCTGGGGCAGCCCCTCCCACAAAGCAGCTTTTGGCTGGTGTTGCTCATTGCAGCCTCTGCCTCGGGGTTCAAGGGATTCTCTTGCCTCAGCCTCCCTAGTAGCTGGGATTATGGGCGCCCACCACCACACCTGGCTATCCCAAACTTTCTGATAAATCCATGAACTTTCTGCTTAAAACATTCAGGGTAGGCTCTGCTATCTGCAGCTGGGAAGGTGGGCGACATGAGGTCACATTTCAGGGCTGCCTCCCCCATCATGCCATTTGGACTCAGGCAGCCGCCTTCTAAGTCCTTTCTCCTTGCTCCTTGCTGGCAGATACCATTCTCTAGGGCCTCTCCCTGCCCACTTGAAATAAACTCCAGGAAGCAGAGACTTTGCTCACCTTTACCACTGTAAAAGCCCCAACCCTTAGAGCTCAGCCAGGCTTGAGAAGTAAATATTGAGCCTGGCACTCGAAGCGTGTTTCCTAAGTGTCTGAATGAATCTTTTGCAAAGACAATCTCATCAGCATTGCTGTATAGGTAAGAATAATACCTTATTGGTAAAGCTTTTGACGCAACTTACTTTTTTTTTTTTTACTTAATGGACTAAAGTACCTGAACACACTTCAATTTCTGTTTCTATTAATGTATACTATTGGTGATTTCTGTTTTTAAAAAATCTTCTGTTTTTAACAGAAGTTTGTGTAAAAATAATCAAAAGACAGAAAACAATCATGTTGTGAGTTTTTAGACTTCAAAGGCCTTTCAAGAGCCCTTGGCAGGCACACAGCCCATCTATGCTGCAACGAAAACAGCTCCAGGACCACAACCTTCAGGACCCCAGGCCTCCTTCGAGGAAGGGCATCAGGCCTCAGTGCCACAAATCCCAGCTCACTGGGGGTGCCCGTCCCTAAAGGCCTCTGCATTCCTGGTCAAGTCTCCCCCACAGCACCTCCTCCCACTCTGCACCTGCCTGGACCCTCTGCATTCCTCACTTGCTGGAACATGGCTCTGTTAGATTGGTAAATTCCTTGCTGTTAGATACCACATCCAGTGAGTCTTTGAAGCCCCCCCCCCAGGGACTCCCCCTGCTTCTCTTCACACCTGTAGATCCTCAGGCCATGTTTTTATTTTAAAAGCTTTCCATTTAATTCTGTGCCATCTAGAAAACAAAATTAAGGAGAATATTTGATGCTCAGAGAGTTTGACTTTCCCCTAGTTTTGTTTGGCTGCGTAGCTGACTGAGCCAGGAGGTGTGTCTGGTGTCTTCATCATGTTCCATCCATCTTCACTGTGCTGCACATGAGGGCCTGTGGCTGTGGCTCCGTCCCAGCCTGGCACAGTCACTGGGGGAGCTGAGGACCCTAGGTGATGCTCTGAAGACAGACCCCTCACAGAACTGGGCAGGGTCTATGGGGTGAGGGAAGAACAAAGGGATGTCTTACATGGTGGCAGGCAAGAGAGAGAGCCTGTGCGGGGGAACTGCCCTTTTTAAAACCATCAGATTGTGTGAGACTTATTCACTGTCATGAGAACAGCATGGAAAAGAACCACCCCCATGAGCTGGGGTGGCTGCGGGGCATCTGCCTGGCTGAGGGTGCGGGAAGCCCTGGGACATGCTGGCCTCTGTCCTGGCACCTGTGTGGGAGGTGCACACAGTCTGAGGAGCACTTGGGTGCTGGGAGATGTCACTGGTGGAGACAGTAGACAGAAAGCAGAGAAGGGAACCTCGTGGTTCTTTCCGGGCTTTTCTGGGTCTTCAGCTCCCTAACCCCACCTGGGGCTCACCTGGCTGGGGTGTGGGTGGGTGCTCAGGGAGGAGCTTGCACCAGTTCTGAGGAGCTGAAGGAGCTTGTTCTTTCTGGGTTAGAGAAGCCTCTTCTGTGGTATTAGGACTAGGTCTGGGTTAAAGAAGCCTCTTCTGTGGTACTGGTCTGGGTTAGAGAAGCCTCTTCTGTGGTGCTGGTCTGGGTTAGAGAAGCCTCTTCTGTGATGCTGGTCTGGGTTAGAGAAGCCTCTTCTGTGGTGCTGGTCTGGGTTGGAGAAGCCTCTTCTGTGGTGCTGGGACTAGGTCTGGGTTAGAGAAGCCTCTTCTGTGGTGCTGGTCTGGGTTGGAAAAGCCTCTTCTATGCTGCTGGGATGGGGTCTCTAATGGCAGTTGGATTTTTTGCTCCTTAAGGAGGTGGTCTTGGTGGGCTCTGTACCACCTATGACAGTAAAAGCAGAAGAGTAAATCTTAAAAATAATCCCAAGGGAATAAAAAGGAACCTTGAACTGTGAACGGGGAGAAAAGGAGGGTGAAGCCCTGATCCTATCATAAGACAGAATCTATGGCTTCATATTGCACGCATGGGATCAGCCTGAGGGGGACTCTCCTGCAGCTGCCCGATGTCCTCAGCACCCTACGGGATCCACCACACCTTCCACCTCTGGTCTGTGCCCTCTCAAAACTCCACGAGCCTCAGCGCCTCCTGCACATGGTGGCAAGTCCAGGGGCCACCGCCTTGGCTCCTGCCTAGCCTCCACGAGCATCATGCTTTCCTATCCTTCCCTCCTACCTATGCAATGCCAGCCCAGGTGTCATCTGTACTGATGGGCTGGTGGGACAGGGTGCCCTGTGGCTGGACAGGCCTTGGTGGGGATTCTCAGCACCTGTGGCCGCCGCTCCTCCCCTCCTTGCCTTTCACACGTGTAAGTGAGTGGTTTCCACTGGGTCCAGCTCCATACAGGCTCTCCTGAATTGAATGACACTGAGCTGACCCACCTGTCTAAAGTCATCTAGCTTATTTTTTGCAGGTTAGAGTAAAGCAATTCTCTTAAATATGATGGTATTAAAAAACTATGGGCTGGGTGTGGTGGCTCATGCCTGTAATCCCAGCACTTTGGGAGGGTGAGGTGGGTGGATCATGAGGGCAGGAGTTCAAGACCAGCCTGACCAATATGGTGAAACCCCATCCCTGCTAAAACAAAACAAAACAAAACAAAGCAAAACCTAGCCATGTGTGGTGGCGTGTGCCTGTAGTCCCAGCTACTCAGGAGGCTGAGGCAGGAGAATTGCTTGAACCTGGGGGGTGGAGGTTGCAGAGAGCTGAGATTGTGTCACTATACTCTAGCCTGGGCAATAAAGAGAAAGAGACTCTGTCTCAAAATAAATAAATAAATAAATAAATAAAAACTGTGAAGTGAGATCATATTTCAAGGTTCTTGCTCACACTGTATTTGGATACAAATACAACCTCTCATAATCCCAGCACTTTGAGAGGCCAAGACAGGGGGGATTGCTTGAGCCCAGAGTTTGAGACCAGTCTGGGCAACATGACAAGTGTGGGTAACACCCCCCATGGGCACTGAGGAAGGAGAACTGTCCAGACCCCAGGCACATCCAGTGCCTGAAGAATATCTTAGTTGATAGTGTTATTGCTCAGCTGTTCCTTTATATAATCCTGCATATATAATCATACATTAGTTTATAGAATTAGTGCTTGAAGTATAACTTACAGCTTACATATATCTAGTTTATATAATCATGCTTAATACTTATATCTACTTAGTTCTATATAATCTTTCTGTATAATCATATAGGTATTGTAGTCGGAGTTATACTGACACATTTAGTGCTGATTTATATAATCCTTCTATATAACCATATAATAGTTTGTAGTAGGAGGAATGCCTAGAGCAGTTACAGAACAGAAGCAGTACATGGGAAAACAGCCAGACCAGGACAAGAACCAAAGACCCAGGAAGGTGGTGTCCTTGCCTGAAAGGGCATACGCTGTATGGCAGGCTTGGAACAAGTGACTCTCCTCCTGATAAGGAGTTGTAGTACCTTGCATCCAGTTCCTGTGGAAAGTAGGCCTCAGGCCTGAGAACCTGGAAATAACTGAGGGAGAAGAACCCCTCTGGTGTGACTGGTCACAGTGGCTATACACCCTGTCAGCCTTTTCTTGCTTCTGTGCTAGATCAAATCATCCTCCCATAAATATCTTAAGAGAAGGGCACAAGTCTGTCAGCTCCCCACTGCATCAAGCTTATAGTATCCTTCTATTAGAAATCCTTTGAAGTCTCCAGTCCCTAGATAAGAAGTGTTGCACACAACGCCTGTTGCACACAGCCCACCTCCTTGCCTCAGTGACTTAATGGGGGTAGACCCCTTTTCTGTACACAACTCTACTACTGCGCATGGCATGGCCCCCCACTGTGCATGGCCCACCTCTCTGCCCAAGTGACGTCATGGGGTGGCCCCTTCACTTGTAACTCATGTGATTATGTATGCCCTATTACTAAGCCTATAGATGATGACCTCACGCACGACCCTGCCCCCTGCTTGTACCTAATAAATACAGACGCTCTGGGGCATTTGGGGGCTGTAGCTGATCTCTGCTCATAGGTGATGTGGCCCCCCCAAGTCGAGATGCTCTTCACCAGTTTTTCAGTGTCCTGTCTCTTTATTTTTCAGATCCTGCACCTCAACACAGCATAAGAGACACCCCACGACCCTGTGGGGCCCCAACAGCCCTACAGGCAAGACCCCATCTCTACAAAAAATAAAAAAAATTTAGCTGGCGGTGGATGGTGGCACACACCTCTATTCCCAGCCACTCAGGAGGCCAAGGTAGGAGAATGGCTTGAACTGGAGTGATTGAGGTTGCATTAAGCCTTGAGCATGCCACTGCACTTCAGCCTGGGTAACAGAACAACACTAGTCTCAAAAATTAAAAAAGAAAACACACACACACACATATATATGTATATGTATGTGTGTGTATATATATGTTACATATGTATGTGTAGTAAGTACCTGATAGGTTATATATATGCCTAAAAAGTAGATGGGGGAAGGTGGTGAATGGCATATACATACGATGTGGTTTGGTATGGTTTGACTGTCTCCCCACCCAATTCTCATCTTGAATTGTAGCTCCCACAATTCCTATTGGTTATGGGGGGATCCCAGTGGGAGGTAATTGAATCATGGGGGATGGTTCTTTCCCATGCTGTTCTCATGAGAATGAATAAGTCTCATGCAATCTGATGGTTTTATAAAGGGTGGTTCCCCTGCACATGCTCTCTCTCTTGCCTGCCACAATGTAAGACATCCCTTTGCTGTTCCTTCGCCTTCTGCCATGAGTGTGAGACCTCCTGAGCCATGTGGAACTGTGGGTCCATTAAACCTCTTTCCTTTATAAATTACCCTCTCTAGTATGTCTTTATCACCAGCAAGAACAGCCTAATACAGTAAATTGGTACCAGGAGTGGGGTGCTGCTATAAAAATATCTGAAAATGTGGAATCAACATAGGAACTGGGTAACAGGCAGTGGTGGGAAGAGTCTGGAGGACTCAGAAGAATACAGGAAAATGTGGGAAAACTTGGAACTTCCTAGAGACTTGTTGAATGGTTTTGATCAAAATGCTGTTAGTGATATGGACAATGAAGGCAAGGTTGAGGTGGTCTCAGATGGAGATGAGCTTGTTGGGAACTGGAGCAAAGGTGACTCTTGTTATGTTTTAGCAAAGAGACTTGCAGCATTTTCCCCCTGCCCTACAGATGTATGGAACTTTGAACTTGAAAGAGATAATTTAGGGCATCTGGTGGAAGAAATTTCTAAGCAGTAAAGTGTTCAAGAGATGACTTGGGTACTGTTAAAAGCATTCAGTTGTATTCATTCACAAAGATATGATTTGGAATTGGAATTTATGTTTAAAAGGGAAACAGAACATAAAAGATTGGAAAATTTGTAGCCTGATCATGCAATAGAAAAGAAAACCCCATATTCTGAGGAGAAATTCAAGCCAGCTGCAAAAATTTGCATAAGTAATGAGGAGCCAAATGTTAATTACCAAGACCATTGGGAAAATGTTCCCAGGGCATGTCAGAGGTCTTCATGGCAGCCCTTCCCACTAGAGGCCTGGAGGCCTAGGAGGAAAAAGTGGTTTCATGGGTTGGGCCAGGGCCTTGCTGTTTGTGTAGTCTCCAGCTTGGTCCCCTGTGTCCCAGCCATGGCTGAAAAAAAGGCCAATGTACACCTTAGGTTCAGAGGGTGCAAGCCCCAAGCCTTGGTGGCTTACACGTGGTGTTGGTCCTGTGGATGCATAGAAGTCAAGAATTGATGTTTGGAAACCTCCACCTAGATTTCAGAGGATGTATGGAAATGCCTGGATGTCCAGGCAGAGATGTGCTGCAGGGACAGAGCCCTGATGGGGAACCTATGTTAAGGCAGTGCAGAAGGGAAATGTGGGGTGTGAGCTCCCCCTCCACAGAGTTCCCACTGGGGCACTGGCTAGTGGAGCTGTGAGAAGAGGGCCACCTTCCTCCAGACCCCAGAATGGTAGATCCACTGACAGCTTGCACCATGCACCTGGAAAAGTCTCAGACACTCAACAGCAGTGAAAGCAGCCAGGAGGGTGGCTGTATTCTGCAAAGCCACAGGGGCAGAGTTGCCTAAGAGCACAGGAGCTCACCTCTTGCATCAGCATGACCTGGATGTGAGACATAGAGTCAAAGGAGATCGTTTTGGAGCTTTGAGATTTGACTTCCCTGCTAGCTTTTGGACTTGCATGGGGCCTGTAGTCCCTTTGTTTTGACCAATTTCTCCCATTTGGAACAGCTATATTTACCCAATGCCTGTACCTCTATTGTATCTAGGAAGTAACTAACTTGCTTTTGATTTTACAGGCTCATAAGTGGAAGGAACTTGCCTTGTCTCAGATGAGACTTTGGACTGTGGACTTTTGAGTTAATGCTGAAATGAGTTAAGACTTTGGGGGACTGTTGGAAAGGCATGATTAGTTTTGAAATGTGAGGACATGAGAATTCGGAGGGGCTGGGGCAGAAGGATATGGTTTGGCTGTGTCCCCACACAAATCTCATCTTGAATTGTAGTTCCTATAATCCCCACATGTTTTTTGGAAGGACCTGGTGGATGGTAACTGAATCACAGGGGCAGCTTTTTCCCGTGCTGTTCTTGAGATAGTAAGTCTCATGAGATCTGATGGTTTTATTAAGGGCAGTTCCCCTGCATACACTCTCTTGCCTGCCACCATGTAGGATGTGCCTTTGCTCCTCCTTCACCTTCCACCATGATTGTTAGGCCTCCCCAGCCAGGTGGAACTGTGAGTCCATTAAACCTCTTTCCTGTATAAATTACCCTGTCTCTAGTATGTCTTTATTAGCAGTGTGAGAACAGATTAATACACTGGTCATGCATCAGGCACTTATTAAGACCAGGGCATCGTACATATATTCTTTTAAAAATTATATTTAGTCTGGGCATAGTGGCTCACATCTCTAATCTCAGCACTTTGGGAGGCCAAGGCAGGTGGATTGCTTGAGTTCAAGACCAGCCTGGGAAACAGAGAAACCCCATCTCTCCTAAAAATATAAAAATTAGATGGGTGTGTGGTGTGTACCTGTAGTTCCAGCTGCTTAGGAGGCTGAGGTGGGAGAATCTCTTGAGCCCAGGAGGCAGAGTTTGCAGTGAGCTGAGATCATGCCAGTGTGCTCCAGCCTGGGCAACAGAGTGAGACTCTCTAAAAAAATTACATTTATTTTCTAAATTCTAAAAGTAATATTTATATATTGAAGATAACTGACATTATATTATATAAGAAAAAAATTATATTCTCACCATCCAGAGAGAATGCTCTGAATATTTTAGCATTTCTAGAGTCTTTTAAAAGGTTTACAGAAATCAGGACATGCATAGTAAATCTGTTTATGACATGACAATTCAGCTCATTTCGTCCCTTCTGGGGGAAGCAGTCCCACCTCCCACCCTGACCTGCTTCCTCCCACACCCAACACCATGGCCCTGCCTCCCCCCCACCTCCCACCCTGTCCCCACCTCCCCCACTACACCTCTCACCCAGCCCCACCTCCCCCCCACCCCTCATCCTGGCCCAGCCTCCCCCACCCCTCACCCTGGCCCCATGCCCCCACCCTGGCCCCACATCCCCCCATCACCCCTCATCCTGGCTCCACTTCCCTACCACACACCCCCTCACCCTGGCCCTGCCTCCCCCACCAAACAGGCCTAGACCAGCCCCATCTGCGGTTAGTGTCTTTAGACAATCTTCTCCTCCCTCAAGAGAAAGTACCCATTCTAGTGGGATAGTAAGTTCTCCTTCACAGTTGATATTTTGGGGTGGGTATGGCGAGTATGATTTCAAGATGTTTCCAAAGGCTGTGGTTTCTAATACAAATCACTTAGGACACCTGAAGAGGCTTGTTGAAACGTTGTTGCTTCCTTTGTTTTCTTAAGAAAGAGATCATCAAATAATGTCAGGGGGAAGCGTCCCTGGAGGTACCACTTTACTCTGATGATGCCATCTCCTCCCACGTTCATGCAGGAGAGCTGCCCCTGGCTCTGGGCCGTGCCTTCCCTTTGGCTGATTCTCCACAAGTGCTGAAGGATCTGCACAGATCACAGCCCTGACCCTGCTGCACCTCTGCTGTCTGCTGGCCTTAAACTGGGGCTGGCCCTGAGTGGAGGCTTCAGTCTACGCGGGGCCAGAGACTCCAACAGTTGAGCTAATCAGCCTCAGATCTGGAAAAAGGTCCCCTGGGTTCTCGCAGAACGTGTCTACTATTTCACAGTCTTAGGGTAAGAGCCTATAATTCACCCCTGTTCAGTTCAACAAACACTTCTAAGCATCCACTTGGGAGCACATTCTGTGCTAAGCAGTGGTTCTGGCCTTGCGGTGCGGGTGGGTGGAGAAGCCCAGCCTCACATAAATCAGAGGTCCTGCCTGCAGGCATATTTTGTTTGACCCTTGTGATGTTTCACTAACATTTGGACTTGAATATTTTCCATGGGACAGGGCCCTCAAGTCCCCACAGCTCTCCCCCACATGGTGCTTTGTAATGTCCAGCCCAATTCCTGTAAGCTCCAGAGCCCATGACCTCTGAAATGTGCCAGCATTACAGAATACGGCAGCCCTGTGGGGGAGCCACAGAGCTGGGGAAGCAGGAGGGGGTGGGACGGTCAAAGACATAGGGACGAGAAGTGGAAATGCGTGTCCTAGCCTGGTGTTGCCCAGGGACTGGGGGTTCTGGCAGGTGTGGTAGAGCTCTGAACTGTCTTGCAGATTTTTCTGTAATATTGGAAAAGGCCTTACTCATACTTGGGCTTGTCCAATTTGGCCTGTCATTAGATTTGTGAAATGGTCTTGAGGCAATAGCTTAAATAATTTTTTAAGCCTGTTTTCTCTCGTGTGAGAGTCTAGACCTGCAGGCAGGTAGCTGCAGACAAAGTTTTTCTGGGACATGGCCATGTGTCCTTGTCTCCATCTTGTGTATGGCTGTGGCTGTAGGATCCACAGGCTGAAATCATCATAATTTGGCCCCATGCAGAATGCGTGTCTGGCACAACCTTGAATCAGGGACTGGCCAGGAGTGTGTTGTGTGGGGACCCAGGCCTCCTCCCCCTCATCTGGGGGCAGCTGTCCTCCACGCACAGAGCTATGGCCAGTTTAGAGCCTGCTTAAACTAGGCTCTGGCAGTGAGCCTTGCCAAATCAGCCCTTTCAGGTCCTTACATGTTGTGGTGGTTAATTTCATGTGTCAGCTTGCCTGGACTAAGAGGTGCCCAGATAGCTGGCACACATGACTCTGGGGTGTATCTGAGGGCATGTGGATGAGATGAGCATCTGAATTGGACTGAGTATAGTCTCACACTCCAGAGTGGGAATGGGTGCCTTCCAACCCTCTGAGGGCTGGAATAGGTCATGAAGGTGGAGAAAGGAGAATGCTCTCCCCCTCTTCAGCTGGGACATCATCTTCTCTTGCCCTTGAACATTTGAGTTCCTGGTTCTTGGTCTTTTGGGTTTGGACTGGAAAGACACCACTGACTCTCCAGGGTCTCCAGCCTGCTGATAGCAGATCACAGGACTTCTCCATCATTGTGTGAGCCAATATCCAGTAAAAATCTCCTTATAAATACCTATGTTCATCCTATCGGTTCAGTTTCTCTGCAGATTCCTGAAAAACACAATTGCTGTCACATGTCATGAGCACTTTGTGTTCCAAAAAAGACCAAAATAATGTCCAGAACAGCACCCTGTGAGCTGACCAAGGGAAAAGCCCAACAATTCCATGGGATGCTGAACTTGCTTGCCATCACTAAATGCACAAAATATCTGAGCAGTTAGCCCTCCTCACAACACCAGTCAGCTGTGTGTGGTGCTGTGGTGCTACCAGCTCACGCCTGGGGACACTGAGAAGCTTTGTCAGTCATGCATTTGAAGGTGTCACAGTGACATCAGGGGCCTGTGGCCAGTTTAAAGCCTCATTCCCAATGTTCTGCCCAGAAGGTGTCAATAAATCTATCCCCAAATGCTAAGTGGCCAAGGTTATTTTGAGAAATGTCTTGTGCATCAAGAGAGAAGTTGGTGCATGTGTGTGTGCATGTATATGTGTGCATTTATATGTATTGTGTGCGCACACATGCATGTGTGTATGTGTGCATGTATGTGTATTATGTGTATTCAGGTATGCACATATGTACATGGGCACACGTATGCACTATGTGCACATGCATGTGTTCATGTGTGCACATGTGCATTATGTGTGCATGTGTGCACATGTTTATGTATTGTATCCTGTGCACATGCAGACATGTTCATGTGTATGTATGTATGTATGTGTTGTGCATGCACATGCACGTGTATTTGTGTGCATGTATACACACGTGCACATGTGTACATGTGCATACATGTGTATTATGTGGGTCCATGTATGTATGTGTGTGCATGTGTACCTGCACATGTATGTGTATTCTCTGTGTGTGTATGTACATGTGTGTGTGCATGCACACGTGACCCTTTCTGTTTTTTTCTGAAGCCTGTTGTCCCCTTAGGGGCACAATTGGACTCTTAATGAGCTCAAACTTGCTGACCACTAAATTCCTGTTAGTTTTTATGAACAAGATACTGTCTTACATATTCTGGCCCTTTTAGCAGATTTTGCTTCCAGACAGTGTGGGTGAGAGGTGACCTCCTGGGATAGGGCTCAACTACCATTCTCATGTGTGAACTGTGTCCAGCCCATGACTCTCCCAGCATTTCCTTTGTGTGGATTTGCACATGTAGACGTGTGTGTGTGTGTGTGTGTGTGTGTGTGTGTGTGTGTGTGTGTGCATGTCTTATTCAAGATTGGCTGTTGGAGATGTGCAGAGTTTTAAGTGCACTATGAGGCACCTGGCAAGTTTTCCTCCTTGCAGTTTGGTGGGGGGTCATGTCATACAGCATCAGGGACTTTGATAAGCCACCTTAACCCTCACCATTTTTCTTTCTGATGTTTATGGACAGATAAACTTCTCTTCTTATTACCCTTCCTGAAAACGTAACACCCATTTATTTCTACTGGAATTCTACAGGGAAAGTGGCACTTGAGGAATTTGTGAATACCTGTCTTGTCTTGCTCCAACTCTCCATTGCTCTAAAAATGATGACATTAAAGGGTCTTTAAACAGAATGGTGGTTAAGAGCATAGGGTCTGGAGCTAGACAAGGGGGTTCAAATCTCAGTTACCCTAGTCTGGCCTGGGGCTCCTTAAGGAACTGGGACAACACGCCTCCTTCATAGAGTTGCTATGTAGGGTAAATGAAATAATCCACACAAAATGTTTGGCACAATTCCTGACTTGAGGTAGGAATGAAATAAATACACGCCTTCATCTATGTCAGTTCTGAAGAACAGTTAAGTACATGGTTAAATTATGGATGAATATGGTTGTTTAACTTGAAAAAAATCAAAGACCAAATCTATTAGCATGTTTTGGCTGATGGTCATGCCTAAGAAATCCACTTATTAGTAAAAAAGAATCCAGGGTTTTGGTGTTTCCATAGCAACAGAACAACAAACACTGACCCAGAAATAGGAGAAAAGTCTAAAATAAAATTGTCCTTTTAAGGCATCTTTGATTGCCTTCTCCAGGCATGGGCAGAGCAAACCCCTGCAGCCTGCCCCAGCCACCTGGCCCGTCTTCCACCCGCCTGGTGCCTGCCTTCTGTGGCACTGTCACCTTCTGCACACTGAAGACTTGTTTGCCAGTGGATTCTGGTTTGTTTATGGTTCACCTTTTGCTGCTCTTCCTGCCTAGAACAGGGTCTGGCCCATGGGAGGTGCTTGGTAAATAAACCAATGAACAGAGGTCAGTGGCCTTGGCCATGGCCTTGACAGGCGCCAGCTGGTGTGCACAGATCTTGTAACACAGTGCCATCAGATGTCAGAATTAGGAGCTCTATGAGAAAATCAGAAATGAAGGAAAGTTCTGTGTTTCCAGGGTGAACCCAGAGGGGAAGGTTTGTAATTAATCACCTCTTGGCCCTTTGGAAATGTCTTAGTTATTTAGTGTAAGAACTAACAGTTTTTAAGGAATCCAGATGTTCTCCTAAATTAAAATAACATACCCTACTTTTGGGTTAAAAAGCAGCTATTTGTTCTCAGAGGAAAGGTTGAATTCTAGGTATTTTCTGTGTAGGATTTCTAAAGGAACTACTTTGTAAACATTGGTATTTACCACTTTTTTTTTGTACACGTGTAGTTTCTGGAATGTAGTAAAAGAGCTTAAGAGAAGCCTGCATCTCACGCTGGTGGCGGTTAATACAACTAAAAAGGACTGTGTGCTTGGCATGTACTCAGCATGTATTTTGTATGTGCTTGGCATGTACTTGGTGTGTGTATGGCATGTACTCAGCATGTTGCTGCTGCTCTCCTAGGTGCTTCTGCATCTTGTTTCCTGGGGCTTAGAGCTGGTCCTCTCATAACCATTTTATGTATGAGGACATCAAGGCTCGGGAAATGTGGGGGACTTGCCCAAGCTGCACAGGCAGAGGAACTGCAGCTGCTCCTCTAGCTCCTGGGTTGCCCGGGGACACCTGAAAGGGGTCCTGCTGGGAGCTCCTGGGGAGCCCATCTGAAACACAGCCTGGTTCACTGAAGGGCTTGACTTTAGTCAGGCTGTTATGGTTTGGATTTTGTCCCTCCCCAAATATCATGTTGAACTGTAACCGTCAATGTTGTAGGTGAGGCCTGGTGAGAGATGATTGGATCATGGGGCACATTTCCCCCTTGCTGTTCTTGTGATAGTGAGTGTATTAGTCCATTTTCACACTGTTATAAAGAACTTTCCTGAGACTGGGTAATTTATAAAGGAAAAGAGGTTTAATTGACTCACAGTTCCACACGGTTGGGGAGGCCTCAGGAAACTTATAATCATGGTGGAAAGGGAAGCAGGCACATCTTACATGGTTGAAAGGGAAGCAGGCACATCTTACATGGTGGCAGGCAAGAGAGAGAGTGAGTGAAGGAGGAACTGTCAAACACTTATAAAAACATCAGCTCTCATGAGAACTCCCTCACTATCATGAAAACAGCATGGGGAAACCTCCCCCATAATCTAATCACCTCCTACCAGCTTGTCCCTCCCTCAACATGTGGGGTTACAATTCGAGATGAGATTTGGGTGGGGATGCAGAGCCAATCTGGTTGTTTTAAAGTGTGTGGCACCTCCTTTTCTCTCTTCTTCCTGCTCTGGCCATGGAAGACATGCCTCCTTCCTCTTCACCTTCTGCCATAATCAAAAGTTTCCTGAAGCCTCCCCCAGCCATGCTTCCCATACAGCCTGTGGAACTGTGAGCCAATTAAACCTCTTTTCTTTATAAATTACTCAGTCTCAGGTATTTCTTTATAGCAATTTGAGAACAGAGTAATACACAGGCTCATGGCTTAAGCTGAGGAAGTGAATGAGGGCAACAGTGTGATATCAGTGCCTCCAATAGTGGCTCAGCTTACATAGGAGTGGCAGCTGTGCCTGAGGGGGATTGGTGCAGATAAATGGTCTTGGGACTTCTGAACATATAAAACTCCTAAGTTGTGAATAAAAATCGTCATAGCATCCGAGTTGATGGTGCCTTTCATTCCTCTGGGATCTTTCATACAGGACTTATAAGATTGCTGTGTGAGAACAACCAGCAATGCTGCAAGAATGCTTATGGATTTTATTTTCTTTTTCCTCCCTCCCCATCTTATTTTCTGCTTTTATTTCCTCCAGACACTCTGTGAGCATTTATTATTGGAAATAGAGTATTCTCAAAGGTGGAGATGGTCAGCTGTGGACACTGGCATGGGGTGACACACCCCATGTGTTTTGGATATAATGTGAGAGTCTGAGCTTCAGACAGTCTTGTAAGATCTCCTGTGGACTGATGATGTGATTTTCAAAACTGAAGTATCATTACATTTGTTTGCCATTTTAAGATAAAAAGGTCATTGCCAATGGATTTTTTTTACTAATATTATCTGGAATGAACACTGTGACTCGGCAGGGTAGGGCAGCCACATTGTGTCCCTGGCTGCCTTGGGCTCACCTGTGCTGTGGGGGTGTGAAGGAGGTTCAGTTCCCATGAGCACCAGGGCTCACCCCACACCTTTCCTTCTTGTGGATGCCTTTTCCTTCTGGAGGATGTGCTCTACTGGTTTGTACACTGCTTTGCATATGTAAGTGACCTTACTAAATTTCATATGGGGATGGGGTCAGGTGGAAACTATATGTCTACAATTATCTTTATGTTGCCTTGATTTTTGGGAGATATTTTCTTTAGATATTAAGTTCTAGATTGGCATTTTTTCTTTCAACCATGTAGAGATCTCTTCTATGGTCTTCAGTGTTCATTGTTTCTGATAAGAGTTTTGTATTTGTCTCCCCCACACAAAATGCATTGTTTTTCTGGCTAATTGTAAGCTTTCTTTCTTTCTTTCTTTTTTTTTTGTTTGATTTTCAGTGGTTTGACTATGATGTAATTAGATTTTTTATTTTTTGTTGATTTTTCCTTGCTTGGGATTTTCTGAGCTTCTAAAATCTGTTGTAAACCAAAGAGCATCCGAGACAGGTCTCAATCCAATTAGAAGTTTATTTTGTGAAGGTTGTAAGTCATGACCTATGACATAGCCTCAGGAGGTCCTGAGAACATGTGCCCAAGGTGTTCAGGGTGCAGCGTGGTTTTATACATTTTAGGGAGATATGAGGCATCAATAAATACATGTGAGGCATATGTTGGTTTGGACCGGAAAGGCAGGACAACTCCAAGGGAAGGGACTTCCAGGTCAGAGATGGATTCAAAGGTTTTCTAATTGACAATTGGTCAAAAGAGTTATTATTTAAAGACCTGGATTCAATAGAAAGGAGTGTTTTGGTTAAGATAAAGGGTTGTGAAGACTGAGTTTCTTATTATGTAGATGTAGTCTTATAGATGGCCACCCGAGAGGCAATAGATGGCAAATGCCTCCTATTCAGACCTTAAAAGGTGCTAGATTCTCAGCTAATCATTTCAGGATTGGAAAAGATCTTGAAAGGGGAAGAGATTCTCTACAGAATGTAAAATTCCCCCACCAGAGACAGCTTTGCAGGGCCATTTCAAAATATGTCAAAGGGGCCAGACATGGTGGCTCATGCCTGTAATCCCAGCATTTTGTGAGGTCGAGGCAGTTAGATGACCTGAGGCTAGGAATTGGAGACCAGCCTGGCCAACATGGTGAAATCTTCTCTCTCCAAAAATACAAAAATTAGCTGAGTGTGGTGGCATGTACCTGTAATCCCAGCTACTTGGGAGGCTGAGGCTTGAGAATCATTCGAACCCAGGAGGTAGAGGTTGCAGTGAGCTGAGATTATGCCAGTGCACTCCAGCCTGGGAGACAGAGTGAGATTCTATCTCAAAAACAAACACAAACAAACAAGCAACACCAACAACATATGTCAAATAAATATATTTTGGCGTAAAATACTTTGATTTCCTTCAGGACTTGCTATCTGTCATGTGATGCTGTACTTGAGTTGGTTGCGAATTTGGTATCTAATTGCTACAAAGTGTCTGTTCTGTCAGTCTTAGGATCTCTGTTTAGTGCAAATGCTGGTTAGTTGTTACTGACCTCTGAAGGTTCAGAAAGTGTATAAGAAGAGAGGGGCGCCAGCTGAGAACACTGTTCTGGCTGCAGTACCTGCTGTGGCTGAGGTTACAATTGGATGACTGAGGGATGCAGGCAGATGAACATTAGCCACAGACAGGGGAGAAACAAACCCATGGGGGCCAGGCAAACTATCCAAGGAGCACAGCCTTTCTTGCTCTGATCAGAAATAACAGCTCCTTGCTTGAGCCCAGCAGTTCAGGACCAGCCTAGGCAACATGGTGAGACCCCATCTACAAAAAATCTAAAGAGAGCCAGGTATGGTGGTGCATGCCTGTGGTTCCAGCAACTCAGGGGCTGGGTTGGGAGATTGCCTGAGCCCAGGAGGTCGAGGCTACAGTGAGCCATAATTGCACCACTGCACTCCAGCCTGGGTGCAGTGCTCCTGACAGAGCAAAACCCTGTCAAAAACAAAACAAAAAACAACAAAACAAAACAAAACAAAACAAAACACCATAAAAAAGAAGTAACAGGAGTAACAGTCCCCCTGGACTTTAAGGATGTGAATTCCTTTCTGTTCATCCCTTCTGACTGGCTTGATAACTGGATCTAAGAAGGAAGTGACATCGCTTTTTTGTTTGTTTGTTTTTTTAAGACTGGCTGTATCACCCAGACTGGAGTGCCGTGGTGTGAACTCAGCTCATGGTACCTCTGCCTCTTGGGCTCAAGCAATTCTTGTGCCTCAGCCTCCCAAGTAGCTGGGATTACAGGTGTGCACCACCACTCCAGGCTAATTTTTGTATTTTTAGTAGAGACAGAGTTTCACTATGTTGCCCAGGCAGATCTTGAACTCTTGGCTTCAAGTAATCTGCCCACCTTGGCCTCCCAAAGTGTTGGGATTACAGGCGTGAGCCACTGTGCCCAGCCAATATTGCTGTTTTAAAAATTGGCAGGCCAGAGGCCTGGGCTAAGGCACTCAGAAAAGCCCCTCCCCTGCCTACCTGGTCACCGCCATTCATAGTGATTATTCATCTGCGGTGAGAGCTGGGCAGCAGAGGAAGCTGAAATGGAAATACTCAATGCATAACTTTTTTGAGGTTTTTACAAAAGCAAACACTGTGGCCAGTTCATTCAATAAATTTTTTATTTCAGATTCTGTACTTTTCATTTATAGAATATTCTTTTCAGAAAAGTTTCTAAATATCTTCTAAAATTTCTTAGCATTGTATCTATCCTTTTCCGTAGAATCTTCAATATATTTATCATTGTTATTTCAAAGCTGTTTTCTATGAATTAGAACATCTTGGTCGTTGGTGGGTCTCCTTCTATTGACTGATTTTTCTCATATGTATAAGTCACATTTTTCTGTTTGTTCAAGAACTTAGAAATTAAATACTGTATACAGTGCTTAAGACATCATAGAGACTAGATTTAACTTCTTTTAACTTCATGGCTTGTTTTTTAGGTTTTAATATGTTTCTGGCATCAAAAATGTTGTATCAGAATGTCAAGTTTCTACTAAAGACAGCTTTAAAAAATTTTAAGCATCACCAGCCTAACTTAAACAGAAATGAATTTACACTGAGGATCTGGGAAGCCTGCAACATCCGTGGAAGAGCTGCAGAGCAAGAGTGGTGCAAACAGGCTGGAGCCAAAGGGGGTGGGAGGCAGGAAAAGTTGACCAGTGCATTGCAATTCACTTCATGTTTACAGATGTCTTTTTCTACCTCTGGACACTGACCACTGCCAGTGCCCCTGGATTCTGGATACCAGTGGTATAAGTGGAAACTTACCACCCACCTCCACCTTTGAACAATTTCCTACCTGTCCCCACAGAAGCATTCAATTGAGAGCCCAAGTCACATGACAACCCACTGGGTGCCAGAGGACAGGGAGCTGGATGGCCTGGTTTCCACCTAACTAGCCCTGCAACATGGGGAGGAATGCACAATCCCCTTGCCTGGGAAGGTAATCTGCCATGTCCTGAACCTTTGCATGTTTTTGGTGTGTGTGTCAAGGATTCAAGGCTCTGATCTTTTCTTGGGCCATTTTTGTTTTGGGTAGCATTTGCAGGGAACAACCCTGAAGAAAGGAATAATGTCTCCTTCTGGACAAAGAACAGGGACACTTACTGCCCCTCATCAGCATGCTGACCTGTGTGTGTGAAGCATCCCTGGGAGCACTCCATGCCATGCCTGTGGACTGGGATCCCAGGGAACTTGTCAACACAGTGCTCATATTACTGGCTGTGCCATGAGTTGTAATGAAGTCCTTTGTCTCTGATCCAGGAGTTTTATGTCTTCTGCCAGTCTCTGTGGAACAGTGACAAGTGGACTGTGAGCTTGTAAACAGGCAAAACTGAAGGCCCTGACGTCTCTTGTCCAGTCATCCCAGGTGTGAACGGCATCTCTAAACACATGCCCATCTCATCTATTTCTCAGTACTGAAGATTCAGCTGTTCTCCAGGAATTTTTTCTAAACTATAATATATGAAATGTTAAGAGATGCCTTAGGAAATTTTTTTTAAAGTTTGTGGGTGGAAAAATGACAGCAATAATCCCCTCCCCTCTGTCAGCTTTTCCCTTTGCCGTGTGACTCTGCCACTCTTCCCATCGAATTTATTTCTTCACTCTTTGAATCTGATGTGTCCATGCAATTTGCCTTAGCTAATGTGATGTTAGCAAATTTAATCCAAGCAAAGCAGAGGCTGGAAAAATGTCAGCATATGAGGCTGTCTTCCTTTTGCTGTGTGTGGGACCCTGAGACCATGATGTGAACACATATTATCTCCTCTGCTGCAGAGGTGTGGAGAGCTGTGGCTCCCCTGCCAAACCCTGCAAATCTCACTCACCAGACCATCCCTGATCAGCCTTCCCCAGCCTACCTGGGTACATATGCAGCTGTGAGAATGTCCTGGCTAGAAAGCATATGAACCATGTGGCTGAACCCAACCCAAACTGCTGACCCATAGATTTACGAGCAAATAAAGTGGCTATGTTGTGCCCCTTCCTTTTGGTATCATGTGTTTTGCAGCAATGGATAACAAACACGAGGTAAATAAACGAATTTCAATAGATTCTAAGATGCTCATTTGAACATCTTAATGCTTTTAAATACATCGTGATGTGTCTTACAATTTTATGGCATGCCATAGTTTTGTAAGCAGTGATTATTTGTTCTTTCTAACTTAGTACATGTCTTTCAATCAATATTTTTTAAAAATAATTTATTTTACTTTAGGTACATACTATATCTGGCATTTCTCCCCATGTTTTCCCTCCCCACCCTCCCCTCCCTCTCCACCCCCCATTGTCTCTCCCCTACCCACCCCTCTCCCTGAGTCCACGTGTTCTCGTTGTTCAACACCCACCTATGAGTGAGAACATAGGGTGCTTGGCTTTCTGTTCTTGGGTCACTTTGCTGAGAATGTGATGCTCCTCTCCCTGAGTCCACGTGTTCTCGTTGTTCAACACCCACCTTTGAGTGAGAACATACGGTGCTTGGCTTTCCGTTCTTGGGTCACTTTGCTGAGAATGATGGTTTCCAGATTCATCCAAGTCCCTACAAAGGACACAAAGTCATCGTTTTTTTATGACTGCGTATATGTATCATGGTGTATATGTACCACATTTTCTTTGTCCAGTCTATCATTGATGGGCATTTGGGTTGGTTCCAGGTCTTTGCTATTGTACACAGGGCTGCAATGAACATAGGTGCGCATGTGTCTTTATAGTAGAACAATTTATAGTTCTTTGGGTATATACCCAATAGTGGGATTGCTGGGTCAGATGGAATTTCTGTTTCTAGATCCTTGAGAAATCACCACACTGTCTTCCACAATGGTTGAACTAATTTACACTCCCACCAACTGTGTAAGAGTGTTCCTATTTCTCCACATCCTCTCCAGCATCTGTTGTCTCCCGATTTTTCAATGATCACCATTCTAACTGGTGTGAGATGATATCTCAGTGTGGTTTTGATTTGCATTTCTCTAATGACAGTGATGATGAGCATTTTTTCATATGTTTGTTGGCCTCATATATGTCCTCTTTTGAAAAGTGTCTGTTCATATCCTTTGCCCACTTTTGAATGGGGTTGTTTGTTTTTTCTTGTATGTCTGTTTTAGTTCTTTGTAGATTCTGTTTATTAGCCCTTTTTCAGATGGGTAGATTGCAAAAATTTTTTTGCCAGTCTGTGTCTTTTGATTGAGGTGTTTAGGCCATTCACATTCAATGTCAATATTGTTATGTGTGAATTTGATCCTGCCATTTTGTTACTGGCTGGTTTTCTTTCTCATTAGTTGACTCATTTTCTTCATTGCACTTTTGGTCTTTGCCAACTGGTTTGCTTTTGCAGTGACTGGTACTTGTTCCTTTCCATGCTTAGTGATTCTTTCAGGAGCTCTTCTAGGACAGGTCTGGTGGTGACAAAATCTCTCAATAATTGCTTGTCCATAAAGGATTTTATTTCTCCTTCACTTATGAAGCTTAGTTTGGCTGGTTATGAGATTCTGGGTTGAAAGTTCTTTTCTTTAAGGATGTTGAATATTGGCCCCCACTCTCTTCTGGCTTGTAGAGTTTCTGCCGAGAGATCTGCTGTGAGTCTGATTGGCTTCCCTCTGTGGGTGACCTGACCTTTCTGTCTGGCTGCCCTTAGCATTTTTTCCTTCATTTTGACCCTGGTGAATCTGACAATTATGTGCCTTGGGGTTGCTCTTCTTGAAGAATATCTTTGTGGAGTTCTCTGTATTTCTTGAATTTGAAATTTGGACTGCCTTGCTAGGCTTGGGAAGTTCTGGATATTATCCTGGAGTGTGTTTTCGAGCTTGGATTCATTCTCCCCACCATATTCAGGTACACTGATCAAGGGTAGATTAGGTTTTTTCACATAATCCCATATTTCTTGGAGGCTTTGTTCGTTTCTTTTCACTCTTTCTTCCCTTGTATTGCCTTCTCTTTTTACTTCATCGAGTTGATCTTCAATCTCTGACATCCTTTCTTCTGCTTGATCGATTTGGCGATTAAAACTTGTGTTTGCTTCACGTAGTTCTCATGCTGTGTTCTTCAACTCCATCAAGTCGCTTATGTTCTTCTCTAAGCTGGTTATTCTAGTTAGCATTTCGTCTAACCTTTTTTCAAGGTTTTTGGTTTCTTTGCATTGTGTTAGAACGTGTCCCCTTTAGCTCTGAGAAGTTTGTTATTATCCACCTTCTGAATCCTGTTTCTGTCAATTCTTTGCACTCCTTCTCGGTCAAGTTGTGATCCTGTGTTGTTGAGGAGTTGTGATCCCTTGAAGGAGAAGAGGTGTTCTGGTCTTTGGTGGTTTCACCTTTTTTGCAGTGGTTTTTTCCCATCTTTGTGGATTTACCTGGCTGTGGTGTCAGAGAGCTGCTTGATGAGGTCGCTTGTCTGCCTGTGGGGGGCGCTACTGGGTTTCTAGGGACTCCTTCAGGTTACTAGGGAAGCTTCCTGTGTCTTTTTTGTTTATGCTGGGAGATTATGCCTGCCTCTTCTGCTGACCCATAGGCGCTGCTGGGTTGTGGAGAATGCTGTCTTGTTGCTACATAGGCTTCTTATGTTTTTTGTTAAAACATGTAGCCCAGTCCCACCCCTCTAGTAGTGGGTCGTGCCCTCCTCCATTGGGCTGGATCATTCAGGGTTCCTCTCAGACTGTGGCACTGGCTACGCAACCCACTAGAGTCAGAGCTTCAGCCCTCTGAGGTTTGTAGGGGAGGTTAGGGGCCTGCCCAGCTGCACCTGGCAGTCTCCCCAGTTCAGCTTTCTCTCTCTCCAGTCATGGGGTAGGGGCTGCTCAGCTGTTCCCGCTTACAGCTCCCTCTCTCTCCGGGCAGGGGGGAGGGGGTGATAGGTCAGTCTGCAGACTCTTATTGAACTCCGCACTTGTAATTCCTGGCACTTGCCTGGCAAAGATCCCCTGTTCTGTGTATTGCTGAGGCTTTGGGGGAAGCGCTGTATCTGGACCGGAGCGCCAGAGGTGGAACTTCTGAGTTACCGGTCAGATGCACTTTCTGGGTGAAGCAGCACCTATCCCCGCCTCGGTCTGCCCTGAGTGGGCTTTGCTCACCCTCGGACCAGACCCGTTGAAATGCACCTGGTTCCTCAGTTGGAGCTAGATCTCTGGGTTTCTGCATCTCTTTCGCTGGGTGTTGTGCCCTGGAGTTGTGTCTAATCTGCCATCTTGGATCCTCTCGCTGGATCCTCTGGCTGTATTCTAACCCTAACCCTAACCCTCCCACTTGTTTTTTTTTTTTTAATCATTATTATACTTTAAGTTCTGGGATAGATGTCCAGAATGTGCAGGTTTGTTACATAGGTATACACGTGCCATGGTGATTTTGCTTCACCCATCAACCTGTCATCTACATTAGGCATTTCTCCTAATACTATCCTTCCCCCAACCCCCCACCCCCTGACAGGCCCTGGTTTGTGATGTTCCCCTCCCTGTGTCTATGTGTTCTCATTGTTCAACTAACACTATGAGTGAGAACATGAAGTATTTGGTTTGCTGTTCCTGTGTTAGTTTGCTGAGAATGATGGTTTCCAGCTTAATCCATGTCCCTGCAAAGGACATAAACTCATCATTTTTATGGCTGCATAGTATTCCATGGTGTATATATGCCACATTTTCTTTATCTGGTCTATCATTGATAGGCATTTGGATTGATTCCAAATCTTTGCTATTGTGAATAGTGCTACAATAAACATATGTGTGCATATGTCTTTATAGTAGAATGATTTCTAATCCTTTGGGTATATACCCAGTAATGGGATCGCTGTTTCAAATGGTATTTCTGGTTCTAGATTCTTGAGGAATTGCCACACTATCTTCTACAATGGTTGAACTAATTTACACTCCCACCAACAGTGTAAAAGCGTTCCTATTTCTCCACATCCTCTCCAGTGTCTGTTATTTCCTGACTTTTTAATGATTGCCATTCTAACTGACATGAGATGGTATCTCATTGAGATTTTGATTTTCGTTTCTCTAATGACCAGTGATGATGAGCTTTTTTTCATATTTGTTGGCTGCATAAATGTCTTCTTTTGAGAAATTTCTGTTCATATCCTTTGCCCACTTTTTGATGGGTTTGTTTTTTTCTTGTAAATTTGTTTAAGTTCCCTATAGATTCTGGATATTAGCTCTTTGTCAGATGGATATATTGCAAAAATGTTCTCTCATCCTGTAGGTTGCCTGTTCACTCTGATGATAGTTTCTTTTGCTGTGCAGAAGCTCTTTAGTTTAATTAGATACCATTTGTCAGTTTTGGCTTTTGTTGCCATTGCTTTTCTGTTTTTGTCCATGCCTATGTCCATGAAGTTTTTGTCCATGCCTATGTCCTTAATGGTATTTGCCTAGGTTTTCTTCTAGTATTTTTATGGTTTTAGGTTTTACATTTAAGTTTTTAATCCATCCTGAGTTAATTTTTGTATAAGGTTTAAGGAAGGGGTCTAGTTTCAATTTCGGCATATGGCTAACCAGTTTTCCCAACACCATTTATTAAATAGAGTATCCTTTTCCCATTGCTTGTTTTTGTCAGATTTGTCAAAGATTAGATGGTGGTAGATGTGTGGCATTATTTCTGAGGCCTCTGTTCTGTTCCATTGGCTTATATATCTGTTTTGGTAACAGTGTCAGGCTGTGTTTGTTACTGTAGCCTTGTAGTATAGTTTGAAGTCAGGTAGCATGATGCCTCCAGCTTTGTCCTTTTTGCTTAGGATTGTCTTGGCTATACAGGCTCTTTTTTGGTTTCATATGAAATTTAAAGTAGTCTTTCTAAATCTGCGAAGAAAGTCAATGGTAGCTTGAGGAAGGCAGCATTGAATCTATAAATTATTTTAGGCAGGATGGCCATATTTATCCATGAGCATGGATTTTTTTTCCCATTTGTTTGTGTCCTCTCTTATTTTTTTGAGCAGCGGTTTGTAGTTCTTCTTGAAGAGGTCCTTCACATCCCTTGTTAGTTGTATTCCTAGGTATTTTATTCTCTTTGTAGCAATTGTGAATGGGAGTTCACTCATGATTTGGCTCTCTATTATTGGTGTATAAGAATGTTTGTGATTTTTGCACATTGATTTTGTATCCTGAGACTTTGCTGAAGTTGCTGATCAGCTTAAGAGGATTTTCAGTTAAGACGATGGAGTTTTCTAAATGTACAGTCATGTCATCTGCAAACAGAGAAAATTTGACTTCCTCTCTTCCTATTTGAATATGCTTTATTTCTTTCTCTTGCCTGATTGCCTTGGGTAGAACTTCCAATACTATGTTGAATAGGAATAGTGAGAGAGGGCACTCTTGTCTAGTGCCAGTTTTCAAAGGGAATGCTTCCAGTTGTTGCCCATTCAGTATGACATTGGCTGTGAGTTTGTCATAAATGATTCTTATTATTTTGAGATATGGTCCATCAATACCTAGTTTACTGAGAGTTTTTATCATGAAGCGGTGTTGAATTTAATTGAGGGCCTTTTCTGCATCTATTGAGATAATCATGTGGTTTTAGTCATTGGTTTTTTTTATGTGATGGATTGTGTTTATTGATTTGCATATGTTGAACCAGCCTTGCATCTGAGGGATGAAGCCAACTTGATCATGGTGGATAAGCTTTTTGATGTGCTGCTGAACTTGGTTTGCCAGTATTTTACTGAGGATTATTGCACTGATGTTCATCAGGGATATTTGTCTGAAATGTTTTTGTGTGTGTCTCTGCCAGGTTTTGGTATCAGGATGAGGCATGCCTCATAAAATGAGTTAGGGAAGGGTCCCTCTTTTTCTATTGATTGGAATAATTTCAGAAGGAATGATACCAGCTCTTCTTTGTACTTCTGGTAGAATTTGCTATCAATCTGTCTGGTCCTGGACATTTTTTTGGTTGGCAGGCTATTAATTACTGCCTCAATATCAGAACTTGTTATTGATCTATTCAGGTATTTGACCTCAAATAACTTACTTATTTCTGCCATAATTTAGTTATTTACCCAGTAGTCATTCAGGAGCAGGTTGTTCAGTTTCCATGTAGTTGTATGGTTTTGAGTGAGTTTCTTAAGCCTGAGTTCTAATTTGATTGCACTGTGGTCTAAGAGACTGTTATGAGTTCCATTCTTTTGCATCTACTGAGGAGTGTTTTACTTCCAATTATGTGGTCAATTTTAGAATATGTGCAATGTGGTGCTGAGAATATATGTTCTGTTGATTTGGGGTGGAGGATTCTGTAGATGTCTATTAGGTTTGCTTGGTCCGGAGCTGAGCTCAAGTCCTAAATATCCTTGTTAATTTTCTGTCCAATTGATCTGTCTAATATTGACAGTGGGGTGTTAAAGTCTCCCACTATTATTGTGTGAAAGACTGAGTCTCTTAGACTTAGGATAATTAGCTCTTCTTGTTGCATTGATCCCTTTACCATTATGTAATGCCCTTCTTTTTCTTTTTTGATCTTTGTTGGTTTAAAGTCTGTTTTATCAGAGACTAGGATTGCAACTTCTGCTGTTTTTTTTTTTTGCTTTCCATTTGCTTGGTAAATATTCCTCCATCCCTTTATTTTGAGCCTATGTGTGTCTTTGCACACGAAATGGGTTTCCTGAATACAGCACACTGATGGGTTTTGACTCCTTCTCCAATTTGCCAGTCTGTGTCTTTTAATTGGGGCATTTAGCCCATTTGTATTTAAGGTTAACATTGTTATGTGTGAGTTTGATCCTGCCATTATGATGATAGCTGGTTATTTTGGCCATTCGTTGATGCAGTTTCTTCATGGTGTCCATGGTCTTTACAATTTGGTATGCTTTTGCAGTGGCTGGTACTGGTTTTTCCTTTCCATATTTAGTGCTTCCTTTAGGAGCTCTTGTAAGGCAGGCCTGGTGGTGACAAAATCTCTCAGCATTTGCTTGTGTGTAAAGGATTTTATTTCTCCTTCACTTATGAAGCTTAGTTTGGCTGGATGTGAAATTCTGGGTTGAAAATTCTTTTCTTTAAGAATGTTGAATACTGTTCCCCATTCTCTTCTGGCTTGTAGGGCTTCTGAAGAGAGATTTGCTGTTAGTCTGACAGCCTTCCCTTTGTGGGTAACCTGACCTTTCTCTCTGGCTGCCCTTAGCATTTTTTCCTTCATTTCATTCTTGGTGAATCTGATAATTATGTGTCTTGGGTTGCTCTACTTGAGGAGTATCTTTGTGGTGTTCTCTGTATTTCCTGGACTTGAATGTTGACCTGCCTTACTAGGCTGGGGAAGTTCTCCTGGATAATATCCTGAAGAGTGTTTTCCAACTTGGTTCCATTCTCCCCATCACTTTCAGGTACACCAATCAAACATAGGATTGGTCTTTTCACATAGTCCCATATTTCTTGGAGGCTTTGTTCATACCTTTTCATTCTTTTTTTTTTCTAATTTTGTCTTAATACTTTATTTCATTAAGTTGATCTTCAATCTCTGATATCCTTTCTTCTGCTTGATCAATTTGGCTATTGATACTTGTGTATGCTTGACGAAGTTCTTGTGCTGTGTTTTTCAGCTCCATCAGGTCATTTGTGTTTTTTTCTACACTGGTTATTCTAGTTAGCAATTCCTCTAACCTTTTTTCAAGGTTCTTAGCTTCCTTGCATTGGGTTAGAACATGCTCCTTTAGCTCAGAGGAGTTAAAGGGAACTCTTATCTTTTTTGTAATTTGACGTGAATTTAAAGCTGTGTAAAAAGATAAACTCTTTAAGAAAAGTGAAAAAAAAAAAAGGAAAAGAAAAAACAGACAGAAGGTCACACCTGGCCCCTCGGGGCATGTCCTTAGGCCCCTGCTCCTGGGGGGGGGGGGTGGAGGGGGGTGTCCAGCTCCTCCATGCCCCATGGCTACCATGGCTTTCAAAGTTAGGAATGCAGGCAGGGTGGAGGTGAGGCTCCTTAACATAAAATGAGTCATTTTAACTATTTTTAAGTACACAAGTATGTGGAATTAAGTACATTCACCACGATGTGTGACGATCACCATCATCCACCCTAGAACGTCTTCATTTTCCCCAAACTGGAATTCTGCCCTCTTAAGCAAGTACTCCTCATCCCCCACCCTCTTCTACCTTCAGGCTCTGTGACGACTGTTGGTCTCTGAGCAGAATCATACAATTGTGGGCCTTTTGTGTCTGGCTTATTTCACCTAGCATAATGTCCTTGGGTTTTGTCTGCATAGTAGCATGTGTTAGAATTTCCTTCCTTTTTTTATTTTTTATTTTTTGAGACAGAGTTTTGCTCTGTTGCCAGGCGCCAGGCTAGAGTGCAGTGGTGCGATCTCGGCTCACTGCAACCTCTGCCTCCCGGGTTCAAGCAATTCTCCAGCCTCAGTCTCCTGAGTAGCTGGGACTACAGGTGTGTGCCACCATGCCCAGCTAATTTTTGTATTTTTCAGTAGAGAGGGGGTTTCACCATGTTGGCCAAGATGGTTTCGATCTCTTGACCTCGTGATCCATCCGCCTCTGCCTCCCAAAGTGCTGGGATTACAGGCGTGAACCACCATGCCCGGCCTCCTTCCTTTTTTAAAGGCTGAATAATGTTTTACTGTATGGATAGACCACTTTTTGTTTATGCATTCATCCATGAATGGACACTTGCATTGTGTCCATGTTTAGTGTGTGTGAATAAAGGAGCCTAAACATGGGTGCACAGGCGTCTGCACAAGCCCGCACTCTCAGTTCTTTTTGATAAGTACCCAGAAGTGAAATTGCTGGGTCATGTGGCAATTCTATTTTTAAGGTTTCAAGGAGCCGCCAAACTGTCTTCTACAGCTGTTGCAGTGTTTTACGTCGGCTCCAGCAATGTAAAGGGTCCCGATGTCTCCACATCCTCCAGTTTCTCTGCATCCCTAGCACTTGCTATCTTCTGTTTTTGATACTTGCCACCCTAATGGGTGTGAGGTGGTATCACATTGTGGTTTCGATTTGAATTTCCCTAATGACTTGTGATGTTGAGTGTCTTTCCATGGGCTTATTGGCCATTTGTATGTCTAATTTGAAGAAATTGTCTATTCAACTCCTTTGGCCATTTTTGAATCGAGCTGTTTGTTTTTTTGTTGTTGAGTTGTGGGGGTTCTTTATACATTACTGAAGCCTTATTTTTATGGTTCAGTAATTATTTACAGCACTGGGTGCTCGCTAGCCAGATGCCGTGATTATTTATAGCCTGGAACTGCGGATACACGTGTCTCCATTTGGTGGCTCAGCCAATGTTTCTAGGTCCATTAACTTGAATTCATCTTTTAAAATGACAAAAGATTTATTTCCCTCCTTATAACAGTCAAATCTCTGCCTTTCGTGTTTCCAGGGCCAAGTACTATCCTGGAGTAAAATGTTAAAGCTTAGTAGAAATCCCTGGATAAACAGAGGTTACATTTCAAAGGCCAGACCCTGGTGAGGGGAGAATAATAGTGTCATAAATGGTGACGTTGTATTGTGCAGTTGATAAATTGAGTAAATATTTGCTAAAAGCCAGGAAACCCCCACAGCAATAAGGACAAATGATGTTCATTAAAATGGCAGCTGTTTACTCAAGAATTAGGCAGCACTGATGGCGGGATGGACACTTGGATGTGCTCTCAGGACAAGGGCTGGCCAGGAAAGCTGGAGCTGCAGATGGAGCCAGGAAGCTTGCCCTGCCCTGAAACCCACAAGAAAATCAGGCTTTGAGGCACTGGTTGCCTTAAACCACCACAGATGGCGTTTCCTTTTTTTTCTTTTTTTTTTGAGACAGAGTCTCACTCCGTCACCAGGCACCAGGCTGGAGTGCAGTGGCACGATCTTGGCTCACTGCAATCTCCACCTCCCGGGTTCAAGCAATTCTCCTGCCTCAGCCTCCCAAGTAGCTGGGACTACAGGCGCGTGCCACCATGCCCTGCTAATTTTTTTTGTATTTTTAGTAAAGACAGGGTTTCACCGTGTTGGCCAGGATGGTCTCGATCTCTTGACCTCGTGATCCACCCGCCTTGGCCTCCCAAAGTGCTGGGATTACAGGCGTGAGCCACCGCACCCAGCCACAGATGGCGTTTCTACCTTCCGAGGAATAAGAGTGGAATATGCACCTGGGGACCACACCTTCTTTTGTGCAACAAGAGTCAGTGCCGGCATTTCCCTGAGATTCTCAGTGAGAATGACCCAGGGCGTTGCCACCAGCATCCTCCTGTCTCCCTAAAGCTCTTACCTCCCGCTCCCCTCTCCATCTGGGTGCTTACATCTGGGAACTAATTACTCAGTTTGTTTGATTTTTACTTTTAAATCCCTTTCAAACCTTTGGTACTTTTACAGCTTATTATAGCCACCCTCAGAGCCAGGCAGCAGGGGAGGATGAGGCTTGGGCTGTGGTGCAGAAACCCTCATCTGGCCTCACTTGCCTTGGGAAGTCTTTGAAAGGATCATTTGTATACTGGAGGATTCTATGGTGACTTTTCTTGGCCACCCTGAATGGTTCAAGGTTCACTCTGTCTCCATGGCTCAGCCTTGCCTTCTTTCATCAAAATAAAATGAAACAGAAGCCAAGGCTAAGGGCACTTAGAGGGCCTTGCAGACAGGTCCCTGCCGAGTCTCTTCCTGACTGGAAACCATGATTCCGCCCAGAATCAGTCCCTGCTGTAAATTTTGTGGCTCTGTTTAAGTGCTGCTAGATGCCAAACCATGGAGAGAGCCTCTATCATCAGTGCAATGACACCAGGGAGGCTTATGTAAATTCTAAAAAAACCCACAGGTAAGCTTTGCCAAGGCCTGTCCTCCAGAGTCCTCCTGTTTGTCAGGGAAAGCCTGAACTTGAGCATGAAGACTCCAAAGCAGAAAAATTGCAGAGCTCAGGAGGAAGCCCACAGGGAAGGCCAAACCTTTCTGTGTGTGGAGCCGAGGTCAGGCTGGGCCAGGTGGCTGAAACTTTTGTTCAGCTTGAGCTGGGCTGGGCCTGGGTCTCTGCTGCATCCCAGACTGCAAATGGAGGCAGTCCCCGCCAACCCCGCTCAGGGCAACAGGCCTTGCCTGAAGCTGCTGGTGTCGTCTGCCTGACAGATGCACTGTCAGGTCAGGCACCTGACCACTCCATGCACGAATCACCCATTCCATGCATGACTCGCCCGCTCAGCAAAGGCATATTGGTGACTTCCTGGCACCAGGCACCAAGAGCAACATGTGGGGAGCACTGAGCAGGGCTGCCTGCAGATGGCCTGGAAGCTCTCCTTGGGCTGACTGGTGACAGGTCACCTGGCATCTCTCAATTAATCCAATTTCCCGCAAGGCAGCCAGGGGTTATCCCAGGAAACACCTGAATTCCTGCATGAAACTTCAGGTGCCAACACCTGCACATGTAAGTGGCATCCAGGCTGTACCCCTAGAGCCCAGCCCTGGACCCCCATGGGACAGCGAGACCCTGGGCCTCACCCTTTGCACCTCTGAGTGAGGCTTCTCCCCTAAGCCTGTTCCTTGATGTTTCAATATTTTTCTGCACCCACATCTCCACACACCTAGTGGTGCTTCTCGTCAAGGACTTTGTAATCACAGAAAGTGATGAACAGAGGCAGACGCAGCAAGGATGCTGGGAGCTGGTGGAGAAGATGGTCCAGGCTGCAGGGGCACTGTGGGGGTGGTGACATCACCTCAGGGTCCAAGACGTGCTTCCTAGGGACCCCTGGTGGTCTCCAGAATGAGGGGGTGGGCAGTGTGGGAGACCCCCAGGCAAAGGGGCCATGGGAAAGGAGCAGTGGACATTGATGGTGGAGGGTCTACAAGGATGTTGAGGAGGTGGGCTGGGTGGGGAGGGGCCATGGACAAGGCCACGGTGTCTGACATGGCCCTGTGGAGGAAGGGAGCCCCCAGACACACTCACATAGGACAGTGTTGTGAGCAGATGTGAATTTTTAGAGCGTTTGCTGGAGATGGAGGGGCGGGACCACCCTCGAGTCTCAGGAGAAGTCACAGGGGAGAAGACTCTGGGACTTTGGGTTCAGGTAAGGACTTTGGGTTTGGCATTGATGCTCCTTTTGGGAAATCTGTAGACTGAGTGACACCTGTTTCCCTGTCCACTCCCCTCCCACCCTCATGATTATGCACCAGTATTTATGAGTCTGGCCAGTCAGACCAGGCTGGCCACAGTGCAGCATGGAGCTCTAGGCCTCTGTGTCTCTGGTGTTTGGATCCTGGGACCTGAGGGTCCAGGCGAGAAGTCATCTGGAGAATTGGGAGGCTCAGGGAAGAGGCTGCTTCCTGCTGTGGACTTGAACAGCAGCCCCATGGGCAGTCACCGGACCATTAGGGAGGCATGCATCCAGGGGAGCCAGGGTGATGCCATTTTGAAATTAATGCCATCTTAAAATAGCAAGGCACACTCCTTGCCATGTACCAGCCATGGTCCTAAGATTTTTACAGCTAAAGAAGCAGCTTGGTGATGCCTGCAAGGACTAACTCCAAGAATAGAAAGCTCAGATGTCCAATATCCATAACAGTCTATGCTTTGAAGATAGTAAGAGTCATGCTTTGATGACTGACATGCTAAAATGTCAAGGATTTTTTTTAAACCAGTAGAATAATAAACTTTGTCATGCTGTCTGCTCACCTGCATGTATGCACAGCTTCACTTCGCTTTGCAGACAAAACTCCTGTGTAAGAAAAATGGAAAACAAAGTTGGTGTGTCCTCAGCTTGCTTTCTGCTCCATAACAGAGTCATTTCTAATAAACGTGCTTCTTTCACTGTGCTCTGTGACTGGCCTTGAATTCCCTCTTGTATGAGATCCAAGAAGCCTCTCTTGGGGTACAGACCTCCTCTTCCAGTAACAGGACCACCTCTCGCTTCCCCCAGACCTGAAGGTTGACCCAGGGACCGGCTCCAGGGCTCACATGGGAAAGTCTTCTGTTCAAGTGAGTCTGGGAGTAAATATTTCTGCTTGAGTGGCTTGCTCATGAGTTTCTGCAAGGAGTATCTGAGAAATATCTGGCAGATCTAAGGCTGAATATAGACCATTCATCAAAACCATCTACTCCAGATTTTGTGAATAAATTTAAAATGGCATTGCAGAGTCCTGACCACAGAATATTGTTTTAGAAGTGAGTTTTAAGCTTTGGTCTGATGTGCTGATTTTTCCAGCAAGGACATGGAAGCCAGATTTGCAATGAACTCTGAGCCACATCCAGCCCTCTGGGGCCAGGCCAGGCCAGCCCGAAGCTATCTCACTGGCTCTCCAGCTGCCTGAAATATAGGCTGGCTTCTGACTCCAAAGTTCCACACCAGGATATTGACAGCAGCCCTGCTTACACTAGTGAAAAATTAGACGGGATCTAAGCGTTCAACACTGAGGAAAGAGATGAACTCCAGCACAAGTGTATTAGTCTGTTTTCATGCTGCTGATAAAGACATACCTGAGACTGGGTAACTTATAAAGAAAAAGATGTTTAATAGACTCACAGTTTCACGTGGCTGGAGAGGACTCACAATTATGGCAGAAGGTGAAAGGCACATCTCACATGGCAGCAGACAAGAGAAGATGAAGGAATCATGTGAAAGGAGTTTCCCTTTATAAAGCCATCAGATCTTGTGAGATTTATTCACTACCATGGGAACAATTTGGGGGAAACTGCCCCTGTGATTCTGTTATCTCCCACTGTGTCCCTCACACAACACATGGGAATTATGGGAGCTACAATTCAAGTTGAGATTTCGGTGGGGGACACAGCTGAATCATATCATTCTACCCCTGGACCCTCCCAAATCTCATGTCATCACATTTTAAAGCCAATCATGCCTTCCCAACAGTTCCCCAAAGTCTTAATTCAACATTAACTAAAAAGTCCACAGTCCAAAGTCTCATCCGAGACAAGGCAAGTCACTTCTGCCCATGAGCCTGTAAAATCAAAAGCAAGTTAGTTACTTTCTATATACAATGGGAGTACAGGTATCAGATAAATACACCCATTCCAAATAGGAGAAATTGTCCAAAACAAAGGAGCTACAGGGCCCATACAAGTCTGAAATCCAGTGGGGCAGCCAAATCTTAAGGCTCCAAAATGATCTCCTTTGACTTCATGTCTCACATCCAGGTCACACTGATGCAAGACGTGGGTTCCCATGGTCTTGGGCAGCTCTACCTCAGTGACTTTGCAGGGTACAGTCTCCCTCCTGGCTGGTTTCACAGGCTGGTGTTGAGTGTCTGTGGATTTTCCAGGTGCACAGTGCAAGTTGTTGGTGGATCTACCATTCTGAAGTCTGGAGGATGGTGGCCCTCTTCTCACAGCTCCACTAGGCAGCACCTCAGTGGGGACTCTGGGGGGTGCCCACCCCACATCTGCCTTCCACATTACCTTAGCATAGGTTCCCCATGAGGGCTCTGACCTTGCAGCAAACTTCTGCCTGGACATCCAGGCGTTTCCATAGATCCTCTGAAATCTAGGTGGAGGTTCCCAAACCTCAATTCTTGACCTCTCTGCACCTGCAGGCTCAACATCACATGGAAGCTGCCAAGGCTTGGGGCTTGCACCCTCTGAAGCCATGACCTGAGCTGTACATTGGCCCCTTTTAGTCAGGCTGTAGTGGCTGGGACACAGGGCATTAAGTCCCTAGACTGCACACAGCAGAGGGACCCTATTCCTCACTCATGAAACCATTTTTTCTTCCCAGGCCTCTGGGCCTGTGATGGGAGGGGCTGCCATGAAGACCTCTGACATGCCCTGAAGACATTCTTCCCATTGTCTTGGCAATTAATATTCAGCTTCTTGTTACTTATGGAAATTTCTGCAGCTGGCTTGAATTTCTCCTCAGAAAGTGGGATTTTTTTTCTATTACATTGTCAGTCTGCAAATTTTCCAAATTTTTCTGCTTTGCTTCTCTTATAAAACTGAATGCCTTTAATAGCACCCAAGTCACCTCTTGAATGCTTTGCCACTTAGAAATTTCTTCCACCAGATATCCTAAATAATCTCTCTCAAATTCAAAGTTCCACAAATCTCTAGGGCAGGGACAAAATGCTGCCAATTTCTTTGCTAAAACATAACAAGAGCCACATTTGCTCTAGTTCCCAACAAGTACCTCATCATCTGCACCTGAGGCCCCTTCAGCCTGGATTTTATTGTCCATATCATTATCAGCCTTTTGGTCAAAGCCATTCAACAAGTCTCTAGGAAATTCCAAACTGTCCCAAATTTTCCTGTCTTCTTCAGAGCTCTCCAAACTGTTCTAACTTCTGCCTGTCACCCAGTTCCAAAGTCGCTTCCACATTTTTAGGTATCTTTACAGCAGCACCCCACTGTACTGGTACCAATGTACTGTATTAGTCCATTTTCATGCTGCTGACAAAGCCATACCCAAGACTGGGTAACTTATAAAGAAAAATAGGTTTAGTGGAGTCACAGTTCCACGTGGCTGAGGAGGCCTCACAATCATGGTGGAAGGTGAAAGGCATGCCTTACATGGCAGCAGATGAGGAAAATGAGGGAACAAAGTAAAAAGCATTTCCCCTTATAAGCCCATCATATGCCAGGAGACTTTTTCACTACCACGAGAGCATTATGGGGGAAACTTCCCCCATGATTCTGTTATCTTCTACCAGATCCCTCCTACAACACATGGGAATTATGGGAGCTACAATTCAAGATGAGATTGGAGTGGGATACAGCCAAACCATATCAACGAGTCTCTGTAGGGTGGGCAGGCTCGGAGGTCAATGGGGCCCTTCAGGATGAAGGTCTTTTTTGTGCTTTGCTTGTTCACAGATATACCCTAAGTGCCGGATGCAGAGCCTGGCACATGAGAGCTGCTCAGTAAATATTTATTTCAGATAACACGAAGAGAAAAACTCTTGGTGCTGAATCTTTTCAGAACCCGAAGTGTGAAGTGGCAAAAAATGAAGTAGTGGACATGGTGTGGGTCCAGGCATCTTTTGTCTCCCTGTTTTCTTCTATCTTGTCCACTTTGGCTGCATTGCCTCATTCCTGAACTTTGTCTGATGCTCTCCTGGAATAGATCAAGAGAGGATGGAAGAGGCACAGAGAGTGAGCTCGTAGCTGATACATGGGAATGGGTTTTAGTCTCTAGAGAAAGCTGGGTTCCTCACTCAGTGCTTGTCCCTAAGCGCTTGTGCTGCTGCTCCCAGGCCATATGAATAGTCTGTGCCCTTTTCAGAGCAGACTGTGATTCCAGTCCTTTACTTGGGGGCCAGCCAGCTGCAGGGTCAGATCTTCCCAGGAAGAAGGTGCTAACTCCATTGGGTGGCACTGAAACACCCATTGCACCTTCAGCAATGGTGTACATCTTTGCTCCTCCCACTAAGATAGCCTGGGGCTCATTGGTCAGGGGTAGCCAACAGCAGTTCCCTGTCCACACCTGCTTCAGACTGCCACTGGGGACCTTTGCTGAAATTTTCCTCTGCAAGGTAGCTCTTCAGGGCAATTTTAAATTGATGTAATAGAAATGTTGATATTGGAAAAAAAAAAAAAAAAAAGGTGTGATTTGTCCTGTGCCTCCAAAACTACTGTGGTCAGTACCAAGTAGAGGATACGTTTGTTTAGGAGTCTATGAGGGGTGGGGTCCCCACTGGGAGCCGCTCCCAAGGTCTACAAACCAGAACACATCTCTTGCAGGCACAAAAATGTGTTGGTTCGCCTGTAAGCCAGTGTCACTCTCAGGACTTTCCTTTCCCATCCTTTTCATCAAGGCAGGTCACGGATTACACTGTGTCCTCTGAAATGAAGGCTGTGTTTTAATTACACAGGGAATATGTCCACATGAATGCCCAGACACCAAAACCTTAATGTGGTCTTCTAATTGAAAATCAATGTTACCAGTTTAGTTATGTGTTCATAATGAACATGCAATTACAAAAGCTCCTACGGGCTTTGGGGAGCCTCTGCTCAAATTGCATGCTGTGTGCACTCACATTTTCTCCAAGAAGTAGTTCAGAATTCAGGATCATACTCAGCATCTTCTTATCTGTATTCTGGTCAACTGCTCCAGTGTTTCTAGAAATGGTATCTTGCTATTTGTTTAATAAATGTTTATTGATTTTAGTAGCATCATTTCATAAGAAGAAATGTAATTATACTTGAGTAATGGTCTTTGCTAAGTGGATTAACTAGGCTTAAACTAGGTTGGTGACAGTTCAAAATTGTTTGGCTGCTAGTGATTTTCTAAGAGATTTTGTGACTTGTAGGAGGAAAAGACTGCCTTTAGTGCACAAGGCAGATTAGAAATGTACATCATCAATTTCCATAGAGGAGAGGAAAAGAGGACTATTTCATTCTTCCATGCATCCATGCATCCATCCATCCATGTATCTATCCATTTATGCATGCATCCATCCATGTATCATTCTACCCATCCATCCATGCACCTATGTATCCATCCATCTATCCATGCATGCATGCATGCATCTGTCCATCTATGCATCCATCCATCCATGTGTTCATCCATTCATCCATCCATCATTCCATGCATTCATCCATCATCCATGCATTCATTCATTCATGCATGCGTGTATCCATCCATCCAAGGATTTATGAATCCACTCATGCATCCATCCAGGAATCCATCCATTATCCATCCATTATCCATGCATCATCCATCTATTGATCCATATATCCATGTAGTCATCCATCCATCCTTTATCCAGGAATTCATACATGCACCCATTCATCCATACATCCATACACCTGTATATCCATCCATTAATGCATTCATCCATTATCCATGCATCCATCCCTTATCCATGCATCCATTCGTTCATGCACCCCCATTCATTCATGCACCCCCATTCATTCATGCACCCATCCATCTATGCATCCATCAATGTATTCATCCATCCATGCATCTATGCATCCATTCATTATCCATACATCCATCTATTCATCCATGCACCCATTCATCCATCCAACCATCCATAAATTCATGCATCCATCCATTATCCATGCATCCATGCATGCATTCATCCATCCATCTATGCATCATCCATCTATCCATCCATCATCCATTTATGCACCATCTATCCATCCATCCATCCATGTATCCATCCATCTGTGCCTCCATCTATTCGTGCATCCATCCATCTATACATCCATCCATTCATCCATCCATGCATTCATCCATTCATTTATCCATCTGTGCATCCATCCATCCATCCATCCATCCATCCACCCACACATCCATCCATTCATTTGTCCATCCATCTATCCATGCATCCATCCAACCATCCATCCATTTAAGTATCAATCCATCTCTCTGTCCATCCATGCACTCATCCACTCATCCATGTATCCATCCATGCATCATCCATCCATTTATTCATGCATGCACACATCCATCCATCCAACTATCCATTCATCATGCATTCATTCATTCATCCATCCATGGAATGACCCATCCATTAATCCATTAATGAATCCATTCATTCATGTATCCATCCATCCATTCATCATCCATGCATTTACCCATCTATCCATCCATGCATCCTTTCATCCATCTGTCCTTTCATGCATCCATTCATGCATTTGTACATCATTCATGTATGCATGAATCCATCCATCAATCTCACAAACATTTATTGAGGCAGCAGTAACCCAAGAGGATGGAATTCTGCTGTCACAGACCTTGCCTCTAGTAGTTAGTGTTATGTAAGAGTCAAGATAAGTGAAATATAGAAAGTGCCAGCTGGTGAAGGTAATGGGGAATGTAAATAGGGTGGCTGGAGTCAGAGAAGACCACCCAGAGGACACCTAAGCCATGAACCTCAGGCAGTGGGTATCTTCTTAGAGGAATGGCTCTCCCTGGAGAAACGGGTTAGAATCAACAAAGGGAAAGCAGGTGCTAGGCACTCAGGAAAACTTCCTCATCTCAGAATTTGGTGTCAGGTCACGCTGAGCAGGGAACATTCACACTGTCTCCAAATCCAAGGCACTTTCAGGTGGGCTCTGCCACCTCCCACCACCTCCTATCCATGACTCTGAGCAGCCATTCACCCTCCCTGCATCTCCAAGTGTGATGCAAAGATTAGGCTGATGGGCTCAGAGCCCATGCCCCCAGCATGGGTCAGGACTTGGCGATGATGATGAGACTTTGGGACTGAAGCATAACAGAACTCATGAAATGGGGGAGTGAGGCCAGGACATTCCCACTGAGCAGCATGAGCACAGAAATGTTAACAATGTAGAAATCTATTGATGAACAGAGCTGGCAGGTGGATGGTACTGGGTTCACAAAGAAGAGTGGGAAATAGGCTGGGTGTGGTGGCTCACGCCTGTCATCCCAGCACTTTGCAGGGCCAAAGTGGGCGGATCACCAGAGGTCAGGAGTTTGAGACCAACCTGGCCAACATGGCAAAACCCCACCTCTACTAAAAATACAGAAATTAGCCAGGCATGGTTTTGCATGCCTGTAGTCCCAGCTACTTGGGAGACTGAGGCAAGAGAATCTCTTGAGCCCTAGAGGCAGAGGTTGCAGTGAGCCGAGATCATGCCACTGCACTCCAGCTTGGGCCACAGAGAGAGACTCCATCTCAAAAAAAGAAAAAATAGAATGGGAAGTAAGAGAGAGGTAAAGGTAGATGTCAATTGCAGGGCCTTGGAGGGCTTCCTAAAGGGTTTGGAGTTCTTTTTATCAGAAAAAGAGCCAGGCAGGGTAGCTAGAAAGAGCTGGTGGTCTCAGCAAGTAGGGAGAGGCATTGTCTCACTCACATGTGGCAAGATATACTGTTAGACTCTCTTTGGAAGTGATATGGCAACATCAGGATAAAAAATACACACATTTTCAACATATCAGTTGCAATCCTGGGAATTTATGGATATAGGAGGGCCAATGGATATAGGAGCCACCATTAGGAAAATGAAGTAGGTCTATACCAATTAATTTGCAGGGATTTCCATGAGGCATTACTGAAGAAGAAAGATAATATGCAAGGACACATTTATAATGTGATTCTATTTTTATAAAACAAAAATGACAAAATGTCTCTACACATGTATATTTAATTTTATATATGTCTAGTATATGTACATTGATATACATTTGTATATGATTCTGTGAACATGGATGCAATGTGGAAAGATACACGTGGTTGTGAACACACTCCCTGGAGGCAGTTGTAGAAAAGAGTGAAGCAGAGTTGAGTAGAAAAGAAGAAAAAGAGGACAAAGTTTTCATTAAAAAAACCCAGAATGCATCAAGTGGATGAGATGATAGAGAGGAAGTGTTTGCAGAGCTCACATCTGATAAAGGACTGACATCTGACATACGAAAAGAACTCTTAAGACCCAACTATAAGAAAACAAACAACCCTATTAAAAATGATGTAAAGCCCCTAGCAGACACTTGCTGAAGATCTACAGATGGCAAACAAGAGCATGGAAAAGATGCACCAAATTGCATGTTCAAGGAAACACAAATGAAATCAACTGTCAGATGCCACTGTACACCCATTAGAATGGCCAAATCGGCTGGGCACGGTGGCTCATGCCTTTAATCCCAGCTCTTTGGGAGGCTGAGGTGGGTGGATCACCTGAGGTCAGGAGTTCGAGACCAGACTGGCCAACAAGGTGAAAATCTGTCTGTACTAAAAATACAAAATTAGCTGGGCATGGTGGCACACACCTGTAGTTCCAGCTACTCGGGAGGCTGAGGCAGGAGAATCACTTGAACCCAGGAGGCAGAGGTTGCAGTGGGCCAAGATTACATCACTGCACTCCAACCCAGGCAACAAAATGAGACTTTGTCTCAAATAAATAAATAAATAAATAAATAAACTGACTAAAGTCTGGAACACCAAATGTAGGCAAGGTTGTGGAGCAACAGGAACTCTCGCTCATTGCTGGTGGGAGTGTAAAATACTACAGCCATTGTGGAGGACGGCTTGGAGGTTTTTAAAATAAAATTTAACCTACTATATGATTACCATATGATCCAGCAATCATGCTCCTTTGTATTTACCCAAAGAGTTGAAATCTTATGTGCTCACAAAAATCTGCGCATGCACGTTTATAGCAGCTTCATTTACAATTGCCCAAACTTAGAAGTAGCCAAGCTGTCCCTCAGTGGGTGAATGGATAACAAACTATAGTGCATCCAGACCATGGAATATTATTTGTTCCTAAAGGAGAATTGACCTATCAAGCTATGAAAAGACATGGAGGAAACTTAAATATATATTACCAGGTGAAAGGAGTCAATTTCAAAAGGCCACATGTTATATGATTCCAACTCTGTGACATTCTGGAAAAGGCAAAACTATGGAGACAGTAACAAGAGCAGCGGCTGCTGGAGCTGGGGGGAGATGCGGGAGGGGCAGCTGGAGGCACCGCTGTGGTGAGGGATGTTGGAAGTGGCCGAGGCTGTGTGTGCAGACCATAGGTATACAGGAAGTCTATATCTTCCTCACTTAAAACTCGTCCAAAAATAAAGTTTATTTTTAAAACCCAGCATCATAACATAATTTGATTTATATAAAGTTATATGTGTGTGCATGTGTATTGGGGATGTCTCTGGCTGTAGAAATTATGTAACTATTTTAATTCTCAGGAGAAATAGTTGCTCACACAACTTAAGCATCTTAAGGGTCACACCCATATCGCCTGTGTAGATTCCAAAGTCCTCTAGGGCCCCCCACTGAGCCTGTCTCATGGGCCTCACCCTGGCCCTTTGAGTCTCACATCCTGGAGCAGAGTGGCCTGGAAGGGGTGCATTTGAATTGTATTCTGCAGAGAAGCTGTTCTCTTAGCAGCAACTGTTTCCCCTGTTGAGTCTACAGAGCTCACATGTCAGGAACTGCCCAGGATGGTGCCCATGCAGGTCACTGGCGGTGCTGGGGTGGCTCCTCCATCACGGGGGACAGTGCTGAGGGCTGAGAAGTGTGGCTGTGCTGCCGTGGACATAGAGACCGTCCCTTCCTCCCCTTCCTTTCCTGGTGGTGAGTGCATGGGGCGGTCGCAAGGAATTTGATGTGTCTCAATTTAAAGGATATTCATGTTCCATTTTCTGGCCAAATTGGTGTATTAAGAATTTTTTTTTAAAGTCAAAGCAAGCCTTGGTGCTACTGTTGTCCTCTTGCTGGAAATGCCACCCTCTCCTCCACAATCCTCACTGCTCACCAAGGAAGAAGACTTCTTGTTTTCAGTAGGAGAAATGTCTCAACACTTTCACGAATAGGAAACATTCACACGGAATCATGTTGGCCTTCTTGGATCTGTTTCAGTTGCACATGCAGCTCAAATGAACACCTCAAGGCTTTGCTTTTTTACTCAAATGACGTGTCTTCATCATTTATTTGCTGTAAGAAGACTATGAACTAGAAGAATCTACTGATTTTCAAAGCTGTGCATTCATTTTATTTAGTGGCTATTTTATCGAGTGCTTTCTATCTGCCAGCTTTGTGCTCAGTGACGAAGGTGGTTCTGTTGACATCTTATGGGGGGGAGACTCTCGTGTTTCCTCCTGCCCCCTCCCAGGTGCTCCCACCATGTCTCTCTGAGTCCTGGCTGCTGTCAACCCTTCCACGTCCCCAGACTTCCATCCCTTCTGCTCTACACACCTGCTGGGTCCACAGCAGGAGGTAAGTGGTGGGCAAGTGAGCATTACCACTCCTGTCAGATTAGTGGCGGTGGTGGCATTAGATTCTCACAGGAGCTCAAGCCCTATTGGGAACTGCACATATGAGGGATCTAGGCTGTGCACTTCTTCTTATGAGAATCTAATGCTTGATAATCTGAGGTGGAACAGTTTCATCTCAAGCCACCCCACCCCTGCCCTGTCTACCGAAAAATTGTCTTCCACAAAACAGGTCCCTGGTGTCAAAAAGTCTGGGGACTGCTGCTATATATAGTAAAAGAATGGCTAGCCATATGCAGAAGATTAAAACTGGAATCCTTCCTTACACCATATAAAAAGTGGATGGATTGAAGACTTAAATGTAAAATCTAAAACAATAAAAACCCTAGAAAAAACCTAGGAAATGCCATTGTGAACATAGGCCCTGGCAAAGATTTCATGATGAAGATGCCAAAAGCAGTTGCAGCTGTCAATGGGGTACCAGACAACCCGCAGAATGGGAGAAATACTTGCAAGCTATGCATCCAACAAAGGTCTAATATTCAGCATCTATAAGAAACTTAAACAAATTAACAAGCAAAAAAAACAACTCCATTAAAAACAGGGCAAAGGACATGAACAGACACTTCTCAGAAGGAGACATACAGCCAACAAGCACATGAAAAAATGCTCTACATCACTAATTCTTAGAGAAATGCAAATCAAAACCACAGTGAAATACCATCTCCTATCAGTCAGAATGGCCATTATTAAAAAGTCAGAAAATAACATGCTGGAGAGGTTATAGGGAAAAGGGAATGCTTACACACTGCTGGTGTGAGTGTAAATTAGTTCAGCTGTTGTGAAAAGCAGTTTGGTGGTTTCTCAAAGAACTTAAAACAGAACTACCATTCCACCCAGCAATCCCTGGGTATATAGTCAAAGGAATATAAATCATTCTACCATAAAGATACATGCATGTGTATGTTAATCGCAGCACTATTCACAACACCAGAGACGTGGAATCAACCTAAATGCCCATCAGTGGCAGACCAGATAAAGAAAATGTGGTATATAAAGCATGGGATACTATGCAGCCATAAAAAAGAACAAGATGATGTCCTTTGCAGCAGCATGTATGCAGCCAGAGGCCGTTATCCTCAGGAAACTAATTCAGAAATGGAAAACCAAATACCGCATGTTCTCACTTACAGTGGGAGCTAAACATTGAGAACACATGGACACAAAGAAGGGAACAACAGACGCAGGCATCACTTGGGGTGGAGGTGAGAGGAAGGCGAGGACTGAGTGCTATGCTTGTCACTTGGGTGACAAAATAATCTGCGCACGAAACCCCTGTGACACGCAATTTACCTGCGTAACAAACTTACATGTGTACCACTGAACTTACAAGTTAAAAAAAAAGCATGCAAAATTCAGAAAGTCAAAAAGGATATTAGGATTTTTTATTTTTATTTTTTGAGACGGAGTTTCGCTTTTCTTGCCCAGGCTGGAGTGCAATGGTGCGATCTCAGCTCACGTGTAACCTCTGCCTCCCAGGTTCAAGTGATTCTCTTGCCTCAGCCTCCTGAGTAGCTGGGATTTCAGGCACGCGTCACAACGCGTATTTTTTTGTATTTTTAGTAGAGACGGGGTTTCTCCATGTTGGTCAAGCTGGTCTTAAACTCCTGACTTCAGGTGATCCACCCACCTCGATCTCCCAAAGTACTGGGATTACAGCTGTGAGCCAACAGGCCCTGCCGAGATGTTAGGATTAAAAGAAATTATTTTATTTATTATTGATGGAGGGATTACTTGTTATGCCAATTACAGTTTGTTATGGCGTTGCATTTTCCTGGAGCCTTTTGGGAGGTGGAAAACGACAACAGCAGGTCTGGAGCTGCAACTTGCCGGCTCCTCCCCCTCCTACTCTCCCCCTCTTACAACTTGCTGGCTCCTCCTCCTTCTATACTCCCCCTCCTACACTCTCCCTCCTACACTCTCCCTCCTACACTCCCCCTCCTACAACGTGCCGGCTCCTCCCCCTCCTACTCTCCCCCCTCTTACAACTTGCTGGCTCCTCCCCCTCCTACACTCCCCCTCCTACATTCCGGCCGGTGCCAACACGACGGGCAGAAGTGGGAAGAGGCCGTGGCGGGGACACAGTGGGTTAGAAGTGGACACGTGCTCTGGAGTAAGGCTTGATTAAAGCTCCAGCTTCTGTTTTCCATGCCACGCCAAGGTGAGACAAAGGTAAGCTGCCGGGCAACGCCACATTTCAGGGCCTGCTGGGGACAGTGAGCAGAAAGAAGGGCCAGGTGGCCCAGGGTCACTCACTACAGAACGAGGTGCTGAGGCCAGAGGGGTGGGCACTGACTCCTACGAGGAGACAGGCGGGAGGCCTCGGCAGACCCCACCACGCAGAGGACTTCCCTGGTCCATATTCCCATCCCATGTGCTCCTTCGCTGTCCTCTGCTGCTGACCACCATTCCCAGCCTCACCTGAAAGCACATTCCATCCTCAGTCCCAGGAGTGTCACTTGCCAAGGGATTGTCACGGCCTCGGGTCTTTAGCCCCAGTGCTGGAGTTGGGAACCTGACAACGGCTGACTCTTGGCAAAAATGTGATTTCCTCTGTGTCAGACACACCCTGGTGTGTACCCCATAGCCCTGGCCTCCCTGTATTTCCTCATGTGTCCCCTGGCCCTGGTCTCCCCGTCTTTCCTGGCATGTCCCCCACTGGGGGGGGGGACATCGGTGCCACTCACACCCGGCTTTGCTTCATGGAGGCTTTGCCATTTCTGGCCTTGTCCACTTGAGCCCTGTGGGTGGCTGAGACAGCCAGGGCTGCGAGAGCGGCTCTGGGGGCCTCCTGGCTGGTCAGGGTCCATAGGATCTGACCCCAGAGGGACTGGGCATGAGGAATACGGGGCCCGGGGATCCCTTGCTTCTCTGCTTCCAGGGCGGGTTCCATGATGGTCTGTGCCCCCAGCAGCTAAGAACTGTAGCCCTGTTTTCAGAGACAGGGCTTCCACATTGCTTGTGAGTCCATTGATTGATGGGTTGCCCCGTGGTCATAGCTAGTGCAGGCCCGTGGGGTCTCCCTCCTTTTTGGATTCAGGCTGCTCCCACCCTCCGTTGCTCTCCCAAGCTCCAGACCTAGAGTTTCCATCACCTGCTGAAGAATTTTACTGAGTGCGGCCCACGCTGTCGAAGCTCAGCGGGTCCAGGAACAGCCTGGCATCCTCCCAGTCTTGGGCTCTTGCTCGGAAGATGGTGGATGGCGCTCCCAGCACCGCCATCCAAATCCAAGGGAAGGAACCATCCTTAGCTGCTTCCTGTCCCCCTCACCAGGCCAGGACCTGCGGCTCCGCTCTTCACACTCCTGTGCCCTGTGCCCTCCTTTCCGCCGCGTGGCTGAGCCTGGGCCGCGTGCTGACCATGCAGCAGCCTTCAATTGTGTTACTCTCCTCACTTAAAACCTCCTTCAGTTCTCAGCATAAAACCCAGACTCCGCGGCTGGTGAAGAAGCTGCTCCATGAACCGGTCCTGGGCATATTTGCATCTTCGTTTTCGACTCTAGGATCCATCGTTCAAAACGCAGCACCTTTCCGGAGCCAGGTGCCTCACACACAGCATGGCAGCACCATACACGGACCGTCCCTGCCCCAAGGGGCGTCCCAGCCACAGGTGGAGTTTGCTGTGGTTCCCACGCACTCCTGGGAGCTCCTGCCGTGGGGTCCTCCTGGGACCCCTTTCCTTCTTCCTCTGGGGTAACTCCGGCTGGTCTTTAAGACTTTCTCTCCACCCACAATTACTGGGGCTCCTACCACTTTGTGTCCATTCATCTCCCACAGCACACACCTCTCAAGTATTGACTTTTGGGTCACTGGGGCAAAGCGTCCCCTCATGAGGGGATTTTCTGGGCCTCTGAGATTTAACTGGAAACCCGTCCTAGTGGGAATTGGAGCAGAAATATGCAAAGCGACTTTACAGACAAAATGCCCCTGGGCAAAAATGTAAATGTACCTTGATGAAGGGTGAATATGTGACCATCTGCCAGAAAGGCTCATTGGGCAGAAGGGTGAGGAGCAGGGCTTTGCAGCAGTTAAGCTGAGACAAAGGAGGGAGACTGGTCCCTTGCACAGTCCACAGAAGAGAGGCCACCCATCATCCGTCCCCTCCATTCAGGGTCCCATGTACTGGTCCCCTCTGCCTTCCTGGGTTCACTTTGACTGGCATGAAGGGCTCTGCCCACCCTCGCTGCCAGCTGCACACCCACGGCCTAGCTTCTGCGCATCAGCCTCTCATGACTTTGATTTGGGGACCTCCCGAGGAGTGCGAAGGCCAGTGGGTGAAGCTTGGAATGCAGAGTCCAGATGGAAATCCCAGTGTGGGGACTCCACCTCCAGCCTCCCCATGTGCGTCCACACACCACTCTCCTCAGGGGCTTGTTTTCTGCCCAGGGCCATTTCCTACAGAGAGCTAATGGGTCAGGAAGCCATGATTCTGCTCACGCTCCATATGCTTAACCTCTTTTCCTTGGCTCTTATTTGTAGCATCTAACACCATCCAGATCCTCTGAAAAATGTGCAGCCTCCACTCTGCCTTCAAGAGGCAGCTGAGGTCCTGTCTCGGGTCACTGTGTGGGCTCTTACAAGGCCTCCAGGAGCCCCTGACATTGAAGACACTCAGCATTTCCTTGACCAACAGAAGGCGTTTGTTTCCCCACATTTTCCTTAAGTTCTTATGAAAAAATTTAATCCTTAAAACTTGGCTTTCTACTAATAAAGAAAGAACAAATTCCCTAGGTATTTTAAGAAACAGTCGAAACTGCTTGCTTGGGAGTCTGAAATTCTTTCAACATATAAACATAAAAAAAGAATTCTTTGGTCCAGGACCTTCTGATGGCAGGCAGGTGCGGACAGTTGTCCTCTGCCCTGACAGTGGCTCCTGCTCAGGCTGGTGGCTCATCTGCATGTCCTCTGCAGCTCTCCATGCTATGCAAGTCTTGGGGTGGAGAGACTTGGCATCTGCCTTTGTGGGTTCATTCTCTATTTCCATGCACAGGTGGAAGCAAACGAAGGGTGAGGCTGCATGGTGCTAAGACGCAGGCTCTGGGATCACAGTCCCTAGGCCTGTGGGTAACCCCCCCACATAGGTACTCAGGAAGGAGAGCTAAGCAGAATCCTGGCACAATTAAGGTCTGAAGAATATCTCAGTTTATAGTGCTACTACTCAGTTATTTCCTTTTGTATAATCCTTTATATAATCATATATTAGTTTATAGAATTAGGGCTTGGAGAATATCTCAGTTTATAGCATTATTACTCAGTTTTTCCCCTTTATACAATCTTCTCTATATAATCATATATTAGTTCATAGAATGAGTGCCTAAAGAATATCTTACCATCCAGTTATTTCCATATATATATATATATAAAACTATATCTTAGTTCATAATCGGACGGATGCCTACAGCAGACACAGTGCAGAGCATGATTCAAGGGAAAAGCAGTTATACCAGGACAAGAATCCATGGCCCAGGTGGCAGCGTTCAGTATCATAAAGATACCTGCTGTATGGCAGGCTTGGGGCGAGAGCCACTCCTCCTGATAAAGGAGTTGTAGGACCTTGCTCCAGTTCTTGTGGAAGGCTACCCTCAGACCAGCAATTGCACCTTGGTGACTGTGAACTTTATCAGCTCTTGTTACTGTGCTGCTCGAAAAGCATTCCTCTATAGAACTCATTGGAAGCTGCCAGCAGGTGGCGTAGACCCTGACAGCGCTGTCTCTGTTGTGTGACTTAAAGCTTAGTAGCTTGCCCATAGATAGAGGTATTGCACATTGCACCCTCTTCACTGTGCATGGCCTACCTCCATACCTGGGTGACCTAATAGGGGTGGACCCCTTACTGCACATGGCCTTGCCTCAATGACCTAATGGGAATGGACCTCTTCCTGTGCACTGTCCACCTCCTAGCCTTGGTGACCTAAGGGGGGTGGACCCCTTGTTTTATTTCTCATGACCCTATCACTATCCTTAAAGATGATTTCACTCATTGCCCTGCCCCCTAACCTATACACAATAAATACACATGCTTCTGGACATTCGGGGCCTCGCCTGACTCCACTCATGGGTGGCGTGGCCCCTCGAGCCCAGCTGCATTTTCCTTGTACTTCTGTGTCCTGTCTCTTTGTTTCTCGGATCCTGCACCTCAGTACAGCATAAGGGACACCCCATGACCCTGTGGGCCATTAGCCCTACATAGGCCCAATGTGCCAGGCTGTCCCTGGGCTTGGTCCCACCTTCCCTCCTCAAACTGCCCCATGGTGGCTCTTCCCCTTGGGCCTGTGAGGATAACACCTGTCCTCACTGCCAGACAGCAGCAGGTGGTCAGCTCCATTCTACCTGGCGTTCCTGAGCTTGTGTTTCTCATCAGCCACCAAAACCTTTTGTTGTCCTGGCTCAGTCTTGAGTGGATTGTTGCTAAGGTTACTGATCATTTTGCATTCCCAGATGATATTTCAGAGCCCCTTCACTCCCCACCCAGCAGCCTCGTGAGTCACATTTTCACAGAGAAGACGACTCCTGGGAAATCTCCTACTGAGCTCAACTGTCTCACTTGGATTCTTGTTAGTTCTGATTTCCAGTCTTCAGAGGTGGTATTTTCTGATTTTTCCTTCACACAATGTATTCCTCCATTTTGCAAATATTTGTTGAGAACTTGCCACGTGACTGGCACTGTGGGCAGACACAGGAAGGAAGCAAGGTGGAATTGCAGGTACCGAGAGGGTTGGAGAACAGAGGACGGCCTGGCAATCACGGCGCCATCCATGGTGAGGTCTTCTTAGAAGAGGGCGGGAATGGCTGGCTCTCTGAGCAGGGAAGAGTGCCAGTGTAGCCAAGATGTTAAGAGCCCAAAACCCGCCACAGACTGCGGGTGGAGGTGGGACCAGCTGCTTCCTCTGAGACTAGGATGAAATGCCAGCATCCACGTGGGTGCACCAGAGACAGCTGGAATCTGTGCTGGTCACGTGTGGGTTTTCTTTCCTCTCTTTAAAAAATTTTTATTTTTAATTTTTGTGGGTATATAGTAGGTGCATATAGTTATGGGCTACATGAGATTATTTGATATAGGCATGCACTGTATGCTAATAACATCATGCACAATGGGGCATCCATCCTCAAGCATTTATCTTTTGTGTTACAAACAATACAATTACACCTTTTTAGTTATTTAAAAAGAGCTAGGGTCTTGTTCTGTTGCTCGGGCTGGTCTCGAACCGCTGAGCTCAAGAAATCCTCCCACCTCGGCCTCCCAAAGTGCTGGGATTACATGTGAGCCACCATGTCCAGCCTCTTTATTTTCTCTCTTTCTCATTATCATGGGTTAAGGCTATAAAGTGTTGTCAGTATCACTTGCTGGTCTGTGTAGAGGAAGTAACACCCTCCAGGAAAAGGTGGCACCTGCCATTGTCTGGCTGGCTTTTAGATCATGATGGGCTGGGTTTGGAATGAGTATAGCAGGGATTGCTAACCTGTGGTTTTCTCTCCTATAGCAGTGTCACCAGGTAACTTGGTTCAGAAGGTAGGAGACCACTGCCAGCCGAGACCTTGTCAGGAGGAAAATGCAGGGGTCACTTCCCAGCAAGTGCCTCTAGAACTTATCAGAGTAAAATCATCCCTTACAGTTTCTCAAATTAGCCACTTACATGAAGACACAAAATGAAAACCTTAGATACCCCGCCAGGCCCTCACTTCCTTCTCATCTCCAAATTTGTCCCTCTAGGAAGTGCAGCCAGGGAAGCTGGCATTTGAAGCAGGCTCACCCGTCGCGGAGCTGGGGGCCTCGTTCACGTCACCAGGGCTCTCCGGGGCTATTTCTTTATCTGTGAAATGTGATTCTTTACTCACAGGTCTGTTCTGAGAAGTGAATGACAGGATGTCTTCTGCATGCCCTGACCCTGACAGGTTTCAGCCACTTAGCAAACGCAACATCCTTCCTGGCTCAGGTTCTCTAGTTTGCTTCTGAAAGGAACTGCACCTCTTGTCATATCCATATAAGGTCTGGTTTTGTTCTTTTGATCCTGAGACTGCAGCAATTCAGTCCCATCTTCAGGCTCTACTTCTAACTAGAGTTCTCTCGCTATTTCCATTCCACCTGCAGTTCCTTCTTCCCCTGGTCTTGAACCCCTCAAAGTCATCCATGAAAGCTGGAGTCAACTTCTTCCAAACTCCTGTTAATGTTCATATGTTGTCCTCTTCCCGTGAATCACAAGTGTTCTCAATGGCATCTAGGGTGGTGACTCCTTTCCAGGAGATTTTTGACTTACTTTGCCCAGATTCTTCAGAGGAATCACTGTCTATGGCAGTTATTGTATTACAAAATGTATTTATTAAATAATAAGACTTGAAAGCTGAAATTTCTCCATGATCCCTGGGCTGCAGAATGGATGAGGTGTCAGCAGGCATAAAAACAACATTCATCTTGTACATCTGCATCAGAGCTCCTGGGTAATGAGCAGTAATAGTTTGAAAGAAATCTTTTTAGGTAATGAGCAGTAATATTTAGAAAGAAATCCTTTCTGAGCAGTATATGTCAACAGTGGGCTTAAAATAATAGGCAGAGTAAGTTTGACATCATTCTTAAGGGCCTGAGAGTTTTTGGTAAATGAGCACGGGCTTCAACTTCAAGTCACCAGCTGCATTAGCCCCTAATGAGAGAGTCAGCATGACTTCGAAGCTTTGAAACCAGCATTGGCTCCTCTTCCTCAGCTATGAAAGTCCTAGATGGCCTCTTCTTACAACAGAAGGCTGTTGTGTCTACATGGAAGATCTGTTGTTTAGCGCAGCCACCTTTCCTGATGATGAGCTTAGCTGGATCTTCCAGGGAGCTGCTGCAGCTTCTCCATCAACACTCATTGCTGCACCTGTGCTTCATGCTCTGCAGGTGACTTCCCTTAAGCCTCATGAACCAACCCCTTGGCAGGGTTCTTGATGGAGGGAGAGAGGGACACCTGCTCTTTCTGTTCATACTCCTGCTTTAAAATATGTACACATTCTATTATTTAAAAAATTACTACTTTTGTTTTGAAGATATTTGAATCACCAAACAAAATTTAAAGCAAATACAGAGGAAAAGCTAGTCAGAGGCTTATGACTCTGAGGCCAGTACTGACAGGTTCTGTTCATGGCTCCCATGTCCCATTCAACAAGATGACCAGGAGGACTGGAACAGACACCAGCAGCGAGGAAACCAGGTTCTGCTTTTTAAAATTTTCTTTATTTCTTCTTTTCCACAGGTCTATGGAGGAGTAGATAGTTAAAAAAACTTTGAAATAATTTCAGATTTACAAAATTTGCAGAAAGAGTACAGAGTTCATGCACACCCTTCACCCAGCTTCCTAGAATAACACCTTGCAGAACCATTGCATGGTCATCAAATCCAGAAGCCATACTGGTTCAACATTATTAACAGAATGATACACCTGTTTGAATGGCGCTGGTTTTTCTAGGAATCCCCATCCTCGTCAAGGAGCCAATCCCAAGCCTTACGCTGTCATCACGTCTCGATTCCTTGGTCTTGCCTTGTGTTCATGACCTTGGTGCTTTTGAAAAGTACTGGTCCAGTGTTTTGCAGGTGTCTGTTTGGGTTTGCCTTATATTTTTTCATGCATAGACTAAATCAGTGTCCTTTAAAGCATCCTCCAGAGGCAATGCTGCTTCTTCCCACACCGAGCCCGTGCTCCTATGTCTGTCTGGGCCCCATGTGGGCGAGCACACAGCTCCTTTGCAGTTCAAACAAGGCTTCAGTGATGCATCCCTGCACGTGCATTTCTGTGTTCTTGGAGGTGTGTTTTCTGGTGTATTCTGAGAAGTGGGATTGCTGGGTCAAAGGGGAGTGTACATAGTTGATCAGGTGTTGGCAAAGCCCCGGCTGAAGGGTGGTCCCAGTTTTGACTCCCACCAGTGCTGGTCTCCTCAACTTCACCATGAAAAGGTGTCATACTTCAAAAAATATGACTGAGGAGCATTTTAATGTCTTCTTGGTGAATTGTTTGCCTTCTCCTATGGTTCTATTGGGGTTTTTCTGGCCCTTTCATCCTCCATTTTAAAGAATTCTTGATATGTTAAATATATTAGCTCTTTATCTGTGGGATGTGTTGTGACTGTTTTTTTCTGGTTTGTCAATTGCATTTTAACTTTGTCTATGGTTTTTTTAGTAATGTTTTAACCATTCAGTTAAACATTTTTTTGTAGGCAAATCTGTAAATATTTTCTTTAATTGCCCTTGGATTTTGACCGTAGTTAGCAATCATTTCCGATGGTTAAGAGGAATTCACCCACATTTCTCCTGGGACTTGAATGATTTCTTTTTTTACATTTGGGTCTCTAATTCATTTGAAGTTTCTTCCTGCATAGGGTGGGAATCTAATTTAGTTTTCCACTTGGCTAACTAGTTAGTTGTTCCTGCACTGGTTAGGAAGGAGTCGAGCTTAAGGGTGAGATGCCCACTTTGTCATTTCAGAAGTAGCATTTTCACTTTGAGTATGTTAGTTAGCATGTGCCTTGCTAAAATATGTAGGGCTCTACACCAAAAAAGTCAATCTTATCATATGATAGTTTAAAAAGTATTAAAAATCAATTTTCAGAACTCTCTTCTCTATATATTTTTCACTTAGCTCATTTTTTAAAATTGTACTTTAAGTTCTGGAGTACATGTGCAGATCATGCAGGATTGTTGCATGTTTAATAAATGGTGTTGGGAAAACTGGCTAGCCATGTGCAGAAAGCAGAAACTGGACCCCTTCCTGATACCTTACACTAAAATTAACTCTAGATGGATTAAAGACTTAAACATAAGACCTAACCCATAAAAACCCTAGAAGAAAACCTAAGCAAAACCATTCAGGACATAGGCATAGGCAAGAACTTATTGACTGAGACACCAAAAACAATGGCAACAAAAGCCAAAATAGACAAATGGGATCTAATTAAATTCCAGAGCTTCTGTACAGCAAAAGAAACAATCATTAGAGTGAACTGGCAACCCCCAGAATGGGAAAGTTTTTTTTTCAATCTACCCATTTGACAAAGGGCTAATATCCAGAATCTTCAAAGAACTAAAACAGATTACAAGAAACAAACAAACAAACACATTCAAAAGCAGGCAAAGGATATGAACACTTTTCAAAAGAAGACATTTATGCAGCCAACAAACATATGAAAAAATACCACCACTGGTCATTAGAGAAATGCAAATCAAAACCACATTGAGCTACTATCTCACGCCAGTTAGAATGACCATCATTAAAAAATCTGGAGACAACAGATGCTTGAGGATCTAGAAATAGAAACTCCATTTGACCCAGCAATCCCATTACTAGGTATATACCCTAAGGATTACAAATCGTTCTATTATAAAGACACATGCACACATGTGTTCATTGTGGCACTGTTTACAATAGCAAAGACCTGGAACCAACCCAAATGCCCATCAATGATAGACTGGACAAGGAAAATGTGGCACATATACCCCATGGAATACTATGCAGCCATAGAAAATGACGAGTTCGTGTTCTTTGTAGGGACATGGGTGAATCTGGAAACCATAATTCTCAGCAAATTGACACAAGAACAAAAAATCAAACACCACATGTTCTCAGTCATAGGCAGGTGTTGAACAATGAGAACACATGGGCACAGGGAGGGGAGCATCACACACTGGGGTCTGTTGGTGGTTGCTAGTGGAGCAACAACAGGGGGGTGGGGGAGGTTGGGGAGGGATAACATGGGGAGAAATGGCAGCAGAATAATATTTTTAAAGTACGTTAAAGCTTCCACAACAATTTCCAGATTGCACGTGTTGAGGAGTGAACTGAATTGTTAGCTGTGTGATTATCTCTGCAGAGTGGCACTGTAAGCACTTGTATGTCTTATTAAAATTTTTATGTTGTTTTAATTAAAAACGCAATGCAAGGCCGGGCATGGTGACTCACCCCTGTAATCTCAGCAATTTGGGAGGCTGAGGTGGGAGGATCACTTGAGATCAGGAGTTCGAGACCAGCCTAAGCAACATGGTGAAACCTCATCTCTATAAAAATACAAAAATTAGCCAGATGTCATGGTGGATGTCTGTAATCTCAGTTGCTTGGGAGGCTGAGGCATGAGAATCACTTGAATCCAGGAGGTAGAGGTTGCAGTGAGCCAAGATTGCGCCACTGCACTCCAGCCTGGACAACAGAGTGAGACCCTGTCTCAAAAAAAAAAAAAAACACAAAAAACAAAAAAAAAAAACATTGGAAGTAAACATAGACAAGTAAGCTAAAACCTAAGAGCAGGAACCAAGACATAATTGGATCCATGGAGATGGCGTCACCGTCTGTCCCCAGGGTCTGAGCTGAGTCACTTCTTTCCCACCCTTCATTGTGCAGCATAAATCCCTCCAGGCCTCTCATCTCCACTACCCTGTGGCACGGATGAAAATCTGGCTGGAGTTAAGATTTGTAGCAAGATGTGGAATCATTTTTCTGGTGTGTGGTGTCCACAGGCCTTAGTGGTTGCAGGCTGGAACTAGGTTTGGTCCTGGGACCTGTGTGTTTAGGTGTGGTTATGTGGACTTTTTAAAAATGAAGGTTGACGTCGGTGACTGAAGTCTGTTTCCATCCACAAAGAGCCCTCCTGTCCTGTGGAAACCAAGAAAGGACTTGAGAAAAATGCAAGTAACCAGTGAAGAGTCTGTGCTGATTTGGGGGCAGGAGGAAGAGCTGAAGGCTGCCGTGCTCCTTCCTGGCGGGGTCCATGTTCCCGCTGGGGGAACCCAGAGCAGAGGAGTTGCACATTTTCCCTGCGTATTCTCTTCACAAATCAACCCGAGCAATTGTGGTCATATTTTCACCCTTGAATGCCAATCAGTGCACAAAACAGCATTTGAAAATGTGCATTCCAACATCACCCACATGGCAGCCAGGCTTTGAGAAAAGAGGATGGCCTTGCGCGCTCTGGCGCCTCCCATGAGATGAGAGGACCGCCTTGTACCTTCTACCTGCGGCTGAGGTGAGAGGACAGCGGGCGCGCTCTGGGGCCTGCGGCTGAGGTGAAAGGACGGCGTGCGCGCTCTGGGGCCTGCGGCTGAGGTGAGAGGACGGCGTGCGCGCTCTGGGGCCTGCGGCTGAGGTGAGAGGACGCCGTGCGCGCTCTGGGGCCTGAGGCTGAGGTGAGAGGACGCCGTGCGCGCTCTGGGGCCTTCGGCTGAGGTGAGAGGACGGCGTGCGCGCTCTGGGGCCTGCGGCTGAGGTGAGAGGACGGCGTGCGCGCTCTGGGGCCTTCGGCTGAGGTGAGAGGACGGCGTGCGCGCTCTGGGGCCTGCGGCTCAGGTGAGAGATCGGACTTCGCGCTCTGGGACCTGCGGCTGAGGTGAGAGGACGGTCCGCGCGCGCTCTGGGGCCTGCAGCTGTGGTGAGAGGACGGCGTGCGCGCTCTGGGGCCTGCGGCTGAGGTGAGAGGTCGGACTTCGCGCTCTGGGGCCTGCGGTGAGGTGAGAGGAGGGTCCGCGCGCTCTGGGCCCTGCGGCTGAGGTGAGAGGACGGTCCGCGCGCTCTGGAGCCTGCGGTGAGGTGAGAGGATGGTCCGCGCGCTCTGGGGCCTGCGGTGAGGTGAGAGGACGGTCCGCGCTCTCTGGGCCCTGCGGCTGAGGTGAGAGGACGGTCCGCGCGCTCTGGGGCCTGCGGTGAGATGAGAGGTCGGACTTCGCGCCCTGCCTGCGTTGCTCCGGGTTCCTGAGGCGCTTCTTGAGTGTCCTCACATGGGCCTGGAGACTCTTCCTGCCACGGAGGGAGATTGGTGGCAACTGGTTTTGTCTTCGTTTTGCACGGGAAGACAAGGAAAAACCAGGTTAGATCAAATGGAGGAAAGGAGCGCTGCAACTTGTGTGGGCTGTGTGGCATGGGCCAGGTGGTCAGGGCAGGTGGCCTCCTGGCATGTGTCTAGGGCGGCTGATAAGTCAGCGTCACGTGCAGCCTGCTCAAGGGGCCGGGGAAACAGCGCCACAGGGTCAGGCACAGGGACCCTCAAGTGTGGGTCCATGGCTTTCAGAGAGGCCAAGTGGGAGGAACAGAGTTTGCTTCTGAACAACCTTGACCACGGTGGTGGATAGACTCTGTTCACTTAAATGTAAAACAGTGAAATTTAAATGTTTTAAGGAGAGAAAATGTTATTTGTATTTAAAATTGATGAACAGTGGAAGACAGATAAATGGTAAATGGAACAAACATACAACAGACATGAGAAAGAGAAAGATGGGAAAGATGAGATGAGATAATGAGAAGCCTGAGGAGAGAAAGGTCTAAGCAGGTGCAGAGATGGAGGACCCAGCCACACCAGGGAGGGCAGGTACAGAGACCGAGGACCCAACCATGCCAGGGAGGGCGGGTACAGAGACCAAGGACCCAGCCATGACAGGGAGAGTGGGTGCAGAGACCGAGGACCCAACCATGCCAGGGATGGCGGATACAGAGACCGAGGACCCAGCCATGCCACGGAGGGCAGGTGCAGAGACTGAGGACCCAGCCATACCAGGGAGGGTGGGTACAGAGACCAAGGACCCAACCATGCCAGGGAGGGCGGGTGCAGAGACTGAGGACCCAGCCATGCCAGGGAGGGCAGGTACAGAGACCGAGGACCCAGCTGCACCAGGGAGGGTGGGTGTGGAGACTTGAGGACCCAACCGGAGGCTGGGTGCAGAGGGGCCAAGGACTGACAGGGCGGCTTTCCGTGGCTTCCCCTGTGGAGTTCACACACACACTCATTTTAATCCTTGGAAGGCCCTGTGAGGCAGGCACCATGATAATTGCTGCATAACCAGCTGGTGAGAAACTCAAGCTCATAATTAGTAATCGTCACGGAACAGCTTCCTTGACTGACAGCCCAGAACCTGACACAGTGGATGTGCTGGTTCCGCCTGCTGGGGACCGGGGTCTGCAGACCTGCCCTGTGAAGCCTATGTGACCTGCCAGACTTCATGCTCAGTAGGTCCCAGGGCCTCCTGGGGCCATTTCTTTGAGGTAAAAGAGGGTGGACGGGATGCATTTGTTTTGAATTGCTTTCTGAGGGTCTCCCCTGCTGGGACAGGCTGTGCTGGGTCGGGGGCTTTCACCCTCCATCAATCAGCCAACAAATCTATTCTACAAACTGTGATCCACATTCAATTCTATTTGAACAAAATGTTCTATCAGCCTGAAAACTGCTAGGAAGGTCTCCAAGGCCACCTGGCTCTGAGCCTGCAACTCTGGCGCTTGTTAGCGGATTTGTTTGTCCGGCTGTTGGTGTCTCTTCTTCCCCCGCTTTGCTGCTCGGCCCTGGCCTGTTCAGAGCTTTCTAGGGTCTCCTAAGAGGACAAGGGGGCGGTACTTTTTGTTTTTTAATGTTGTGTTAGAATCTGGGACATGGAAGAGAAGTTGCTGAAATTGGATATTAGTTGGCACACGTGGGGGTTTCCAGGCCCTGCACACCCCTGTGGAGTGTCTGCTGGAGGGAGAGGTGGGTCCCAGGACGCCCCTCTGAAGTGCTCCTGGAGGGAGCTGGTGGGTCAGAGAGACAGCTGCTCCCTGGGCTGCTGCATCCCAGGGATCCTCAGTCTCTGAGCCTTTGTTCTCGCTGGGGACGGACTCTTTCGCTTCTTTTCCCAACTCCACCAGGAGGGACTGTCCCAGGGCATCCTTCCCCAGGCATCCAGCCCTAGCTCTCCATAGTCGTTGGCACCACCAGCTGTGCAGCCAGCTCTTGGTTTTGAGAGCCTGAAGAACTGCAGCTCATGCCTCATCTAAAGTAGCTGAAATGATATTGCAGCTTTTCTTTTGATCGTGTGCAGTGAGAACCTGGGAGCTGAACCTGTCATCCCCATAGTCTTCAGAAATCAGGCAAACTAGGAACATGCCATCCCTGTGAGTGTTGATGAGTGACAAACTGTCCCAGGTGTGATGCACTACAAACCTCAGGACTTCCGCTCACTGGATTTGAAAGGTCAAGCTTCACAGGAAAATGGTAAAGTCCTGAAAGACCAGAAATGTATTTCAGAAGGTGCCAGTTACTGCTTTAAAATATCAAACCAATATTTCAAAAATAGCTTTGAAGGAGGCAGGAATGATTATTTCCTGCCCAGAAAGTGAAGGCTGGAGTCCTTTGTGGTGGGAGACGAAGGCGTCTTTTATTCCATTCAGCCAACAACTTGGCTTTCTGTGTAATGAGGACCTCATCCTACCCAGTGGCAGAGGATGTTTGACGCCCTCCATCATCGTGATTACACTTCCCAGCCTGGCATCAGCCTCCTGGAGTCTGTGTATTAAACAAACCATAGACTGAGCAGTCCGCAGTTTTTCTTACAAAGGCTTACTTTAAAAACGTTCTGGATTTTCAGAAGAGAAGTCACTCTCCTCCCTGAGTCAGATCCATGCTAGTGGAGGAAAAAAAGCTGCCAGGAGAAGGGCTGACCACAGAAACCTGCCATTTCCTTGATCCCATCATATTTAGGAAAACAACAGAAAAGGTCATTATATTGTGCTTTTATCAATATTCTTAAGCTGTGAGGCTCATGGTGTCAAGGGTTCTGTGTGAAGACTCGGGTGGCTGTAGACGTGCTACCAAGTGGACGGCTGGCGATGATTGGCAGTGGGGTTGAGAGGACCCTGTTTCATGAAATCGTGGGCAGGAAGAGTTCTCGAGATGATCTGGGTCTCCGTGTGATACGTGGATGCTTGGCCTTCCGGCTGATGCAGCGATGCACCTTCCTGTGCCTCCTGGTTGTGACACCTCCAGTGATGGAGAGCTCACTTCTTGAGTAGCTGTTTATTTCTGTTCAGCTCTAATTGCAAGAAACAGCTTCTGTTTTTTATACTGAAACCTCTCTCCCCTGCAGTTTGTATCCACAGGTCCTACTTCTTCCTCTGGTTATGGGACAAGGACAATAACAATGTCTCCCTAGTAACAACTTTTCAACGTACTTGAATAGTTGTTAATGTGATCCACTCCTCATTCTCTGTCCTGAAAACACTGAGGGGTCTTTTCTTTCCTGTCGAAACTTCCCCAGTTACAGGAATTATCCTTTGTGGGAGTGGGGGTCCTATCCCACACTGTTCCGGATGTGCACTGATGTGGCTGTTGCCAGCCTCCTAACAGCACCAAGCTGGCACATTCGGGACAGTGAGCCAGCCAGGCTCCCGAGGCCTCCCGCTTCCCTTGCCTGGCCACACTTACGCCTTCTCAGAGACCTGACTTCTTTGCTTCTTACCATGAAGCCTGCCTTAGCCACCAGCTCAGTCATTTCTGTCCTCCAAATTACAGCTGTGTTATCTACACTCTACATGCAAACATTAATTAACAATGGCTTAGGTCACTTTTACATCCAAACTCTGACCAATCCTGCTACTCCCACTTCCAGTGCCACCGTTTTTCATTGGATTGTTGGGGTTGAGCCTGACTGTCTGCTTCAGCTCCTTCCTGTCCTCGGGACAGCACCAGGATGATGTGAGCCACGAGCCGGTCACTTCACACCCCTGTCCCACACACCGCATAGTGGGAAACGGAGGTTGAGGCCTGGAAGCCTGTTCCTGCCCACCATGCTTTTGGCCTCTTCCCCCTCTGCTGGCCCTGCACCCCCTTCCCTGATGCTGCACCTGGAGTTGCACCCCCACCACCCACGTGTCTTCCCTGGGTCCTCTTGTTTCCCTTGGTGCGACGCTGCCACACACTCAATTATTTCTCTTAATCACCACCTACTACAGAGAGCAGGACTGCTGTCTGGTTAGGTTCCTGTTGCTTCTCTTGCACCCAGGACTATGCTTAATGCACAGTTATAAAAAATATTAAACAAGACAATCTGCGTGTCAGCAAAGATGACAAAAATACGACTTATGTCTTGATATGGTATTTAACTTTTCCCGTATCTGTCCAACAAGACAGACAGACCTCTATGGCTGGAACGCTTTCTCCCTGAACACTCAGCACTCCTGGCCCATGTCCTGCCTGACGGCCTACTAACCTAATCCCACAAAAAGAGCACACGATGAGTGGAGGTTGTCAGTTCGACCACAGTGAGAGGCAAATCAGTAAGATGAACGTATAAACAGCCCTGCGCCGAGCCCAGATGAGTGGAATGTTCACAGCTGGTGACTGATGAGGAAAAACTCCCTCGAGGAGAGAGAGGAGCATTGGCTGAAATGCAAGGAAGGCGTAGGAGGGTGTTTTGTTGTGGAGGGCAGTGTGTGGAAGACACCAAGAAGGGGTCATGTGTTCAGGAGGTGGAATTGCACCCTGACTATTAAAGACGGGCATCAGCTCGGCTGGGGCAGAGGATAAGTCACTAGGTGGCTGCAGGGATGTAAAAGGTCACTTGAAAGAGAGGTCGGACCGAAGAGTGTGGATTGTTACAAATGCGTGTTTAGGAAGTGGATGGCAAGGGGTTTGCTGTGAGGCTTGCTTGGCAGCTCTGTGGGAGGAGGAGGAAGGAGCAGCCTTGGCCTTCAGAGTGTGTTTAGAGGCCCACAGCCAGGTCAAGGCGATCAATCCCAGCAGGGCAGATGCAGAGGCTGCTGGTCCATGCTGCCCGAGGGGCAGGGAGGAGGGAAGAGCCAGGACCACAGAGCAGAGGAAGGAGGTGAGGATTCACCCTGCATTGCCTGGGAGGAAAGTGGCTGATTGCCCCCAGGGCAAGAACAACACAGGAGAGGAAGCTCTCAGCACCCATAGCGCACTGGCTGCCCATGCAGCTCCTGAGCCAGAAGAACAGTCCTTAGCAGAGGAGAGAATGCAAGGTGAGCGATGTGAAAGCTGAATTAGAGACAGGTAGGTGCAGTGTCAGGAAGTGAAATGCAGAGTCTTCAGAGGAGGGAGCTGACTGTGAAGTGCTTGGAACACGGCTTCTTTGTAAAATTGTCTTGTGTCCCATATGAGATCTGGTATCCAGTCAAAGATAAGAGGCAGAGGGTCTGTAATGCAGAAGGTTGTTCTTGAAGCTCCGTTTTGAAAGAAGAGGAGACAGAGCACGCTGCCTGTGTCCAGCGTCCGTGGTCTGTTGCTAATGAGCAGGATCCCTAAGCATCATGGCATTAATCTCTTTTTCTGCCCCAAGCAACTCAAGGTTGGTTAAAATAATAAACATCTTCGAAAACATCTCTAGCTATCTCTTTGGTAATTTACTTTCTTTAGTATCGTAATTACGTTAAGAGTCGTGTGTGTGTGTTGGGAGCATCTCTGGCTCTGGAAATTATGCTTATTGTGCATTACTATTAGCAAGCTGTGTGTGTGTGTTTGCATACAAAACATCATTGCTCCTACTCAGAAAAGAGTCTGGTGCAAAATAAAGGGAAATCTGCATTAACAATCTGTTAGGTAAAATGTACTTCCATTACTTCTGGTCTCATGTAGAAATTCAAATTGATCCATTAATGTGATTCCTAGGGGCATGTCCTCAATGTGATATAGAAAAGATTTCTGATTAGCAGGTCACATGGGTTATATTTGACTATTGCCAGAACTCATCGGTACCAGTTACACACGCTAGATCATGCCATCCCTGGAACACAGCTGTTACTCAGCAGAATGGTCACATCTTAAAGTAAATCTTAGCCTTATCTTCCACAAGTGATATTGTTGCAATTTTATTGATGCTGCTTATTTTTTAAACAAACTTTTCTTTATTTCAAAGACAAACTTCAGCCTAGCCCCATCTATGTGTTGCCCATTTCCAAATTAGCAGAGAATCCAGAATCACGAGGTGTATGTTCCATGCAGTGAAGTTTATGAGGAAGGGTTGAGTTCACCTGCAGGCTCCCCTATTTCCTGTTGGCCCCAGCATTGGTCACAATTGCAAGCTGGCAGCAACCAGGGGCTTCTTTACAAAACAGAGCCCCCACGGAACTCCCTTTCACCAACATCCTCTGAATTCTCCCACTCTTAAAACCACAGAGGGCTCATGGCAGAAGGCGAGGAATGGGCTCTTTCCTGCGGTTTCTGTTAGGCTGCTTCTGAAATGCACCGGCTGGGTTTTTGTAAATCCTCACCACGGCAGGACCTGGCTAATCCCCAGGAGAGTTCAGAGGAGGCTGCAGTTGGGGCACCCAGGCTCTGCTGTGAGGAGGGCAGTGGCCTCACCCTTTCCCGGGTCAGGGTTGAGGTTGATGTTGGGGCCAGGGTCAGATTGGGGTGGAAGCTGGGGTCAGAGTTGGGATTGGGGTCGAGGTTGGGGCGGGGTTGAGTCAGGGTTGGGTTAGGTCGAGGTCAAGGTTGGGGTCAGGGGGGGGCTTGCGCCCTTCTGTATCTTTGTATTTTCTTTTTTCAACCTGATTTGAAATGACTTAAATGTATTGTTTTGGCATTTTTAAAGCAACATTGTGGTAAAATTTCTGGAGATGAGGTCTCTGGGCTCCCCTGGGCATTAAATCCTCTTGGCCTTGTCCCTCCTTTTGGTCTGCACAAATTGTGGACATGGCAGGGCCCTTGGCTGGTGTCCAGGGTAGTAGCCACAAGAGATGCTTTGTCAAGGCCCTGCCTGACACTGCAGACCTCGGACCTGCCCTGGGACCCGACACCACACATCCTCCTGCTCAGCACATGACGTGCCACGCCTGTGGTGGGTACAGCAGACCCTTGGTGGGGTCTGCAGTTTCTGCCAGCAGTTGCTTCTTATTCTCAGAGGATGAGATAATTCTAGACCAGAGACTCTCTAGCCCTAAACATATATGTTTTCAACATAGAGTCCTTTAAAAAAAATCCTTTTGAAATATTGTTGATAAAAGCTGGCCATTCCTATTTTGAGACTTTACCAGTCAAAATAAAACAGTGGGCAATCCTTTGAGACTTCTCATGTCTGTGAGACTCAGAAATCTGGGCACTAGTTGGCTGTCACTGCTGGGCGGGACTGCTATGAATAGGCCCCCAGCTCTGACCCCACTGTGAGCAGGGCCTGAGCAGGTCCTTGATAAGTGCTTTGTGCCTCAGTGACCAGCCATGCTTATGCGTGCACATGCAGAATATGTAGTATATGTAGTCAGTGACCAGCCGTGCTCACGTGTGCAAACACAGAATATGTAGTATATGTGGTCAGTGACCAGCCATGCTCACATGAGCATACACAGAGTATGTAGTATACATGGTCAGTGACCAGCCATGCTTACATGAGCACATATAGAATATGTAGTATGTACAGTCAGTGACCAGCCATGCTCATGCGTGCACACACAGAGTATGTAGTATACGCGGTCACTAACCAGCCATGCTCACGCGTGCACACACAGAGTATATGTAGTATACGGGGTGAGTGACCAGCCATGCTCACATGTGCACACACAGAGCATGTAGTATATGCAGTCAGTGACCAGACATGTTCACACGTGCACACACAGAATATGTAGTATATGTAGTCAGTGATGAGCCATGCTCACGTGTGCAAACACAGAATATGTAGTATATGCAGTCAGGGACCAGCCACGCTCACACGTGCACACAGAGAGTATGTAGTATATATGGTCAGTGACCAGCCATGCTCACATGAGCATACACAGATTATGTAGTATACATGGGCAGTGACTAGCCATGCTCACGTGAGCACACACAGAATATGTAGTATATACAGTCAGTGACCAGCCATGCTCATGCGTGCACACACAGAATATGTAGTATATGTGGTCAGTGACCAGCCATGCTCACACGTGCACACACAGAGTATGTAGTATATGCGATCAGTGACCAGCCATGCTCATGTGTGCACACACAGAGTATGTAATATATGGGGTCAGTGACCAGCCATGCTCATGTGTGCACACACAGAATTTGTAGTATACGTGGTCAGTGACCAGCCATGCTCATGTGTGCACACAGAATTTGTAGTATACGTGGTCAATGACCAGCCATGCTTATGTGTGCAGACACTGAGTATGTGGTATATGCGACCTGCAATGTCACTTTGTGTATTTTAGAAGCAGGAAATGAGTATTAGATCTTGTTTTCTATGGGAACAGGCAAAGGGAGTTGACTGCGGCATTTAAATAGCACAGGTGGTCTCTGAGCCCCTGCACACCAGCCTTTCTGACTAGAAACCCAGTGAGAGGAGCTGACAGCATGGTTCACAGGCATTCCTGGGGAGAGTGCCAGGTCTGAGGGCAGCAGCCAGTGGGGGGCAGAGCGGGAATCTGGGCTCAGACGCAGGCACAGGCAGGGACGTGGTCTTTAAAGAGCCCACAGGCCGCAGAAAGTGTCTCCTTGGCAATGAAACTTGACCTTCTGCAGAGGGGGAGGCCGGCCCTGGAATTTTTCTGACCTTTCTTTAGGCTCCGAAGACTGTAAATCGTCTCTGCCCTGGGGCCAACATGACCAGTCTCTGACTTCAAGGTTTATTTTATTAAAAACATGTCTTGAAAACTCTCCATTTCAAATCCTTTGCCCGAGCCATGTGTTGAGGATGACGGCATCCATCACGTTCTTTCTGGCCGGGTGCGGAGGAGAGGCTGGCCCCAGGCGGTTGGGGGGCGGTTCTGTCTCTGGACGCCCCGAGGCCTGCAGAGCCAGCTAATGAATGTGGGTGCTGAAGTTCACAGTCCCTCCAGGGATCGAGGGGTTCATTTTGAGACGAAGCAGGGACTCCCTTTTTAGAGGCCTGGCCCCCCAACCCCCTACAAAGAGTTTCCTCAAGGGGACTTCCAGGCACCCAGCCCGCCCTGGAAAGTAAATGAGCGACTTGATAAGCAAGAAGGTAACAGCAGCCCAAGTCAGAGCCAGGGGGAGTGAGTTCAGAGACGTTTGTTTCCTTGTAGACACTAGACGCCATCTTCACACACAGCCCCAGCTGCCTTTCAGAGGCCCAGACGAATAGACCTTGGATGAGGGAGGGGGAAGGCTGACCTTTGACCACTGTTCTTTGGGTCTCAATTTCTTCTTGAGGTGCTTGGAGGGAGCCACACACCTGAGCTGGTTAACATTTTTTGTGTTAACCCCAAGTTTTAAACAGAGCTTCCCTTCCATAACCACCTGCAAATCAGGAAACCTTTGAATCCGTAATCCCCACCTCCAGATCCCCCGCCCTTTTAGGCCAAAACCCACGTGTACCCTGATGTCCTGATTTACGACTTTGTCTGCAGCTTCTGCTTTCCTGAAACTCGTCCCTGCCTCTAGAACCTTGTCTGCAGCCAGTGGGGGAAGTCAGGCTTGGGTGGAGCTGCCCCTGCTTGGTGCCCTGCAAATAAATACATGCCCTCCCTTCTATGGCCATAGACCTCAGAGTGGATGTCCGTCTTCCTGTGCAGGACGAGTGGACCCATCACAATTTACATGTCAGGACACTGTGGGGTTTTTGAGCTGGTGCTGACTGAAAACTCCCGGCTACCCAGGGACCTCGGGGCTGTGCTACCTGCTCTGGTGGGCGGCCCTGGGCCTAGCTTCCCCCAGGGACCTTGGGGCTATGCTCCCTGCTCTGGTGGGTGGCCCTGCGCCTGACGCCCTGCCTGGGTTGTGTGCAGTGGCCAACCCAGGGGCTCCTGCACCCCTGTGGGCTCTGGGGATCCCCCTTCCTGCCAGCACAGGGGACATCTGGCTGTCTCAGAACCCGGCCATCTGTAAAAATTAGGCTGGTCCCTTTATTATGCATCTGGTCAACAAATAAAAACTTGAATTTTGAGAATGGCGACTGTATTTCCCTCATATGTTTGAGTTCAGTTAAGTAGATCAGAAAGTGGCAGTGCTTCTGTTTAATGGCTCGGTAAACTGAGGCACGTTCTGATGATTTGCTTAGGGTCTCCCTTGACACAAGGTCAGGACCAGGCTCTAGCTACCGTCACCTCATCTCCCAAACCAAACCAGCACGGCCCTAAAGAATTCTGAAATTCCTTGCTTACTGAACAAGTTTACAGTTTACAAATTAAACGTAGTTTGGTTGTGGATTTCACGATTCCCTTAAAAAAAGGAATTGCACTGGCAACAGAATCCAAGCCTTCTGACTTTCAGCCCGGCAGTTTTTCTGCGAGGCCCACAGCGTGCCCCACTCAGGAATTTGCAAGGTGTGAGATGTCATCAATTGTCCCAGTGGATGAGGACAATGAAAACCCTGTGGGAGTGACTGGAGGGGGACAAGCATCCCTGTGGGGAGCTGGTGGACCTCTTTCTAAAGAGCTGAGGTGCCAGGTTGCTGGACAGCTTGCTGCAGGCCTTTCCCTCCTGGGGTCCGCCTGTGTGGAAGCTGCCCTTGGCAGTTTCTTCCAGGGCCTCCTGGCCGCTCTGCTGAGTGTAGGTGCCGGTCACACAAATACCGAGTCACCGCCTCCACGGACCGGCGAGGAGGGACGCTCCCACTCTTCTGTGCAGTGGATGTCCTGGGCATCTCCCTTCAGACCAGTGCCTCCGTGTGGGAGGAAGTTGTCCTCAGGAGGTGGGGCACCCCACCTGGTTGGGGGGGCCTGGGGCAGGACACAGGAAGTGCGTCCAGTTTAACTGGGCTCTCCTGCCTTCCCAAGAGGCCACTCTTCAGATGGAAAATGCCACACATCCTGTGAGACGAAGAACAGCAAAAATCCGCCACAACCGCAGGTTTGAGAAGCTGTGGCACGAAGCTGACTCTCATTCTAGACCCTTCTTCTGTGTGCAGCTCCCGCCGCAGCTGGGCTATCCTGGGACGGTTCCTTGGTTTGTCTGAAATGATTTTGCGTCCAGAATTTCTGCTGCTCCGTTCTGCTGAGGGAGAGTTGACCGGATTAATGATACATGGCTCTCACCTCTGAAGACCAAGGGGGCATTCTCTGCATCCCTGCCCTGCCAGAGCTGGTGGCAGCCGGCTCGAGGCCTGCAATGGGCTGAGACCCTCGCTGGGCCGGACAGTGTGCTGGCTCGGGGTGGGGTCTGGGAAGACCACCTGCCCCTGTCGGGTCCCACGCCTCATGGTGGCCTCAGAGGCGAGCACAAACCCTGTGAAACAGCGTCTCTCTCTGCACCTCTTGGTCTCTGTGAGGTTTGGAACAAGGTTCCTGCCACTGGCCTTCAAGTTTGGGTGTCTTCCCATGAAGCCCGCAGGACTGACGGGCATGTGTGGGAGGTCCCAGCCCGGGGCCCTCAGGGCCTCCTCCAAAGGGAATTTGCGGGTGCACGGTCACAGTCTGGAGCACCATTTGGGCCCTGGACTAACCACGCTAGTCAGTTATTTACTGGGAGGAGACAGAGTGTCGTGTGGTTTCTCTAGGGCTGGTTTTCATTGGGTGGAGATTCCGGAGTTTGCCACAGCGGCAGGTGCTGTGCACCAAAAGCTGCCCCTTGAACTTCCTGGGATCCTGGGTCCCAGCATGTGAATCAACAGACCCCCCGTGCAGGGGTCTCTCTGCTCTTTGGAGCCTGAAGGAGATGCTCCACAGCCGACCTCCCTCTCCTCAGCAGACACACTGCTGCTCCCACATGGGGAAGGGCTCTTGTGTAGCCTCCTCCTTGCCTCAGGGAGCTCGGAGCCTGCTGAGGAGGCTGAAGATGAGGCATGAAAACCCGCAGCCATGGGATGCACAAGGAGTGGGGCTGGGGCTGGACCTGGGCCTGGACCTCCTGCGTGGAGGGGTCAGGGGCTGCCAGGGGCCAGTGTGGCTGGGGCCTGGACCTGCCCTCGTGGGAGCTGTGTTGGGGCCGGGCTGAGGGTCCCAGGCAGCACGAGCTACAGGCTCTCGGCCTCCCCCGGCAATGGCACTGATGCAGGTGGGCTGAGCGTCCAGCCTGCTGCCCGTGTGGTTTCCTGACGGAGCAGATTGGGGCTTCTGCCCTGCGGTGGGGAATGTAAAGGACGTTTCTGGCTGGCAGAGCTGGGTGTCTCTCTCAGAGCGCTTTGGGCAGACACGCGTGGGAGCCATTAGCAAGAGGCACGCTGGGGGAGACCCAGACCGAAGGGTGATTATGCTTCTAAACAGTCCCTTGGTCTGGAAAAGGTAACTGGAAAAGAACAAGAAATACAGGAAAGCAGGAGAATCTTATGGAGTTTCTCAGACTGTTGACCGATTTGTCAAAGGGAACTAAGTGAATTTGTTTCTTCATTTATTGATCTAAAATCAACTTATTTTGCACCAACATGAGTGAGAACAGTCACTGGAGGAGTCGGATTTAGGGTGCACCTGCTCAGTGGCTGGGGGCTTCCCTAGCCCTGCCTCTGATGAGGGAGGAGGGAGAGGGTGTGCTGGGTCGTCCCAGGGGTGGGTGCACCTCCCGCCCTCAGCCGCCTCCTGGTTTGAGGTGGTGGAGGGAGGGGGGGCAAGGCAACCTGAACCCATCTCGCTGGGTGACGCCAATGAGAGGCTGGGAAAAACACAGGCAGCCCGTGCTGGGGCTGGGTGTCCTCTGACTCCAGGGTTCCCGGCTCTGTCAATTCAAAGTAAATCCAGTTACTACGCGTGCTAAACAGAGATCATGAGACGATACTTTCTTTTTGTAGAGCTGACAGTTAAAGTGGCCAGTGCAGCATCAGCCGCAGGTGGGGAGCTGGCCAGGCCTGGCTCATTAGGGGGGGTCACGGCATGCCAGGGTGGAGGCTGCCTGTCGGTCATCAGAGCATCTCCCTCGTGCCCAGAATGAACTGAGGCTTCCCTCAAGGGAGGACATGATCACCACGGTGTCACAGGCACCGCGTGGATGTGTTGACTCTTGTGTCCCTGTCACGGGCTTTACCACCTGGGTTCCACTTCCCAGACTGAGACACAAACACGGGAAGTCCTGCAGTGGAACCAGCGTGGTGGAGGGGAACACAGATGACCCCAGAAACCAGAGGAAGTCAAAGCATCGAAGGCCAGGGAGAGCTGGGGCGCAGGGCGCCAGCCTTGGGCCTCAGACTTCTGGTCTGGAGTAGGCAGTCCCCAGGGCCCCTTTCACTCTGAAGCTGAGTCTATAACAGCATTCCTGTGAAGTGAGATCAGTTCTGTCCTGCGTGGACAGCGTGGATGGAAGGCTTTGTGTGTCAGGCTACACTGCCTGGCTGCTCAGCCAAACACTCGGCCCACAGGTGCTGGGCAGGCGTGTGGTGGGTGTGGCTTGCACCTCCATCTGCTCATTTTAAGTGAAAGAGACATTCTCCATGATTACAGGTGATCTCGTCCAATCAGCAGAGGGATCTTAAGCTCATACTGAAGTTTCCCCTGAAGGTCGAGGAATTTGGCCTCAAGATGATAAACTAGGTGTCCTGCCTTGGCGTCCAGCCCGTGGCCGAGCCCAAGAGGCTGGACTTGTCAGTGCTATAATTACATAAGCCAATTCCTTTAAAAATTTCTTTCTCTCACTCTCCTGTATCTACTCCATGCCTACATCTATACTTGTGTATTCATAGCTCTCGCTCTCCCTCTCTCTAGGCTGTATCTATTCCATGTCTACACCTATATCTGTGTGCTCACAGCTCTCACTCTCCCTCTCTGTATCCTGTATCTACTCCATGCCTACATCTATACCTGTGTGCTCACAGCTCTCGCTCTCCCTCTCTCTAGCTGTGTCTACTCCATGTCTACACCTATACTTGTGTGCCCACAGCTCTCACTCTCCCTCTCTCTGTCCTGTATCTACTCCATGTCTACACCTATACCTGTGTGCCCACAGCTCTCGCTCTCCCTCTCTCTGTCCTGTATCTACTCCATGCCTACATCTATACCCGTGTGCTCACAGCTCTCACTCTCCCTCTCTAGGCTGTATCTATTCCATGTCTACACCTACACCTGCTTACCCATAGCTCTTTCTATCTCTGTTGCCTATTGCTTCTGTTTCTCAGGAGGACTGCGATGCATACACAGCAAATTGTGAAAATGTAGTAACTTAAAAAACATTCTGTAGAAAGCAGGCAAGTAACTGGAAGGTGCTTTTATGTGGATATGGAGTCTGTGCATAAAACTAAAGGATTTACCGTTTTTATTGTTTTGCTTTGATAAGCCAGACTTCCCCTGTGCATCAGCAAAGAGGCCCTTCGGTCAGAGGAGTGACCGCTGACTTGGGAGTCTGAAGCTGAGCTTGGGGTTGGAGCCTCCTCTCACACCTGTGTGACCCAGAGGCAGTCTTCTGACTTTCAGGGCTCACCTCATTTGTTAAGGTGGCAACTGACCATTAAACAGTGCATTGGGAATAGCAACGTGGGAGTGAGACGGGGTCACCCTTTCTGTTGACTGTGCCTCCAGATACCCAAGAAGTCAGCTCTGTGGGAGAAAGAGCTGTGTCTTCCCTGCTTTGTGCTTCTGAAATTTATTCTATGAAACAGGCTGTTCCAGAAAGTGTTCCACAGGAACAGAGATCACACAGCCATTAATATGGGCCAAACCCTTCATGAGATAATTGTTTTATAATTATTTCTGTGGGATCAACAGTGATTTATCGTTCCCAGAATGGGACACATTAATCTGAAAATCAACAGCACAAAATTCTAGGAAAGTATTTAAATAACATTTGACCAGAATAGCAATGACTTACTTTTAGGGCTAGGATTTCCTAAGATGAGAAGAAAGTGGGTTTGAATGAGGTTACCTAGGTCAGAATGGGCTGGGTACCTTCCTCGTTTCCCCACAGCAAGGGCAGTGGAGGGAGCAGCTCCCATCTTTAACTTGGGTTTTGCACGGTTCCCCCTCAGGTGGACGTCTATGTGTTCCACATGAGAGGTAGAAATGAAGGATGGAGGAAGCTCAGGTCATCCTGAGAGTGGCAGCCTGTGGAGCCTGGTTCTGACCACACAAGAGAGTCACCTGGAGAGCTTGGGCACTCTGGTGCCAATGCTGGGCCCAGCCCAACCAAGCAGGACATCCAGGGGCGGGAGCTGGGCTTCCTCTTGCAAACCTGCAGGTGGTTGCAGCGCACGGCCAGCCCCAGGGCCCCTCTGCAGGACTACGGGCTGTGCAGCTCCACGGCTGGCCGAGTTCAGGTCCGGGGCCCACCCTGTGTCCTGGAGGGTCAGAGAGAACAGGACCAGGACAAGGTGCTCCCCCGGCTCTCTCCTCCCTCAGGCTGCAGGTCCTTCAGAACCTGGCAGGCCACAGAGGTGCGTGCGTGAGTCACAAGGATTTCCGTGGCAGATACAAAGAGATGCCCCCGGGCTTTTAGAGCAAGAGATTCAGTCAGGGGGAGGCTTCTTCGCCTCTCTGCACTTTGAATGTTCAGATGTGCAATTAATCCAGCAGATGTCCCAGAGTGTCTCCTGTGTCCGCACTCATGACGCAGGGTAAACAGCAAGTCCTTGCCCTCATGGACCTCATGCTTTGGTGGCTTTACCAATAAACAATTATTTTATGAGTAAGCTGAGTCATGAATAAGAGGTTTTTTAAAAATGAAGACCTTCCCTTCTTCTCTCCCATCTCCCTCCTCCCTTTCTCCCTCCTTCCTCTCTCCCTCTTCTCTCCTCCCTCCTCCTGTCTCTCCCTCCTCCCTTTCTTCCTTTTACAACTCCCTTTTTTCTCTATTCTTCTTTTGTAAACTGGCTTTGTGAGAGGAGGCTGCTGTTGCTGGTGGGGACGAGGGCCAGCTGCGCTCGGAGCCTTTGGAGCTTCCTGAGGGGCGATGTCCTTAGATCTGCCCCTTGTTTAGTTGTGAGCAGTTTTTAGGGAAACACAAAGAGGATGAAGCCGACAGCCAGTGGGAAGGCCTGCAGCACCGAAGCTGCTGGGAGACCCTCCCCAGGAGCTGGAGCCTCCACCCACGCCGGCCCGGCTGTACTGTGGAGGGCTCAGTCTTTCACTAGATACTGGGATGGAGGTGGAGCAGCCCTCTCCCCTGCTCTCCAGCAGTTCCTCAAACCCCAGGAGTTGAACTTTGTCATCTCTAGGGAACGCAGGGCTGCAGCAGCTGACACGAGAATGTGGGTTCTCACGCCAGCGCCTTCTCTTCTCAGGCTCGGCTGTGCGACTTTGGTAAACGAGGCACACAGACTGAAGCTGTCATCCCTCCTTCTCCAAAAGTAGACATCTGAGAAGCTATAGTTTACAATTGTTCAATAAAAATTAATAATCATTAGATGCTTAAGTGGAAAAATAAAACACCAATTAATTGGGTCTCCACATAGAAACGTTTTCCGGCCTTCCCCGGCTCTCAGTGATTGCTGCGTTCTCATGCTGTCAGTTGGTGAAGTGGGGGCAGGCTCTGCAGAAACCAGCCCAGGCTTCCGTGCTGCTGTGAGTCCTTTCTCCACTGGCTGCACGCAGCCCTCGGGTCTTAACCACGCAGCTTTTATTAGTGCTCTGGCTGGGATCAGTTTTACAAAAAGAACAAAGGACGTGGGAGGGGCCCAGAGAGACCCACGGGGCTGGTGCTGGGCCAAGGAGGAGGTTCATGACCAACCCGCCCTGAGGCCAGACCCTGAGAGGGTCTCACTCAAGTCCCTTTGCACCTGTGGGATATGAGGCTCAGAGGGCACACCTGGAAAATATCCCAGCAGACATATGCTGTCCCCAACTCCCCCGGCTGTCCAGGAAGCCCCAGGGCAAGTCCTATGCTTTGGGGCCACAGCACAGTGTGGAGAAGTTGGGGCGGGTGACCATTCCCTACCCTCCCAAAGTGCACTGGGTGATGGGGGGTTCAGGCCAACTTCTGTGCATGCACCGGCATATTGGAAGCATTAGTCACCAGGCACACAGCTCCCTCAGGGGTTGCCGGACCCCCAGCTCCCCGTCCTCCTACGTGTCCTGGCTGCACCCTGAGAGGAAGGTTTGTCAAAATTCCTGTGACAATGTTCTGGGGGCCATGCTCACTGATTCTCCCACCCAGCACCAGGATTCCCTGAATTCACAGTTGGATGTAGTTTAGGTGTGGTGTGACTTTCCTAACAGAGACATAGATGCTTCCCCAAATTCTTGTTTATTCACTCATTTATTCTTCAGAGCTAGGATCTCACTCTGTCACACAGGCCACCTGGTGGTGTGAACACGGCTCACTGCAGCCTCGACCTCCGGGGCTCAGGTGGTCCTCTCACCTCAGCCTCCTGAGTGGCTGGGACTACAGGTGCATGCCACCACGCCCGGCTAAGTTTTAAAAATTGTTTTTGTAGAGGCAGAGTGTAGCTATGTTGCCCAGGCTGGCCTCAAACTCCTGGGCTAAGGTGATCCTCCTGCTTTTGCCTCCCAATGTGCTGGGATTATAGTTGTAAGCCGCCATGCCCAGCCTCCTAGATTCTTATCTAGGAGGAAAAGCTTGAACAACTATTAACCTTAACACAGGTCTTGAATACCATGATTTTTCGCAGCAGAGCTCATATCCAGCATTCTTCATGCTGATCAGGGAAGTAGGCCTTTGGTGGCATTGATAAGGCTCATCTCTGGAGTGTGGGCTCCGGGCTGACTACTGGCTGACCTGCTGTGCATCGCTGGTTAAGACGGGTACGTCTGGTGTTAGGGAACCTGCTCACCTTGCAGGGCCACACTGCTGGTCCCCCACGTGGGTCATGGTTGTCTCACTCTGTGGGGGATGCCTGCTGCCGCTGCTCAACCCAGCCCTGCACACCTGCGCTTCTTCTGGGTCCGTTTTCCTTTTCATCTTCCACTTCTGTCTCTCTGTTGGTCTCTGTCTCTCTTTCAACAATGTCATATGAATATGTACAGGTCTTTCCCATTCTAAAACAAAACTGGAAAAATAAACCCCTCTTGAGTGTTTCCCGTCAGCATTTTTGGCTGTTTCTACTTTGCTGCTAAGCCCTTGAAGAACCAGTGGCCAGGTTCCCTCCAGACCCTGCCCGTGACTGGGCCCTGACGTGGCCCCGTGATTCTGCACCCCCAGGTCATGAGCTCTGTGGGGCCAGATCTTGCAGATGCAGGTGGCTGAATATTTACTGTTTTGGCAGGCTTGTGCTGTTTTCTTACTGCATTTGTAAGTATTTCCCTCTCTTTTTTAAATCTTCATTAGGAATTGTGGCCTTTGTCAATGTAAAAAATCTTCATTGTCAAACAAAATGCTTTAAGAATTCAGTTCTATTCTTATAAAAATCCTTGAATTTCTTTTCACTGCATTTACCCATATGCTTTGTCAATATACCAATATATAAATAAATATATAAATTTACCCCCCTTCCAGAAAAAAACTTTAATGCGTTTTGTTTGAATAAAGGATTCTATATGAAATTTATATGCTGGTATTTTGGTGTCATTTATTTTAGATGTAGCTTTTACAAGTAGCACATGGTTGGATTTTGTTTTTAGACCCAATCCGAGATTTGTCCTTCAACAAATAAATTAACCTATTGAAACATTATATTGAGAGAAGTAAGTCCTTTCTTATCAATAACTACTTTAAATGTAAATGGATTAAACTCTCCAATCAAAAGATAGAGGTTGGCAGAACAGATCAGAAAAATCATGATCCAACTATATTCTGTCTATAGAGACCCACATTAGATCCAAACACATATATAAGTTGAAATTGTAAGTGTGGAAAAGGTGTTCCACACAGTCAGCAAAGAGAGAGCAGGGGTGGTGATCCTAATTCCAGACAAAATAGACTTGAAATCAAAAAAGGTTATGAGAGACAAAGAAGGACATAATGTATTAATAAAAGTTTCAATACAGCAAAAAAGATATATAATTATAAACATGTGTGCCCCTAATAAGACCATCAAAATGATTGAAGCACAAATGGACAGACTGAAGGAGGACAGCCCTAACCACAGCCTCTCCCCATGGTTGTGCTTATTCCAGGGGAGGACGTGGTAGATGGTGCTATCCGAGTGAAGCCTCAAATTTTGTCTGAAATAAAGCTGAAGTCTGAAAGTCAACTCTTGTTTGGGAGTAACTTCATGAGAGGCAAACTATTTTGATCACATTAAAATAAGACTTTATTTCCATTTAAAAGTGTGCTGGTGGCTATAATGTATCAAATACACATTGATTAATAATTGTGACAAATGTTTGTAGTCATTATTCTAATTGTTAGATTGCCTACCTCAGAAGAGAAAAGATTCGTAATGGCATCAATCCACCACAAAAGGCAGGGGACTTCATTTCTCGGCAGCTGTATTCTTTATCTGATAAGGGATTGTATGTGGACAGGCTTCAAAACATTTCTATTTCCACTTTATTCATTGCATTTTTTCCTTTGGATTCTAATCAGTGTTGGGGGACCTCCATTTTCCTGCTGGAAATGTCCTTGTGTCTCTTATTTTTAAAGATGTTTACAGCACTTCCCTTCCTGCATTACTGTCTGTGTTCATGGATATTTTACTGTTTTTCCTGATTGGAGTGTGAGCTGCACAGAGGCAAGGGTTTTGCTCTGTTGACTTTCATATGCCCAGTGCCCCAGGGCCTTTCTGGTAGGAGATGGTACTTAGCACTTGTTAATTAGAGAAAGAAAGAATGATTCGTGAAAATGAATGCATAGTTCTTGCCCCCTACAAATAACCACTTTAATATTTTTAGTATTTTTAGTATTTTAATGCATTTTGTTTGAATAAAGGATTCTATATGAAATTAATGTGCTGGTTTTTGCACTTAATCCCATATGCATTAACTTTTATCATAAAAATTCATAAACATCTCTGTAATGATCAAATTATATCCCAGGAAATGGACATACAGTGATGTGGTCCTACTGTATTCAGTTTTAGCTAGGATGTGCATTTCTTTACATAAATGTCTGTTTAAAAGTGGACCTATTTGCTTATGGTAGATTTTTAGGTGAAATTATCTATTTAAAAGTACTTGAACATTTAAAAAATTATGGCTGTATTTTACCAAGCTGCTTTCCTGAAATTTTGGGTCAATTTAACTTTGATTAGTACATTCTGCACATGGCTAGAATCCAATATTATTTAATTTTGCAAATCATTTTAAGCATTGGAGAATAAAAATACAAGTGCATTACCTATTTGTGAAGCCGAACACTTTTTGAATATTTCTTAAGCATTTTTACTTGTGCTTTTTTTGGATTGACTTTTTATGTAATTTGTTTATTTTCCATTAAACTCTTGGTGTTTCTCTTTATTGACTGAACCATAGGAATATTTGACTTCTTTTACATTTCCTGCATTTATTCTTCCATATTATTGTTTCCCTTTCAGTTTAGCTTGTGGTTTCTGATACGATTTCTCAGTCTCACCCTCCTCTGCATTGTGTCTGGTCCCAGCCCCCAGCCAGGATGTCTAGTTTCAGTCCCTCTACACTTCAGGCTCATCCCCTCCACTGTGTCCGTGTCATCCCTTCAGTACGTCTCAGCTTTACCTCCCCCCCATTGTGTCTGTCTCACCCCCCATCCTGTCTCAGTCTCACCCCCTCATTGTGTCTCATCTCACTCCCCCATTATGTCTGCCTCACCCTCTCATTGTGTCTCAGTCTCACCCTCCATTGTGTCTCAGTCTCATCTCCCATTGTGTCTCAGTCTCACCCCCGCATTGTGTCTCAGTCACACCCCCCATTGTGTCTCTAGTTTTGCTCCCCCGTTGTGTCTCAGGTTCACCCCCATTGTGTCTCTTTCCCCCCCATTGTGTCTGTCTCTTCACCCCCACATTGTTTCTCGGTCTCATCTCTCACATTTGTCTCAATCTCACTCCCCATCGTGTCTCAGTCTCACCCCCCCCCATCGTGTCTCAGTCTCACCCCCCCATCGTGTCTCAGTCTCACCCCCCCATCGTGTCTCAGTCTCACTCCCCCATCGTGTCTCAGTCTCACCCCCGCATTGTGTCTCAGTCTCACCCCCCATTGTGTCTCAGATTCACCTCCTCATCGTGTCTCAGTCTCACCACCCGTTGTGTCTCAGTCTCACCCCCCATTGTGTCTCAGTTTTACTCCCCCGTTGTGTCTCAGGTTCATCCCCCATTGTGTCTCTTTCCCCCCATTGTGTCTGTCTCTTCACCCCACATTGTTTCTCGGTCTCATCTCTCACATTTGTCTCAAGTCTCACTCCCCATCGTGTCTCAGTCTCACCCCCCGTTGTGTCTCAGTTCTCACCCCCATTGTGTCTCAGTCTCACCCCCCGTTGTGTCTCAGTCTCACCCCCCATTGTGTCTCAGTCTCACACCCCATTGTGTCTAGGTCTCATTTCCTGATTGTGTCTCAGTCTTGTCCCTCGATTCTGTCTTTGTCTTTACTTTTCCAGTACGTATGTGGGGTCCCACGGTTGGGTTTTACTGACAATAGCATCTGCAGAGCTGAGTGACCCATGAAGAAAGCATGATTCCCTGGGTCCCCACAGAACTCCAATCTCTGTGGCACCACTATGAAGATCTTGGGGTTTGGGGGCTGTTCCTGACTCAGGGGGGAACAGTGAGTCTGTGTTCTCACCAACAGAGAGGAAGTGTGGGCAGACTGTGGATAGGAAACACTTGCTTCATTTGACATTGGCGTCAAACCAGGTCTGTATGCCATTTCAGAACAGAATGATCTGAAAGAAAAGAGCTCCTAAAAACAAACCCTAAAATTTTCCTCCATGGAAGAGCCCTCAGTTACTAGTTCTCCTTCCCTGTGGTTGCTACAGCAACAGGCATCTTGTGTGATGGCAGACAGAAGGAGCCCAGCGACCTGACTGAAGAACAGATCATTGCTTCACTTTAAATTAGGTTTTGTGGTCGGGCGCAGTGGCTCACACCTGTAATCCCAGCACTTTGGGAGACTGAGGCGGGGTGGATCACTTGAAGTCAGGAGTTCGAGACCAGCCTGACCAACATGGCAAAACCCCATCTCTACAAAAAATACAAAAATTAACCGGGTGTGGTGCCGTGCACCTGTAATCTCAGTTCTCGGAGGCTGAGAGGAATGAGAATCACTTGAACCTGGGAGGCAGAGGCGGCAGTGAGCTGAGACCGTGCTACTGCACTCCAGCCTGGGCAACAGAGTGAGACTTCATAAAAATAAATAAATAAATTAGGTTTTTTTTTCTCATGGAATTAAATATTTTCAAATGTATTTCCAACGAAATGAATGGAAAGCCTGTGTATTCTTGGCCTGTTCAACCACAAGGAGCCTCCTGTGGGCCAAGCCGGCTGCCTGTGGAGCTTCTTCCTGCTGGTGCTCCCCAAGGGAAATGGTCACCCTTCTTCGCACCCCCCTTTGCCTTTCTCTGATTTATTCCACTATTATGGAAAATTTCAGTGAGAATCTAGAACCTTTCTGAGACCCGTTTTTCTCTCCTAAGGGCTCAGTGAGTGTTCATAAACCCCTGACTGTTGATCCTAAGCAATGCATGCCGCCTGCACCACGCACTTTTTATGCCATTTGCTGTCCACTGGCATTGAGGAAGGATGGAAAATCGACTCAACCCTCCCAGCAGCTCTGTGCGGGGCCTGGCCGGCCTCTCCCATTCTCCCTGACCACTCTAGGGTGATGCGACCGACCAGCAGCTCTGTGCAGGGCCTGGGTGGCCTCTCCCGCTCTCCCTGACCACTCTAGGGTGACACGACCCCCAGAGGCTCTGTGCAGGGCCTGGCTGGCCTCTCCCGCTCTCCCCTGACCACTCTAGGGTGATGTGACCCCCAGAGGTTCTGTGCAGGGCCTGGCTGGCCTCTCCTGCTCTCCCTGACCACTCTAGGGTGACGTGACTGACCAGCAGCTCTGTGCAGGGCCTGGCCGGCCTCTCCTGCTCTCCCTGGCCACTCTGGGTGAGGTTTGCCCTTTTTTGTGGGGCACGAGCTGCCCGGCCTTTGGTCACTGCTCTTCACTGACAGTAGAAGGGGCAGGAGAGCCTTTGCCAGTCTGTTTCTTTGTATCTGAAATATCAACATTGTGACTTTACACTTCTGTCATGATGGGGCAATTGCTAGCTTTGGCCAGATTCCTACACACGTCTCTATATAGCATGTGCTTCAGACGTCATCAGTAAGTTAACATGGAGGAAGACAACATGGGTTTACCTTCCACAAGTGACTTTTCTCAGTGCCGAAGACACAGAGGTGACCAAGACATCCTTCTCTCTTTCTAGTGGAAAAGGGGGAGCTGGAAAGGCCATGATCAAAGCTTATTATCAAGAGGTGCAGAGGATGTTGGGGGCAGGGGGGTGCCCCAGGGCAGCGGGTCATGGAGCTGGGCAGCCTGAAGGCAGACCTCCCAGACGGTGGGAGTCTGGAGTGAAGGAATTGATCGGAGTGTCTGATCGGTGTGTCTGACTGGTGTGTGGACAGAGCATGTGGTGTGCTGGCCGAGGCCGGGCTAGCCATGACCACCTGGTGGTGGAGTCGGGTAGTGCAGTTGGTGCAGCTGGAGGGGAGCACGTGCAGAGGAGCCTCCTAGAGTGGGTGAGAGTGTGAGGCACCCCTAGAGTGGGCAAGAGCGTGAGGCACCCCCAGAGTGGACAAGAGTGTGAGGCACTCCCAGAGTGGGCGAAAGCCTGAGGCACCCCACAGGGTGGGTGAGAGCGTGATGTAACCATCCACGTTGGGGGCTCCACATCAAACAGAAGGTGAGAAGGAGCTCAAATATTCAGAGAATCTGGCCAAAGCTAGGTGTTACCCACCTCATGACAGATGCTGAAAGTCATGGTGCTATTTCAGAACAGAAAGAATCAGACTGGCCAAAGGCTCTCCTGCCTCTTTTCCTGTCAAGGGAGTGCAGTGACCAACAGTACAGCCATGACTGCATCTTGGAAAGGCTACTCTAATAGCTGGTTTGGGGAAATATTGGAAGAAACAGGATTAGCAGAGTGACCAGTTAAGAAGCTGTTGGTATAATCACTTGCAAAGTGACGAGGATGTAAACAGAGGAGATGACTGGGCCACTCAGAGGTGCCAGGAGACAGAGATGGAGGCAGAACTGATGAGACTAATTGACAAACCGGCCCTGAGGGACTGGATGAGGAAGAAGACTTAGGAGGATTCCAATGCTTCTGGCTTGAAAACATGAGAGGAAAAGCAGATTGGGGAGGGTGTTGCTCTTTTTATGAAGTAGAGGCTTTGATCACTAATTTTTCTAATCTTTTTTCTTTTGTAATATCTCTATTTTGAGCTATAAATTTTTCTCCAAGGATTCCCTTAGTTGCATCCTACAAATTTTACTGTGTTGTGGTTTTCTTATCATTCAGTTCAACATATTTTGAAATTTCTCTTGTGATTTCTTCTTTGATGTATTTAGACATGCATTAACTTCAAATATTTGGTATTTTCTGTTATTAATTGCTAGTTCCATTTCATTATGGTCAGAGAACCTACTCTGTATTATTTTATTGCTTTGGAATTTATCAAGACTTGCTTTATGGTCTAGTATATGGTCCATTTTGGCGAATGTTGCATGTGCCCTTGAAAAAAATATGCACTCTGCAGTTGTTGGGTAAAATGTTCTGTGTATGCTGATAAGGTCAAGTTGGTTAATATTGTTAATTAATATGATTGTTTGAATGTTCTATATTCTTACATATTTTCTTAGTCTGCCTACTTGATCAATTACACAGAAAGAAGTGCATTAAAACCTCCAACCATGTAGATTTGTCTATTTCTTTTCAGTTAATTTTGCTGCATGTATCTTGAAGCGCTGTTACTAGGTGCATGCATGTTTGGGATGGTTATGCTTTCCTGATGAACTAACCTTTCATTATGCAAGGGGAAGAAGATGCTGATACAGAATGGGATATCCAGGGGAAGATATCTAAGGACAGGAGAGACCAGCTGGGAGTCAAGGTGTGTCAGCATTTTGCGTTATAATTAAACCACCTGTGTTAGATGAGCTGACCTTCCCCTTTCCACAGTTAAGATCAAAAAGCAGCATCATCACTTAATATCCTTGCTAGGTGAGTAACTGGATCACGTAATTTGTGCTGCATTATTAATGGTGTGCTTGGCAAAGTTAATTACTACAAGGAATGCACAGCAGATTCCTGGTTTCCTGCTCCAACAGCACTACTTTGAGGCTGGCGCCTGCCTCTCAGATCACACCGAGTAGCTCACGGTTTCTTCTGCTTGTGGCTCACTCTTTCCCATCATTCTGACTTCGTTCAGTAACTCCTCTCTGCAGGCCAGTCATCTGGTCCCCCTTGCCCCCCACCCTGGGACTCTGGATGAGTCCAGGGTGTTTATGGGCCTCAGAGGGGAGGAAGTGCGTGCTGATTGGTCCATGGGTGGCCATGGGTGGGCCCAGGAAAAAGAACAAGCTCCCCCTGTGGTCCATGGGGCTGGCAGCTGGCTCCCGGGCTTCAGGTCTTCCCCAGCCCGAAGGTGGGCTTCACTGGGGACCTGACCTTTTCCACCCCAGCCTGTCTGCCTCATGCCTGCACTTGCTGAGTGAGTACACCTTGTAAACAGCGACGGCCAGGACATACTCGCCTTTAGAGGCCCCTCCAAGCCCGTTGGCTTCTGTATTCCCAATTACAGTTTATTTAGTCAGTCACTAATAATTGAAAGGAGTTTTGCTTTTTAATTCTTTGATATTACAAATAACACCATGATAATCATTCTCATACACAAATCACTGTGCATAATTCTGAATATTTAACTAGGAAAAGTTCCTAGCAATGAAATTACTGGGTTGAATGGAATGAACATTCTAAGTTTATAATATATTTAAAGCTTATAGAGTAAATAAATATGGCACAATAATAAGCTATATAAGTGAGTTTGTTTTTGTTTTTGTTTTTTTGAGACAGAGTCTTGCTCTGTCAGCCAGGCTGGAGTGCAGTGGCATGATCTTGGCTCACTGCAACCTCCATCTCCTGGGCTCAAGCAATTCTCTGCCTCAGCCTCCTGAGTAGCTGGGATTACAGGCATCCGCCACCATGCCTGGCTAATTTTTGTATTTTTAGTAGAGACATGTTTAACCATGTTGGCCAGGCTGGTCTAAAACTCCTGACCTCAGGTAATCTGCCTGCCTTGGCCTCCCAAAGTGCTGGGATCACAGGCATGAGCCACTGCACCCAGCCATAAGTGAGTTTTATATTGTATTATAAACACTATGATAGAGTAAAACCATGAAATCCAAATTTATATCACACTACATAATACAACTGTAAACTCATCTGCCCTATCCTGGGATGTGTGTCATTTTTATAGGCAATTATGGTCCCCAGTTTTAGTTTTCTTTTGCTTATTGGAGAATGTAATTCCCCCTTATTCTTTTTGCTTTCTACAGTCTTGTGTACATAGACTATTTGTGTCCATTTGCCAGTGTTCTAAGTGTTATTTTTCTCATTGACTTAAGCTCCTGTGGGGGAGATTAGAATTTCTCCCCCTAAGAAGAAATAAGTAGAGCGGAGACCTGCTGGGCACTTGTAGTGCCAGGCCTGGTTCCAGGGCTGCCCATTTGCTCACAGTGCGGTGGCCGGAGGGTCCTGCCCTGAGGAGGGTCTTGCCCAGAGGTCCTGAGTGTGGAGCAGGGCTTGGTGTTCACACCTGGGCATTGCTGACTCATCGTCAGTCCTAGCAGGGCTGGGAGGCTGGAGCCCATCACGTGTGTAAACTCCGGGGTCCCGTCTGGCATGGTGTACCTGCGCTGACCGTGCCTGCAGAGTACGACAAGTATTCCTGGAACTTTAAAAACATCTAGACCAAAAAAGTGTTTTTGGTTGATTCTTCAGCCAAGTTAGGGCCTCAAACTCTGTATTATCTCCCCATTTGTGGAATTTTTTGAAAAATTCAAGCAAATAAATATGCATTTCTCAGTGCTCTCGAGTCAGGACGTAGCCATTGTGCAGGCTGCGTCATCAGAGAGGGTTCTTTGTGAAAAAGACTTGGCCAACAACAGCTCAGGGGGGGATTTGGGAGGGTCTAGGCAGCTGCAGGACCCGGCTCTCGATGACATTGGGTCTCACACTTTGGGTCGGAGCTCACAGTCCACTGTCCAGGGCCTGGTGTCCAGCCAGCTTAGAGGGGTCCACAGGCCTGCGTGAGAGCTGGGGCAGTGGGGACGTTGAGAGACTCCGTTGAGGCCTGCACCTTCAGCGTATTAAAAGGCAAAGGAGGGCGGTGGAGGACGGGTGGCTTTTGGCCTATAGAGAATTTTGTGCAGATGAACTGATAGTCAAATGCCTCATGGAGTCCATTTCCAGAGCACACGGTGGCCCCTGGGCAGTTGGGGTCAGGTACCTATGATGTCCATCTTTAGGACACAAGGTGATCTGGGGGCCCTGACATAGCCCACCTCCGGGGCACATTCACATCATGGGCTGAGTGAAGGTCACTCTCCACGCTGCTGCAAGGCTGTCATCAGATGCGATTTTGCTGAGGAGGCCACTGGGCCAATGTCCAGCATAGTTGGACCCAGTGATGGCCCCACGGGGTCTGGAGGCGTGGTCTTCATTGCCATCCCTAATAATGTGTGTTGGCTCCAAAGACAGAGCCCAGCTGGGGAAATGCACCATACAGATGCTGCCCCTGACCCACCTCACCATGCCCGCCTCTGGCTGTGCCCACAATCCTGCCCGATGCAATGCTGCCCCTGACCCACCTCACCATGCCCACCTCTGGCTATGCCCACAATCCCATCTGGTGCAGAGGCTGCTCCTGACCCACCTCACCATGCCCGCCTCTGGCTGTGCCCACAATCCCGCCTGATGCAATGCTGCCCCTAACCCACCTCACCATGCCTGCCTCTGGCTGTGCCCACAATCACACCTGGAGGATATCACCAGCTGCAGGTTCTCATACGCTGCACCTGGACTGGCCTCTCTGTTTCTCTCCACACAGAGCATGCAGCAGGTTTGGTTTATGGGACTGAATTGACAACCCAGCACCCTCTCTCTGTGATGCTGCTCTGCTGTTGTGTGGCTGCAGCCGCCGCCCCCGACCCTCACCCTCCGGCTGCCCTGTTCTCTGCTCTGCTGTCCTGCCCCAACCTGGGCCTGGTTGTGTGGCGTTAACCTTATCACCGACGCTCAAAGCCATTCTCCTGGACAGACGCCTCCCTTCTGAGGCTGCTCACAGCCCTGCGTATCCTTTAAGTGCCCTGAATAGAATTCTGGCAGAGACGTGGGGTTTGACTCACATAAAATCTGTTCAGCTAGATCCAGGCTGGAGTGCCCAATGGGCTCCAGGAGGTCAGCCAGGTCCAAGGTTGAGCTGTGCAGTGCCTGAGGTGGTTGTCCCTGCCGCCACCAGGCACCACGAGCTGCACCACTGTGAGGCTGCCATGGCTGCCCCGTGCCCTAAAGCGCTGCTGTGCCCTCTGATTCGAGACAGCTGCGTGCTCACCCACTGCCCAAATGCCCGGCAATGCCATCGAGAAGCGTCAGCGTGAAGGACAAAGTCCACTTTACAGTGTGCTGTGGCACCCATCTGGTGTTTGGGCAGTTGGTGGCACGCAGTGGTCTCGCACTGGCAGGGCGCACTGCCATCAGGTGCTAGGCAACTCCAGCATCCTGCAACCCCTTTATCGTCTCTTCACAACTGTCTCTACTCTGGGACCCCCTGCAGACCACACCCATCGGCGTCTCCTCTTCCCAACTGCTAAGCTGTCGCCAAGTTAATCCTAAAACACTGCTTGGACCATGTCATTCCCCAGCTTTAAAGCCTTAAGAGCTCCCATTTCTCTGAAGAAAGACATTTTTCTTCCAACAGACAGGGCGCCGGGGTGCCCTTCCAGGGTGACCTCGAGGGTGCCACTGCAGTTTCTGCTTCTCCCCACGGAACTGAGCGTGCCCCTGGGAACACAGCACTCCCCGTGCACAGCCCTGCACGTGCACTTACATTTGCATTAATTCTCTTCATCTCTCCCCTGCTGAGAGGCAGCATGCCTGCCGAACGTTTCTCATTGTTTCTGCAATGCTCACATGTGGCCAGATGGATGGATGGACGAGGGGACGCAGTGCACACTAGGTGTGGCTGACCACCACGGTGCTCCTGGAGCCACAGGCCACTGGCCTCATTCCCAGGGCAGTGATGTGATCAAAAGAAGGAACGCAAGAGAGATTGCAGGTCCAACCACTTCCCGCTGTTTTGTGCACAGCTTGGAGGCTGCGCCTGGGTCCTGGGCACTCCTGGTGACCTTTGGCCTTTGCCCTCTGCTCTCCTGCTTGGAGCTCCACTCTGCTCCCCTCCTGTTGTACTGAACCTGTCCTTGCCGCCCGGCTGAGGGAAGTCCTGTCCTCTCATGGCTTCCTTCTTATCCCCTTCCCTGGGACTCTTCATAGTAATTCCAAATGGAGACTGGAGGCTCGGGGCTCATGCCGGCGTCTCCAGCTTCTCCAGAGTTGGGAATGAACACTCAGGTCTCCACCACATGCTGACGGGTTTGGGAGAGTGTGATCCATCTAAGCTGTGTGAAAATCTGCGAAACTGTGAGCCATGGGACGGTGGGGCTTCATGGTACTGCGTGCTTTTAAATCCGAAGGGACAGTAATTATTGAGTGATCTGGAAGTCACACATTTAACATCTGGATTCATAGGTGTAGCATTTAAACCATGACAGCTTGTGCTTCTGAGGTGCCCTGTTCATGCATGGCTCTCTTAGACTTTATCACATGAAACTGCACGCGTCAGGCTGTGTAGCGCCCTGAATCTCAAAGGGAGAGCTTGGTCCCACCAGGTCTCATTGTTCTGTATTATATTTTAATAGTTTATTTTCCCTATTGCTTCTTCAGTTCCAGGTACTGAATAGCAGCTTGGAAAACATCCCAGTAACAGCCCTGGGGCGCCCGCTTCGTGGGCCTGTGGGGTGTTCTGGGAAGGGTCTGTTTCCACAGGTGGAACAAGTGGGCCCCCCACCGCCCTTGCTGCCTGCTCCTCTCGCCTCATTAAACCTTCAGAGAACACAAAGGAGGTGAGAGCCCTTTTTCTCTCCATCTTCCAAAGAACACTTTTCAGTATAAAAGGTGCCCTAAATCCTTTGTGATGTCGGCCCACAAGCAGCCTGCGCTGACACAAAGCAATGCCTCTGCCAGCCTCTGCCACCTGCAGACAGCACCTGGCCTCTGTGAGCTGCCAACTCCCGTCCTTAGCCTGGGTCCCAGGAACGGGAGTGACTTTGTGAACTGGCACGTGGACAGACGTGCCAGGCGGCCCCTGGAGACGCAGGCAGCCTGCGATGTGACTGTGTCAGGCAGAGGCTCAGCTTTAAATCAGAGTTAAAGAAAAAACCTGTGAAGAAACTATTCAAGACATGTGAATGGAAGTGAGTGTTTTCTGTGTACCACCCCGACAGGGTGCTTGGTGAGGAGTAGGGGAACCGTAGAGCAGACATCGTCCTGAGGCAAATGTGCGGGCCCTTTAACCTCTCCCCTTTCAGGAGTGTAGAGTGAGGGAATGCTCTGGTAAACACGGAATGACTCACATGCTTACCAGCAGGGATTCGATCCTACCAAGGCCAGGCTGTGGAATATCATGCAACAGTTAAGACTCAGGAGATGTGCACATTCAGATGAGAAAGATGGACATGAGCTGTCTCAGCGGGAGAAAGACACCTGCAGAACCTTTACACAATTTAACCAGATTCCCACGAAGAAACAGGAGGAAGGGCAGGAGGGAGATGGTTTGTCAGATGGAGGAAGGCACTGGGACCCCGCTTCGGGTGGGCATGAGTTTCCCCAGAGAGGGGAGAGGCAGGCGGAGGAATTCACTTTCTGTGTAATCTGCACAGAGTTTGAAGTTTTATAACTTTCCTGTATAATTTCTGTCATCTGAAAGCCTAAAAAAAATAGTCAATTAAAAAGCTGCCATTTGTGATGAGAAAGAACGAACCTATTCCTGTGGATGGAGCAGGGGCTTCTTCAGAGTGGCCCTGGCCTGCACCTTCCGCCCTCCCATCAGGGCTGATTCTCCCTCTGGTGGCTGGAATATTTTCCCACCTCAGGCAAATGGGTACTAAGCCCCCTCTGAGTCAGTCAAAACTGACTCCCTGGAAGGCTGTGTGCTCCCTGGAGGGCCGAGTGCTCCTTGGAGGGCTGTGTGCTCCTTGGAGGGGTGTGTGCTCCCTGAAGGGCCGTGTGCTCCCTGGGGGGTATGTGTGCTCCCTGGAGGGGTTTGTCCTCCTTGGAGAGGTGTGTTCCCCCCCCCGAGGGGTGTGTGCCAAGCCCCTTCCCCTGCTTCCCACCTGCTCTGCTCTTAGGAAAGTCAGCAAAGGCTGGTTGGTCTGGCTCACTCTAGGTTTGACTCCTTGGGAATGTGGCTTTTAGCCATGTGCTGTATTCCCCCTGACAATGCAGCCATTTGGTGGAGCATGGAGCTCATTAGAAATAGATTTTATTTGCCTGTAGCATAAATGTGACTAAGGCTCAGCACACACAGATTCACATATGTGTGTGGATACAAGCACACACACGTGTACACACCCCCACATGCATGCAGACACCCACCCACACGTGTGCACCCCAGCCCCATACATGTAGACACACACACACATGCAGACACCCACACACAGGTGTGTACACTGCCACATGCATGCAGACACCCACACACAGGTGTGCACACCCACCCACCCCCACCCCCCACACACGCATGTGGACTGTTTGAACACACACACACATGCAGACACCCACACACAGGTGTGCACCCCCCACACACCCACACACACATGTGGACTGTTTGAACACACACACACACACTCCTGCACTCAGTCCTGCTCTATTAACAGGTTCTTGGCTCTGCAGAGCTGACAGGCTGTGTCGGGCACGGTGGGGACAAGGCTGGGTGTGCAGGGGCCCTCCTCCCCCAGGGTGCTGCTCACCTGTCAGCTGCCAGATGGAGGCTCCTCAGTGGCGATGCTCTGACAGGGGCCCATGACTGTCTTGAGGGATGGGTGGCCATTTCCAACATCCTCCCTGGTGCCCTGCAGCTGGCGGGACCCTGCCCACCCTCTCCCTCCCCATCCAGGCTCTGTTTTCATCTGAATGCAGCAGCCGCAGTGAACATGGCAAATGCGTCCTCTGTGCTCCAGGGCCTCAGGTCTGGTCAGAGCAAACTCTTACTCAGCATGCAGATGTGAAGTCAGGTTTTATTGAAGTATTTACACAGCTCATTCCTCCCACGTGGAGGAGTCTGAGACATTCTACAGATGATTATAGTTAAAGACACCTGCAGACTGCTAGGTCCTGCATCACCTGCTCACCAGGTATCTGCCAGGAACAGCTGGCAGCCTGCCCCACTACCAGGCAGGAGGAACCGGCCCTCAGCTCTGCTGAACACTGTCCCCTGTGCATACCTGAAGACTGATGACCACCCACACCCAACCACCTGACGGTCAACCACACAACCAGTGCCCGGTAACCGCCTGACCACGATCGCCATGCCCACTTCCTCCGCGTCCCCTCTGGGTCACAGCTCATGTCCACACCTGGTCACTGACCCAACACCTTCAGTTACCACAAATCTTTGTTTCCTCAAAACCCTGAGTGGGTGGGGGATGCCCTCTTCGTCCTTTAAAGCCAGGCAAGGCTGGGGGTGGGTCTCCCAAACCCTACAGGGAGGAGCAGCAGAGGGGCGGGGGGGAGCCAATGGGCGGGGCTGAACTTGGGGTTTGCAGCATCCACCTGCCTCCCTCTCACTGCACTCCACACACTCCGCCATCCTTTCCTGGCCACCTGCCCTGGGTCATTTGCTCCCCAACATCAGTCCCTGATGGAGCCTCTGCAGCCCCCAGAATTGGTGGGTTAGTTGTTCTCTAGATCCTCTGACCGCCTCACCTGTGTCTCTAAACTAACCTCGGGCTCATTCTCCCGAGAAGTCCAGGGATAAGCCCATTGCAATAGAGTGGTATGGCCAGCGTGGCCCGGGGTGTGCAGGATGGGGCGTGGCCTGCGTGGCCCAGGGCATACAGAATGGGTGTGGTTGGTGAGGCCCAGGGCATGCAGGACGGAGCGCTGACCGTCGGGGATTGAGGGGTCTCTGGACACTGCTGGTTTACCATCCTAACAGCCCCTCTGTCCGGCTTCATTTTACTGGGGACATGGGTTTTCCAAACCAAGGTGATGCTGTCAGGGTGCGTGAGCTTCCCCTGTGGCCGCCTCCCAGCACAGCTGTCCTGACCTTTGGCACCTTGCTTCAGCTGGGGTCTGTGATGGCACCAATGCATGGGAAAAAGATGTTCATTTTTAAGGGGAAAAGCGGAGTCAGATGCACTCAGAACAACCCAGCCCCGCCGTCGAGGCACCTGGGCTAGGAGTGGGTGGCCTGCTGAGGTCTGCTAGGTGCTGCGGGGGACCAGGGCATGTCACAGCCATGGAGACTGCGCCCAGATGTCCCCACCCTTCTGCAGCCAGCTCAGCAACGTCCCCCAGACACCCTCTCCAAGTCTGCAGGTCACCCTTCACCTGGAGGAACAGCCACTAGGGCTGCCTAGCGCCAGCTCTGGGGAGGAGGGCTTGAAACAGTTTTATATGTTGTTAAAATAATTCTCCAATTGGACAGAAATGATTCTAAGATTATTTTTGTTAAAAAGATAATAGGTTTCCGGTTCCCACTCAGCTATATCTTGTGCCCGCCTGACCCCATCACCAGGGGCTGCAGGCCTGGCTGTGGCTGGCCTGGGGCTGAGGTTGGGCTCTATGGCCCCCAGAGGGTGGCAGGTGACCTCCCAAGGCAGAGCCAGGGCTGCTGAGGGGCCTCCCAACACCTGTGTGGAGGGCGCCTCTCCTTCATGACCTGCTCTCTTGATCTGGTGGTCTCCTCAGCCCACTTTCCATAGGGAGGCAGAACAACTCTGTGGGGGCGGCTGTGCCGGGCCCTGTGGGAAGAATTGGGTGGGGCAGTGCTCGGGCAGGCCAGGTGGGAACCCCAGGAGGGTGGGCGGGTTGCCCTTGCATTGATTTATCCTGGTCCTAATGTCAGGGGGGCCCCGACAGGCTTCCCTCTGTCCTGCAGACAAGGAGGCTGCCCTTGTGGGACCTGGGAGGCCACCCTGAAATGACACGTATGTCACCTGTGGTCGCCCAGGCCCGTGCTGGGCCATGCAACTGCATTTCCACATTTCCTCCTTGGCTTCCCTATTGTTTTTGAAAATGGATCCAACTATGTGGCTGAAACACGTGCTGAACAAAATGATCTAAATGCTGGAGTTGAAACTGAGTCAATGACAACGCGACCCCACTTCCATATGTGGGGTTTGGTGACAACCAGCTTGACCGCATGAGGACCGTGCTGACCTGCCCGACGGGGTGCCCCGGGCTTCCAGAAGGAGGAAGCCCGCGTCAGCCCGCGTCAGCCTTGCATCAGCCCCAGTACCATGGGCTCCCACTGCGTCCGATGGCAGGGAGTCGGGGGGTCGGGCTAGATGACCGAGGTCTCCGTCTGCAGGAAGGACTGAGCGCGGGAGCCGCGGTGGAACTGCAGGGCGCCCCTCTGAGCCGTTGCGGGTGATGGAGGAGCCACAGATCCTGTAATCCCGGCTGGAGGACGGGGTCGGGCACCGGCTTCGCCATTTTCGCTTCAGCTCGCACTGCACCTGGGGAGGTGAGGGCACCGGGAGCACCTGTGAGCCTGGGCAGGGGCGTGCGTGTGCTCTGAGGAGCACGGCCCACGAACCTCCAGCTTTCCCTCCTGCCTGACCCTATGTGGACGGTGGGGCTACAACTGTGTCCCCCGTCAGATGGCAGAAACAGAAACGGCTTGGGGAAGAGACGCTGGAGGGAGTGGGAACTGAATGGCCAGGTGAAGGCCAAGGGGACGCTGCTCAGCTCCCCGGCTCTGTCAACAGGGACTCACGAAAGGCTGTGCAGCCCCACCCCCAATCCAGGCCCCGGCTTTCTGGGACTCACAAGCAGGACGCTGAAAAACAGATTCTGTCTAGACCCGGCCAGGAGCTTTCCCGAGAGGCTCTGAGAGGACAGCAGTCGATGGAGCTCGGGGTGGACAGAAGGATGGGAGGTTTGGAAGCTGGGCCCAGAAAGTGGGCTTGCCTGTGTCACTGTGGGCTCTGACGGGGACACAGAGAGCCGTGGGGGCCTGGGCAGTGGGACTGGCCCATGGAAGACAGGCGCACGTTGGGGCCACAGCCCAGGTTGGGCAGCATTTCAGGAACCAACTGAGTGAGTACCTGTGCTTGGTTCCAAGGTGGCCACAGACTTACCTCACTGTTCAGGAAGCAGTAGAGGACGGCCACTACCAGGCCCTGCAATAAGAAGGGGTGGTCAGGCAGGACCCCCTTTGTGGTGGGGGGGGCCGCCGCCTCCTCACACCTACCTGGAACGACCCAAGGCACAGTTCAAACAGAATCTGGTATTTGGAGGAGATGCTGATGGGGAACACGGCAAACACCATGTAGTGGACGCCAAACAGCGGGATGAGCAGGAGCGTGGACTTGGCCAGCCTCCTGCACAGAAGGAGAGGAGCCAGCTCAGCTGCTGGACCTACGAACCCTCTGCATGCCTGGCAGGGTCTTGCTCAGGACTGGGCAGCTGGGCGTGGGAGGGGTTCCACACCCTCCTCTCCACCGCTGGAGTCGCTGGCTAGCAGGAAAAGCCACCGCTCCTTTATGTTTATGTCTGAGGCCCTGTGCAGATCCAGCACTAAGGACCTGGGAACACGCATTCCAGAAAGTGTTCATTTCTCCCAAATTCCCTCACAATGACACATGCTGTGCCCCAGGGTTCATGGCTACCAGGGGCAAGATTCCTTGTGAGTGACCCACAGCCTGCAGGGGCCCTGCCTGGGTGCCCGGCCCATCCTGAGGCAGGTGAGGGTGCCACATGGGACAAGAAGGCCAGCTTCCACCGTGGCCATGTGCATGTTTAAATGATGAGGCTGACGCCTGCTCCCAGGCCCGTGGCTCATAACAGCTGGGCTCCGTGGGAGCCAGGCCTTTCAGTCAGCAGCAGAGAACCCGCCTAATTCCCACTATTAACTCGTCTGAAGTTTGCTGGAAAAGAGGCCTCCCTGTGGCTCAGCTCCTGGCCCTGTCCAGGGAGGTTTTGCTACTTCTGTGACCAGAGAGTTACACAGAAAGACCTCTCGCGGCTGCATGGGTGTCTCGGCCTTTTCTGTCGTCCTGGACCGAGAACAGATTTATTGTCCCCCACTTAATTCTGTTTCCAAAATAAAAGCATCCATCTCCAAGTGTATTTAACAAACACTCCTAAAGAACCAATACAAAGGAACTAAACAAGAAACTGCACAAGATTCATAGGAAATCAAACCTCCGCCTGAAGGCCAGGAACAATCTTGTTCCTGCTTTTCTGCCATGGCAGGCACCACCGGCCTCCCCCGAGCAGGGACGAGGTGACGCTGCCACGCAGGGTCTGACGTGGAATCCCATCCCTCATGTGGGCAGGCAGAGATGCACACTCCTTGGATTTAGATGCCACATGGCAGAATCAGATTCTCTGGTTTACCAAACTCTTTCACGATACTCTGGTGCCAGGCAGCAAATATCCGGCAAATGTCGACTCCGTTAGTGACATTATGATTTCCATTTTACAGATGAGGAAACTGAGGCACAGAGTGGCAAAGTGACTTCCCTCAGGGCACCAGCAGTATCTGCACCCAGCTTTGGGGCTCTTGGCCATGCTCCTGACTAACTGCCCCTCCCCAAATCCATCCTGTTTCCTAAGGCGGGAGTAAAGGGAAACGCAGGCCAGGTACCCTCCTGGCCTGGCTAGCAGGGGTCCTGCCACAGAGCAGCTCTAAGCATAGCTGCCCTTCCAGCCCCAGTCAGTATAAGCCCGAGGTGCCTTCTGGCTGGGCCAGCCACTTTCACACCAAGCCAGTGTTTAGTTTATCCTTGAATTTTTGGATTTTACCTTTTCTTTATAAATGTTGATATAAATTTATGGAGTCTTTGCATTACTTTAGAGATTTCCCAGATCATCATGAATTAGCTGGATAACTGGGGGTGAAACATCTGCCCTGTCTTCATCTACTGAAGGGCAATCGCGATGCCATGTCATGTAATCACACAGGGAGGAAACACATTCTGAATTATTAACTACAAGGCCTGGTATTAGGGCTGGCAGTAGACACATGGACATGGACCGTGTGGTTTGAGCGGGAAGACAGAATTAAATGTAAAATCAAAATAATGTGTGGCCAAGGAGAAGACGGATTGTATAACATGCAAGTGGGCGGAAGCTTAAACAAGCCAGCTCCCCTCAAGAAGACTTTCTCCTGGCGTTGAAATAAAAGAAAGGGTGGCAACTTTCACAGTCACCAGGGGAAATGCTGCCCAGGGCCTCTCTGAGCTTCAGGCAGGAGCAGAGCCCTGGGGCCCAGCCTCGAGGTGAGGCATGGTGGAGGCGGAGGTGTAGTCACCATGGTTCCAGGGCCTTCCTGGTAGTGCTGGGGGGTTTCTGCACAGCATCCCCCACCAGGGCAGCCAGGCTGGGACACGCACTCACTTGTACTGTGACTGGTCATTGCCACTGACATCTGGGGACGTTAACTTCTGCAGCAAAATTCTTATGATACTGATGAAAAGGACAAAATTGACCTGCACAAAAGAGATAAAAAGTTTGTGAAACTGACTCACAGAGACCTAACTTCCCTGAAGTCCACTTGATTTCCACCCTCCTCTCCGCCTGCAGTCCCTCCCTCCTTCCTGGGAATTGCCTCTGGGGGTCTGCAGCCTCAAGAGGTCTTTTTCTGGGCCGGCTGAGTGGAATAGGTCATTTCTATTTAATAAAGGATACCGGGCCTGCTGTCTGCCCAGCTGTGCGACTGCACAGATAATCCACATTCCAACAGGGGCTACTCACGATGATGGAGATTAGAATCGGTATTCGTATGACCCACCAGGGCACACTGTGGTCGTTTGTATCCCAGCAACTGTGGGAGAGAGACGGGGAAATCAGGTTACCACCGACCACTCTCATAAGAGGGGCATGGGAGAATGAGGCCTGCCTGGGGGGCTGCCTGCCCCTCCCAATGTGCCCGCTCCCCACACCGTGGAAGTGTAACTTCTCTACACTGACAGATTGTAAAGGACTCTGTCCCAGTGAGTGATTGTGTTTCGTTTTATGCATCTCAAAATCATAGTCTGCTTATGGGGAGGAGGGACACAGGCGCAGTCCCGGAAGCTGAGACCAGGCAGGACGGCGCTGAAGCCCTCCTCTCTGAGCATGAATGTGTGTGTCAGCCCCATCCAGCCGACGTCATGAGCAAAGAACCTTCCTCTTGAAAATTAGCTTCCCTCCACCTCCCGAATGGTGTGTATGTGTGTGGCAAATGGTTCAAATTGTCCTTAGAATGACAGGTGGGCGAGCCGCCAGCTCTCCATCTCGTGGCACATGGGGTGTCTCCAGCAGGAAACTGTGACCCCTGGCTGGTAAAATGCCTCAGTGATTCCCCTGCAGGGTCCCCCTGCCCTAGGAGTCTGCAGCCCTCCCACGGAGCAGAATCTCCATCACAGGCCTGGGTCCATGAGCTCCTTTGGAGGCCGAGGGCAGGAGTCTTACAGCTGGTGCAGTCTCAGACCGGCCTGAAGAGGAACAAGGGGCCCAAGCCTGCAGCCGGCCGAAGGGGACCAAGGGGGGCCAGTCCCCAAGGCCAGAAACGTCCCTGCTGAGTCCTCCCAGGTCATCAGGCACATAATCACACAGTAACTAGACTAGGTGGGTGTTTTAAACCACCAAATTTTGGAGTAATTTGTTACCAGCAGTGGATAACTGATGCACCCTGAGGCCCTTTATGAGGTGGGATATTTGCGCTGGAGTCAAGTGTGCTGGTGTCTGGGCCATGGTCTCACTCAGGCTGAGCGCCGGGCAGAAGCGCTCTGGGCTGCATGAGCCAAGACCAGCACTTAGGAAGTGCAGGGTGCCCTCAGCACCGTCACCTGACCTTCCACACTTCAGACAACGTGCAGGGTGCCCTCAGCACCGTCACCTGACCTTCCACACTTCAGACAACGTGCAGGGTGCCCTCAGCATCGTCACCTGACCTTCCACACTTCAGACAACGTGCAGGGTGCCCTCAGCACCGTCACCTGACCTTCCACACTTCAAACAACCTGCAGGGCACTTGGTTTTCTTCTGTGGACATTGCTGTGCCCACCAAAGGGGCTGCCCCAGTCTCTGCCTGGCTGATCCCAATCTCAACTGCGCTGTAAAACCTGGCTCACTTTCTGTCTCCCACATGGACTCCCTCCAAACACTCCACCCTCAGAGCATTCCTCCCCAAGAATCTACCAGATGCTTCCCGCAAACGCTCCCTGTCCTTCCAACCAGGTAACCTTCTGGCTTCCAAAGGACTTCATGTTGCCAGATGTTGCTGTGCCCGTTTTTGAGGCCACGGTCTGGGCATGGACTCACCCGGTGTCTTCTAAGTAGAGCCTGGCCACAGTCCATGCCCCGATGCAGACGGTGGGGGAGGCCTGCGGAGAGACGCCTAGTTACACAGGCAGAACGGAGCCGCGCATGCACACGGATGGGTGCCCTCACCAGCAGAACCCTCAAGGACACACTTTCTCATGGGAATACGAAGTGCAATCTCTTGTTTAAAGTGTTTCTAAATATTTACAAGTTTATGCTCATGCCTTAGTAAGCAGTGAAGATAATTACACACATGCTTGAGAGCTGAGAATCTGACGACACTTTGAGACTTGCCACTCTGCACAGGAAGGGTTATTACTGGAGGCCACGGAGGCACACGAGCCGGGGGAGGAGACGTGCTCACTGCCTTCGTGGCCACCCAAGGAACTACTGGCTGCATCTACCTCATCCCCTGATGAAGATGTCCCAGATTTGTACCCCTTTCCAACCCTGGGCAAGGCAAGACTTCCACTACCTGGTGTGGCCTCAACTTCTCTCCTCTCTGATCCCCACCCTCAGTGAAAGCTGAACCGGGTAGAGGTGGGGGAGGAGGAAATTGTTTTGTTACTTGTTAGCAGCCCCATTTGAATTGGGGTCAAGGGGCCGTGAATGGGAGCATTTTAGACTAGGTTCCTGGTTACCGGAAATATTAACGTTTTGTTCATAGGAGCCTCCAGTCATCCTAGAAAAACTCTTCATAATATGACCCTGACATGCATTCGACGGGGGCAGTAAAGCATTTTTCTGAGCTGAAAAAGTTTGCATTGTTTGGTCAGATGGGATGGGAATTAGGAACGTGGGGGGGTTTGTGGGTGGGAAGGGCACGCTTACCCCATCCAATCAGGAGGTAGGCCAGGAAGCACCTTCCTGGGGGGAGCACGGCCACCAGGAGGGTGTGGAGGTAGAGCCCCTCCACCAGCAGCCAGAAGAAGTTGGCCATGATGCAGTACTGCAGGAAGACCAGGCTCAGCTTGCAGCCCACCTGGAAACCACAAACAGAGGAGAGCAGGACCCAGTTAGGTGACAGCAGTTCACAGATACAGGGCACTTGGTATCTGTGCAATGAAGGAGGAGACACCGGGTGCCATTGGGAAGGGATTAACACAGTGGCCAGAGCGCTGGCCCGGAGCGCCTGCTGTTAGCACCAGGCCCTGTGTATACGCGGCTCCAGGGGACGATCACTGCAAGATAAACTCGGCAGAGGCAACTGTGAACAGCCATCCCTGAGAGGAGCTCACTCACTGCTGCGGGGCCAGGAGCACACTCACTGCTGGAGGGTCTTAGGCAGGGCGCCCAACCCCCTTGCCCTCAAGCACGAGTGCGGGTAGAGGGTGCAGCACCTCCCACCTTCCCTCACTAGCAGCTCAGGTGAGCAGCGCTTGGCAAGAGAAAAACAACGGACCCACGTCAGGCCCCCAGATTTTTCTTTTAAACTTTTGACAATCCTGTAAGTTCCTCAATTGTAAAAAACTGGTTTTAATGTTCGGTAACTTAATTAAACCTTTAAAAAGAGGAAAACAAGAGAAATCTGGCAAATAAAATATTTTTTGAGGAGGTTTTTAAAAGGATTTTCACTAGGAAAGAATAAATAAATCTATTTTAATCTCTCAGAACTTCATTTAACTAAATGTACCAGGCATTTCAGCTTCATGAGCAAACATGAAACTGTTACTTTTAATCACTGAGGTTATATCAAGTGTGCTGAAAAAGAATAGTATTTTCATTTGGATTCTTATTTCTATATTTATGTTCATATATATCTATAGATATAGTCATATGTAGGAAGCACATATGTACAGGCAGATATGCTATATATATATATATGTCAGATATACCTATACATATTTGTGGGTGGATATACTTATATAGATGGGTGAATATACATACATATGGGTGGATATAATATACACATATATCAGATGGCTATCCCTATACATACATATGGGTGAATATACTTATATATATATATATATATATATATATATATATGGGTGAATATACTTTTATATATATGGGTGGATATACCCATACATATGTATGGGTGGATATACTTATGGGTGGATATACTTATACATATATATGGGTGGATATACTCATATATGGGTGGTTATACTTATACATACATATGGGTGGATATACTTATATATGGGTGGATATACTTACACATATATATGGGTGGATATACTTATACATTCATGTGGTGGCCTTTCAATTTGGCCTCCAGGGTCCTGAGAGCCACTGAGCCCTGCAGGCTGCCCCTGACCTCCCCAGTGCTCCAGATCTGCCTTGCCTTCATCTGCTTTTTCCTTTTCCCAAGCATAACAGGGCAGGTGCTTCATTGTCTGAGGCAGTGCACAGGTGAGATTACCCTTATTGTTCATCTTTGCCACAGGGCAAGCTGAGCGCCTGCACGCGGATCTCAAGTGTCAACACCTGCTGAATGGACACTCAGATCCCAGCAAGTTCTGCCCTGGGCATAAGGACAGAGCCTCTTACATGGAAAGACACACATGATGACACAGCCATGAACACAAGAGAGTTACAGTAGGTCAACTTGTAACTCATTGCCACTCATTTTAAAAAAATGAAATCAAGTTTTAAAATGCCTGGGCGGTGGGGATTCTGGGATGTGGTGACTCATCTGAATGCAACTTGCCTTGTCACTTGGTAAAAGACCCGATCTTAAACACAAGGGGGAGTAAACTGCAGATGAACCAAGATACAAATGAACAGTCTTAGAACAGAAACCTCTTCCTGTAATCCCAGCCCTTTGGGAGGCCGAGGTGGGTGGATCACGAGGTCAAGAGATTGAGACCATCCTGGCCAACACGGTGAAAACCCGTCTCTACTAAAAATGCAAAAAAATTAGCCGGGTGTGGTGGCGCACGCCTGTGGTCCCAGCTACTCGGGAGGCTGAGGCGGAAGAATCACTTGAACCCAGGAGGCGGAGGTTGCAGTGAGTGGAGATTGCACCACTGCACTCTGGCCTGGTGACAGAGGAAAAAAAAAAAAAAAAAAATAGAAACCTCTTAATCAAGATGGGAAATCCGAAGTGAAAACAAGAAATGCTAAAAGGATAGAAGGCAATTTTTGGTTATATAAACTTTAAAAATTTTTAGATGGCAAAAATACTATAAAAACAAAATTGACAAATGATGAATTTGGAAACATATTGACAGTAGAAGTGACAAATGGTTAATTTTTACAACACTGATATTACAGATGAATGTGGTATTTAGAGCGCCGGAACAGCTTGTGGAAAGACGCCACTTCTCAGCAGGTGTCCTGCCCCAGATTGGGCGTGAGAGCCACAGAGGCAGTGCCAATGCCTGCCAGACAGGCAAAACCGGTCAGGTGTCCGGGCTCTGGTGGGATCCTAAGTGCAGCTGTCAGCTGTCTCAGCCTTTTGGAAAGCAATCTAGCAAAATATATTTACTACAATTTAGAAATACACATGCAGCTGGGTGCGGTGGCTCACGCCTGTAGTCCCAAAACTTTGGGAGGCCAAGGCGGGTGGATCATTTGAGGTCAGGAGTTCGAGACCAGCTTGGCCAACATAGTGAAACCCCGTCTCTACTAAAAATACAAAAAAGATTAGCTGGGTGTGGTGGCACGTGCCTGTGATCCCAGCTGCTTGGGAGGCTGAAACATGAGAATCACTTGAACCTGGGAGGCAGAGGTTGCAGTGAGCCAAGATCGTACCACTGTACTCCAGCCTGGGCAACACAGTGAGGGTCTGTCTCAAAAACAAAAGAAACAAAACAAAACAAAACAAAAAAATGAAAATACACATGCCCTTTGCAATGGGCAGGAAGCTTATGCTGCCAGAATTCATGTGTTGAAGCCTCACCTGCTGTGGGATGGTGTTAGTGGGTGGGACCTTGTCACAGGGGTGGGCCTTGTCGTGGGGGTGGGACCTTGTCACAGGGGTGGGGCCTTGTCGTGGGGGTGGGACCTTGTCACAGGGGTGGGGCCTTGTCGTGGGGGTGGGACCTTGTCACAGGGGTGGGGCCTTGTCGTAGGGGTGGGGCCTTGTCACGGGGGTGGGGCCTTATCACAGGGGTGGGCCTTGTCACAGGGGTGGGGCCTTGTCGTGGGGGTGGAGCTTTGTGATGGGATTAGTGCCCTTGTAAAGGGACCCAGCAATATCCCTCGTCCCTTCCACCATGTGAGTCTGACCCGAATCTCCCTCACCCCTTCTACCACTTGAGGACACAGAGAGGAGTCAGACCCGAATCTGGTGCTGCCTCCATATTGGGCCTCCAGAACCGAGAAGTAAATGTCTGCCGTCTGTGACAGCAGCATGCGCGGACGGAGACACGCTCTACCGACAGCCTCACTGGTGAGTCCCACCCGACAGAAATAAGAACACTAGTCCATAAAGCCACATGTCCAGTGACGTCTGCAGTGGCAAAGAGAAAAATCAAGTGTAGAGCAGGCCCCGCACTGGGGAAGCGCTACATGGAGGACGCCAGGCCACACGAGGGGCAGTGTCCTGCCTGACAGCAGGTCCCAGCCTGGAGGGGCTCTGGGACGTCCTGCTGAAGTGGCAAAGAGGACGCAGAAAGAGTGTGAAGATGATCCATTTTCTTTCTAAAATGGGAACAAAAACATCTCTGCATTTTTTCCATGTGCCCATTCACCAAACAAGCCCATTCTGTGAGCACGGGAGGTCTGGGGAATCATAAGGCCTCTACGGACTTCATCTTCTACAGCGTGACCTTCAAACCACACCACGCAGGCTCCAGAGCGCAGCAGGAGGGGCCCGGCAGGCCACAGGGGGTCCTTCAGGGCCAGCTGCCACCCACAGCATTGATGTGAGAACACCTGGCCAGGAGACGCACCAAGGCCCAGTGCCCAGTCAGCAGCTGGTCCCTCCTCAGCCCTGTGGCCTTGTCGGGGGAGCCTCTGTGTGAGTGTGAGTACACGCAGGTGCACACATGCATGTCAGGCAGGCAGGACTCAGCTTAGTGAGCCTGGGGGTGCACTTCTGGGAGTCCCATAGAACCTGCTGTGGCCACTGTGAGAATAAACAGCAGGTTTGCTCCATGCCTGGGGCAGCCCAGGGCCCCAGAGGAAACTGTGTCTCTGTCTAGACCACGTGGAAGGGGCCAGGAGGAAAACTTTTCATGTTCTTGGCTGATCCTAATGTCATGAGAAAAAGACCCTGCACCTATTTTAGGGGGGGGTGCCCCAGGTGTTCTGCTTGGGAGAATAATCTTGGTTTAGTGAAGCCAGCTGGGAACAAAAATTATCCAAAAAATGCAACCTGAAGGAAAGATATTTTTCCCTTTCCTTATGCCGAGGTCTGACTGTATTTCTGGCTGACTTGTTTACTCAAAGCCTGAGCGTTCTTTAGGGGACAGTGAGAGGGAAGACCCAGTTCACCTCCCATTTGGCCTCAGGTGCCTCCCCTCCCTCCTGGCCGCTGTCCCCTCGCTCCTGCGTCTGCTCGCACACCTTCCCTTTGCCTCTGTTTCCCCTTGCTGGTACAGGAGTCGCAGGGCACCTGGCACAAGCGGCAAAGCCGCCTCCCTCTGTCCTCACAGAGTTCAACTCTGGGAATGGGGGATCCACGCTGCTGGACGTCGTGGGGCCCCACGTGTTCCTGGGCTTTGGATCCCGAGGCTCTGGGCCAGTTGCTGGGTTTCCCTCACCTCCGTTGCCTCATCTGTGAAATGGGGCAACTGCTCTTTTAAAGGCGAATGAGTATTCACCCACCGTGTCCACAGAAACAGCCCGGCCTTCAGAGGAGGCTCCACACCGTGTACAGGGGGCCGGCCCCTCCCACCGGGGCAGCCATGCTGGCTCAAACCTGCCCTGGCTCGGAGATTCTGGGCGCCCCTCTTGGGTTGAAGCGGCGGGGGAGAGTAGAGAGCTGCTGCTCCAGACCAGCACCCAGTCCCACTTTCTACGTCGCAGGTCCTCCGGGGTCTATTGGGGTCCACTGAGGGTCCGTTACGGGTCCTGTGGGTCTGTCAGATGTCCTGAGGGTCTGTCATGGGTCACTGCTTTCTACTCTGAGGGTCTGCTGAAGGTCCATCACGGGTCCCGAGGGTCTGTCGAGGGCCATTGCTGTCCATTTTGCAGGTCCTCCAGGCCCGTCGGGGTCTGCTGAGGGTCCATTGCAGATCCTGAGAGTCTGTCAAGGGCCACCACTTTCTATGTCGCAGGTCCTCCAGGATCCATCGAGGTCCACTGAGGGTTCATCACGGGTCCTGATGGTCTGTTGGGGGTCCTGAGGGTCTGTCAAGGGTCAGTTGCGGGTCACTGCTTTCCATGTCGCGGGTTCCGAGGGTCTGTCACGGGTCACTGCTTTCGATGTCACGGGTCCATCGAGGGTCTGTCGTGGGTCCCGGTGGTCCTCTGAGTGTCCGTCGAGCGTCTGCCGAGGGTGGCTGCTTTCTTCGTAAAGAGCTAAGGGCAGGGAGAGCTGCAGAGTGAACCCTGGAACCATCTCGGTGAGAGAATCTGACACAGTCCTAATACTTCTTACGGGCTTTCACCATGGTTACACATGTAGGGAGGCCCTTGTCCCAGGACAGGAACTCCAGGGCCCCACCTCCACCTGGGGACAGGGTTTGCCAGGTGAAGAATCCTGTGTTTCATTTTGTTATCACGGCAAATCTGATTCACATGCATCATGCGCCAGGTTATCCCCAGAACCACATTTTCTGCATGAAGACGACAGCCTACGAAACAGCTGATGTCTGTGCAGTTATAAAGGGCTTTACTATCTTAAAACTAAGTTAATTCAAGTCTGTTCAGACTGAGCAACTGTGCCAGCATATGGACCTATCTGCGTGGAATGCGGGAGGAGAGTTTGGGACTCCTGGCTCCTTCAGAAGAACCCTGGAAGTGAGGGTCTCAGATGGAGAGTGAGGTACCAGGGGCTTCAATCCGTCACAGAGATGCCGAGCATGTGGAGAGCTCTGGGCCAGCAGGGATGTGCTTGGTAGAATGACCTGTGTGTAGGAGGCACTCAACGGCAGTTGCTGTGTTAAACTGACTTGATTAGGTGCTAAATAACCACCAACAGTCACCACAAATACAGCCAAGGGAGAAGGGCCTGGGTGGAGTGAAACGCCCTGTACTGCATTTACAGGAGCTAATAAGTAAGATTATCCTCATATCAAAGAGCTGGACCCAAGACATTCACAGACCTGCAGCTGGCTTCACAATCAGGCTTCGCATGGAATTTACCTGTGACACAGATGGAGTTCTTCCAGCAGTCTGGAAGGAAGCATTTACTGCTCAGAATCTAGGACATTCAGATAAAAAGCAACGGAGTTGTGTGTGTTCATCTGTGCCAAGATTTCCCAACCCAGATGTGTGTGAGGAAGGGTGTGGCTTTCTTCAGTCAAGAACTGCGGGGTTCAGGGCTCAGGGCCCTTTCATTTCCCAGCCCTGATGGCGCCTGGGACCCCCCACCCTCCCTGCCTCAGCGTCACCCCCATGTCTCAGCTGCTGACGGGGCCTGCTCTGGCCCCAGCCTCTCTGCCAGGCTCTGTTTCACAGCTGTGACCCTGTGTCCTGACAGAGACCCTGCGCCAGCACTGAGACATCGTCATCGTGAGAAGGGGGAACAGAGACAAAGGGATAAGAGGGTGGGACCCTGTGGTGGGGGATAGCCTCACCCAGGAGGATGGCTGGTCGGGGCAGTGCAATGTGCCCGAGCTGGAGTAGAGAACGTCGTCCTTAACCAGCACTGAGATGGCTCTCAGGATGAAGGACAGGAACAGGTTCAGGTGGATGTAGTTCCTGGTGCAGTGCAGCTTCCTGAAGTGGAGGAGAGGGGAGAAAGGGATTAGGGGGGAAGGGGAGGGAGGGAAGGAGGGAGAAAGAATCAACACTGATTTTGGAGACACCCTAATAATCACCTAGGTGGTTTTAAAGTTGTTTTCTTTTTATGGAGTGAATCATTTATTTAACTATTCCTCTATCACTGTATCTTTAAGTTTCTAGTTTTGCTTTGTGATAAATATTTTTAATTCCAGAACTTTGGGAGGCTGAGGCAGGAGGATCACTTGAGCCCAGGAACTTGAGGCTGTAATGAGCTATGATGGTGCTGCTGCACTCCGGCCTAGGCCACAGAGCAAGGCCCTGTCTCTAAAGAAGAATTTAAAAGTAAAAAATAATAAATGATAAATATTTTTGCACATACATCTTTTCCCTTATCTTGTACTATTTCCTTAGGTTAGATTCCTAGAAGAGGATTTTAGGGTAAAAGCATAAGCAAAGTGGCACGCAGCCCAGGGCCTGCCATGGGCAGGAGCCCGTGTCACAGGTGTGGAGGCTGAGTGGCCGGTACGTTGGCGTTCTGGGGCTTGGGTTCTGTGCCCTCAGGCTGAGAACTGCTTCTCTCTTGCTTCTCCTGTTCCGTCCCTGAGTCCCATTTTTGCTCTGACTTTTCCACCTTGAGCGAGGAGGCAGCATCAGCCTGTCCTCAGCTAACTGATTAATACCTGGCCCTCGAAGGTCTTACTGCAGTTGATGCATAACTTCCTTTGTTAGGTGGGAAAAGCTGCCTTTTCTAAAAGCTGATTTTCTCCCAGTCACACTAATGCTCTGGAAGGCAGGCCCCACACCAAACCTTCCGAGATCACCTGAGAGCCCGTCTCTGGACCTGGACCGACACCTTGGTCTCCTGGCCTTGCCCGGACTCTGCACATCACCCCTGCTGGCCCTCATGACGGATGCTCGTCGTGGGTCAGAATGCAGGCCAGTGCCTCCCCTTCCAACTGCCTCCCCTTCTCCCACTCACAGTGACTTTCAGCTCTTCGTGCCTCTTGACCTGTGCTCTCCGATCAGCTTCCATGAGCTACACAGAGCAATGGAGACTGCAATGTGGTTAGTTCAACTAAGAACCTAAGGGCTGCGTTTAACATTTTCTTTACTTTTAATTACATTTTAAAATGGAAGCAGTGTAAGCTCTGTTTCCATTACACATCACTTTCTCGTCTTGGGAGCACCATCTCTCACTGCAGCTGCTGTGCCATGCACGGCGCTGCATTGTGTGTGTGTCTCGGGTGCATGTGCTGTGCCTTGCACTTTACCTCGGTATGCCACGGGTCTAACTGATATTGACAGATTGAGTTGAATGATTTTTTTCTATACATGAATGGAACACTGTAACATGAGTACTTTATGGAGGCAGCATGAATTATAGTGATACTTGTGTAAATCATATTTAGTTATAAAATGGAAACACTTGTTTTAATTATAATACTTATTTTTCTAGTTTAAGAAATAACCGTGGGCGAATTTTAAAATTAAAAAATGAAGGCATATTACTGGTGCAGAACGAGGTAGAGATGAGAAACTCATACTGTGACGAGAGAAACACAGAGAAATAAAAGGGTTGAGGGCATGAAGCAAATTTCACCATGAACGGCAACCGCAATTTGCTGTGGCAGAGAAAAATGAAAAAGCTCTGTTAAAAATTTTTTTTTGAGATAATAAAGTGGATGAGATGAAGAAATGTTTTTAGCAAATACATATTGAATTCGAGAAGAAGTTTCCTATCAACAATTAAAAAAACGGTTAAAATCCTAATGAAGGAGGTCAGTAAAAATGGTGGCATAGGGACCATTAAGGAAACACTAAAAACCCGGGGAAAAACTGCTGGAATCAACCAGAGCCCAGAGCCCTGGAAGATACTCAAAGGCTTATGGCAACCAAGTGAACCCTTAGCCTGGAGAAAGGCGCTGAACAGGCAGAGAGCATGCTGTATTTAGCTCACCTTTGCCCCAGCCTACCCCAACATGGTGGTCATTTTGAAGACAGAAGCCCATTTTCCTATTGTGGGTATTTGGTCCTGGAGGAATTTCATAAACCCAAGGAATTGTGTTTGTTTTGACCTTTCTGTGGGTTCTGGGCAAAAGACTCAGATTTCTCAGGCTGAGAAGTGGTTTCGCACACATGCTAGAAGCTGAATGAATAAGCTGCTGCCAGCTCAGGAAACACTTGGCAGTTGAGGCAAACAACAGGCTCTCTGATAGCCTGAGAGGAAAAGCTGGGGGGTAAGAATCCTGGAGAATAAGGGCTTCAAGAAGCTCTCACATGAAATGGGGAACCTAGAAATCCAGGCGCACAGGGCAGAAAGGACCAGAGAATCCCACAAGCTCTTATCTCAGGCTGCTCTTTGGGCTCAGCACAAGCAGGCAGCGAGGGCTAAGGCAGAGCTGGAAACAGTCTGGTTAAGCACTGAAGGAGTGCTTCCAACACAGAGCCAGCCTGCAAAGGCCTGGAGAGAGCACTTTTTTTCTTTCAGTTTTTTTTTTTTCATCTCTTTGGCTCCAGGTGTTTGTGGAAATCTCTGTCAAACAACCAGCTGATGACTGAGCTAAAAGTATAGAGGGACTACAGTTGTGTGCCACTGCACTCAACTAATTTTTATATTTTTTATAGAGGAAGGGTTTTGCCATGTTGCCAAGGCTGGTCTCGAATTTCTGGGCTGAAGCAATCTACCTGCCTCGGCCTCCCAAAGTGCTGGGATTACAGGCATGAGTCACCTCACTGGCCTAGATTTGAGCAGGCAAAAGAAATTATCTGTGAACTTGCAGAGAGGTAAAATGAAATGATCCAGTCTGAGGAGCAGAAAGAAAACAAAGAATGAAGGAAAATGAAGAGAGCCCAAGAGCCTAAGAGGCTTGTGGAGCTCTGTCAAGTGCACCAGCACATGCATGCGGGAGTGCCAAAATTCTGAAGTCATGCAGAATTACGAGGAATCCTAAACAGCCAAAGCAATCTTAGAACAAAGCTGAAGAACTAACTGTCTCAATTTCCAAACTTACTATAGACTACCAAATAGTGTGGCACTGCATATCGATCAGTGGTACAGAACTGAGAGTCCAGAAATAAACCTACACATCTATGACTGTTTGGTTTTTGACAAGGATACCAAGGACATTCAATAGGGAAAGAATAGTCTTTTTAACAAATGGTGCTGTGACAAGCAGATGTCCATATATAGAAGAATACAGCGAGAGGATCCAAGATGGCAGATTAGACACAACTCCAGCGCACAACACCCAGCGAAAGAGACACAGAAACCCAGAGATCTCCTAGCTCCAACCGAGATACCAGGTGCATTTCAACGGGTCTGGTCCAAGGGTAAGCAAAGCCCACTCAAGGCAGACAGAGGCGGGGAGGGGTGCTGCTTCACCCAGAAAGTGCATCTGACCGGCGGCGAGTCGGAGGCTCCACCTCTGGTGCTCTGGTTCAGATACAGCACTTCCCCCAAAACCTCAGCAATACACAGAACAGGGGATCTTTGCCAGTCAAGCGCCGGGAATTACAAGTGCGAAGCTGAATAAGAGTCTGCAGACTGAGCTATCGCCCCCTTCCCCTGCCCTGAGAGAGAGGGGGAGCTGTAAGCGGGAACAGCAGAGCAGCCCCTACCCCATGACTGGAGAGAGAGAAAGCTGAACTGGGGAGACTGCCAGGTGCAGCTGGGCAGGCCCCTAACCTCCCCTACAAACCTCAGAGGGCTGAAGCTCTGACTCTAGTGGGTTGCGTAGCCAGTGCCACAGTCTGAGAGGAACCCTGAATGATCCAGCCCAGTGGAGGAAGGGCACGACCCACTACTACAGGGGTGGGACTGGGCTACATGTTTTAACAAAAAACATCAGAAGCCTATGTAGCAACAGGACAGCGTTCTCGACAACCCAGCAGCACCTACAGGTCAGCGGAAGAGGCAGGCATAATCTCCCAGCATAAACAAAAAAGACACAGGAAGCTTCCCTAGTAACCTGAAGGAGTCCCTAGAAACCCAGTAGCGCCTCCACAGGCAGACAAGCGACCTCATCAAGCAGCTCTCTGACGCCACAGCCAGGTAAATCCACAAAGATGGGGAAAACCACTGCAAAAAAGGTGAAACCACCAAAGACCAGAACACCTCTTCTCCTTCAAGGGATCACAATTCCTCAACAACACAGGATCACAACTTGACCGAGAAGGAGTGTGAAGAATTGATGGAAACAGGATTCAGAAGGTGGATAATAACAAACTTCTCAGAGCTAAAGGAACACGTTCTAACTCAGTGCAAAGAAACCAAAAACCTTGAAAAAAGGTTAGACGAAATGCTAACTAGAATAACCAGCTTAGAGAAGAACATAAACGACTTGATGGAGTTGAAGAACACAGCACGAGAACTACGTGAAGCAAACACAAGTTTTAATAGCCGAATCGATCAAGCAGAAGAAAGGATATCAGAGATTGAAGATCAACTCAATGAAGTAAAAAGAGAAGACAATACAAGAGAAAAAAGAGTGAAAAGAAATGAACAAAGCCTCCAAGAAATATGGGATTATGTGAAAAACCTAATCTACTTGATTGGTGTACCTGAATATGGCGGGGGAGAATGAATCCAAGCTGGAAAACACACTCCAGGATATTATCCAGGAGAACTTCCCAAGCCTAGCAAGGCAGTCCAAATTTCAAATTCAAGAAATACAGAGAACTCCACAAAGATATTCTTCAAGAAGAGCAACCCCAAGGCACATAATTGTCAGATTCACCAGGGTCAAAATGAAGGAAAAAATGCTAAGGGCAGCCAGACAGAAAGATCAGGTCACCCACAGAGGGAAGCCAATCAGACTCACAACAGATCTCTCGGCAGAAACTCTACAAGCCAGAAGAGAGTGGGGGGCCAATATTCAACATCCTTAAAGAAAAGAACTTTCAACCCAGAATCTCATAACCAGCCAAACTAAGCTTCATAAGTGAAGGAGAAATAAAATCCTTTATGGACAAGCAATTATTGAGAGATTTTGTCACCACCAGACCTGCCCTACAAGAGCTCCTGAAAGAATCACTAAGCATGGAAAGGAACAAGTACCAGTCACTGCAAAAGCAAACCAGTTGGCAAAGACCAAAAATGCAATGAAGAAAATGAGTCAACTAATGAGAAAGAAAACCAGCCAGTAACAAAATGGCAGGATCAAATTCACACATAACAATATTGACATTGAATACGAATGGCCTAAACATCCCAATCAAAAGACACAGACTGGCAAAAAAATTTTTGCAATCTACCCATCTGAAAAAGGGCTAATATACAGAATCTACAAAGAACTAAAACAGATATACAAGAAAAAACAAACAACCCCATTCAAAAGTGGGCAAAGGATATGAACAGACACTTTTCAAAAGAGGACATATGTGAGGCCAACAAACATATGAAAAAATGCTCATCATCACTGGTCATTAGAGAAATGCAAATCAAAACCACACTGAGATATCATCTCACACCAGTTAGAATGGTGATCATTGAAAATCGTGGAGACAACAGATGCTGGAGAGGATGTGGAGAAATAGGAACACTCTTACACAGTTGGTGGGAGTGTAAATTAGTTCAACCATTGTGGAAGACAGTGTGGCAATTTCTCAAGGATCTAGAAATAGAAATTCCATCTGACCCAGCAATTCCACTATTGGGTATATACCCGAAGAACTATAAATTGTTCTACTATAAAGACACATGCACACGTTTGTTCATTGCAGCCCTGTGTACAATAGCAAAGACCTGGAACCAACCCAAATGCCCATCAATGATAGACTGGACAAGAAAATGTGGTACCTATACACCATGGTACATATACACAGCCATAAAAAACGATGACTTTGTGTCCTTTGTAGGGACTTGGATGAATCTGGAAACCATCATTCTCAGCAAAATGACCCAAGAACAGAAAGCCAAGCACCGTATGTTCTCACTCATAGGTGAGTGTTGAACGAGAACACATGGACTCAGGGAGAGGAGCATCACACACAGGGGACAGTTGAGGGTGGGTAGGGGAGAGACAATGGGGGGTGGGAGGGAGGGGAGGGTGGGGGAGGGATAACATGGGGAGAAATGCCAGATATAGTATGCACCTAAAGTAAAATAAATAAATTATTAATAAAAAAAGAATACAGCTGGACCCCCTACCTCAGAGCACATTAAAAATTACTCAGAATGAATCAATGACCTAAATGTAAGAGCTAAAACTGTAAAACTCCTTTGAAAAAACATAGGAGGAAGTCTTCATAACCTTTGGATTTCTTGTGTACCTGAGGTGTCAACCATAAGTTTATTAGGCTCTGTTAGATTTCTTGTGCTGTTATGTATGATATCAATAGCATAGCAAGAAAACAACAGATAAAGTGAACTTAATCAACATTCAAAACTTTTATACATTAAAGGACATTACTAAGAGAGTTCAAAGAAAACCTACAGAATAGGAGAAAATGTCTGTAAATTATATATCTGATAAGGAAATATATAAAGAACTCTTAAAACTCAACCACAAAAAACCAATTAGAAAATGGCCAAAAACTTGACTATAGATTTCTCCAAAGAAGCTATACAAATGATCAATAAGCACATAAAACCACAATGCATCATTGCATACCCACTAAGAGGGCAATAGTAATAATAATAATATTAAAGAAAGAGAAAATAAAAAGTATTGGATGAGATGTGAAGAAACTGAAACACTCATATATTGCGAGTGGAAATGTAAAATGGTACAGTCATTGTGGAAGGGAGTTTGGTGGTTTTTCAACACAGAATTAATATGTTCCAGAATTCCACTTGTAGGTATATGCCCCAAAGAGTTGGAAACATGTATTCAAACAAAATGTGTACATGAATGTTCACAGCAGCTCTATTCACAATAGGCAAATGGTGAAACAGTTTAAATGTCCATGAGCAGATGAATGGAAAAACAAAACGTGGCATATCCATAAAACGAAATATTATTCAACCATAAAGAGGCATGGAGTACTGATGTGGCTGGAACTTGAAAACATTATGCTAAGTAAAGACACTAGTCACAAAAGGCCACATACTGTATGATGCATGCAGAGGTGGGAACTCCGTAGAGAGAGAAGGCAGATTCTGGTTTCCAGGAGCTGGGGGGAATGGGAGTGACTGCCTAATGTGCAGTGGGCTTCCTTTTGAGATAATAGGAAGTTCGGGAATGAGACAATGGTGATAGTTATGCAACATTATCAAGGTGCTTAATGCCAAGGAATTGTATACCTTAAGATGGCTCAAATGGTAAATTTTATGTTATGGGTCTTTTACCACAAATTTTGAAAATCCACCCTCCCCTTCAAATTTTTAAATGATTATGGCCAGCTGTAAAACAATTTGCATTCTTGCATAAAAAATAATTTTTATCCAAAAAGATGTTAAAAGAAATTTTTATTTGATTTATGTAAACATTGTGAGAGAAATATAAAGAACAGACTAAGAAATATATTTTACAAAAAGTGAAAAATTTCAATTAGGCCAAAGTATTGCCCACAGAGTACAAGCCCTTTCTAACATTATTAAAGATCATGGGCCAGACACGATGGCTCACACCTGTAATCCCAGCACTTTGGGAGGCTAAGGCGGGTGGATCACCTATGGTCAGGAGTTCAAGACCAGCCTGACCAACGTGGGGAAATCTCATCTCTACTTAAAATACAAAAATTAGCCAGGCATGGTGTCGGGTGCCTGTAATCTCAGCTACTTGGGAGGCTGAGGCAGGAGAATCGCTTGAACCCAGGAGGCAGAGGTCGTAGTGAGCTGAGATTGCACCATTGCACTCCAGCCTGGGAAATGAGTGAAACTTTGTCTCAAAAAAAAAAAAAAAAAAAAAATTATAAAGGATCCTTTAACTTAAAACTTGAAAAGTTGCAAGTAGTTTTCTTTGATTTTGATGAGTTGTGTGGTTAAGAGAAACTCACTGGACAATTAATACTTTGAATACTTATTTCAGAGGAATTCCAAATTTATAAACAAATGTCAATTGATGGCCTAAAAATTAGAAATTATAGGGTAAGTTTTTTTTCATAGTTTCCATTTGTCAAAGAATTCAATTACATATACAAAACTTAGTTTCTATTATGACAGACACTGCTCCAGCTACGGTAGGTCAAAAATCTGAATTTATTGCAATTAATTTAGAATTTAAAATAAGGGACAGATATTTCCATTATAGCTTCATTCCACTGTATAACACCATTGAAAGTATCTGTGTTCCATTTTATGAAGCAGACTCCAGAAAAATCAACAAGAATGTAGTTGTTAAAATCTTTCAATATTTATGTGCAAATGCTTTGAATCGCAGAGAGTTTACACAACAGTTGAAAGAAACAAGACAATGAACTTAATGATCTTGTGTTCTTTGCCAATGCTTGAGTGAGTCATGGAAGAATTTTACAATATTCACTCCATTGGTAACTCCAAGTTAAGATTTTTCTCAAACAATAAGTGCTTTCCAAATATTCAATAATCAAAGACAAAATGACAATATAATTTATGTTTTCTCACTGCTATCTTGTTGACTTTGAAACCTTGAAGAAAGGAAAGCTCATTTATGACATAGCTAGGTATGAAAAATTATGTGGAAATAAACACTTTCCATAATATAAATTGTAACTAATAATTTCATGTTTTTCTAACATGAAAAAATATGCAGAATATTTTAATTGCAATAAAGAGAACTACGTAAACTGGCAGAAAACTACCATATAAATTTGAGGAACACTTTCTCATATCAATGAATTTAGAGTTGTTTGCCAAATTTATGTGTTGCTCCTTTGAATTTGACATTAGTTACACTGCTACAAGGGTAAGCTTATTTAACTTGAGAAAACATAATTTGCAAACAAAGATGCTTTTACTTCAAAGTTAAATCAACTTCTCTAAAAATGGTGAACTAGTTTTGTTAGTGTGGATATGAAATAGTAAAGGGAAATGACTCCTGGTACCTGAGTGACTTGCTGGAGAACTTACGTATGTTTGGACAGCTAGGTATATTTGAACAACTTTTTCAACCGTAAATTTTAAAAACTGTAACGGCAGACCAAGTATTTCCAATACAAATCAGTGACAAAATTGAACTATGCTGTGTGAACTACAAACTGGACTTTGGAGACTTACTCTGAACACAAGAATGTAAATAGCTCATTAACATTCTTGTATATTGATTACATGTTGAAGTAATATTTTGGATTTAACAACTTTAATAAAATGTATTATTAAAATTAATTTCACTCGTTTCTTTTTATTTTTAAAATAAAATGTTAAAATAAAATGAGGATACTAGAACACTTACAATTATGCTAGTGGCTTGCCTCATGTTTCAGCTGGACACTACTGATCCCGACAGCTTTTTCCGCTCTCCCTTGCCCTGGCACCTGTTGAACTCCTCCACAGCCAGCGTGCACTCCAGCTCAGCCCTTCTCGATGTCCTGCATAGCTCCAGGGGTTTCTCTAGTTCCTTCCACAAACTTCTCCTGGGTCCACTTGTTCAAGGCATGGAGGACCCTTCTCTCCCACTCAAAAGGTTCCTCATTCTTAGCTTTCAGTTTCCTGAGCTTTATTTTTATTTTTTCTATCAAGATGCCACCCTCTTCCTGCACCTAACTGTGTGGTGACCTCCATGGATCATCTGAGCATTCCTATTCTGAGCATGCCTAGTGCCAAGTGCGCACTCCCATAAAACTGTCTTGGAATCTCTTCTTCCAGCAAGACCCTCATGAAATGTCAACATGAACCTTTCTTGGGGCTTAACTTTATGTGACATCTTACTTTTCTAAAAAGTATTCAGAACATTTTGTTTATAACTCTCTTATAACAAATTCTACTTCAGAGAAGACTTAACTGGAACACACACTAAAGAGGACCTCCACTTGTGGCTGTGAAGGAGAATCCCTCAGGAAAGGACCAGGGTGACCCTAAAAAGCTGCCTTTCGCAGCTCCCAAACCAGCCCCAAACCCACTTGGCCCTGATGGCCCAGGCTGGTCTGCTCTTCTTACTGTGAAAAATTCAAATCCTCTGTAGTAAGGTATCACCTGAAGCCTCTGCAATTTAAGTATTTGTAAATTCAATAACAATTATTAGGTATTCCAGAAACAGGACTAAGTAATCAAAAGCCAATTTAAAAAGAAAAAACACTGGCCAGGCGCAGTGGCTTATGCCTGTAATCCCAGCACTTTGGGAGGCCAGGCGGGTGGATCACTTGAGGTCAGGGGTTTGAGACCAGCCTGGCCAATGTGGTGAAACCCTGTCTCCACTAAAAATACAAAAATTAGCTGGGCATGGTGGTACATGCCTGTAATTCCAGCTACTTGGGAGGCCGAGGCAGAAGGATTGCTTAAACCTGGGAGGCAGAGGTTGCCATGAGCAGAGATTACGCCACTGCATTCCAGTCTGGGCGACAAAACCAGACTCTGTCTCAAAAAAAAAAAAAACAAAAACAAAAAAAAAACAGGAAAACAAAAAAGAGAAAACAAAAACCAGACAATAGTGATTCAGATGCTAGTGTTTTAAGACATAGACTATAAAATTAATATATTTAAGAAAACAGATAAAGAGATGAAGAATTTTATTAGATAATAAAATTAAGACAATCAAATAGAAAATTAAAAACTTAAAAAAACCCTGAAATTAATACTCCCCAAAATAGCCTCAAAAATGAAAAATTAAAATGATTTCAAGCAACCAAAACTCATAAGAATTCACTGCTGGTGGAACTGTGCTGAGAAATACCACAGGGAAAGCTTCCTGCAGCAGGAAAATGATCCCAGATGGAAACATGAAATGCAGGAGAATGAAGAGCACCAGAAAGACATGCTGGGGGAACACTAAATAAATATCACTTTTAACACAACAACAGCAGTAGTTATGTCTTGTGGGATTTAAGATATACATGGAATTAAAATACATGACAAAAACACAAAACACATGAGAGGTAAATGGAGTTAAAATGTTGTAAAATTCTTGAATTGACTGGAAAGTGGTAAAAGGTAGTAAATGAAACTCATGGGAAAAGGATGCCTGTTGTGAATCTGGGGTGACAACTAGAAGAATAATAACAATGTATAACTAACAATCCAAAAGAGGAGAAAACTGGAATAATACAAATACTTGATCAATTCAAAAGAAACAAGAATATATGCAAAAATGACAAAGAACAGTTGAGACGATTAGAAAGCAAAGAAATGAAAGGTAGATTAGAATTCAGAGTTGTCATAAGTACACTGTATGTGAGTATGAAAACGCTGCATTTGAAAATAAAGATTGGAGACAAAAAGCAAATTCTAATTAAATGGAGCTTATAAAATACATACATTTAGTATAAAAGACAGGGAAGTAGAATATAAAAGCACAGACAACAAGATACCTTGTAAACACAAAATAAAGCTAATGTAACTATCTTAAATATCAGACAAAGCAGATTTTTAAGGTCAGGGACACTGCTACACATGGGCAGTGTAAACTGATATACTCTTAATGACACATCAAAATATAGATGGCAAACAGTGAAAGAATTAAAGGGACAAATAGACAAGCCCACAATTATAGTTGGATATTTTAATAAACGTCTTTCAGTACTGGTAGAAAAATACATGTCTTTCAGTTCTGGTAGAAAAAGCAGTTAAAACGATCAGTAAAGATATGGAATAATTCAATAACATTGAAAAACCATGTGAATGACATATGTAGCGTATCAAGAACTGCAGAATTAGTTATTTTCAAAAGAAAATGAAACTTTTACCAAAAGAGGTGGCATGCTGGATCATAAAGCACATCTCAACAAACTACAGAGGATTGAAAGTTGGTTCTGGGAAAACTGATAAAACCGATAACACTTTATTCAATAAGACTCATCAAGATAAAAAGAAAGAAAACACAAATTGACAATACCAGGACTGAAGAAGCAGAGATCTGTATAGATCTTACATACATTAACAATGTAACAGAACATTGAAAACATTGATGAAATGGACACCTTGAAAAGTACAACTTAGTAGAACTAACATACAAAGAAACAGAGAGTCTGAATAGTTCTATATCTGTTTTAGAAATTTTGGACCCCAAAAGAAAACCTTCTCACAAGAAAACTCTCTGCCCTGATGGCTTTTCTGGTGACTTCTTCCAAACATTTAAAGAAAATATAACATCTTATTTAACCCAAACTACTCCAAAAAATAAAAAAGAGGAAACACTTTCCTCTTCACTTTATGGGCCAATATCAAACCTTACCAGACTCACGGGAAAGGAAAGCAATAGATCAATTTCATGAATGTAGATGCAAAAATCCTCAACAAAATATTAGCAAGCTGAGTTCAGCTATGTATTACAAACAAAATATATCAAAATCACATAGGGTTAATTTAAGAATGAGAGGTAGATTTAACATTAGAAAAATCTATCCATGTAATATTTAAAATTAAATGAACAAATGATTAAAAAACCATATGTATGTACATAAAAATCATGATAAAATTCAAAAGCCATTTATGACTAAAAACTCTCAGAAAACTGGGAACTGAGAGGAACTTTCTTACTTTGGCAAAAGGTATCTTCAAAATATCTATAGCAAACATCATGCTTATAGTGAAGTATGGAAAGCTTTCACTCTGAGTTCAGAAATAAGAAAATGTTGTCTGCTATCACCACTTCTATTCAACATTGTACTTCACAAACAGCATGAATTACACAGAAAATTCCAAGTGAATTTATGCATTAATTAAAGAATTCATAAATGAATTTAGTGAGGTGGCTGAAGCAAGATTTTTTTTTTCCTTCTGAGACTGGGTCTCACTCTGTTGCCCAGGCTGGTCTCAAACTCCTGGTCTCAAGTGATTCTCCTGCCTTGACCTCCAAAAGTGCTGGGATTATAGGCATGAGCCACTGTACCTAACCTTTGAAGCAAGATTAATATACTAAAATCTCAAGAAACAATTAGTAATAGAATTGAATAAAATATTTGTAATAGCATAAACAAATACTTAGGAATGACTATTAAATTATGTATAAGACTTCCACTCAGAAAATCGTAAAACACTGAGAGAAATTAAAGAAAACCAAAACATATGGAAGGATCTACTATGGTCACAGGTTGGATGACTCAAAATTAGAAAGATGTCCTGTTTATCCAAACTTATCTATAGATACAATGCAATTCCAAATGAAATTGCAATATAATTTTTGTTTTTTTGAGAGAGAGGGTCGTGCTGTGTTGCCCAGGGTGGAGTGCAGTGGTATGATCACACCTCACTGCAGCCTTGACCCCTTAGCTCCTAAGTAGCAGAGACTATAGGCATGCACCACCACACCCAGCTAGTTTTAAATTTTGTTATAGAAACCATAGAGATGGGTCTCCCTATGTTGCCCAGGCCTGTCTCGAACTCCTGAGCACAAGCAATCATCCTGCCTTGGCCTCCCAAAGTGCTGGGATCACAGGTGTGAGCCACTCCATCCAGCCTGATTTTTCAAAAATGGCAATTGATATTAAAAGTTCATTTTTAAAAGTTAATTTTAAAAATTCACATGTAAGTACAAATGGCCAAGCTCTGCCTAATTAAAAAAAAAAAAGAGTTGATGGACTTGGGACTCCTAGGAATAAAGACTTATTAAAGGCAGGTAATTATAATAAACAGAAACAGTGCAGTGACAGAAGGCCAAAGGAGCAGAACTGAGACTCTAGGTCCCCACACGTGCCACTGCCTGCTCTGTGACAGAGAAGCAATGCAGGCCACAGAAGCTCCTTCCCATACCTGCTGGACAACTGGATGACACGCTGAAACCTAACGAAACTTCACCCCACTTCACACCACAGCAGAAATAAATCACAGGTAGATTATGGACAGAAACATGAAAAGTTAAAATAATAAAATCTCTAGATGATAAAAAAGAATATGGAAAAGATTTCTTAAGAGGATTCAAGAAACAATGGCCTAAAGAAACAAATGGCAAATGAGCTCCATTAAAGTTAAGAGCTTCTGTTTATCCAAAGACCACGAAGAGGCTCAAACCCAATCACAGAGCTGGAGACAAAATCCGTAATACTCACACCTAATGGAAGACTCTAAGACTCCTAAATATTGATTTAAATAGAGAGATCAAATAGAAAAATGAGCAAACTCATTTTGAAATGGCACTATAAAAAAAGCAAGATTTTGAAACATACACACTCATTTTCCACGAGGGAAATCAGGGAAATGTAAATTAAAACACCATTCTCTGTTATTATAGACCGACAAGAATGGCTGGAGGCTTAAAAACAGACAATACCGAATGGAGGCAAGGATGCAGTGGGAATGGAAGCCTCATGCCCTGCTGGTGGGTGTGGACACTGGTAACCACTTTGGAAATTACTTGGCGGCCTTCATTTATTTTCAATAAATGTATTTATTTTTAATGGACACATGGTAATTGTATATATTTATGGGGTACACTTTGGTGCTTTGATACATGTCTGTGTTGTGTGATGATCCCATCAGGGTATTAGTGTATCTACTGGCAGTGTCCAGAAAGACTATTTCTACGTATAGCCTATGACCAGTAAATATAAGATAAACATAAATGTAAATATAAATGTGTATACACATAAACACACATACCTGAAGTAACATGTGCATATGTGTGTGAGATGATGACTAAGAGTATAACAGCAGCATTATTTGTTATGCCTCCAGCTGAGTAACCCATATGTCCATGAACAGTTGATTGGATAAATAAATTGTATTTTTTTTTGAATGGAATACTATACAGCAAGAAAATAAAACACGGCAACTACATGCGATAACATGGATGAGCCTCCTTGCGAAACGTTGCGTGAAAGAACCCAGAGATCAGGAGTTCCTTTTGTAGGATTCTGAAATAACATTTTCAAAAGGAGAGAAAAGTTGTCTCTGGTGCAAGAACTCTGAATAACGACTGCTTTTCAGGAGGGAAGCAGGGTGGACGCAGCGTGGTTGCAGCGTCCCTGGTGAGAGGCGTGCCCCGCATCTCGATCTGGTGCTGTGTTCACTTGGTAAACATGCATTCTGAATGTGTACTGCATTAGCAAGTGTTTATTTTAACACGTGTAACTGCCACCGAGCCTTAGTAAGTGAAGAATTATAAATATGCTCTGAATTTTCCTGGTGTCTTGGGAGCAATTCTGAAGCTGCGTGGGCACGTTGCGGCCACTGCGCCGCTCCCTCTGGCTTCTCCTCAGTTCCCCTCCTCAGAAGGCAAATGTCCCCTACTGGTGCCATTTCCCTTCCCACTGATTCTCACATTGGCTGCGTTCATCTCTCCCAATCACCTTTTTCCCTCTCTTATTTTCTTTTTCTCCTTCCCTCTCTCTCCCAGCCCGTGTCTTTCTGTGGAGTGAGATTGGCACTTATAGCCATTGCTCAGACATAAGCCCCCTTTTGGTCCAGTTAGCAAGCCATCCAAACACATGTTCGCTGGGTTTCTTGATGACATTCTTCATTACTCACTGCTCATTTTAAATTTTCACTTCCACGTATGGATCTGAGCAATGGAAGTAGAGGAAAGTGTGGCTTCTGGAAAGGGGGTGCTGGAGTCTGCTCATTAGCGCTGGTGGGAAAGGATTTTGGAGGCCACGTCCATCTGACAGTGACGGAGGTGCAAGCTGCATTGATGAGAGAATCTGGGCTCTGCATGTACCAGCTCAGCAACCTGAAATGTCCAGCGATCTTCCTGGGGCTACACTCTCCGCCTGGTGAAACTGGGTCAGTGGTAGTACTTACCTGGTGGCATTAACATCTGTAAAATACTTGGCATGGTGCATGAGAGCAGTTACTGTTGTCCCTTGGTGTCCATAGGAGATTGGGTTTAATCCCCCTCCCCCGACCTTGCCCTCCTTGCCCCATGCCAAAGCCATGAATGTCCAAGTCCCACAGTTGGCCCTTCAGGACCCACGGATACATGAAGCTGGCCCTCCATATCTGCAGGCTTCTCATTCTGAGAATAGGCCGTATTTCTGATCTGTGGTTGAATCCCTTGATACAGAGGGCTGACCACAATGAAAAAAATTCTCAGAGAAGTGGACCATGCAGTTCAAACCCATGTTGTTTGAGGAGCAACTGTGTTGTGGTCCCTGCTGGACTGGCATGAACTGGAACTATCTCTGATGGCCCTTGGGTCACAGGGGCAGCTGTCACAGGATGACTCCTACACAAAGCTGGTCTTATATTTGTTGTGATAGTCATCATCGCATTTTGGGACTTGTTCTACGAAATAAGTAGCTCCATTTCCCTGTGTGTAAAGTAAGAACATGGCTACTGAAGGCTTTCTTGGCTTATGGGGCTATTTTGGAGAAGAAATGTTCAATGCCCACAAAGCATTCTGCTTCTTGGGTATAATTACTGACACAATGGAGCGCATTATTTTTATAATATGGACTTTAGAATTGACACACTCGCACAGCTTTCAGGAAGTGACACTGGACCCTGCTTCTGACGGAAGGATGTGGGATGAGCCCCAATCCTACAACAGCACACCAGCTCTGGATGCTTTTTCTGGTAAACATCACACACTCGGCCACCAGCAGACTGACATCTGACGCAGACGTACACTTTTTTTAGCTCAGAAGTGCCACAGGCAGGTGACTAACGATGCCCACAGATGGAGGAGTGTGCTCTGTGCCCTAAAGGATCAGTGTTCATAGGTGGGATAATTCCTGATGCTCTTGGGTTGCCTAATAAATATGTCACACTGTACATACATGAAGGAAACTGATGTATGTAAAAAATAGGAATTGTTCAATATAAGAAAATAAGATAAAAATTTCAGATTTAATTACCTTGGGTCAGCTAACCTCCTTAAATTTTTCCTCTCTTTCTTCTCTTTAGCAACTTGAAAATGTAAACATATATAATAAAATATAGAGTATAATAGAACAAATATTAATATTGTACCAGCTTTTTGAAATAACTAGAATATGATAGGCCTTCCTCACACTTTTCAAAGTGCAACCCTGTATGAAAGGTAGACTTATTCTTTCTGAGAATTGCCAACCATAGTTGAGATGCCTGAACAATAAAAAACATAACTCAATTACGTTTGATGGGTTTCTTAGCTGGATTCTCAACCACTAACTTGTTTATTTTACTTCCAAGTATGGATCTCCTAATGGACTGTTGTTAGGGTCTAGAAATATTCCATTTGTTATATCATTGATCTTATCTGACATACTGGCAAACATTTGGATTACATTTTAGCAGAGAGAAATAAAATATGTAATGATTGATACACTATTAGAATAAGCTGAATAGCATCCATTTTATTTAGTGCTAATGATACATAAGACAGATTTAATCCTAATATACCAATGAGCTCTTCCTATAGAGAAACTGCTGTTCTGGGACCAAAACCTCTACCCCCTAAATCAAATCGAATAATTATTTGATTGGTCAAATCATCTGTAAAATGTAATCATTAGTTACCAAGAGACCCACTAAAGATGCAGGTGGGCAGGGACATCTCACCTCTCTTCCAGGGGAAGAGTGGACAGCATTTAATAAGCCGTCATCACCACCCCACGTCACACTAAGCACTTCACCTCTGCCAACATGTTAAGTCCTCACAACAGCCCTCTGAAGGGGCTTCTTAGTCTCCACACGTAACAGAAGCACAGACAAGTTAAGTACTTTGCCCAAGGTCACACAGCTGCTAAGAGACTGACCCAGGATTTGAGCCCAGACAGTCTGACTCCACCTTCATGCTCTTAAACACATTGCAGCATCTTGCTAATAGAACACCTGCAGCCAAAACACAGGAGCTTCTGGATGGCAAGGGCGAGATCATATTTCTTTTCTATTTTCCATGCATTTACATAATGGCTAAGTATTTAATAAAATGATAGTTGAGTTGACTTCTTATCCAAGGTCAGTATTATCTCTTTACATGACAAATACAGAGCATGTGAATAAAAATGTAAACGTTAACATCATATTTCATGCCAGCATTCTCCAAAGGAGTTTTATTGGCTTAGCACACAGAGGGCTCCAGGCTGGGGCAGCGCCTAGAAGGCCTAAATGGAAACTTTTCTTGTCTTGTATTCTTTGCAGACCTACTAATTTCTACTCCTTACCTGAAGAGGCACAGAATTATGCTTCCTGTTGCAAGGGACATCAGAGAGACACTGTAGCCCAGGGTGTAAATGGCCTTCACCAGAATATAAAACGTGATCTACAAAGAAAGAAAATGGATCTGTAAGCTGATGGTGACCAGTAGCAGCACCAGACAATGGGAATGGTTCCAACATCCAGCCCTGTGCTCTGGCCATGAAGGACTCTTCCTGCCTGGAAGGCATGAGACAGTCTCACTTTATAATTCCACCTCCATCTTGAACCAAAAAAATGACACTCACCACTCAGAACATCCTCTTTTTCTTGTATTTCATCATGAATGACTTTGGATGGTTCCCGTAAAGCACCTCTGTCTGGAGGGGACATGACCCACTACCATCAGGGAAAGCAAAGGAAGAAGCGCTGAGCTAAGTTCACAAAGAAGCTCAGTCTGTCCCCGAGGCAGCACATCCAGCCTTCTGATACTTCAAGTGGACACACAAGTCTGAGTATGTTAAATGCTATGACCTCCAGGCACAGGGCGAGGTGCTCCAGACAGAGGGACTTGCCTAAGCCACAGCCGGCTGCTAAGCTGCAGTATCTTGGGAATTTTATTTCCTTAACATTTCTTGGTTTAGCAAGCTTCATGACTTGATACTTTTAATCTCCACAAAATATCAGACACAGGAGGGATTCATGATCATCACAGTGGCAGAATCACTGACAACAGGGAATCCTGCACAAAAAGAACTGGGTCCTCTAGAAGGAAAACCAGAGCCGGTTGTGATAAAAACCAGCAACACCTGCAGGGCATCATCATCGCTCACCACTCCCAAAAGCCACTTCCTGATCTGCATTTTCCTTGATAAAGCTAATTCCTATAAAATAGAGGGAAGCAATCCACGTGTGCTTATATGATGAATTTTATTTTTGCCAAGAGGTCCTAAATCTGTATAGATAAAACGGAACCTCACCGTTACTTTACAATACAAAATTTAAGGCAAAACTCAAAAAGTTATGCTCTTGTTTATTAGTTTGACTCTTAATTTTAATTTTACTGTTCAATCATTATTTAGAACGTATTAACTCATTTACTTTGCACTGTAGGAATCTCTTCTTGGTAACCTTGACCCTGCTTACTTAGGACAGCTCAGAAAAGAGCACAATGTAGTCCTGGCCAGATCCCTCCTCCTTGCTACTCCTCATCCTTCCTGACTCCAGTCATGAGAACATGTCATTAACCACCATCCTCACCTCACCTAACCACCACTCTCAACTCATCTAACCATTTCCCCTCACCTAACCACCATTCTGAACTCATCTAACACATACTCATTGCACTTAACCACCACTCTCACCTCACCTACCACTAGCCTCACCTCACCCAACCACCACTCTCAATTCATCCAACCCATATTCACCTCACTTAGCCATAACTCTTACCTCACCTAACTGCCACATCACCTAACATCACCTAACAACCACCTCCACTTCACCTAAATACTCTCCTCAGCTTCTCTAGCCACCCCTCTGAATTCATCCAACCCATATTCACTTCAATTACCCACCACCCTCACCTCACTTAACCCATATTCACCTCACCTAACCACTAACCTCGCCTCACCTAACCACCACCCTCACTTCACCTAACCACCACTCTGAACTCATCTAACCCATATTCACTTAACCTAACCACAACCTGCACCTTACCTAACCCACCCTCACCCCCACCTAACAGCCACCCTCACATCACGTAACCACCACCTTCACTTGCTGATTTCTCAAAGAACTTAGAACTACCATTCAACCTGGCAATACCATTACTGGGTATAAACCCAAAGGAATAGAAATCATCCTACCAAAACAACATGCCCATCAGAGTCCTATTCACAAATCAAAGACATGGACTCAGTATGTGCCCATCTACGGTGGGCTGGATAAAGAATATGTGGTACATACACAGCATAGAGTATTACACAGCCATAAAGACTGAAATCACGTTCTTTAAAGCACCATGGATGCAGCTGGAGGCCATCATCCTAAGCCAATCAGCACAGAAACAGAAAACCAAATACCACATGTTCTCATAAGTGGGAGCGAAACATTGGGTACTAGGGCAGCTCAGAAAAGAGCACAGAGTAGTCCTGGCCCGATCCGTCCTCTTTGTTACTCCTCATCCTTCCTGAGGGAGGAGAAACGGAGGGAGGGAGGGGGCAAGGGTTGAAACACTGTTGGGTGCTATGCTCTGTACCTGGGTGGTGGGATTAATCACACTCCAAACCTTAGTATCATGAAGCACATCCAGGTAACAAGCCTTCACATGTGTCCCTGAATCTAAAATCAAAGTTGAAAAAAAAAGGCCGGGCTTGGTGGTTCACATCTGTCATCCCAGCACTTTGGGAGGCTGAGGTGGGAGGGCTGCTTGAGCCCAGGAATTTGGGACCAGCCTGGGCAAAATAGTGAGACCCCTGTCTCTATAAAAAAAATAGAAAAAAAAATGTAGCCGGGTGTGGTGGCGCATGCCTGTGGTCCTCAGCTACTAGGGAGGCTGAGGTGGGAGGATCGCCTGAGCCGTGGAGGCTGCCATGAGCTGTGATCGCGCCACTGCCCTGCAGCCTGGGTGACAGAGCGAGGCCCTTCTTTAAAAAAAAAAAAAAAAGTGAAAAATAATCCACACTTCCACACTTTCTCTCATTCAACAAGTGTTTACTGGGCGCCCACCAGGGTTGAGAACGTGGGAGAAGTCGACAGACAGGAATGGCGGCCTTCGGCGTCTCACACTGCGGCAGGAGCGCGAGCTGAGGCGGAGTTTCCGGGTCCAGCGCAGTGCGCGCGGCTGTGAGGAGACGCCAGGCCGGGCGGACGCGCTGCGGGGAAGGTGCCGCTGCTGTGGGGCCCTGGAGGGACAGGCGGGGGGCGGGGGCGGCCGCGTCTGGAGCCGACGGCGGGAGGGCGGGTGGTGGGGAGGCGGGAGGCCGCGGGGGAGGCGGGAGGCCTGGACCCTCTAGAGGAGACCAGACCTGAGGGCCCTGCAGGGGCCGGTGTGAAGCCGGCGAGAACTGGTCAGATCCCAAGGGTGGCTGGGTGGCGGGGTCTCATGGGCCTTCCCGATGAGATGGGGGAAGGGAGGAAAACTGGGCGAGGACGCCCCGAAGGTTTCAGCCCGAGCCCCGGGAAGCCGCAGCCACAGCAGCTGGGAGCTGGGAGAGCAGCGCCAGCCTCGGGCACGGGTCTGGGGGTCCTGGCGGGGTCTGAGGGGCCTGGCGGGTCTTGGGGGTCCTGGCGGGATCTGAGGGGCCTGGCGGGATCTGAGGGTCCCGGCAGGGTCTGGGGGTCCTGGCGGGATCTGAGGGGCCTGGTGGGGTCTAGGGGTCCTGGCGGGATCTGAGGGGCCTGGGTCTGGGGGTCCTGGCGGGATCTGAGAGGTCCTGGCGGGGGTCTGGGGGTCCCGGCAGGGTCTAGGGGTCCTGGCGGGATCTGAGGGGCCTGGCGGGTCTGGGGGTCCTGGCAGGGTCTGGCGGGGTCTGGGGGGCGTGGAGCACCCGGCGCCCACAACAGGTTGGGGTTCAAGAGGAAGGTCTGGAACAGAGGCTTCTCTGAGTCTTCCTCAAGCACAGGCGGCACTGAGACCCCGGGCATTCACCAAGAAATTCAATGACAGAAACGCCTCTCATGTGATTCCAGATGGAGAAGCCGCGTCCAGCATGGGTGAACACGCGGGGGAGCAGAAAGGAGGCAGTCAAGGCGAGGCGATCGGCGAGGCTGGGGTGGGGGAGAAAGGCGGCCCCACGCCCAGGTCCTCTGCCCCCGGAGCCGATGGGTCCTGGCTGAGCCGACACTGCACCTGGGCCCCGTGGGCTCGAGTGGGTCCACGGAGGACCCCCAGCTGCCCCCGTCTGTGCAGAGTCCTTCGGGATGGGACCATGGCGGGGAGGGATACAGGAAGGGGCGGAACTGAGTGGAATCGGCGGCTCCTGAGTTAGCAGTGTCTGGGTTTGTTATGGGTGGGGATTTTGATGGGGCGAAAATGGACGGGACCAGAACTGTGGTCTCAGTGGGGGCAGCCAGCTGTGTGCTGCGCTAAAGGTGGAAGCAGCCACTTGCTGTCGGGCGGGGCTTCGAGGTCAGCAGCAGCAGGAACACAAAGGCCTGGGTTGGGTCCTGAGTGCAGTGGCACAGAGGCCAGTGAGGCTGCTCTCTCGCTGCTGGAGCAGTTGGTGCTGAGTGAGTCCTGTCAGGTCGGCATCCAGTCCTGCGGCAAATCCAGGGTCCTCTGCTGGCCCCACCTTTATTTACCTCAGCTCTCGCACCACGTGGCCCCTGGGGCTGCTTGTGCACAGCTGTGTGCTGGGGGGCACCAACCCTCCCTCCTTCAGTCCCTGCAGAGGTTCCGCCTGGAGGCCTGGGCTCTGTGCCTGGCAAGACAGGCTTTGATGGGGTGTGGAGGAAGCTCCTGTGCCAGCTCTGCAGGGGCCTGATGTTCCCCATGTAGATTCTGCATTGCCACCTATACCAACAACCTGCCGACCTTCCAGAAGCAGGTGGTGGGGAACACCGTGGGCCTTGGAGCCATGTTGGGCCCACTGCACGGGGCCCTAAAACCTGGGAGGACGGAAATCACAACCCAGTGTCAGAACCCCACACGATTCCTCCTAAACTAAGGCTTTCTTGGCTCTCCTAAAGGCCTGATCCCTGGAGAGTGGAAGATCTGAGAGCTGAGAGAGAAGTGTCTGGATGTCTGTTTCTGAGCTGTTCTAGGACCTCACCTCCTGGACTTAGAAAGCCCTGGACAGTGTCATGCTGCTGCTCCCTCTGCCCACCCATGTCCCTCCCTCCCCTCCCTTGCAGTGGCTGCTGCAGGAGGCATCTGCAGGAGATGGGGCAGGAGGGCGGGGGGGTACTTACTGCCTCCACCCCAGGCTCTGGCCCTCTGTGGCTGCTCAAAATACCACTCTTGCCACGCCCTGGTATCTCAGGTCCCTTCCCTGCCCCTCTGGCCAGGGTTCTGGCTTCCCCTGGCTGGAGAGTGGAGGCTACACAGTTCTCACGGGCTTCTTGACTGTCCAGACCTCTGTAAGGATTCTCTGCATTTAGGCACTTTTCAGTTTTATCCTTGGCATGTGCCAGCAGTGTCCTGTTTGAACCCTGAATCGACACACTGTTCCTTGCACACACAATAACATTTTTGATGAACTCGAATCCCCATAAAAAGACCATCAAATTGACCAGGAAAAATTTTTCAACACCCAGGTTTTAGAACTTGAGATCACACAAGAAATGAGAAGACATCAGGGACACAGTTCTTAAAAGTGCTTTTGCTCTTCCTGCCCCCCACCCAGAAAAAGCCGTGGTTTCTCTGTCGTGCCCCTGGCCCACCTGTGGTTATGTTCATGACCACAGTGTCCACTACAGAATGCTCAGGGCTGACCCACACATTGTGTTTATTCAATGAAAGAAACCACATAGAGCACAGAGCTGTGAGGTTTAACCTCCTCTGAGACAACAGAAAATGCGGGTGAAGTAAAATCATTTAACCCAACGTGTTAGATATTAAAAGAAGGCTGCTGGGGCAGGTTTTCCTTTCGTGTCCTGCTCCTGCAGCGTCCGTGAGATTCCAGGATGCCTACTCCCCCACCGTCTGTGGGATTCCAGGATGCCTGCTCTCGTTCCATCTGTGGGATTCCAGGATGCCTGCTCTTGTACCATCTGTGGGATTGTAGGATGCCTGCTCTCGTACCATCTGGGGGATTGCAGGATGCCTGCTCCCACAGCACCCATGTGATTCCAGGATGCCTGCTCCTGCACTGCACTGTCTGTGGGATTCCAGGATGCCTGCTCCCACACCGTCCATGAGATTGCAGGGTGCCTGCTCCCGCACTGTCCATGAGATTGCAGGATGCCTGCCCCTGCAGTGTCCGTGGGATTTCACGATGCCTGCTCCCGCACTGTCCGTGAAATTGCAGGATGCCTGCTCCCACATCGTTCATGGGATTGCAGGATGCCTGCTCCCACACCGTCCGTGAGATTGCAGGATGCCTGCTCCTGCAGCGTCCATGGGATTCCAGGATGTCTGCTCCTGCAGTGTCTGTGGGATTTCATGATGCCTGCTCCCACACCGTCTGTGAGATTGCAGGATGCCTGCTCCCGCAGCGTCCATGGGATTCCAGGATGTCTGCTCCTGCAGTGTCTGTGGGATTTCACGATGCCTGCTCCCACACCATCTGTGGGATTGCCGAGATGCCTGCTCCCACACCGTCTGTGAGATTGCAGGATGCCTGCTCCCACAACATCTGTGGGGATTGCAGGATACCTGCTCCTGCAGCATTCTATGGGATTCCAGGATGCCTGCTCCCGCACATCTGTGGAATTCCAGGATGTCTGCTCCTGCAGCATTCTGTGGGATTCAGGGCACCATCCCATGGATTCCAGGAAAATTGCTTCTAAACCCTTGTATGGCATTCTTGGAGGCCACTCGGCCCAGTCAGACAGCCTCTGCTCTGGGACGGCTCGGTGGACCAAGGAGATTTGTCTGCATTGCTTCCACAATTCACTCCCTGCATCTTTCTTCATGGTGCGAGAACTAGAGCTCAGAGATGATGTTTCAAGGAACGTTTCCCTGTGCTCATTACTACTTGCAAAGCCTCAATCATGGGCTAACACATTTTAGAAAGACAATACTGATAAATACTTAACAAGAAAACTAAATTAGTGTAACTCCTCAAACAGTTCAGGTAATCAAGGTTGACATCAATTTTGATCTGGGAAACTAATGTATTAATACAGTTTTAGAAAGGGGATTTTTTGCCTTGTTAAACCTCAGTAGGAAAACCAAGATCCACACTGTGAGTGGAACTCCCCTGTGAGTGGGCACTGGTGTCTCCATCACATGCCTGCCATGTGCAGATACTGAGATCTAAGTTAATTAAGCTTACATAAAATTGACACGCCAGTTACTCAGTGGCACCAGCCATATTTCAGTGCTCAAGGCCACATGTGGCCAGTGGCTGCCACAGTGGACAAAGCAGATGAACGTTACCATCAGCGTAGACAGTTCTGTTGGCACAGAGACCATACGACCACCATTCACCCACAGGAGCACCTTCACGTTTTTAATCAACATTTGCACGTGTGTATTCTCCAGTCTCACATATGGGGCAGCCAAGCAGATGCTCTTACCCATTTGAAAGTCATCACCTCTGTTGTGTAGCAGTAGGATTTATTCCCAACACAGAGTCTCTGGATTCCAGGTGTGTGGGGGCAGGTCCGTGGGCAATGCCCGGAACTTATAAAGCAGATCTGTTTCAACAGCACCAACCTTTCCACCAATGGCCCAGAACCCGGTGTGCATGAGGAGCTGATGCCAGCCTGACACCTGGGAGCGATACTCATCCCATGAGCTCAGTGCCTTCAAATTTCCTCTCAACAAGAAAATGCTCTGCTCAGTGTGGGTATTTTAAATCTCAAGAATGCACAATAGCTCTGATCATTACAGGATTTCATACTAGAAAGAAAGAATAGTCCAGCAGGAAGTGTTTATGGTCAGAAACGGCCTAATCTAACAACTGCAACTCCAGGGAGCAGCTCAGTCACAGCAGAAGTTAATTCTAGCACTGATTTTGGAAAGAAGGATTTGCAAGACCTTGAAGTTCTTTCCCTTGACCCAAGATACTGTCAAGGCCGAGGAGACGGGCAAAAGATACTCTCATAAATTCAAGGCTATCACTTGGGCTTGCCAAAAGGAAGCAGGTGCTTTGCTGCTGTCATTTGCAATGGTTTGTGGCTGGGCGGGAAGGGCAGGTGCTACAGGCACTGCCAGCCCCTCTCTGCAGAGGTCCTTCTTGAGCAGGCCAGGATATGGTTAGTGTATGCTAACCACAGGGGGAGCTGCCCACACAACTCCAGAAGTGAACAGCAACTGGCTCAGAAATTAGAAAACACTGAGGCCAATGGTGTGTTAACTGAAAATATCAAGCACGTCTGAGGACCTGGCCTTCGATACGAGTATTACTAACCCCACCCCCCAGCACGTAGACAGTGCGCTAAGACCCAAGCAGCATGTCCTCACTTCCGAGAGGGGCAGAGTCAGCCCAGCCCCAGGGTTCTTGTCCCTGTAACTCAGGGCCCTTTAAAAAAAACAGCTGCTCAGAACAGGCCAGAAGGGTGAACTGGTAGGATGGATTTGTAGCACTGATCTATGGTACGGTTGTTCTGTTTGTTTCTTAAACAGAAGTAGGTAAGGGAACCTCAGCAATAATGGAAATCTGCCTCAGTCTCCTGTTTGGAAATCATGAGAGGCGAGATAAGTGGTGTTTATATTCCTCCTTCCTTCTGCGATGATTATAAGGTGTAAGAAGCTGGAGAGATTAAACATTGAGCCCTGCGCAAAAACAAAACAAAACAAAACAAAAAAAAAACAGCTGCTCTCTTTTCACATGCTTTTCCTTTAAGGGGAATAGAACTGATTAAAATCTGTCAGATAAATCATGCACACTGAGCATTAATGGCAAAGCCATTTGACCCCAAACTCCGCACTCTTTCCCCTAGAACACCGTCAGCAGCCATGACCCATTTCTAATTAGCCACCAGCGAGGGCGCAACACAAGAACAGGGTTCCCACATAGCTAGCCTTCTGTGTTCCACAGTGTGTGTGTGTTTAGAAGTGGGTTCTCTATTCTCTTGTTCGATTATTAAGTCAGTGCAGACAGCCCTGGTACCCACGACAAAGCCTGCTGGGGCCAAGGCAGGCCTGAGTGTGAGGGAGACAGCAGATCCCGCTGCTGTGACGTTTGTTGCAGGAGTGGTGCACTTCTGGACGGTGGGCGCAACAGCACGGCCTTGAAAAGAATGCAGGGGCCGAGGAGGGTTCTGAAGGTGTCTCCACAGCTGTGACTGAGGCCACTGTCCCCTTTCTAATTTCCTTTCTGACTGAGACGTTCCCACGGGGACCAGAGCAGAACAGCCACTCTTCACCAATTATCTTGTGATCAGAGTTCAGACTAAACGGTCAGAAAACACTATATTTCAAACTTACCAAAAGTATAGACAACAACATCAGGAAGACACGCAGCTACTAACAAACAGCAGAAAGAGAACTGCAAGGAAGTAAAACCTTAAGGTGCCAGCAGGCCCCTGTCCTTGGTCTGTGCAGCACCATGGCCTCAGGCGTCACTGAGCTGCGTGAACCATTCTAATTCCTGAACCTCACTGAGCAGACTTAATCTAACAGAAGGGCACCCACTCCTCGCAGGGTTTCCGGCTCCCCACTGGTTCCTGGCTGTGCTGTCTTGCAGCAGCCCCTCTCCCAGTTTCACTCCTGCCTCAAACAGCGACTGTGCTCGGGCCTCCCATGGGGCCTTTCTCCTGCTCACTTTTTCTTCCTGTGTCTCAGTTCTTCCCGCTGTGTCCAGTTTCCCCTGAACTACGTTCTCTAGGCACTTCGAGTGAGGGCTGCTGGCTGGGGACCCTGCCAGTCCCGCTTTCTGGAACCTGCATGCCGTCTGGCTGGGTATGCGCTCCTGGGAACAAGCGGCTGTAGGCCCCGGACAACGTCGCACCTGCTGCACTCCTCTTCACATACGCGGAATCCGTCTCTTGTTTCCGGAACTTTCCAGACCCACCACAATTGTCTGGCTGGAGATTTTTTTATTCACTGTACTTGGGGTCTTCAGGCTTTCTGAATCTGAGGATTGGAGCCTCACAAGACTCTGGAAAACCTCCATTAAGCCTGTGACTGGCCTTGGGCAGTCCTGGTCTCTGACCCCGTTGTTTTCTGTCCTCTCTCTGCCTGCACCTGGGGTAGTTTCTTTGTATGAATCCTTCCTGGTCCAGAACCCTCTTTGCATCATGTCCAATATGCTGTTTATTGTACCTACTCCATTTTTCCCCCCAAAAGGGAAACTCATCTAACCCACACTTTTTGAGTATCTTGTTTCTGGTTCACACTTTCGCCCCCAGCACCCCCCTTTTAAAAACCATTTAAATGCATTTATTTCCTTTTGGTGCCTGATGATTTCATGAGCTGAAGACTTGGTATAATTTTACTGTCATTGGCTGATTCTTGTTCATGGTGCTTTTTCCTTCTGTAGTTTGTGGACCTGGAATATGAGCTGATGTTTGGAGCCTACCGTGAGGCCTGGTGGGCATTTCCTTCCAGAGAGAACCTGTTTGCTCTGCCAGGTCCCCCACAGTGCTGCCCACTCAGCAACAGCCAACGCCAAGGTCTCAGCTCAGAGCTTCTGTACTGAGGGTAAGATAAATAGGAACGTGCTCTTTAGGAGGCCATGCCAGTGGTGAGAGTCCTGGGAAGGACTTTAAAAATCTTTCTAGCTGAAAACAAAGGCATATAAGGCAAACTTTCCCTGCTGTCCTGGGGTCAGATTCCAATCAGCCACCCCTGCATCCAGGGCTACACTGAGGACTCAGCACACACCCCAGGGCCCAGCACTGCCACCACGCTCACTCTGGTTCTCAGCTGTTTTTGTTTTAGATTTTCTTACTTTCTTGAAATCCCAGCCACACATTTTAAAGGATCATTGCTATGTCTTATTTAGCATTTTGGGATGATTTGTGGTGGGAGTTGTTTATCCTGAGTTTCTAATATAACATTTGTGTTTCTTGCTGAATGTGTTTGGTATCCTTGGTTAACTTAATTCATTCTATCCAGGACATTCATGGACGCTTAATAAGATGCAGATACCATGTAAGGCGCTGTGGGAAACACGGCAATGACTAACAGAAGGGCCCCACAAGTCACTCAGCCCCTACTTTACCACACGAACTTTGTTTTGGGAACTGTCCCAGAAGACAATATATGAGCTAGAAAGTGAGATGGATATGAATTAAAATTTGTGTTTGTCTTCACTAGAAGAATAGAAAGGTCTACATTTCAAATTACATTAGATTGCTTAAAGCTGGTTTTGATTTTACACATCCTGTGCTTTCAGTCATTTCGGAAGGCTTATTTGGTTTCTTGCAAAAATGCCTCCATTAAGGCCTTGGGAAAGCAAAGCAGACGGTGGAAGCACATGTAGGTGGCAAGGCCCCGTCAGAACCTTGGCAGCGTGCCCCAGCAGCACGCGAAAGGCACGCCCAAAGACTGGCTGACTGTGGCTTTACCACGCAGGTCATTATGGGCAAGGAATCCTTCTCGTGGCCAGCTTTTAAAAACATGAGGCAACTCACAAGAAAACCTCCAGGCCACTGTATTGCAGGAGGTAGGATGAGCAACTTCTGGGGTTTTTCTGGGTTGCACAAATATTTGTTCAACCTTCTGTAATAAGAACCAACGTTTAGAACATGGTCATCATGAGGAACTGTGCACGCTTTTCCATCTTCAATGCGAGGTTAAGTTTATCTTCATTAGAGGTGGCTAAGCCAGCTCAGCAGTTTCAAGAGCTGAGGGTCTTTCACGGAGGGTCTCTTCCTAGGAGGCCTGTGCCTCTGGGACTCCAGAACCTTCCCTGGCTCAGTCTCCTATCTTGGCTTTCTTCCTCCAGGGTCCCCCAGGCAGACCCTTGGCTTTGGACCCCTCACAGAGTGCCTGTCCCCATTTGGGGCCTTCAGAGAGAATCTTGGCTCTGAGCATCTCCCTGCCTCTGGCTTTTCCATGGGCACTGTGTTCTGTTCTTCGTGGTTCCTCAGTTGTGCCTGAAGCTCGGACCCACAGCCCCACCCAGCCTCATCCCAAGGCCCAGTCCTCCTCCTTGTCTAGAACAGGAGTTCGGTTGAGCGGTAATGAGTGGACCCATCCACATGAGAAAGATTGTTCACAGGAGAACAGGTGGAGAGAGTTTTCTCTTTAACTTTAGATTCAGAAGAGACTTCTGGTAAACTGAAATCTGTAATATACAAAATAGCCACGAAAGCGCAGTTACACTGCCCAGAGCACAGCTGGGAACCCTGCAGTATCTGCTGGAAGAAAGCAGGATGGCATTGGCAGGTAAGAAAACACACATCACTAGAATAGCAACAAAATCCAGAGTCCTGGGTCTCTAAAGCTTGTGGAATGACACATGATTATAAAATTTTCAAAAGCAAGAAAATTAACAGTCAACTTATTTTCCAAATAAACTCAAAAAATAAAATTAAAACTAGAAAAACAGTAAACATCTGAAAAAGAGAAAATGGTAACATTTCAAAACATTGTCAAAACTATGATCAGTGGCATAGAGCCTTAAATACCTTTGTTAATAACTAAGAAAATAAAGCATTCAACTAAAGAAACCAGAAAAATGATAAAACAAGTCAAGGAAAGCAAGAAGAAGGAAATAATAATAATAAGAGCACAAAAATGAAAGACACAGAAAGTTAGCTCCTTCTTGGAAGACAAGCCCATGAGGCCTTCTGGGCTGTGGAGGTGTCTGCTTATCTAAGGAGACATGGAACCTTGTTTCTACAGGAAGAAAATTGTGTGCACAGACAGAGAACCATTCACACAATTCTGGGGGGCTGATGGAATCAGAGCCCTGACTAGAAATTTCTCTGTTAACATTAGCAGTGTCCACTCCTGCTTCTACCAAAAAATGTTTTTCAAATTTTAACCAATAAAATAAAACATGCAAAATGAAATTTTTTTACGCATTAGAAAAGGAAAAAAACAAAACTGTTGCTTGTGGATCGGTTAAGTCCATACTCAGAAAAATAAAACAAAGTCAACAGAAATAGTCAGTAAAACTATCAAGTAAATTTAATCAGGCCTCATTCAAAAGAGCTGCACAAAGGGTAAAACAGGAATAAACTGAGCAGAAAGTGTTCTGAGCCTAATGTGAGGACACTGAAGCATTTCCCCAAACAACAGAAGAGAAATCCAAATAAAAGGGAGACAGACCCATTTTGGTATGAAAGACTCAGCTTGCTAAGGACATCATTTCCTATGTTAATTTCGGTGATGGTATCAAGAGGTGGGGCCTCTGGAAGGTGATTGGGTCATGAGGGTGGAGCCCTCATGAACAGGGTTAGAGACCCTTGCCTCTCTACCGTATGGGAGCATCGTGAGAGGAAACATGGCCTCACCAGACAAGGAATCTGCTGCACCTTCATCTGGGACTTCATGGCCTCCAAAGCTTGAAAAATACGTTCCATTTTTTATAAGCCACCCAGCCTATGGTATTTGGTTATAGCACCTGAATAGACTAAGATAATATACTATTAAAAATTGTTCTTATTACTAGAAATCTATAAGAACTTGTTTTTCTGGCTGGGAGTGGTGGCTCATGCCTGTAATCCCAACACTTTGGGAAGCTGAGGCAGGAGGATTGCTTGAAGATAGGAGTTTGAGACCAGCCTGATCAACACAGTGAGACTGTCACAACAAACAAACAAACAAACAGACACCCAGATAAAAAAAGAACTCGTTTTTCTTAAGCCAATAGAAAGAGACCAAAGAACATGTAGGAAAACTGGGTGCCCATTATGCTTGAGATGCCATGAGACACGGAACTTGGGATTGGAGCATCTCTATGTCTACGAAAAGTGACCTCAATGAATACATTATTTAGCTGATATTTAAATGGCTTGGCTTCTGGCGTAAAGACAGGTGGTGGTCAAATACAGGTTACACTATAAAAAGCTTCTTATTCTATGTTAGCCTTACACTACATGTGGCCTTTGCAGATCCTTTTGAAAAGTTTAGGATCCTCCCAATACCGCTGTTAAATACAAAAAAAAATGGAGGCTAGAGCTGACCTTTGCCTGTGAGCCAATGGCCTACCCTCAGGTCAGCAAAATCTACAGATGTCCATTTATCCACTTATACTATAAACCAATTTTGAGCTTTATTTCTTTGTTGGAATGCCTCAGCACACTGTAGCCAATCAGTGACCCAAGTAATTCACTCAACCTAACCAACGAGAATCAAGCTCACGAGCTTCCTCTTTCATAGATATGAACCTTACTGTAACCATGAGACAGGCTTCTTACCACTTTTGGTTTAGAAGTCTCCCTATTTGCAAACACTTTTTTTCTCCCCTCAATAAAATCTTCATATCAAGTAGAAGTTCTCTAAACTTTCTTTTGATAGCTTTTTGGTATCCGGGGGTGGGAACACAAAGAAGATCCCTGATGAGCCCTGAGGCCAGTGAATAATAGCCCAGGGCTGGCACCCACAGACCTACTGCATTACTGCTTTCTCATGGGCCATTGAGGTCTAGGGTAGGTCTCTAGGATCCAATCTCCAGCCCTTTGTGTTGAACTTGCCCATTTTTTTTGTTGAGCAATCTTTGTTGAACCTTCTTGGTAGGTCACCCTGTTCTGTACAGAAGTGGAAGAAACAGCTGAACTGTTTTGGAACAGCTGTTCACGTCTGAGTAATTTAAGGCAAAGATGGGTTCCACCTGGTCCAAAATCCTCTGTGTACCAGGATCTTGTGCCTTTTTGGAAAAATGGATAAACTTTAAAAAGGATAATTCAGAACTGCCATGGCCACTTTGGGGAACCTTTAAGTAAGATAGATCAGCTCAGGGTTACCATTAAAAACAGGAATCGTCATGTTTTCAGAGACAGTGAAATGCACTCTTTGTTATGCAGAAGCTGCTAAAAGATAAAATGATTCTCCAAAAGAATCTTTACAGTACACAAATGAAAAATCTTTAGTAAAAGTCTTTAGCCATTTGAACAAATAACTTTAACTTATTTTATCTGCCAGAAACACAATTTGGATCCAGCTATTCTTTTATAAACTAGCAAGTTTTGTATTACTGTACCTGACACATGACTAAAATTTTTAAATGGAAGCTATAAGATCTGTGTCTGTCTATATGTTTATGAAATGTAGCTTTTTTTGTTTAACCTATGGATGGCATTGCCAAAATTAATTTGTAAAAGAGCTCTATTTGATTGGCTTAAGAAAAATAAGCACTTATATAAGTATTCCTAAAACTCAGAAAAATAGAAATTTACTCAAATGCTTTTTAAGTTCACATGACATAGATAATCTTTGGTAAGCAAGAATATTGTTGGTTTAGTTTTTAAAAACAAGAAAAGGATATAATTTCAGAGTTATCAATATTAGTCACAATGCAGACATACAACTTTTATTACCAGTCAAATTATCTCCATTTTACAAAGTTTCCAGGCAAGAAAGATAAAAAAAACAAATGAATTAAACTGATGAACATCCAAATAAGACAAAATATTAAAACATTAATTACTCAACATAAGTTTACCTACTTTTGGACAGAAACTGAAGATATTTGGGTCTGTTAGTAAATATGTCCTGTGCCACATAGACAAATTATATTCGTGGATTTGCCAATCTACAAAATGCTGGTGTGACAGATGGTTAATCAATACATATAGAAAGTTGGTGAGAGCAAGAGAGAAGGAGTGATCTTGTGTGGTCAAGCTGACTAAAATTGAATTATGAGTTTTTAAAAATGAGCATTAATGTCAAAAATACACAGCTGCAAAGCTAGGATTTAGTCTTTTCTCTGTTAAAAAAAAAAGTTATCTTAGAGTGCTCATCTGCTCTTGATAAGAGATTGTGAAAGGTTTTTCTGTGCATTTTGAGTAATCTGCCTAGGAAAGAAAGACACTATGTTTTATCAAAGTAATTTGACTGTAAGCTTCTGTATAAAAAAATTTGTTTTTTTTTTAATACTATGATGTAACTTTCTGTATTTGTCTTTGAAACCTCTGTCACTTTTGTTAAATGGATATATGTCTTAGTTCATTTTCTGCTGTTATACCTGAATACCTGGCACGGGGTAATTTATAAAGAAAAACATGTATTTTTTATAGTTCTGGAGGCTGGAAAAGTCCAAGGTCAAAGAGCTGCATCTGGTGTGGGCCTTCTCACTATGTCATAATATGGCAGAGGTCATCACATGGTGAGAGGGCATGCCAGCTCAAGTCTTTCTTCCTCTTCCTATAAAGACACTGGTCCCATCATGGACATCTGATTCTAATGACCTTATTAAATCCTGATTACCTCCCAAAGGCCCCATCTCCAAATGTCACCAACACATGCATATGTGGGTTACATTTGCAACACATGAAATTTGAGAGACATATTTAAACCATAGCAGATAACAATCAGTGACTCTAACCAAGTGTTTTAAACCTTTTGACATTTTTCACAAACTTTCCAAAATCAGATTCTAAATGAGGTCTTTTTTGGTCTCATGCAAACGTTTGGATTTTCTAGAGGTCCTCTAGAAAATTTTAAAAAAATTTATTCTCTCTCCCTATAAAAAGACATTAAAATAATCAGGCTTATTTGCATGGGAAGAATTGTCAAAGGTACAACTATTCAGGTAATTTTACATGTTAAATCGCATGAGAAGCATTGTCAAATAAAGGTGATGATTAACCTTCTTTATGTTATATTTGTATGGATATATGTGATTAAGTGTTCTAATAATCGTATAAAATTACTGGAAATCTGATATGTCCTAGCATAATATTGTTAGTCATAATTTTAGTTACTGTCTTAAAATGTTAACAATAAACTCTTATCAAATTTTTTATCTTTTAAAATTATTTTATTTTATTTATTTGGTTTTTTTTGAGATGGGGTCTCACCATGTTGCCCAGACTGAACTTGGACTCCTGGGCTCAAGCGATCCACCCACCTCAGCCTCCCACAGTGCTAGTATTACAGGCTTGAGCCACGGTGCTCCTCCCCATCCAATTTTTAACCACGACCATTTTAAGTCTTTTGTCATCCATAGTTAGTTCTTATTTTTATTCTGTTTTCCTGAAAACTTCTGCCAGCAGCTATAATACCAAATGGCAAGAATTCACGGAAGAGAGTAACAGAGAGCTTTCTGGTAACTTTAAGATCATACCATTGGTTTAGGTAAGAATTTCCAGAACCCTAATGTCAAATTGATGGATTCATGAAACTGCTAATCCAAGATCAAGCAGAACAAGAATTAATTACATAATTAATTCTCTGAAGTTCTCCGAAGTTTATATCAAATTGTGAAGTTCTCTGAATGAACTGACAAGGATGATTATAATTTTTATGACTTTTTTGAAACTTTGCTGATTCTTTAATGTTTTGTTTTCCAGATTTAAGAACCTCTTTTGGCTTTTTTCTTATGTTATCTATAACAAAGTAATTTGGTTAAGTATACTTTTGTAAACAAAAATGAAACATTCATCTTTTTTTTTTTTTTTGAGACAGAGTCTCACTCTGTCCCCAGGATGGAGTGCAGTGGCACAATCTCAGCTCACTGCAACCTCTGCCTCCCTGGCTCAAGCAATTCTCCTGCCTCAGCCTCCCGAGTAGCTGGGACTGCAGGCACAAAGCACCACGCCCAGCTAATTTTTGTATTTTTAGTAGAGATGGGGTTTCACATGTTGGCCAGGATGGTCTCAATCTCTTGACCTCGTGATCTGCCCGCCTCGGCCTCCCAAATTGCTGGGATTACAGGCTTCAGCCACCGCGCCCGGCCCACATTCATCTTTTTTCTCTCTACCTGAACCCTCCAGAATTTGGAAACTCTTACTGCGTATTCTTATTTTCATGGCAATATAGCTATTTACATAAATTCAGTAAGAATCTGTTTTCCTTGTAACAGGAAACAATTGTGTAAGTCGATGGCTTGGCTGCTTCGCCTGGAGAGGCTTTTAACAGTCGAATCTGAGATTCCTTATTATCAGAGTTTTAACAAGTGGTGATCGACTTTATGAAGCCAATAACCCCACTTTGTTGTTACCAAAACTTTGACTGGAATGTCATATTTGAGAATGTGCATTGAATCACTATCCTTGATGCGGTTATGTAAATGATCGGTTGAAGTTTACATGAGACCTGACTTATTTTGCAAACAGATTAGTCTTAGTATGATTATCTTTGGTAGGAATGAGGGTGATTGAAGAGACAAAAGTTGTGTTTTAGTAGAAAACTACAGTGTACCTACTATCTGATTGGACCCTGTTCAGTGTCTTTGAGGTTTGTTGTGTACCTCTGACCTGGACTGGAACTCGAGTTTTTCAGTTTTCCTCCAATGTCTGGCTATGATTTCCCAACTCAGCATTTCCAATTTTCCCCACTCTTGTCACCTGGAATCACCAGACACAAAACTGCCCTTTTCCTCACACCCTGCAAGTTGAAACTGGACAATCTGATATAAACTTCAGAGAACTCACTGCCACAGTTCATGTATGGACAATGTTCATGCCTGTTGCCATGTGGGGCACTTAGAGAGCTCATTGGAACATCTGGTAATATTGCTTGGGCATTCAAACCGAAAATCAGGAAAATCGTTCACAATGAACCCCCCGCCCCATTTTACCCTCTAAAGATAATTTGAGCTCAAATCTACAAATCTCAACTGGCTTCCCTCTGAACTGAGAGACTGAGTTTATAATCTGTTCCAACTATTAACCTTTGGTTTTTATGTTAGTTTGTTTCCATAGAAATGCCTCTTAACAAATACCTGATTGCTCACACCATGTAGAAGCCTAATTTAGGAGGAAGCTCACCTGTAACACTGCCTCCTGAAATGAGACATCCCATTTAGGAGGAAGCTCACCTGTAACACTGCCTCCTGAAATGAGACATCCCATTTAGGAGGAAGTTCACGTGTAACACTGCCTCCTAAAATGAGACATCACATTTAGGAGGAAGCTCACCTGTAACACTGCCTCCTGAAATGAGACATCACATTTAGGAGGAAGCTCACGTGTAACACTGCCTCCTGAAATGAGACATCCTCATGTTGATCTCGTCTCAGGTAATCATGACATGGTTCAACACTGTAAGGCACTAATGCAATATGCAAAAGCTCATTTCCACCAGATCTAAGAAGTTTTCTGTGATCTGCTTCCAAAGAGAAGGCAATGTGCCCCTTACATTAGAACTTGGACACTTAGTTTATTGGAAAAGACACCAACGAAAGACTGCATTTGAGCCTTGTTGGAAGGTATCTTTTCTTCTGCAAAATATTTACAGTAATAGCAAAAAATCTATAAATTGTTGAGCCAGATTTGCATTAGATAATCACACAGCCTCAGGCTATTCATGGCTGAGGAGGAGCATGTGTTGCCTCATATTGTGTCTACCGAAGTAACTTAGGAAAAACAGAAACCCGATTACACGTTATCCAGGAAAATGCAGATGGGCTTGGAAACATGCAATCTGAATCTGACTGTGACCCATTTTATTTTTTTGGCTGGTTAAATCTGGGCAGGTGGCATTTTTGGGTACTGGTGTTATTCTTCTGAGAGTAACATCCACCACCCTCTCTTGGGCGTCGTGTCTACTCCAGTGCCCACTGACTCAGCAAATGGTCTCCGTGAGAACCAAGCAACAACCTGGAGCCCACTGAGCTCCCACTTTGCAGCCTTCAGTGTCCATGGAGGAAAGACAGGCGATGACAGAGAGGGAATGCTGAAGGGCTGGACTCTCAGTTCCACTAAGAGAAAGACCAAAGGGAAGAACTGTCAAATAAAAACAGAAATGCAGGTGGGGACTGACTTTCGCCCCAGCCACAGCCCCAGCAGCTCAGTGAGATTCAGAGCCCCCTTTATCTGCTATGAAGTCAGCAGACTTGGCACATGGCAGGGGGGTTCCAGCAACCCGCCCACCCAGCCAGCCAGCAAGCAAGACGCACTGTGCACTTCCTCCCATATAGAACTTAAACCTTCCTGTGGCCTCCATGAGACGAGCTTCTTACCTTTTATGGGTTTACAGTCTCTCTGTTTAAGAACAGTTTGTTTCCTGTTCGAGAAAATTCTCATATCAAGCAGATCTCTCTGACATTTCTTCGGACACCCCTACCCTACTTACTGTATACATTCAGAGTGTGCTGTAATGTTATGGGGTTAAAAAATGGAGGGAATCTGTTATTGGATGCACATGTTGCTTTTTTCCTGCAGTCCAAGTAAGTTTTTCACCATAATCTAACAGAAAACCCGTAACTGTACGCCAAATTATAGTGTGCACAGGGTGACAGGAACGGGCTTCCAATTCCAGTCTGTCTTGGTGAGTTCCACTCAGCCTGGTGGCATTTCCTCTGGAACCATCATATTCATTTTGGATATAAAGTTTTAAAAATAATAAAACAATGTAGGTTTGAATAACGTAAATGAAAACAAGAGCTTGCTGCGTTTTTGATGCATACGCCACTTTTAAGAATGTTTCTATGAGAGAGCAAACATTCTGAATTAATCCTAATTACCTGTTCACCCATTTCATTTGGGTTTCTAAGGCAGTAGAATAGGCTGTGCTAAAAATAGACAGTCAGGCAGACAGACAGATAGACCTCCAGACAGATACACAGATAGGCAGAAAGCCAGATAGACCACTAGACAGACAGGCAGGCAGGCAGACAAGCAGGTAGACCTGCTCACAGGTGGACAGAGAGGCAGCTATCATGAAGTGTGGCTCAAGGCCATTCCCAGTGTATCAATGGGTCACCCGAATGCATGATGAACAATGATTACATCCTTCTTAATTGCATGCAAATAGGGCTAATCATTATCCTCATGTAATTACATATGGTGTTATATTTGTTTCAGTTGTGACTGGCTTCAAGAATAGAGCAGAAAGGCAAGAGCTTCAGTGGTCTAATACTGGATCTTGGTGGCCACACTCCCCAAGTCTTCCTGAAGCCCCTGTCCTACCTGCCCCTGCCCTACCTCCACCTGCCTGCCACGCACACTAATCCCGTTGTCCACCCCAGAGCAGCCTCTCCAAGCCTCCTCACTCGGCAAGGATCCCAAGCCCTCCCCCACTGCTCTGCAAAGCCCCTTCCCCTCATCTTTGTCTGAGTTAGGGAATCTCCCCCAACTTCATCTGGAACCTGTGGCCATGATGGAGAAAGTGCTTCCATTCCAGTCCCATTTGCAAGGAACCTCAATTGGGGCCCAGCCCCCTTTTTCTTCCCTAAAGCAGTGACCTCACATAGTTCCCCTTCTGGGAGTAGTTTCCTCATATCTAAATGAGTGTGTTGGTCAAGGAGGGTCTAAGTCCTCTTCCAGCTCCCACCTTTCCATGAATATCTGCCTGGAGTGACAATGGCAGAGTCCCTCTCACGGCACATGGGCTCAACAGCTTGAGCCACAGTCCGGGCAGCTAACACCCACTAGCTGGGCCAGGCCTGCTCTCACCTGCTGTCCTGGGCAATCACGCACAGCCCCTGTTCTTCAAGAGAGGCCAGGTCTGGTGGACACATTTATTGTCACTGCATTCATAACCCATTCGGGAGGCATGCAGTTTGGTGGGTGACAACCAACATTTGGAAGAGGACAGCACAGAACCTGTGGGCTTGTGAGGTATCTGCACTGCATCACAGTGTCAACCGTATCCCTAACTGAGAGTCTCAGGCAAACTCGAAGCAAGTCTTGGGCTAGGCCAGGGGGCTCCTGACTCCATGGCTGGCTGTGCGGGAGCCTGGGTCTGCTGCAGGCAGTGGCAGGGCCTGTGCATGTGAACGTTCTTGGGAAACCCTCAGATAGAAGCCTTCTTTCCCCTTAGTGGATATATCCTCATGGGATGGGCTCTGACAAAGTCTCAGCTTCCCAGCCCACTTTAGTCCCCATCACACACATCTCCGTCTGGGAAACTGCTTCTTCCAGACTCTTTGTGTGATGATGAATGGATGAACCAATGCCACTTTGCACAGGGTGCTGTGGGAGTGCGGAAGGCAAAGCCGCTTCAGTACTCAGACAGCTTCTGTCCTGTCCTTGGTAAACAAGACCAATGTGCACCAGGCCAGAGGGGCAGAGGCCATGCCTCCGGGTTCTGTAGGCAGGCAGGAGACTCTCAGCAGGACTGCATGAAAAGAGTGCTCGCGGCAGGAACCCTGGGAGCGCTCAGTGGGTGAAGGGAAGTAGCGAGTGATGGGGCAGACGGTTGGGCACCCTGGAGGGCAGTGCTGCCAGGTGGGGCAGGAACAGCATGAGGCAGGGGACAGGACGTTGGGGGGCCCTGGGGTAGCATTTCATGCCAAGTGACAGCACCCTCCCTTGGCCTCTCCCTCCCAGAGCGGCACAATGCACCCCTGTTCCCTCTGCCAGGCTCCAGGCTCCTGCAGAGAGGGCCTTGGGCACCGGATTCAGGCACTCTGCCTGTGGAGCGGCAGGCAGGGTCAGCGCCTGGTCAGTGTTTGCAGGGCTCCTGGAGGCACGGCCTCATGCTGCAGAAAGTGCAGGGATTGTCTGCATCTTGCATGAGACCCTGGAGCACGCTGGCCTGTTCGGGGGCCTCTGTCTTGCGCTGGCACAGAGTGGGCCACAGGGAGGATTTCAGGGCATGGACTCCACCCCCTCACTGGAGGCCGCCAGTTGCGTCTCAGAGGTAGGAGGTGCCTGTTCGTGTCTTAAAAGTCGAAGGCTGGAACTTTCTTTTGCTTCTCAAATGTTTTAGACAGTGTCAGAAACCACAACCTATTTTTGAGGGAAATGTTCTCCCAGATTCCACTGCAATATTTCCAAAGGGCATCATGGCCCATGGAAGCTTCTTCCCAAAATTGAGGTGCTGTCTCAGATTCAGGATGAGAACACTGCACTGTGTAAAAGCATTAGCAAGTAGAATTTTTCTCTCTTCAAGTTACTGGCAAAATCTCCTTGAGGACATTCACTGTTTGCCAAAGGATATATCCTTTGCAAATAGTCTGGTGCAAAGCACTAGACTGATTCTACAAGTCACTCTGCTTAGGAGACTGTCACAACCATCATAATAACAGTGCAGTGTTTTCCAGTTTACAAAACGAATTCGTTCAGTTCTGGCAGCAACCCTGTGAAGGCACCAGATCGAGCCTCACTGCTCCATTCCCATTACACAGATGAGGAGCATGAGCCCCAGCGAGACACGTGGTGAGTTTAAGCACAGCTCTCATGCTGAAGCTGACACCAGGATCAAATCCCATGACACCATGTCACTGGAGGAAGCCTCTCACAGCAAGAATCCAGAGTTACTGTTTTGTTTCAGATATTTTTTCATTAGAAGTAACTAGTGATTCCATCTGAAAAGGCCACATGCAGCAGATTCCAGCCCATGACATTCTGGGAAGGCAGAACTATGGAGCCAGGGCAAAGATCAGTGGTTGCCAGGGGCTGGGGAGGGAGGGATGACGAGGCAGAGCACAGGGGAGTTTCAGGGCAGTGAGACCGCCCTGTGCGATGCTGTGATGGTGGGTCCTTGTCATTAGGCATTTGTCCAAAACCACAGAATGCAAAGCATCAGGGAGTGAACCCCAAGTAAACCAGGGACTTCAGTTAACAACAAGGTGTCCATATTATACCAAAGCCATCAGTTGCGGCAAATGTACAACATTAACAAAACATGTTAATAAGAGGCACTGGGCAGTGCAGACTGCACGAGAACCCCTGTACTTTCTGCTTAATTCTTATGTCAACATAAAACTGCTCTAAAGAGTCAATTAGCTTGGAAAAGCAGGAGCTGGTATGTCTAGCGGAGAATTTAAAGACGCCCAGGGTGGTTCTATCTTAAGAATGTGTGCTCTGGTGTGCACTGGGGAGGAGGGCTGAGAACTGTTTTTCCAACAGCAAGGTAAAGCCCAGGCATGATCTTGACTTGTTTCACCTGTGGAGTCCCATGAAAATCAGACCACGCTGAGCTGGGCTGTAGGGAGGTGCCCTGTTCTGACCCATGCTGAGCACTGTGGCATCACGGAATCTAAGGTGCGCTGGAGAGGCCTTCCCAAAGCAAAGGTTGTGGCAGCCTGGATCCTGCACCATGGCTGCATGGCTGAGACCTGCCACATAGATTCTGCCCCTAGGAAGAGTTGAGGGTGGGGCCTGCATGGTTCTGCTGAGACTTCAGGAAGGCGAGAGAGAAGCTCTCAACCTGGGGGATGTCAGTGTGAAGTTTCTTTTGAGGGACACTCTTTCTCTTTACACGCACCACCTGGGTGTGGCATTTGCGCTGATTCTCCATGGCCAGGCGTCATGCCCAGGAGCTGGTCCTGCTGGGTCTGAGCTCTGCTTGCCTCCAAGCACCTTGGCCAGGACCCTCAGCTGACGGTGCTCGCTTCCCACCCCACGGGCTGGCACAAAGCCATCACTCATCAGTGACTAGCTGATACCCATGTAATAAACATGAAAGTGACACATTTCTCTGAAATGGGAAAAGTGGGTCTTGGAGCCTGGTTGTGACACCACCAGTTTGTCTTCAGATTCTGTGAATAAAACATCAGCTCTCACCTCAAATGGTCTAGTGAAGACTCATGTCCTGTGTCAAGAAAACCACACTCTGCCAGGATTCTGATAGTGAGATACAGCTTCCTGAACAAACAAAACCTAGGTGGGGGTGCTTCTATCCTCTCCCTGCTGCCCCCATAATCCAGGGGTACAGCGAGTACTGGGTGGTGATTGTTGCTGGCTGGGGGTCACAGGCAGTGCTCACCCAACCCCTGAAGGCACAGCCTGTGATGAGCCTGAGGGTCTTTTTAGGGGAAGCGAGCAATGAGCCTGAGGGTCTTCTGACAGTCAAGAATCATCCTTCCTCTACCTACTAGAGCACAGCATCCATCAGCCTTGACTGTTGCCCTGTCTTGACAGAACCTACAGAGGAGCCAGCATCTACAGCAGCACAGCTGTACATCCGCACTCCCACTGCAGCGCAGCTGTAAACCTGCACACCTGCTGCACACACCCATACAGCACACACATGTGCCGCACACCTGTACATCTGCACACCCACTGCAGCACACCTGTACAGCACACACATGTGCAGCACACCTGTACATCTGCACACCCACTGCAGCACACCTGTACAGCACACACATATGCAGCACACCTGTACATCTGCACACCCACTGCAGCACACCTGTACACCTGCACACCCACTGCAGCACACCCATACACCACACACATGCTGCAGCACACCTGTACACCTGCACACCCGCTGCTGCACACCTGTACACCTGCACACCTGCTGCAGCACAGCTGTACACCTGCTGCTGCAGCACAACCCTACACCACACACATGTGCAGCACCCTGTACATTCGCACACCCACTGCAGCACACTCGTACAGCACACACATGCTGAAGCACACCTGTACATCCACACATCCACTGCAGCACACCCGTATACCTGTACACCTGCTGCAGCACACCCGTATACTTGCACACCTGCTGCAGCACACCCATACACCTGCACACCCACTGCAGCACACCTGTAAACCACACACATGCTGCAGCACACCTGTACATCCACACATGCACTGCAGCAGAGCTGTACACCTGCACACCCGCTGCAGCACAGCTGTACAGTTGCACACCCACTGCAGCACAGCTGTACACCACACACATGCTGCAGCACAGCTGTACACCTGCACACCACACACCTACTGCAGCACATCTGTATACGTGCAGCAGGGCACCTGAACACCTGCATATCCCCCAAACTTGTAGCAGCACACCTGTGCACCTGGTACAGCACATCTGTACACCTGCACACTCAATACCTGCTGCAGCACATCTGTACACCTGCACACCACACACCTGCTGCAGCACACCACACATCCGCTGCAGCACACCTGAACACCTGCAGCAGTACACCTGAACACCGGCACACCCGCTGCAGCACATCTGTATACCTGCACACTGCATACCTGCAGCAGCACACCTGTAGACTTGCACACCTGCAGCAGCATATCTGTACACCTGCACACCACACAGCTGCTGTAGCACACCCACACACCTGCAGCAGCACACCTATACACCTGTACACCTCCTGCAGCACAGCTGGACACCTGCAAAGAGATAAGACAGTCCCACCATGTTATTCACATCATGGTGAGCGAGTGGACAGTGAGTGCCTCCCAAGTTGGACTAAGTCCTGACCTGAGTAGGATTTCTTGAAGAAGCTACCGTCTGAGCTGGAGAGGGAATCACACAATGATAGTGGGACAGACTGCACCCAGAGTGAAAGCAGTGAGCTCTGGAGTCCATTCAGCTCCTCCAGTCAACCTGGAAACACTGCTGGGAGCACAGTCCTGGTGCCTCCAGGCCCCAGTTCCTCACCTGTGGAATGGGAATAGTCCTATCCAGCAGTCTTGTGCATTAAATTTAGAATTTCATGTAAAGTGCTTAGAACACAGTAAGCCCTTAATAACAACTATTACTATTATAACTAATATTATTAGCACATTATAGATGTTCGATACTTATTAGTGATTTTTGTCAGCAAGGAAACCTGAGACAAGTTTTTACATGCTTTATAACTCACGTTTCTCCATCTGTAAAACAACAACAGCAAAACCCTGTCCCACTATCTCAAAAAGTGCATGGGACCCTAACAACGAATACTTCACCAGCTGCACACTGCATAGCAGATGACGGTGTGAGGCTGCATTTCTGTGAGGGCAAGGCACTTCACACCCAAAGGATCTAGGATTAGCAAGGATTGCTGTGGTGAAGGGAGAAGTTACTAGTGGAAAGAAAGGAAGAGAAAATCAGGACTTAAGAAATTACTGTGCACAAAAGGAGATGGCAAATCAAAAGCAAGGCAGGCACCAAAGGAGAGCACCCAGCACAGACACGCTGGGGCCATGTGCAGAGACCACCTCCTGTGACCATCGCAATCCCTGGTGACCTCAGCACAGACACGCTGGGACCATGCACAGAGGCCACCTCCTGCGATGATCGCAATCCCTGGTGACCCCAGCACAGACATGCTGGAACCACGCACACATGCACAGAGGCCACCTCCCCACGACCATTTTACCAAACCGGTAAAGCCTGGATCCCTTGGGAACCTGCTTCACCCCAGGAGGTGGCTGGCGGAACTGGAGTAACACAAGTGAGGTTAACGGGGGGCTTTGCACACGACGCAGAAGATAAGGGCTGATGTCTCGCCTGCTCGTGCGAATCCCCCTACTCACGGATGAGTGTGTAGCTGCCCCTTCTGAGCTGTGTCCCCATATGGTAAAGTGTGGTCATGGGATTGCCGGGGGAGTGAATGAGACGGTCCATGCAGAGTTCAGCATGGTGCCAGATGTTCCGTGAATGCTCAATAATTTATGCTATTTCGTTCGATATGATGATGAAAGGCATTTTTATAATGGAAGGGATGTGAAATGTTGTGTAATCCCACAGCCGCAGCCCTCCTTGCTTCCTTTGCACATGCTGGCCTCACAGGGGGCCCAGGGCAAGCCCTGCCCCACACACTCCTGTTCATTCATTAGCATCGGCAGTAGGGGGACGAGGGGCCATGAGACCTGCCTGGCCTCCTCCCGTGTTCCCAGGACACAAGCACTGGCTGGCGCCACAGGAGGAGGCCGGACACTCGGACCTGGCCCTGAGGGCTGCTTCCCAGTCAGTTGGGCCTGGCCCTGTCCTTGTTCCATGAGCCTGAGCAACCGCAGTTAGAAAAGCCACCTGGGCCGGGGTCAGCGTTCACACCTGCAATCCCAGCACTTTGGGAGGCTGAGGTGGGTGGATTACCTGAGGCCAGGAGTCTCTACTAAAAATACAAAAATTGGCCAAGCTGGTGGTGTCCGTCTGTAGTCCTAGCTACTTGGGAGGCTGAGGCACAAGAATCACTTGAACCTGGGAAGCGGAGGTTGCAGTGAGCTGAGATTGCACCACTGCACTCCTGGGCAGCGGTTAGTCTCTCAGAAAACAGAGGTGAGAACCTCCCAGGGCTTTCCTGTGAAGACAGAGTCAGATGCCAATGTGAGATCTTCCCACCTGCACAGCCTGCCCACCTCCACCTGAGCTGTGGACACTGCAGGCTGAGCCCATTTTAAGCAAAAGGACGCAGCAGTGGATGGCTGGGTCCCAGAGTGAAACTGGCGAATCTGACACTCATGAAGCTGAGAGCGCTGGTGCGACAGGAGCAGGTCTTAACCTGTTCCCTCCAGACAGGCTCAGCCACCATGTTCTAATCTGAGGTCAGAGGGAAGAGACAGTGAACTGAATACCCCATTTACCCTCTCCTCTGGGATTCTCCTCAAGAAGACAGGGTGAGGAGGGTTTCTGGCTTCTGGTCTGCCACTGCCCTTTGAGATATTTATCTTCAAATATTCATTTCCTTTCCCATTTTAAACTAAAGAGCCTTGACTCATTCCAGATTGCACAGCCTCCGGTATCAAAATAACTTGAACCAAATCACCAGAATAACCTCCTTCCATGAGTAATTTGAGGATGCTTTTTGGCAGGAGGCTGCTTTCACCGGGATTTGTGTGTCTGCCAGAGGGAGGTGTTCGGTGTGTGCAACGTGGCTTTCTGCTTGAAAGGCCTGTCGCTCAGTGTCTTGGAGTCCTGGGCCCCGGGCATCTCATGGGCTGGGCAGTGGCATGGGGCCGCCACCAAAAGCTGCCTCCCTTCTGCTCGCAGGACCTAGACGTTGGGAACACAGGCTGTGACTCGTTACCCACACAAGCATGTGAGTGTGCTGCAGCCTCTCTGGGGAGAGCGGGTGACCCGGGGGAGTCAAGGCAGGTGGTGAGCCATCCACGTCCACGTTGGTGCTGTCCACTTGGAGAACCTGTCCAAGCAACACAGACGCTGCTCCCAAGCTGAGAAGTGCAGTCCTGATGGCGGGAGCAGAATACATTTCTTCGAGACACTGGCAGTTACTGGAGGAAAGGTGAGAGGCAAACGTAATTATATTTATATCTGAAAACACTGTAGACTTTGACAGTTTTGTGTGCTCATTTACTTTTACTTAGGTTGAGACTGAAAATGTCAACACAGGAGGCTGGTCTTGTCAGTCTTCTCAGAGGTCATCCTTGAGGGGAAGCGGGAAACTCAGACCAACTGTGATTTAAGAAGTGCCTGTTAGCAGAAGTCACATCAGGCACTGTGGCTCCTTGCTGATGTTCGAGGGTGCTGGCGGATGCGGCTGAGGCTCAGTCCCACTATAGACCCTGGCTCTGCTGCAGTGAGGAGCCCCTGGGCCACCCCATGGGCATCGACCTCATGCAGTGACGTCTTGGTCGGGGCTGACATGGTCTTGCAGAAAGTCTTGCCAAAAGTGAGGAGCCTCTCTACCTCATTCAGGGGAATTTTTAAAAATAGTCTTATTTCTCACAAAAATAACCACTTCCCTGGGCCAAAGGCTCCCCTGGAGTTTGCCAGTGCAGACAGGGGGCTCAGGATCCAAGATGGGAATAAGGAGCTGTTCCACCCACAACAGGCAGGTACCCTCAGGCTAGATGGCTGCAATCCAGCCCAAGGGGTCTGATCTGGAGAGGGGAGAGCCCACAGCATCCCCGGGTCCAGAGAGGGGGAGACCCTGTAGCATCCCCGGGTCTGGAGAGGGGGAGACCCCGGGTCTGGAGAGGGGGAGACCCTGCAGTGTCCCTGGGTCTGGACGTGGGAGATCCCGCAGTGTCCGTGGGTCTGGAGAAGGAAGAGGCCCCAAAGCATCCCTGGGTCTCCTGGACAGTGGCCATCCCATGCCTGGTGCTGATGCATGCCCCTTGTGCCTGCCCCTTTCAGGGCTGGTGGTCAGGTCTGGGTGATGGAAAGGGAGCAGGAAGGTGAAGGGTAGAGGGGAACCATGCTCATATCTGACGGGAAAGTCTGCCTTGACCTCTCAAGGAAAGGCTCGATTTTAGGGGAATGATTTCCAAATCATTTAAGAGGTCCCAAGAGGAGAGATGCAGAGGAAGGGATGGTTTCTCTCACAGCAGCCCCGGTCTCTTCCTTCACAGGGGGAGGTTCATTGCCTCCGCTCCATGCACAGGGGGAGCCAGGGCCTCACCTCTGCCATCTGGGATGTGGAAACTGTGGCTTCACTTCCAGACACGGCAGAGGAAGAGGCCATCGGGGTCTCCAATGAGCACGTGGGAACTCGCCCCTCAAATCTTTCTGTCTGAGGAGTGGGGGACATCATTGGACACAGGCCAGAGAGTGCCCGAGGCTCACAGAGAGTTATGCCCATGGCTACTTCTGACATTGGCCATCAGCTGAGCTCAGCCCTTGGGAGCCCTTGGAGCCTCTGACCCACTGGACATGGCTGGCACTCAGGAGCTGGAGCTGCTGGGAGTCCCAGGTGCAGCGACATGCACTACCTGGAGGAGGAGCAGAGACATCCTTGGGAGGGAAGAGTGGTGTCCTGTTCCTCCTCGGAATAAGGGCTGGTTTCCCATGGAAGGAAGAGTGCACTGTTGTTACCCCAAGTGAGGACACGTGAACGCTGAGCCTGCGGTGATAATTGCAGTGTGATTTCGCAGCTTCTTCACGGGGTGGCATCCGGCTCTGGTGGTGACGTTTTGAAGAGGAAGAGCCTGTGCTCACAGGGCTGTTAGGCAGACAGCCCACAGTCACCACGACTCCGTGCCGAGTCACGCACCTTAGTTTAAGCAACGTGTTTCCTTTGTGGTGTGTCTGAGTTACAGGGAGAACTGATTTTCCTTTAAAATCCAAACATGACATTTCTGAAGTACAGAAACAGCCAGAGACATTTGGAGCTTTTTATCCCATTGAGACCTAGTTCATGCATAGAGTTTAGGATTAAAAAAGGCAACTGACCTCAGAACTGGGGCCCTTTGCTTTGCTACCAAATATTCGTACTTTGCTTTGAAACATGTGCCTGGCAACTCTCCTGAACCTAATCCCAAGAAGACGTCAGACAGCTCAGAAAGACCCCTGCAAAGCTGCTTCACGAAATGAGAGGGCTGGAGCCTGTGAGGGCATCGTGACCGCAGGACGGAGCGGGGCTGGACAGCCACCACCACACACAGCGTGCTATCCTGGCCTGGAGTCTATGAAATAGGACCCTAGACAGCATATCAGATGACAGCATTAGTGAAAGTGGGACTTTTCCTAAATTTGATAACACTACTGAAGTGATTTAAGAGACTAGCACTGCTTCTAGGGGATTCCCCTAACATTTAAGGGGTGAAGAGGTACGTGTGTGCAACCCACCTTCAAATGACTGTGTGCTACACACACCCAATGTGAGGGGCGGGCAACGCTCACAGCCGCTGACAGGGCTCACAATCAGGAAACCTGGCCTTGTTCTCTCAACTAACTTCAAAACAGCTTTTAGGAAAGACAGCAGAGAGAGAATGTGACAGCTGTTTCCTCAGTGTCCCGACAAAGTCCGTGGCTCAAAGGCAAACCTGGTATAGACTTAAGTGGTTTTTTAGTACTTAAAAGTTGATTTTTGTAAATATAAAACCAATATATTCTTATTTTTGAAACAGTAGAAAATAGAGCAAGAGGGCTTTTGAGAGTGAGAACATGAGTGTAGTTACTGGGAGCCCCAGACTCAAGGCCCTGCTGTTCTGCCCCCTCGGCTGCTATCCCACCCACGGTGGTCTCCACAAGCCCCCTGCTCCTATTTGGGTTGCAAATCACACTGACGTGACAGGTGGTGCCAGCCTGACAGGCAGTAGGTGAATCCCTTCAAAACTCTTTCTTTTCTCTGTTTTTTAAGTCTTTAACAGACCTCCCTAGTACCTTGAATTTTGGGTTTCCATACTTTCTTCAATTCAGTGTTTCTTAGGAGCATATATGCTAAGTCCCAGAATGTGTGCTGTTTGTGCATCCTGGAGGGGCCTGTGCAGTGTCCGCTGAGCATTGGGAGGCTCCGGGGGGCTCCTGGCAACAGCTGCAGGGCGCTGACTTCTCAGGGCAGAATCAGTGCCGCTGCCCCGCTAGTCTGTGGGCCCAAGAGCCAGCTGCTGGGTGCCCAAGCTGAAGATCTGCTGCCCATATAGAGGCCTCCCCCTTAAGGGGAGTAGGCTGGACAAGGCAGGTAGGCTGGACAAAGCTGCCCAAGCCCAAAGACGGACCTCATCTCCATGTGCCGCAGCCACACACTCCTTCATGCAGAGCCTGGTGTGCAGACCCCACTGCCTTGGATGGTCTGTCCTGTGCCAGGCATGCACCTACCCTCCCCCGGCATTGGCCAGCTCCATGCCCAGAAGTGCCTGGTGTGCCGTCGTGGCCCCGGTGCTGGTGTTTCTTCTGGGTTCCCTGTCCTGTGCTGGACATGGTCCTGGTGTGCTCCTCCATCCTTCCATCTTCCTGACCATGTGGACCTTTAATTCCTTCGCCTTCATCTCCCTCCCTTTAGGAGAATCTTCCCTAGTGGATTCCTTTAGAACTTAAAGAAACTGGAGACCCAGTCGCCGTCCCTGGGCACCAGGGTTTCCATGCATTTCCTTTTCCTTTAGAACTTAAAGAAACTGAGACCCAATCGCCGTCTCTGGACACCAGGGTTTCCGTGTATTCCCTTCTTAACCTCCCTCCCTGGTCCTGTATCGCCTTTGGCCGGGAAAAACACATCCATTTATTTGGAAAGTATTAAGCATCACTTGCACAGGTTCAGTTAAAACTAAACAGCAGAAAAGTGCTCATAATCCTGTCGGGTTGTGCCAGGTGACGGCTGAATGATTTCTGCCCCTGCCTGAGGTCGAGCCTTGTGGGCCCTGCAGCAGCCGCAGGTCCAGCTCTCATCTTGACCCACCTGTGGATGCTTCTGTGGTACCGTGTCCATGGCCAACCCCCACCCTGTCTGTGGCTGCCTTGCTGTCCCCATTCCCATCACTCAATGAGCCCACAACCCCGTGGCTGGTCCCAAGATTGGCACCTGCTGAGCCTGAGGACCATGAGGGGGAAGCTTCCTTCTGAAACGCTCCTCCTCTCAGAGGTGATTTGGGGCAGGCTGCTCTGGGGGTCTCTGCCAGACTCCTCCTGGTACCCTGCGAGGCTGGTGTGTCCTTGTGGGGCTGCTGGAGGGTTGGCGGGATGATCAGATGGTGCCTCCCACAAAGGCACCTGCAGGGCCAGCTGCTGTGATCTTTGTCATCAGGGATCGGGGCCTGGGGAGTGAAGTTTGTTGTCAGTGGGAACAAGTCACCACAGTGGTCTGAGTGTCGGAGGAGGGCACAGGCTTATTTTTAGGGATGTGGCGTCACACGGAAGAAATGTGTACACTTGAAGCATGAGAAGGCTGAAATGCCAAACAGTTCTCTTGGCTAAATTTAGCAGAAGTGTTCTTTATTTAAGAACGGAGTTAACAAGTATGTAACACAAAAGACTTACGAGAGCCGGCTGCCTTGTGTGCCCACCATGGCGTGCTGCTGGGGCCACTCCTGGGGACCCTGCACTCTGCCCCAGCCACCTTCGCCGCAGAAGCAATGGCAGGGGCTGCGAGTGCCCAGGGTATTAGAGATTCAACTGCGTTAGCCCTGCCTGACCCTGACTCAACGAGGGAGGCCCCCACTCTGCGCTCTTTCGGCAGTGTCCGAGATGAAATCCAAATCATGAAGGAGAATTCCCACTCCCTTTGGGCTTTTGATACAAAGTATGCTTTTCAGTGCCCTGTTTCAAGAAACACAGGCTTGAAGAGGCACCTTTCAGAAGCTGAGCAGCAATTCTAGCTATTCCAGATGTACAGGCAGACATTTCTGGGCCTGATCCCAGGAGTAGGACAGGGTGGGCACAGGGCTTTGTGCAAAGTCACTCAGCCATCTGTGAGTGACAGCTGGGTGGATTCTCAGGCCTAGACTGCTGAGGCCAAGGCTTCTAGACTCTCATGTCAGGACCCCAGGCTCTGACTCTGACTGGCATCAGCTGGAAACATGCTCAAAAGGCAGGGGTGGGTCTCAGGCCCCACACAGACCCACTGGGCCAGAGCCTGCGAGTCTAAGACCCAGGGGCTCCTCAGTGGCCTCTTGGAAGCCTGAGCCCTGCCTGGGCTAGCAAAATCCCCAGCCTCACACCAGCCTGGCTGCTGGCAGCTCCCATCCTCTGCCTGAGCTATTCTGTTGCCTTTGGTGGTTCTTGTTCTGTATTCCACACAATGGGAACCCCAGCCCCCACCCATCAGCACAGAAGGATGTGATGGGATGAAGGGCAGGGCAGGGCAGGGAGGTTGGGCCCCAGCACATGGCTCAGGGCACCCCCCACGTTTGGTGATCCTGAGCCCTCAAACCGGTGGTGGTGTTGCTCGAGAACCACGGCTTGCAGGGAACGCAGCTGGGAAAGGGGGAGAGGGAGCAGCTGTGGAGTGCAAGGGCCGCGGCTGCTGCTCCTTGATACACTGTGGGATGGAACCCTTTACTCAGCGAAGACCCAAGGCCTAAAATGGAAATGTTCTTCCCCCAGGCTTGAAAGCTGGTCTTGGCAGGAGGAGGACACAGACAGGAAGGCCTCGAATGCAGAGGCTGAACCCTGGTCGGCGCACCTGCTTCAGGATCTGACTTAAGCAGGTGAGACCCCAAACAGAGGCCCAGACCATGGCCTGTATGGCCCCTCGGGCTCCAGGTCTGGATGAGATGCAGCTGCTCAGCAGCATCCAGGGCTGCCCCAGAGCCCTCTGGTCCCCAGAGCCCTTATCCTCCCAGGGACTCTCACACCCACATTTCTGCTGATTCCCTCACACACATAGCCAAGTCTGTAGCTTTTGTGGAGGCTAAATTTTTTCTTGAATTTAATTAATTTTGAAAACAATAAACAATAATTATTGCACACACAACACCCAGGGCAGACTTTGGCTCTGTACAAGCAGGAAACACAACTAAAAATGTGAACCTGGGAAGCAAGTGGGCACTGATGGGATGAAGCATGAGCTCCAGGCAGGAGAAACCCGTTCAGTTTGGCTCCCAGGCAGCTCTGCACTCACCAACGGGCCGACCTGGCCCTGGGCAGTGCGTGTCCGTCCTGTGGCTGCCTGGGACCCATCCTGGCGCTGCAGCCTCCGGAATGCCCTGCGCTATGTGCTATTGCTTCATCTTGGAAACCAGTCCCTAAACCAACCAAGTATTCAAAGAGCAGAAACTGCAACAGGAAGAAAAATTATTCATTTTGGTTTTATGCCATCCTTTTCTTTGCTTTCTCACTTTAAAATATTTAGACTTTCTAATCCTTTAGCAGTGAATATGCATTTATAATATTCGCAGAATCTCTGAAATGTTTAATTAAGAAGAAAAATAATTCTTCAGACTAAACAGCAAAGCATGAGGGGGATAACAGAGCTGATGCAGGTAGGGTTTAGTTGCAGGCCTTTCTGAAGGACCAATGGACCGGGAAGAGCTTTCCACCTGTCCCTGGGATGCCTCCCAGAGTGTGCCCAGGGGGAGACAGGAGACGAGGAGCTTGCACATGACTTCTGTGAGCTGACATTGCCAGAGTAGTTGGTGGCTGTCACTGCCTCCCAGATCCACGTCACTCTTTATAACCCAGGCCAGGGCTCAGAACAGAGGTTCCCAGGGGAATGCTTATTCATGGAGTGAATAAAGGAAGGAAGAATAAATGAAGGAGCATCAGGCCCAGGCCTTCTGAAGGAGCCTGCACATACGGGGCTCTGGGTGACGCTGCTGGGGGTCTTGCTCTCTGTTCTTCACCAGCACTCTGTCCTAATGTCTCCCAGGCATGGCTGCTGGCCAGGTGCAGAAGAAGATGAAGACTCAGAGGTGGCTCCCCCAACACACTGGGGATCCCACCTGGACCTTGGAATCCCAACCAGGCTATAGAAGTCCCCGAGACACCTGGCCGCTCCCTTTCTTATGGAAGCCTAGGGAAGATGGGATTGTCACTGCTGTGATTTCACACACCACAGCCAGTTGTCAGCCATGGTGTGTGATGACAGAGGCCACAATGTTCCCCTTCTCTCTGGCTGGGCTGGTGCAGCTATGTGCCTGGGGACCCTCCTAGAGAAGGACCTTCCTCAAGGGCTCCGTGCGTGACAGAGCTGGGACCCCAACACTCAACTCAGTCTTCTCTCAACTCAACGGGATGCCATGGGGGAGAGCGCATCTTAGACGGACCAAAGGTCAATGTGGTCCCCAGCCAGGTGGCTCCTGCAGGTGCCTTCAACCCATGCAGGGAGGGCAGTGGGGCCAGGAGCTGCCCCAACCAGATGGCGACAAGCAGACTGTGTGGGAATCAGATCAACGGGGGCCTGGCTGTGACTGCTGTCGAGTGGGGAGCATGCCTCACCACTCTCCTAAGCCTCAGCTTCTCCATCCATGCAGTGGGTTATTTTCAAGCCTAACTGAAGTAACATGATGACAGCGGGCTTACAGTAACACCCGCCAAGGTCAGCCACCGCCACCATCACCCTTATCCACTGGCCATGTGATATGGTTTGCCTATGTCCTCATCCAAATCTCACCCTGAATTGTAGCTGCCATAATTCTGATGTGTGGTGGGAAGGGCCCAGTAGGAGATCATTAAATCATGAGGCGGTTCCCCATACTGTTCTCATGGTAGTGAATAAGTCTCACAAGATCTGACGGTTTTATAAGGGGTTTCCCTTTTTGCTTGGCTCTCATTCTCTCTCTTGCCTGCTGCCATGTAAGACGTGCCTTTTACCTTCTGCCATGATTGTGAGGCCTCCCTAGCCAAGTGGAACTGTGAGTCTATCGAACCTCTTTTTCTTTATAAGTTACCCAGTCTTGGGTACATCTTTATCAGCAGTGTGAAAATGAACTGATATACCATGGGTTAGAGTTTTATCTTCCAATTGTTGGGATATTGGCTACTCACTTACTTCCAATTTTAGTATACATGCTACTGAAGCCAGCACTACTCACTGCCTTTCCTAGGGTTTAATAATCTGGTGGAGAAAGAACTGGCTTAGAGTTGTGAATCTTAGAGAAGTGAGCAAAGGAAGCCTCTGTGAGAAAGAAGTCAGGTTCATGCCCCCAAGAGGCAGCCAGGCAGCATCGCTGTCCCCTGGGGACCCAGAGGGCAGAAGCCACACCTCCAGGAGGGGCAGGCGGAGCAGGGGCAGGGCAGGAGGTGATTCACCCGGGAGCTGATGGTTTTGCTGGGAATTCTGTGGGCTTGTAGGAGAACATCTGCATGTGGGGAGTGCGATACTTCCCGGGGGCTCCTTAGAGCAGCCTCCAACACATCCCTGGCCCCTGTCTCACCCTGTACAGGGACCACGCTCTGCACACACCTCTGGCTGCAGGTTGGTACGGTGCCCGCCACCCACACGGTGTTGCCAGGGCTGTGGAGGAGGACGGCGTTCTGTCTGGTGATAAAACCAACCACAGGTGGACGTCGCAGCGGAGTGAACCCTCAGGAGGAGCAGCCGCCCGAGGCGGGGCTAGGGAAGTTTGCATGGATGGACGGGAGCAGAGCTTAAGGCCACACATCCCACAGTCAGGAAAAATATCCTCATTACTGAAAGATCACAGCCCTGCAGAAGGGTTCACAGTGAACATCCTACTGAGAGCCCCAGAACACTGTGGCAAGTTTGTACAGCCCTGATGGGGGTGTCCCCAACTCATTCTGGGCCCCCGGCTCCCAGATGCCTCTTGGCCGAGGACAAACCGGGTCTCTCAGCTTGAAAAGACACCCCAGCTGTGGTCACATCTCCTGCTGTAGGCTCAGGGTTCAAGAAACCAGGGCACTGGTTTCTCAATGTCCCAGAATGTGGCAAAATCTTACATGGGACAAGAAATCCAAATGCAGAAAGGACGCGCTCTCCAGGACCCAACTGAAAAGTCACTTCAGGCAGGTGGGACCACCCTCAGGTTCTCCTCACCATCTTCCAGACATGCAGACAGCAGATCAAGAAAACCTGCCTTTCCCTGTCTGCAAAACGACGAACAATCCAACAATTCCAAGTGCTGGCAGCAGAACGGAAACAGGGACATAGCTTAATTTGGAAAACGGAAGTAGTGTTGGTACTCAGAGGATTATTTAGGGGAAACATCTGAATAATTCTTGCAGGGTGGGAGGGACTGCTGATGTAGTGTTAGGACATGGAACCCGACCACCGCTGCGCCACACGGGAGCCTACCTTGCTCTCATCCTCTGGGTCGCTGTAGCCACAGGCATCTATGAAATCTGGGAAAGTCTCCGACCACCCATCACTCGTACAGTTTTTGCTTATGTTTCCTGGAAAGTGAAGTTCAGATATTTTATCTGCAAGTCCATGAAAACTGGCCTTAGAAGGCACCATTTGGTCCCTGATGAGCCTGTGCTGTCTGAAAATGCTTCCCATGCCCAGGGGTCAGCTAAGAGACATGGCTGCCCCTTGAAAAACCTTCCTTGGCCTCCTCGTCCATGTGACCTGGCCAGTAGGCCACCTCTCGAGGGCCTGAGATGTGAGTGAATGCACTGTGTCATAAATCATCATTACCGCAGCTGTAAGTGTAGTTCTTTTAGGTCAGAATGAAATTCTTAATAGATTCTTATGTTCTGCCACCATAAGTGATATTTGCAGCCAAGCCCTGACCATCCTGGAGCCAGGTGCCTCACCTGCCCCAGGTCCTGACAGCACCCTCCCTCCTCCCCGCTAAGCCCTCACCACCAACCCTGACCCAGTAGGGCAGGCTCCACTTGGCCACTGGTATTGGAAGAAAGGGTGGAGGAATTACAGTTTAGTCACATGAAAGCAAGGCAGTTACGCCCTTACAATCTCATCGTTTGCTCCCAAAGAACTAAAATCATACGTAAGCTCAGAAATTCGATGTTCTTGGTATTTGTGTGTGTCCTTAGCAGGTGGGGCCACACAGAATAGTGATAAAGCTCTCAAAGGTGTCCGAGGCATAAGAATGAAACCAGGCACTGAACCCTGTGGACGAGACCTCAGGATCACCCCACTGCAGAGCCCATGAGGCCAGACCCCTCTATGCACCCCTGAGCCTGGTGTGGCCAGAGCAGGGCACCTGTCTCCCTGCCTGGGTGACTGGAAGGGCCTGGGGCTTTGGAGTTAGCCAATATATTCACTCGCATGACTTTTTAATTTCAAGACAACTTTGCAAGACAGACTTGGTGGGCACTGCTGTTCCCATTTTACAGAAGAAGAAAACAAGGCTTTGAAGACTTAGTACTCTGAGTGGGGTGCATGCGTGATTCTTGTCATGCAGTGGTGAGAGGCAGAGAGAGGGCCCGGCCAGGCCCTGACTCTACTGGGAAGGAGTGGGTGGGAGGCTGGTCTCAGCAAGGCCACAGGGCTGGCCCTACCCACTGGCACCCTGACACTGTCACCAACTGGGGGCTCTGACTACAAGACCCACACCTCACACAGCGAGCTCCAGGGGGTTCTGGGGGCTGCTTAGCTGCAGAGACCCCCATACACGGTGGAGGCAAAACAGAGCCCTAAAGGGGGCAATACTCCTAGAGGTCTGGTCCCACTGCCCCAATTTACGGACAAGGAGACAGGCCCACAAACACAAATGATGTGCCCACTGCAGACTCAGGAACAGCACTCGCAATGGTTGTTATAATAATAGTAGTCATGTGGTAGTGGCAGCTATGACTCACCGAGCTCTCAGGAATGCTGGGCTCTGTGCTTGCAACAGCCCAGTTAATCCCGACAACCACAGGAGGCAGCTGTCTAATTAATCTCAGAGATGAGATGGCCGAGGCTCAGGGAAGTCGTGCCACTTGCCCAAAGTCACACTGCTGGTGAGCGATGGGCCAAGTGCCACACCCAACAGCCTGGCTCTCACCTGAGCAGGGATCCTGCAGGTCCCATCCTGAGCCTGGAGCCAGGACTTGGGTGGGGAGCTAAGCCTGTCACTCATCCTCTGAGAGGTGCAATCCTTTTTCCTTCCTACAGGAGATCAGTGTTTACCAATCCAAAGAAGATGCTTAAATAAAACTCAAAAAACTAAGCCAGTAAGTCATTCTATGAAGTGCAGATTCTCTCACAGGTTCTTCGTCCTTTCTGACTTCTCACTCCTGAGACACATGGGGCAAATGTGGAGGATATGAAATGCCTGAGACGGCAACCTGCAGAGAGATCGAGCGAGGTGCAGAGAGGCCATCCAGGTGCAGAGAGGCCAGGAAGATGCAAAGAAAGGTTGGGGGCGGGGGGGCGCCACACTCTCGCCCACTTGCCAGACAAAGAATACTTGAAGGCCTCACTTAGGGCTTCAGTGCTTCTCAGTGATTATTCCAAGCACCATGAGCCTACATCACCCTTCACCCAGGGCTGTGCTGATGCCCCTTTAAAGACTCAGAACTGCACCTGGACCTACATCTGTGCTGGAGGGGGCTGAGCTGCTGCCCTGGATCTGGCTACAATAGCACCACGCAGAATTGGCAGGTGGGCACCAGGAGCAACTGGAAACATGGAGAGCAAGTCAAGGGAGAAAAGCCAGCACACAGCTGTCAGAGCTGCCTCCCGGGCGCTGAGCATGGGGCATGAGCAGCAGCTGCTCACGGAAGGCTGTCATCCCGGTGGTGAGTCCTCATGCCTCTCACCCCAGCGCTTTGCTTCCTTTGTTCCCCTCTGTGCAGACAGTTGGCTCATTGCCTCCTGGAGGGGGATGGGGACAGGAAATGCCAGAAGCACCTAATCCTCACAGCTTTCCCCGAGCACCAGCAGTGAAGTCCAGCCCGGGTGGGAGAGGGGTAAAGTCTAGGTTGGGTGGGGAGAGGGCTTGCATCCCAGGTCCTAACTCTGCAGGGCAGGAGTTTGGATTCTGGTGTTTGCCAGTGTGGAAACCACCAGGCTGCTGGGTGCTTTCTGGAAGCCTCAGAACCATGCCATTGACTAGGAAAAGCTGGAGTCCATGCCAGTTCACTCCAGATCTCTGGGAGAATGGATGTAGCCCAAGCTGATTAGGAGAAGTGCTACTGACTGGAGGTGCAGTTCTTAAAGTTCAGGTTCTCTAAAGTGACATACGTTCTAACTTGGGGGTGACCAATGATGCTGACACAAGCATGGTCCCCACCTTCAGGCTGCCGTGCTGGCAACTTGGGGTGAGGAAGTAAAAATCTTCCTTTCAGAATCTCCTTCTAATACTCTGTTCTAATACTCTGCTTTAACACTTCAGCATTATACTTCCCAGCGTCTTTACCCTTTAACCTCTGTCCAAAATAAAAGCAAATTCTCCATAGCACTCCAAAGTATTATGCTTTCTATTTCCAGATGTTTCTTATGTTTTCTATTTTTCTAAATAGATTTCTTCACATTATGAAAATCTGAATCACTCACAAAAATAATCAAAACCCTTCTGTGAGGATTCAGCCAACAGATATTTGCAGCACCGCATTCGGAGCATGCCCTGGACACAGAGAAGGAGCCTGGAACCCCAGAGAAACTGCAAATTCCAGGCAGCATCAAACCTGTGAGGCAGCAAGGAGGTCGGGGGAGCGGGTTCAGTGAACTAGGTGCATCCTGGGGCCTCTCCCCTGAGCATGGAAGCTCTGGGTGCCACACTTTCCCACTTCCCAGAACCTTCCAGAGCATGTTCTCTGGGGTTCACAGACCAACTCAGCAGAAGGAGGGGAGCCTCCTTTATGACCTCCTTGCCTTCCCTCCCCTCTCATGCACTTTCCCATGCTTTGGTTTCCATTTGGCTCCTGTGTCCCCTGGTTCTTTCCCTGCAGCTGCCCTGCTCTCTGGAGTTTGGCTGAAGGTAGGTAATGCCCTCCTGCTCCCTAAGATGGGCACTCAGCCCAATGTGCCACAGCTGTTCCCTGACCCCCAGGGTGGCAGGAAATGCCTGAAGGAAAGTGATATTCCTGCTTCTTGGATGGAAAAAATGGACGCTCAGACGCAAACACCCTGGAGGAGCTAAGGAACTCAACCCACAGACAGTACCTGCTTTGCTGTAAAAATTGCTGAAGACTTTTGGGCAGGGCACCGTGACTGTCTCTCCCACATTGGCAGGCCGCCAGCACGTGATGTTGTCCCAGACGCCACTGCAGGCTGGAAGGAGAGAAGCAGAATGAGGCAGGCGCAAGCTGACAGAAGTGTCACAAATGGAAAAACCATTAATGAGATAACTGCCTCACAAACTCCTTTTCTGTGAAACACACACCAACACAATTATTGAGACTATAGTTAGCTTGTGGGTTCATCTCAATTAGCTTTGGAGGAATAATCATACGGTGACAGAAAGCATTTGAGTAATTCAATGTATACTATGTACTTTCTGAATTTTAAGAGCAATATATACTATGTACTTTCTGAATTTTTAATATTTCTTGTGATCAGCATTTCCCAGTGTGATGAAATGGGCACCACTGGGTGTTAGTGTAAGTCTTGGAGACTTGGGCCTGTCGGGGGAGGAGACTCCCGGGGAAAGTATGCTTGTGCTTCTGGGGAATCTGACGTCACTGATTATTTGCAAATTGAAGTATTTGATAAGACTGTGGTCCTCTCAAGATGCCTTATTAGCAACAAAATCTTAGGTTACCTTCATGGAGTCATAAAATAATTTGCATAATGCATAGCTTAAACATTTTTAGACCTCTTATTTGGTCTTAACCACTTGGTGAAGGTAAGTCATAAAAATATTGCATTATCTTCCAGATGCAAAGCACTAAGGTTCAAATCATTTAATGATTTTTCAATATTGCACAACAGTGGCAGAATCCATGTTTAAACCCAGGACTTTTCTTACATGTCCATGGTATTTATACTATATTTGAGATCTCTAAAATTTTATCTTTTACTTAAACCTCAATATTGGAAAAGCAATGTGCTAGCCTAGGTAAAAACCAAAAACAAACTCTCAGACACATGCCACCCAGACCTGTGCAATAACTGCAGGAATACACTCATGGAGAACACACAGCTTTGGTGTGAACACAGAAGTGTTTTCCTTTCAAGAATACAGAAATGTCTCTGAAAAGCTGGGCATGAGCTAAGTTTTGCAGATGAAAATACTTTCTAAATACTTTCAATAAAAGTGAAAATATATTTATTATAAAATAAAATTACACATCAAAATTTAATAGATACATAAATTCATATTACATTAATGTTAACATATTTAAAGAAAATGTTGGTTTTCTTTTAAAATGTTCAAAACAAGTGACCATTTTAAAGGCATCACTAGAAACTCCAGATGTGCCTTGGGCTCACCAGGCATGAGCCCCCGTGTAAGGGTGCTTAGAGTCTAAGTCGTGGAGTTATTTAAGTGCTAAGCTCGTAAACCAAGCACCTCTAACGCTGGTGTATAGGGGAGGTGGTGGAGAGGTATCAGGATAGGGTTCCCAGCAGAGAGCGAACAAGGTGGGGAGGAAAGTGAAGATGTCTAGGCCTCCAGTGAAGACTCTGCACATGATCAGCAAAGTTTTGTCCATCTCCTATAAAACAGCAAGCTCTGACAGTTTCGTGGCTGGTTATTTTGAAGGTTCAACTCTTCACCACAAAATGACAATTTCTGCCTTGATGATAATAATAATCATATAACATTGTAATTTTAAAATAATGGGCTGGGTGTGGTGACTCATGTTTGTAATCCCAACAGTTTGGCAGGTCAAGGCAGGAGGATCCCTTGAGCCCAAGACTTTGAGACCAGCCTGGGCAACATAGTGAGACCCTGTCTCTACAGAAAATATTTAAAAATTAGCTGGAGGTAGCAGCGCAGGCCTGCAGTTAGTTCCAGCTGCTCAGGAGGCTGAAGTGGGAGGATCACTTGAGCCTGGAGGTCGAGGTTGCCTTGAGTCTAGATCACGCCACTGCATTCCAGCCTGGGCCACAGAGTGAGACCTTGTCTCAAAATAAATAGATAATAAATAAGATAATGTATAATAAGATACCTAATACATAAATTATAATGCAATAATTATATGCTGTATGACACTAATTGCTGCTTTAAATTTTAACGGAGATACTAAATTCATACCGCCACAAAGTCTTTGCATTACAGTAGGATTTGATTCAAGTGTCTAGAGCTTATCATCTGATCCCTTCAATGGCTAGGTAAAGTCTTCCCTTCATTTGTTCCTTTATTGAACCGCACCTGAGGGAGCAGAGGTAGAAGCTGCGAGGATGTGAGTACGCGGACTCGAGCGCGTCAGGACGCCGAGGCTGACAGAGCAGCCGGAAGCGCAGCCGGAAGCGCGGCCGGAAGCACAACCACAGCGCTGGGGCGCATGCGTGGCACCAGCTGCAGCCTCCGGGCAAGAGCCACCCCAGGCGGGGAACGCGGGAGTTTCTCCCTCTGCTTCGCAACCTCACAGCCAAGAATTTGAAAGGCAACTCCAAGAGATGTCCCTACAGCCTTGCAGACAGAAGCAACTGTGTTAAATAGCCAGGCAGAGGAGGGGGGAGAAGCAAGGGAGAGACCATCGGTGCCCTCCCCTCTCACTGGCAAGGGCTGAAGACGCTGCGGGGAACCGTGTTCAGGTGGAGTCCCCCACCTCTGAGGCTGCAGCCTCCTGAAGGGCGGGCCGCGGCACCTACCTGGGACCAGACCTGGCCAAGAACCCCGACTGTGAGGGGGGAGGCTCACGGAGCCTACCTGGGACCAGATCCCCACTGTGAGGAGGAGGCTCAGGGCGCCTACCTGGGATCGGATCCCGACTGTGAGGAGAAGGCTTATGGCGCCTACCTGGGACAAACCCTGACTGTGAGGAGGAGGCTCAGGGCGCCTACCTGGGACAAACCCTGACTGTGAGGAGGAAGCTCATGGCGCCTACCTGGGACAAACCCTGACTGTGAGGAGGAAGCTCATGGCGCCTATCTGGGACAAACCCTGACTGTGAGGAGGAGGCTCAGGGCGCCTACCTGGGACAAACCCTGACTGTGAGGAGGAAGCTCATGGCGCCTTCCTGGGACAAACCCTGACTGTGAGGAGGAGGCTCAGGGCGCCTACCTGGGACCGGATCCCGACTGTGAGGAGGAGGCTCATGGCGCCTACCTGGGACAAACCCTGACTGTGAGGAGGAAGCTCATGGCGCCTACCTGGGACAAACCCTGACTGTGAGGAGGAGGCTCAGGGCGCCTACCTGGGACAAACCCTGACTGTGAGGAGGAGGCTCATGGCGCCTACCTGGGACAAACCCTGACTGTGAGGAGGAGGCTCAGGGCGCCTACCTGGGACAAACCCTGACTGTGAGGAGGAGGCTCATGGCGCCTACCTGGGACAAACCCTGACTGTGAGGAGGAGGCTCAGGGCGCCTACCTGGGACAAACCCTGACTGTGAGGAGGAGGCTCAGGGCGCCTACCTGGGACAAACCCTGACTGTGAGAAGGAGACTCAGGCGCCTACTTGGAGCCAGACCCCTGCCCGAGGATCCCGAATAGGCAAGGAAGGGGAATCCAAAGGGAGTGGCTCTAAGAGAAAAAAATGGAACCCTGAGACTACCTCATGAATGTGGTATCTGGAGAATGTTTTGCTATTGCTGTTCTGGCCCGAGGTTTGATGCCTAACTATTGACAGGTAGGTGAAAAACCCAGCAACAGAAAAACAAGGAAAGGCTTCAAGTTATGAGGAAAGGAAATGTTGAATCTTACGTGGCTCAACTATGATGGCAATGATGTACACCAGCAATGTGAACTGATTCTATCAAGAGGCTGGCGGGATGATAAATTATACTTAGGTGGTGAGAACAGCACAGGAGAGATTGATCTTTATTCTTGTTAGAAATCTAATGGACACTGATGTAAATTGGGAGGAAGAAAGAAAAGAAACAGCAGCATAAGTATGCTGTTTAGAAATTAATAAATACCAGAGAAGACATAAAAGAGATGCTACCACAGGGTTGAGAACTGGGATGAGGAGGGGCCAAGAAGGGGCCGGAGACTATTATCTTCATCAGCCTTGTAGTATCATTTGCCTTTTACAACTTTAATATTTGAAGTGTATCATAATATTAAGATACCCATTTTTAAATATTTACATATTTAAGAAGCATTGTGCAGGCCAAAGCAAAATAATGCAGGAACAGGCCATCAGTTCAGTGTCGGATGTAAGTGATTCAAATTTGGTGCAGTAAATTTGGGAAAGGCAGCAAATCCTTCTGTCGGAGAGTGTGCTGAGGCACAAGACAGCATGGGAATAGAAGGGGAGGCAGGCAGGGCCACCCCCGAGAGGAGAGAAAGTACAGCCATGAAAGCAGTGGGCAGTTGAGATTTCATGAAAAAAAAAAAAAAAGGATTTGCAGATGGAGGTAGTGAGAAACAAACAAAAGTGCTTAGATGAGGCAGTCAGAGAAATGGGACTTGTTAAGCTCTGGTAGCAACCTAGGTTTTCGAGATGGTGATCATAAAGGTTGCTCGAAAAGTGGAACATGTTTGTATCAAGAGACTCTGAAAAGTTACTTGGTGAAATTCAGTGGCCATTTCTAATTTTTAAAAACCCTAAATAGTAAAATAATGAGAATCCCTTAACATCACAGAGAATATTTGTTAAAAATAGCAAGTATTAAGCCAGGTACTGTGGTGAGTGCCTGCAGTCCCAGCAATCCAGGAGGCTGAGGCAGGAGGATTGCTTGAGCCCAAGAGCTTGAGTCCAGCCTGGGTGACTGAGTGAGGCCATGTCTCAAAGAAAAGAAACGAAAAAAAAATAAGAAAAGAGGAAAGAAAGAGAGAGAAATGAAGCAAGGGAGGGAGGAAGAGGGGAGGGAAAGGGAGAAGAAAGAGAAAGAGAGCAAATATTATTAGACATGTTTAAACACAATTGTACAACTGAGGAGCCAGATTGGGTATTTTCAATCCATTATTATTCAACAATGTGTCATAAGTTTCAGCTAAAACAGCAGATAAAAGAAAACGAACTGAGGTATAAATTGGTAAAAAGCAGAGAAAAAAACCCTAGAACTGGACTTTCTGTATAGCAACCACTAGCCTCATGTGGCCATTTAAATGAAAGCTAATTAAAATGAAATACAGTTAAAGGTTTGGTTTCTCAGTTGCAACCACCGCATTTAAACTCCACAGTGGGACACAGCTGGTAGCCATCACACCGGCACTTCCACTACCATGGGAAGTTCTACTGGACAGCACTGTTTAGGGCCAGAGTTAGACAAATGCAATGTAAACCCAGCGAACTTGTCTCACAAATCAAGAAGCAAAAAGAGAAAAGAGCGATGATACCCCTCAGTTTGCACACCGAGGCAGAAGCTCAGAGGAGCCACTTCTCTGGGTCATTGCTCTTCAGCTTACATGTCCCATATAAATAATCCAAAATACCTATGAGTCAATATAAATGAGAAAGTTATTTCACTTATCACCCCAATCTTCATCTTTCAAAACCTGGCAGAGGGGTGGAGAAGGAGCCTTCTCTGATAATCAGCAACCCTTCATCCGAAGCGATAGCCAGGGCTTGGTGGGCGAGGCTGGCTGAAACAAGACTGTAATCTGTCTGCTTTGGACATTTCACCTTAATTAGAACACAGCAAGGTGTGTCACCACTAGCACTTAGAATGCATCACCAAAGCCCCCGAGCTCAGGCTTGCTGGCTAGGTCACCCTTGGCCTTTGAGGGTCATGCCCCTGACGTGCTGCCTGGAACCTCCAAGGTCAGGGCACTGGGAGTGGAGGAACTCAGGCTGGCAAAGCTGGTGTCCGAACTGCCTGACACCTTATAGCTGCCCTTCTCACCTCCGATTCTGCTGCTGCTTCCAGTCTTTCCTAAGCATACAAGTCAGCTTCCTGGAGCCACGTGCTTCCTTTCATATGATACCAGCTTAGGCTGTGTTTAGCTAAGTAGTCAGGCAGCAGGTGTAAGGCATCGATTTGTTTGTAAACAGCAAGGTCTCCCACGGCTACTGTGAGATCCTCCCATCCCATGCACACCAGCTCCACCCACTGGATATGGGGTCTTGTCCCCATCCTGCTATGTGGCCTTGTGACCTGGGCTGACCACTCGGACTGGCAGGCTCTGCTTCCTTCTGGAAGGTAGTCATCATGGAATGGTTAGAGCAGTTGGTGGGAACCCTGGCTAGAGAGGCTGCAGGGAGAAGCGAGGCTTAGGCACCTATTGAGTGTAGGGAAGGAACGGCCCGGGCGATGTAGGTAGAACCTTCTGGGCCGACCTCAGAGCCCTGGGAGGGGCCAACTACTAATTTTGAAGCCAAATTTCAGGAAATTTGTGCCATAGCCACACATAACTAACCAGGAGCAAATCTTCCTGGGAAGCACACAGCTGGTGGAGCAGTCACATGGGCCCTCCAGGGTGCCCCACACCGGGTTGGCACTGGCATGGTCAGTGCCCACGTGGTCGGTGCATTCAGGGAAGCAAGTGGGCAGTGACTGGTGCTCAGTCACAGGGGCCGTTCAGGGGGCTGGAAGCTTCCAGGCAATGAGTGACTTTCTGATGTAGACTGGCAGTGGTGACTTCCTAACTTTTTCCCTGAAAATCAGCTTAGTCTCCTGAAAACAACATTCTAGACTAAATGGTTTAGAAAAACTGATCCAGTGACAGTGTAGCCTCCTGACATTTCTGAGGCTTTACAGTATGTTCAATGGAATACACAGGGTTTGGGAAAGGTTTCGGCTAGAACAGGTTCTTATCAGTATGCTGGGAGTTCCTCCAGGTGCAATTCTGAGGAACACAGCAGTTACTCATTTATGTGACACCTTCCAACCAAACAGGAGAGTGCACCCAGTGGGGAGGAACCTGCAGGAACCTGAAATCTCATCATATCAAAGAGGCTGTCTTCTCTCCAAAGACTCCCTAGGAAGTCCTGGCTCTTACAGATGACGTTAAAAGTGTTATTTTGAGTTCTGGATTTGGATTCATTTTCTCATTATTTCAATTTCAATGACATAAACATCAATTAAATATCAAGAGACTCTCACATGACACGCTTCCCTTTATCTAGGAAATGACTTTTACAAATATTCCATTTTGTCCTCCTAGCAGCTCCCTGAATGAGGCGAGAGCCCCTGTCCTCACAGTGGGGAGGAGACCAGGTTCACAGAGGGGAGGAAACACGCTCTGAGCCACAGGATGGAGTGTGGGAGCTGGCTGAGCAGGTTGGGCTCCTGGGTCACTGCCCTTTCCCTAGAAAGTCACCTGCTGTCCCAAACCTCATGGGACTTGCTTTATCACTAGTGTATACCACACATGAGGCTTCCTGTGACTTAATTTCTCCACGATTTTGTAATTATAAAAGCACTGGTCATGGAGCCAAAGGGTAGGTATGTGGGTCCAGGATCCTCTTTAAATCTCTGGCGTGAATGGAGATGAACCCCTTTGCATGGCCTGTGAATAGATGGGATAACAGTGAGCATGTCATCCATGGTGCCGCACTACGCAAAGGCAATGCAGGGCATCACGCTGGAGGTAGGGGCTGCACCTGCTCTCCTGAGACATGGACACAGACAGGTACAACTCCAGTCGTCACCTGCATCGTGCTTGCTACAGCTCATGCTCTCTTTGGACAACAGGCAGCTCTGGGAGGTGGCGTCCTAGATCTTCCCATGTTTCCCCCACACCCTCCTTCCATCTCAGAGTCACCTGCCCCTAACCCACATGCAACTCCACAAAGAGCGGCAGCTGAGGGTGGGTGGCCCAGGAGACCTGGCTCATGGGAGGCCGTCCTGCTGCTGTCATCAGTGACCACCAAGTGTCAGCAGGACCGGGAGAAGGGGCATGAGGGCTGAAGCTGCTTCATCCCAATAGGGCTGGGGGAGCAGCTCTAGGAACCAGCAAGTGGGAAAAGGAAAGGCGAGAAGCGAAGCCTCCTGAGATTGGCCATTGGCTTAGATCACAGCTTGCCTCCAATACATTTAGGAGCAAATATTTCCAGTCACATCCTCCATTCAAGAAAGCTTGATTTATGTCTCAAGTGACAGCCACAAAACTTCCTCCAGAATCTGGGCAGAGCAGGAAGCCTAGTTGGTTCTCACAGGGAGCTCAGAGAGTTCGGGGCCATCACAGTCATTGAACACTCCCCTTTCATGGCAAATAACAGGGGCTGAGAGATGAGCCTCTCTTTCCTGCAAGGGGGGCTGCTGAAGTCCTTGTCACCACTCCTTCCAAAGGTGGGTGTTTAATACCAGCCATGTGGGTGGGTGTTTAATACCAGCCACGTGTCTGAGTGACTGAGTTCTCTGCAATCCTCACTACTTCTGCCCCAAATGGTAACAGCCAGGATTCTTTCCGGAGGCAGCCATGAGGAAAAGGCCCCCAGGAGGAATTCCGATTGACTGGTGTGATGGAGTGTGCTGCTGGATGCCATTTTTTGTGTCTCAAGGAGCTGCAGGTGAAAGCAGTCGGCCCAGTCCATCTCAGGGAACGAGCTTAAAACACGGGTCCCGATGCAGCAAGACCAAGGCGGGAGAACAGCGTACTCAGCATCCCACCTCCCTTGCCTCCTGATTCTGCCTCTGCCTTTGCAGTGCTTCCAGATTCAGTGGGTTTCTACCGTGAATAAGGAGATGGAAGGGAAGGAAGAGAGAAATGGAACTGCCCCATTCAATGGCAGGCGTGAGCCCAGCTCCACTGGCCCTTTCTTCCAGCCCAGACGGAGATTCATGATCAGGTCCAAGTTCTTTTATTACAGAAAGTGACTTTTTTTCTTACCTTAAGAGAAACCAGAACAATAGCACTTCTTGTACCCTGGTAATTCTTTGTATAACATCTGCTGTGACCAGAACAACATGGCTCCCATGGTCACCTGGTGCCGGTGCACAGAGCTACTCCTGGATGCTGTCACCGGCACAGCCTCTGCTGTCCTGAGTGCACAGAACCGAGGCCCAGGTGTGCTGCACAGCACTTTGTGCACTCCTACAGACCCACACATTCAGAGGAAAATTAGCAGCAAGATCCCACATTTTGGATGTGGACATTTGAGGCTGTGGGAGCAGAGTCAGGTGGAGGCAGGGCAGAGGGTGACCAGACACCCCCTCCTGAAATGCAGCCCTGGGTCCCTCCAGGCTTGTGGCAGGATCTCCCTGCCTGATACTCATCAACTGCACACCTGCCCCCTGCCGGAACCCCCACTCCTCCCAAACTGCTATAAGTACCCACACCCCAGGGGTTCTCGTTTAATTTGCCTAGAGAATGTTTTTATTTTTTCAAGATTCTTCATGGTTCCAAGCATACCCCGGGCTGAGGCCCAGCCTTGGAATGTGGAGGCTGGAATGGGGTCACTGTGCAGCGTGGTCCCTAGCCATCCATTTAAACAGGCCCCCAGCAGTTCTGACGACGGGCTACAGCTCCCCCAGGTGGAGACAGGAGATAGGAAGGATGGGGCCCAGGCACACAGGGGTCCCCGCCCCACAGCTCCTGGCTGCCCCTGAGCATATTGCTAACCCTAGGCCTCAGTTTGCTCTTCTGCAGAATGGATATGACAGGAGGTGATCGCAAGTACCACAAGGTAGAGCTGGGTGCATGGGGCTTCGACTTCGAGGCAGCGGCACTCAGAGCTCCTGCAGGATGACACATGGCCTGTGTCTCCAGACTTGGACTCATGCTTGCTGCTCCCCCCTGCACCTTCAGGAGCCCAGACACAGATGCCCAGACCAGCCTGCTGCACAGGGGGCTGTGCAGGCTGTGGTGTGAGGCAGAGGCCAAGGCAAACCCCTCCCCAACGCTCTGACATGGGAACTTGTTCATCACCAGAAGCCCAAGGGCAGCGGGCACCACCAGTCCCATCTCCCACATGTGTAGTGCCTGAGGTGAAGCAGCTAGCGGGTGCCCAGCCTCTCCCTAACCTCCACTCCCCAGCCCCCAAACAGCATCCTCCAGGGTGGGGTCGTGTTGGCTGAAGGGCAGGAGGGCCTGGCCTCGGGAAGCACAGCCTGGCAAGGCACACCCACTCAGAGTGATCCAGAGACACATGAAGCCTGGTAGGTGTGGTTGGAAGAAACGCCTGTCCCCCTTGGAGAGGGGACAGCATGCTGGCGCCACCCCCAGCTCTGAGTTTGTTTCTGGTGGCATCTCCCATCGTGGGCTCCTGCTTCTGCAAGGGTGCCTCCTGAGCTTCCTGTACCTGCTGGGGGTCCTTGTGGCCTACCTGGGCGGGATGCGGGCAGGGACAGGGAGGACCTCCCACCACAGCTGTGCCTATGTTCTGTATTTCGGTCTGGGGTGGTTCATGCCAGACTAATTACCGAACATCTCTGAATGGGAAAAGTGTTGTGTTTTTCTCACTGTATTTGTCATTCTCCTCATCTGTCTCTTAAATAAGGAGAGCCTTCTACCAGGGAGAAGAGCAGGCAAGGGTGCCTGGTGCAGAGGGTCATCCAGGAGGCAGCACAGCAGGGCTGGATGGCCCCACCTGAAGTGTCACCAAGGGGAGCTGCCCACTGCACCTGGACCCCTCCCAGGTCACGAAGGCAGGGACAGAGGGGTCACCACCAAGTCCAGTCACACCAGGTTGTCTTGGGCTACCAGGATTCTTTTACAGGAAAGAGCCTACAACTTTTCATTTCTAAGGTGACAATACACATGCCTCACTTAAATATTTCTTTAAGATTCCAAACATTTTTCTGGTGTAAATTTTCAAATTAGGAAGGTAATCTCTGCCCGCTGGGAACATGTTCCAACACAACACAGCACAGGCAGAAGAGTGAAGGCCTCACATTGGCACCACTGTGTAGTAACAGGCTAGTGTGCAGCCTGGCAGCAGGTGCAGCTGTGCAGGCCCCATCTCTGTGTCCCACTGCACCCCATTTATGCTGGCTAAGAGGCTGGGCCTTGTCGCCTCTCACCTCTGTGGGCAGGTGCCTCTGTCCCTAGTATTTCTGGCCACTCTTTGAAAATGCATTTTCTAACCACCCTAGTATAAGGTATGATTTGGTTTCCTCATTTAATACGTTTAGCTCCAAATTTTAACATTTAAGCTTGGACTTAAAGTTTAAGCGGGGCCATCCAGCCCGACTTTGCCACCTCCTGGCCAACCCTCTGCACCAGGCACGCTTGCTTGCTTTTTAAGCTTGGACTTAAAGTTTGCAGCTAAATGTATTAAATAAGCTTTGGGGCAGAAACCTGCATGGGAAGAGAGGAGGCCTCTCCCTCCCATGCCCAGGGCATGAGGTGCTGGAGGGCAGGGTGGGAGACTGCCCCTGGGGTTGTGGGGCTCCCACTGACCTGCTCAGGAGACCTGGGTGGTCATCTCCAGTTCCAGGCTGCTGTTCTGATTCCTCCTTCCTCATCCTGCTGGGCAGACTCTAACACACCCCGAGGCCAGCTCCCTCTGCACAGAGGTGGCTCCCAGGGCTCCATTTTCCTAGGGGAGGTTTTCCTTCAGGTCCTCTCCCTCCATAGGGGGAAGGGGGCAGTCACAGCATTCCGAGGGCAGAGATAACTATCAGGACACCACTTCTGAGTCCAGCAACATCAGGGACTTGCTTGGGAAGAGGACCCTGCCTGCTTAAGGCCATAATGAATCTGAGACTCCAGGAGTTCATTTTGACACTGTTATACATGCTTAGGTACATGTGCATGTGATACACAGAAGTTACGTATGATTTCTTTTCACAAAAATAGGATATTATACATATGGAACTCTTCCTTGCTTTCCTACTTAATATATCATGAATATCATGCATATTTTTCATGCTATTCATGTAGAACACCATCATTTTTAATGGCTGTATAATATTCCACAGTACAGTTAAATGCCCTATTTGTAATCATCAATATCCACTATATTTATGATATAAACAAGTGGCAATAAAATAATTGTCTGATAGGAAATCTAATTATTCAGTATTTAATAAGGGCCAAAAATGCTTGAACTTTTATCCTGTCATTTTAAAAGGAATTGTGGTTTTTTTCCCAATCAATGAGGAAAAGCCCTTCTTTACTGCAAATGCTAATTAATAATGTGTGGAGAATAATTAAAATTTGAGAAGTCAACATGGTTAACCTCCAAAGACAACTGATTGGGTATGAAACATTGACAGATACTAAAGCTAAGACATGAAAAGTTGTTGAACCAGAGCTCAAACCACTGTGCTAGCAACCTCACAGGTGACTCACCAGCCCCATTTTGACTCCCTGTGAAGGGAAAGAGAATGCTTTTATGCATGGAGTTCTGGAGGCCACTTCCTAACCAAGTGACAAAGAACATAACAGGAGGTCAAGGGCACGATGGGCAGCAGGATCGTGTGCTGGGAGATGCAGCAGCAGGCTCATAGCGTCCCCCAGATGTCTTCCTCCCGAAAGCCTTGGAACTGAATCTAATCAAGCCTTTAGCACTAAATTCTAGTTCAAAAGAACCACAGAGAACAGAGGAAGAATTTAACACCAAAAGCAAATGCTGTGACAGAATGTGGGCTGGTTAGGGACAGACCTGCCTGTTAAAATGCCTTCATTGTCAGGAGGCTCAGACCCAAGTGTCTTGGACCTCTAAGAGTCACAGGTCTGTAGCTGCACTTACACCGTTCTCCAGAATATGCCCTCTAGAATCTGCAAACACAGTTGGAGCAAATGCAGCAAAGTGCTGCTGAATCCAGGTTGTGGAATGCGAGAGCATTCCACATATCCTTCCAACGCCACGATTATAAAAACTTTCAAACATTCAGAAAGGAGACAGTATTTCCATGTTGGAAAACTGCTCATTAAGGTGAGAACGAAGACCAGGATTCCTTTACCTGCAGAGTTCTGCCTGGCCCTGGAAAAGCAGGAGGTCATGGAATCCTGAGCCCTTGAGTGAGCAAGGCACCTGGGGAGGTTGTGATGGGAAGCTGCTGGCTCACCCAGCAGAGCTAGCTGGCCCCTCCCATGGGGACCCTGAGGTCATGCACCAAAGGCTACACAAACAGAACTGAGGCAGTGCCTGGCTGGTGGCAGAGACAAGGCTGCAAGGGGCAAGTGTGCTCCCATCGGAATCTCTCTTTGGGGTCTGGAAGTCATCTCCTGAGCCACCTGCTCCCCAGGGAAGAGACTGAACTGGATAAAAATAGGCCCAACAACAAAGCAGAATGGACGCTCTCACCTCACTTTCTGCCACGGGGTGGGTCTGGAGGGTGCTGGCAGTGTTTCTGAGTCCCTGCCGCTAACGGGAAAGCACAGGGTCATGCACAGGTGCAGAGCACACCTGTGGGCCTTTGTATCTTCTCTGGAAAAACAACTGCTGAGCAAGGAGGTTTCCATATGAGCTCTAAAATGCAGATACAACAGAGTTTCTAGAAAAACCAGTTATTTTCATTTTGCCCATCAAAGCCATTGAACGTCTGTGACTATTATCAGTTTAAAGGACTAACAGCTTGATAGAGTAATTGACTGGTTGAACTGGGAAAATTTTTTTTTTAACTTTTATTTTAGGTTCTAGGGTACATATGCAGATTTGTTACATAAGTAAACCCATGTCATGGGAGTTTGTTGTACAGAATATTTCATCGCCCAGGTATTAAACCTAGTATTCAATAGTTATCTTTTCTGTTCCTCTCCCTTCAACTGGGGGAAGACCCCCGTGTTGGCCAGGTATGGTGGCTCATGCCTGTAATCCTAGGACTTTGGGAGGCTCAGGTGGGCAGATCACTAGGTCAAGAGATTGAGACCATCGTGGCCAACATGGTAAAACCCCATCTCTACCTAAAATACAAAAATTAGCTGGGCATGGTGGTGGGTGCCTGTAGTTCCAGCTACTCAGGTGGCTGAGGCAGGAGAATCGCTTGAACCCAGGAGGTGGAGGTTGCAGAGTCGAGATCTCACCACTGCACTCCAGCCTCATGACAGAGCGAGACTCCATCTCAAAGAAGAAAAAAAAAAAGACCTCAATGTCTGTTTCCTTCTTTGTGTTCATGAGTTCTCATTATTTAGCTTCTACTTATAAGTGAGAATGTGTGGTATTTGGTTTTCTGTTCCTGCATTAGTTTGCTAAGGAAAATGGCCTTTAGCTCCATTCATGTTCCCACAATAGACATGACCTTGTTCTTTTTTATGGATGCATAGTATTCCATGGTGTATATGTACCACATTTTCTTTATCCAGTCTGTCACTGATGGGCATTAAGGTTGAGTCCGTATCTTTGATATGGTGAATAGAGCTTCAGTGAACATTCGGGTGCATGTGTCTTTATGGCAGAATGATATATATTCCTCCTGGTATATATCCAGTAATGGGATTGCTGGGTCAAATGGTAGTTCTGTTTTTAGGTCTTTGAGAAATTTCCAGTCTTCCACAATGGTTGAACTAATTTACACTCCTTCCAACAGTATATATGTATTCTCTTTTCTCTGCAACCTTGCCAGCATCTGTTATTTTTTTTGACTTTTTAACAATAGCCATTCTGACTGTGTGAGATGGTATCTCATTATGGTTTGGATTTGCATTTCTCTAATGATCAGTGATATTGAGCTTTTTTCCATATGCTTGTTGGTTGCATGTATGTTTTCTTTAGAAAAGTGTCTGTTCGAGTCCTCTGCCCACTCTTTAATGGGGCTATTTTTCTCTTGTAAATCTGTTTAAGTTTCTTATAGATGCTGGATATTAGACCTTTGTCAGGTGCATAGTTGCAAATGTTTTCTCCCCTTCCGTAGGTTGTCTGTTTACTCTGTTGATCATTTCTTTTGCTGTGCAGAAGCTCTTTAGTTTAATTAGATACCATTTGTCAGTTTTGGCTTTTGTTGCCATTGCTTTTCTGTTTTAGTCATGAAGTTTTTGTCCATGCCTATGGCCTGAATGGTATTTGCCTAGGTTTTCCTCTAGGATTTTTATGGTTTTAGGTTTTACATTTAAGTTTTTAATCCATCTTGAGTTAATTTTTGTATAAGGTTTAAGGAAGGGGGTCTAGTTTCAGTTTCGGCATATGGCTAACCAGTTTTCCCAACACCATTTATTAAATAGAGTATCCTTTCCCCATTGCTTGTTTTTGTCAGGTTTGTCAAAGATTAGATGGTGGTAGATGTGTGGCATTATTTCTGAGGCTTCTGTTCTGTTTCATTGGTCTATGTGCCTGTTTTTGTACCACTACCATGCTGTTTTGGTTATGGTAGCCCTGTAGTATAGTTTGAGGTAGGGTAATGTGATGCCTCCAGCTTTCTTCTTTTTGCTTAGGATTGCCTTAGCTATTTGGGCTCTTTTTTGGTCCCATATGAATTTTAAATTAGTTTTTTTCTAGTTCCGTGAAGAATGCCATTAGTTGTTTAATAGGAATAGCACTGAATCTGTACATTGCTTTGGGCAGTATGGCCATTTTAATGACATTGATTCTTTCTGTCCATGAGCATGGGATATTTTCCCATTTGTTTGTGTCATCTCTGATTACTTTGAGCAGTGTTTTATAATTCTCACTGTAGATATCTTTTACCTCCCTGGTTAGCTGTATTTCTAAGTATTTTATTCTTTTTTTGGCAATTGTAAATGGGACTGCCTTTCCTGGTTTGGCTCTTAGTTTGGCTGTTGTTGGTGTATAAGAATGCTAGTGATTTCTGTATGTGAATTTTGTATCCTAAAACTTTGCTAAAGTTGTTTATCAGATGAAGGAGCTTTTGTGGTGAGACTGTGAGGTTTTCTAGATATAGAATCACGTTGTCTGCAAACGGGGATAGGTTGACTTCCTCTCTTCCTATTTGGATGTGCTTTATTTTTTTCTTTTGCCTGATAGCCCTGGCTAGGACTTCCAATAGCATGTTAAATAGGAGTGGTGAGAGAGGGCATCTGAAAATCATTTTTTAAAAAATGCTTTGTCCTCTGTGAACCATGGCCATTTGCTCTGACCTGAATCATCCCAGACCAGACAAACTGACCCCTACTTGCTGACCTTGCAAAGCCAATTGGCATCCATGCCTACAGGGAGGACACAGTCTTTCCTGCAGTGTAAGATGTTCTTGGCCAGTCCGCACAGTCCCTGGGTGAGGAGGACACAGGGAACTGTGGTTCTTTCCTCACTTTAGGCTGGACCAGTGGGTACCCAGGCGTGGAAAGGCCACAGAGGTGGTCCAGGGCAGCCCAAGCCTCTGGTTACTCTCAGAGTCTGGGAAATCAGCACCTCCTACAGCAGCTGCCCACCTCAGTTCACCAGAAAATTCTCCAGTATGTCCTAGGGCCAAAATCTGGCTACTTGTGATTTCTACCCCCCGACGCTAGTTCTGTTTTCTGGGGCCTTCAAGGGGCCGCTGCAGTTACGATAAGCTGCAGTTTAGCATGATTTCTATCCCTGCCTTACTTTGACTTTCTACTCAGAGACCCTTCAAAATCACACCATTCCTGAATACCTGGTGTCAGCCCGGACACTCAGGGCCATCACTTCCCAGCTGCCCTGCTGGCCATGCAGAGCAAGGACCCCACAGTGTCCATGTCCAGAGCTCAGGGGCTTGTAGTTGAGAGGTGGATGTTTCCGCAGAGCGAATGCCAGTGTTCCTGCCCCCCCCCCCATCAGGGAGTAGCGGACCTTCAGTGTTCTAGTAGCTGCATTCCAGAACTTTCTTGTCTTAGTGTTTATGGTAAACAAAGCTCCAGCGTGAAGCTGATGAAACAATTCAGGAAGCTAGATGTGACATCACCCAGGTCCAGATTTCACAACCCTGTGGGAACTTGAGGGGTCTGGTAAACAAATCTGCTGCTGCATCTGGAGATTCTGAAATGGTAGCCCACACTGCCAGTCTCCTGAAATCTCCCTGTCAGTGACATCTTTGAATGCTGCCTGTTTGGGTGACCAATTACAAAATATCCTGTTACTCTCAGTCCTACAGAATCCCAGTTATTCTAACACACTGATTATACAAATCTATCAAATGACAGATTTTCTTTCTTTTTGTTCTAAAGATGCACGTTTACATCATTTGTTCTTAAAATATTTGCAAGTGAGATAAGGAAAGCTACATCTATGCATTCCCTAAGCTGGGTATGATGCCAAATGCCATTTTAGAAATGCTGCAATTAAGAATGATGACAATAATTGCTTTTGGCAGAAACAGAGAGGGAAGAGCCTTTGGAGGGAAATACCCAAAGCAATTACCTGTCAAAACTAATAAAAGGAGCATACCCTGGAATGCATGGAGTACAGATATTCTCTTCTCAGGAGACAATCAGTGGAGGTGTCAGATGACCACACGCTGCGAAGGGCGTTAGCTGCAGCCAAGAGCTGAGAGACTAACTGCAGAGATAATCAAAGAAGGGGCTCTGGGTGCGACAGTAACCCAACCGTCCACAGAGGCAGAAACCAGGCGATACACCGTCCAACCAATAGGCTGCTCTTGATGACTTAGCAAAGTTTTTAGAGAAGCTCCTTATACTTGGCAGTAATGAGCGTTCACTTCTTCGGCAAATGTTTACTGAGCATCTGCTGCACTGCCAGGCACTGTACTATGGCGGGATCACCTGCCACTGTCTGGGGCTCCCCTGACCAGGGCTTTTCCTGCCAGAAAGGACAGCAAAGCTTAACCCTGCAAACACAGCCTCAATGTGGAGATTTGCTCCTAGCATCCCCCTGGCTGGTAAGTGTCCACTCCTGGTCCCTAAGAGAAACAGTTAAGCAGGAGGAGACAGTGCCCCGCAGCAGAGCAAGGTCTCCAAATGTGTTTAGAATGCTGCAGAGAATAGTTTACAGGCAGCCAGATTTTTTTCAGACGACTCAGATACACTGACATTCTGTCTAATTAGCGCGCTGCACACATCCCACCCTCAACAGCCAGATGGTGAACTACAGACTGTGTGTCGGGAAACACCATCTCCTGGAATACTGCCCTTAGATGGCACCTGGCAACTGGCTCACAGCAGAATTATGAATTTGAGAAACAGCAGTTTGATGATGGGTTGGGGTTCAGGTGGACTCCACAGACAGGAGGCACATTCTGGTACCTGAACAAACATTAAACCCACAACTCCAAACTCAGAAATAACCAAAACAATAAAATGAACAAGAGGGTTTTTCAAAGTAACGTATATAAAGTCCAGACAGAACCTTTGTATTTTTAAGAATGCGCTGAATCCAATAAAACCCAAACATCTAAATATGCTCCAGATTGAGCCTTGAGTCAGTCCAATACCTGTGGTTGGGATCCCTGCCCAGCCATCACTGCCTAAAGAGAAAGAATCATTGCAAACGCCTCGAAGATGGGAGTCTCTCCCACGCCTGCAGCGTCCTCAGGGTCCTCAGCTTCACACCAACAGGGGCACTGAGTAAACGCATGTGGGGGATCAGGAAATCGGATGTGTGTGCTAAATTGTCTGTGAAATGCTTGAACCCTTCTCCTGTCGAGATGTTTGCTGTTATTACCTTCTGAGACAGCCAGTGCTTCCTTCCACATCAAATATTCTCAAACCTTTCCCCTGAACTCCTGCCATCAGGATGCTGCTGGGGCCGCAGGGGCTCTAGGACTGGGGCCATGCGAGGCCTGCCTTGGAGAGGGTGAACATTCAAGGCCTCAGAGCATGGGGAGTCCTGCCATGCTATTCCAAGGACAATCTTCCATAGACTATGATCAGGACTTGAGTCATTTCCCCCATCATCCCAGAACATACATCCACAGTGCCAGGACAAGCCACCCACACCCACCTTGCAGCAGGACCTGACCGTGGGTCTCGGCAGGAATGGAGCCAGGTGAGAGCACCTGGTACTGGTCTCTCCTTCAGGCTCCTGCTGCCGCTGCCCCTGCAGGATGTGACAGGGGGCCACCACCCCAGCTTAGTAGGGCCAGCAGCTGTGCCCCGGGTCCACAGGCCGGCTGGTCATGGTGTGGCCTCCTTGTGCCCCCGTTCACACCAGGACCTCTCTTCAGTCCCCCAGATGACTGAGGTCCTGACAACTAAGTAAAAACCTCTGCACTGCCCAGGTCACTCCCCCTCCTGCCTCCAGGTCTCCCACCTGCGTGCTGGAACCCCTTCATCCTCTTTCCAGCAGCCTTGGCAGTCCCCACCGGAGGCACTTTCCTGACCTCTGACCCTGCCTTCTTTGTTCTCTGTGAAATTTCTGGGGGAGTGTGCACTGCTGTCCTGCAGCCTGGGTCCTTCCCTGTAGCCTGGCTCTGGCCCCTTGGATCTTCAGAGCTGGCTCCTGGAGCTGCCTTTCCCACACTTGCCACAAGGACATCTTTATCTCTCACCTGGAGAAACTCGATCAATGAGTTTCCTCACTTCCAGGAATGCCCTGATTCCTTCCAGAAATGACTTGTCTGTGGACCTTCTTGAAACACAGCTCACACACAAATCCCACTTCTCAGGAGCCTTCAGTGGTCTCAGCTCTGCAGGTTGGGCACGCTGACTGCTCCCCCTCCCTCAACTGCTCCTTCCTCTCTTCCCTGCACCTAAGCTCAGACCTGACATAGGCTTCTTCCACCTGCTGCACGCCAAAGCCCACCACCCTACAAGCTCCATGGCAAAGCCAGCCTGAGCCCCAGTGTAAATACACCCTCTCCCTCCTGTGAGCTCCCACAGCACATTTTGATGCCAGGAGACAATGGTCCTGGGGGCAATGGCACGCCTGTGTGCAGCTGTAAGAAGAATCCGTCACCACCCACCTGGGGGAACAGGGCCAGGTGACCAGCTTCACACTCTGTCCCCTCAAACTGGCCTCTGTTCTTCCCCTCTTGAAACTGCCATCACAAAAATTATAACAGTGAGAAAATGATGGCAGTGAAAAAGATCTGATTTAACCACCCCCTCACCATCTTGCCTCCAGAAGCCCTCAATTATTCCTGGGCTTAGGTCAAGCTAACTTTTGGAGACTTTTAGGTTATAGTTTAAGTGATAAGAACCCTTCCTCCAAACTCAACCACCTTTGTAAAGCTAATGAGAGACCACTGGGCTAGGGGAAGAAGAGGAGCCTGAATTCTGCTAAGGCACAGATATACATTATTGCCAGCCATTATTCTGGACGTCATAAGATATGCAACTTTCCCAATTACCCCTGCAGATGACATCACTATTGCGGAACCTAAGACTGGCCTTTTGAATTGTCTTTTCAGGGTTTTTGCATGTCTGACACCACGGCTCCACCTGAACCCACCAACCACTCCTGTAGCCCCACCCAGATGCGATTCAGCCCACAGAGGACCATTTCTCACACCCCTATGATGGCACCCCAACCAGTCAGCAGCAAGCCCCATTGCCTAATCCCTCATACCCAAAACCACCTTTGAAAAACCCTAGCCTCTGAGCCTTCGATGAGGCTGATTTGAGTAACAACTCTGTCTCCCCACCCATGGCCAGCATCATGTCAATTAAATTCTTTCTTTACTGAAATGCTGTGAATTGATTTTGTTTATGCAGTGGGCAGGACGAACGTATCGGGTGGTTACGTTCTCCGCTGGCAAGGAAAGAGCTACAGGTAAGTTACAGATCCTTTGGAAAGCTCTGTTAGTAATCTGGGATGGGAGGAAGGTTGCCTTGAAATCAACTGTTAATTCTGAGCCACAGAAGCACAGCCAACAGCAGGATACTTAAGCAGCTGCAGACATCTGAGCTTGCTCTGGACATGGCATCCAAGGCCTAGTCCCCCTCTGCCAGACAGAACACGCTGCCTCCGCCCCGTCCATCTACACACAGAAAGGCAGAGAATGGGGTGGTCTGTGCCGGGGGTGTGATAGGGGAGACTCTGGCCAGTGGAACAAGGAGGGGTCATCAAATGTTAGAAAGAAGAACGTGGGGGCCCTGCCCTCAAACTTCAAAGAATCAACATAGACAAGAGAAGAGAAAATGCTGATTTCACAAAGTGGATGGTGAACAAATGGAAAACCTTATTTCCAGTGTAAAGGCAAATAGAAAAATCTCAGGACTCCCAAACTCTTTATGCCAAAGGAAAAGTTAAGGATGGAGGTGAGTCACTCAACACCCTCTTCCAAATGAACTGCTGTGACCAGCATCACGTATCAGCCCTCAAAAGGCAAACGGCCTCAGGTGTCTCTGAATAACTGCCCTCAGGGATCACTCGTAAATGAATTATTTGCTGGCCCCCCCATAAACAAAGGCAATCCAATTATTAACTTTAGGTCTGTAACCTAAGTCTAGCTCCTAAGACCAAATTCTGTTCCATTCCACACTGATTATGTCAGTTACAAGCTTGTCTTCCCAGGTGCAGAATGACAAAATGAGATCAGTCATTTCCTCCACCTACCCAGAGATACCTGCACAACTGATTCTTCCTGTACCCCCTTTTTTCCCTTCAAAAGTTCATCTGGTCTGATGTAAAACGCAGATTCACTGGGTACTAACTAAAGTCCCGGCATGTAGGCATTTGCCTTACGACCTCCTTACCCCTCTCCTGACAGGACTTCGCTGCTTTAAGGAAAAGTAAAAACACTAACCCTACGGAAGACCGCTTCAGAAAAAATAGTCACAGATGTGTCTGTGACTCACATTTTTTCCAGATGTGCTGTAAAGCTGGCTTAATAAACCTCTTCATTGAAATCCATGCCTCAGTCACTCATTTTGGTTTTGCTGGAAGTGGCTTAAGCTTTTCAAAGTAAGTTAAAATGGAGACAACACTTGAAAAATTCCTGAGCAGACACAACCAGTCAGGTCTCAAATAACCTCAACATTGATTGATTTGCAGACATAAGCAACACTTAACTTGAACCATTTCTTGTAAATTCCCATGTTAAAGAAGAACAGAACATAAGCTCAACAATCAGAAGTAGCCAACAAACTTTAATAATCATATCAACAAGGGACTTTCCAATGGGCAGCTGTGCAAGTGTAACCAAGCCAGCACTCTTTGCTTCACTTCTGTGTTGTCTAATAAAAGCCTGAGTCTTTAAACATGTCGCTGGACCTCAGTTAACCTTTTTGACAGTCCGGTGTCAGAAGTGACATCTGAAGGAGACCCTTGATGATCCCCAGGAGCAGCGAGTAACCAGGCGTGGGCAGCCTCCGGGCCACTGTACTCCCTGCTCTCTAGCTGCATTTGGTGGTCACAGGGTAAGTCCCTCTAGGAGGTCGAGCTCCACAACTTGCATCCTGAGCTCTCTGACTCCATGGGAGCAACTTTTATTCCAGAGGTCAGCCTGGGTCTGACAGGGACTGCACTGGAACGTGGACTGGGATCCAGAGTCAAACTGGGTGTTCTACAGGAACTGGCCTGGGTCCAGTTGGAGGCCTCAGGTAAGAAAAATGTGAGAAAAACAAGGAATTGTGGGTTCATCAGAATCCATGGAGTCTGGGACACCCCACCTGGAACTCCAGGTAATTTTATGTTCAGAAACTACAGACCCAGAGCGTGCCTTTCTAGAGAAATGGGTGCAGCTCAGGAGGATGGCTCTGAGTTACAGGGACCACACTGGGAAGTTTATTCCAGATGAAATCATTCACCTATGGGCACATTGAGGAAAAGGAATCCTGAGTGCCAACAAACCATGCAATACATTTTTTGATTGGTATACAGATTGATTTTAGACAGAATGACTCCAAAATTATAGCCTCTCTAAAGGAATCGCTACAGTGCTTGAACAAAATATTATTTTGAGTCTACTAATATTTGATTTCTCACCTTTTTCATATGAAGATTCTGAAGACCAACTTCCTTACAAATTAAATCCTCAACTGAGCCTGGGGCCTCTGCAACAGCTAACTCAGATTTTGACCTTGCTCACAACCCTGAGCTGTTACAAAAGCAGCCACCTGAGGCTGAAGGGGAGAAGGACTCCTCAACAGATAGGTGTCTCCGGCCACTCCATAAACACGGCCTGCAGTACCAATAAGACTGACCACGACAACATGAAATTCTGTGCACAACTCCTTTCTGGAGAAAGCTTACTGTCCTTTCTCCCTGCCTTAGAGTTGTTGAAAGCTTTAAAATGCAGCATCAGGGAAATGACTCATCAGAAGGGAGAAGAAATGGGAACATTATAAAAAAAAAAAAAAAAAACTGGCAAATGGAAAATCTTAAAAGTCCTTTTCATATGTATTAACAAAAGGCTTTGGCCATCTGAACAGGTAACTTTATCTGCCAAGAATACATTTGGACTGACCAGTGAGTTTTGTATTATTGTACCTGGCACAGGGCTGCAATTAGAGAACAGAAGCCAGCAATCTCTGCATCTGTCTGTTTGGTTATTACATCTGTATATATGTATGTTATTTACATGTTATAGCATTCTACCTCTGGATGCTATTATTAGAAATAATGTTTAAAGGAGCTCTGCTTTACTGGCCTAGAGAAAATTAGGTGCTTGTATAATTCAATATTTTGTCAGAAAAAAAGGAACCCAATGGTTTTAAGTTCATATAACTTGAGTAATCTTTAATAAATAAGAATATTGATGATTTTGTAGAAATGAACATTCTACCTAGCTGAGCTAGTCAAAGAAGCTCATTATTCTTGTTAAAAAATTTGTCAACAGGAAAAATAACCTGAGATGACAGGCAGTTTGATATTATGTGTCTGTTTAAAAACAGTTTCCAAAATATTTTTGAAAACTTGAAACTCTGAAATTATCCTAAGCTAAATTAAATGATATTTACTACATATGTAGATCATGCCCAAATAAAATAAACTACTAAAACACTAATTCCTAAAAAGAAGTTTAAGCTTAATTATTTTTGGTGTATTATAGAGGAACTGGAGCTACCTGGGTCTGCCCATAAGCGTGTCCTGTGCTGAGGAGGCACATGCCATTTAATAACTACGACATCATGTACTTCCTAATTTACAGTGGATATTAATGTCACTAAGGATTAAGAATTTGAATTAACATGTGCAATTAAAACTACTAGAAATAAAGATGAAAGCAAACAACTGTATATGAAAAATGTACAGAGAAAGTAGGATGTGTTTTTAGTAAGGAAAAGTATACGAGGTCTGTGTTTTAAGAAAAAGAGAGTAATGTTATCGTAAAGCAAGATGACTGATTGTTCTAGCATAAAAATGAAGAAAATGAGTAAGGCAAAAACTGAGTGGGTATACACAATTGTAGGAGGTCTGACAAAAGAAATTTTACGTGTGGTCAAACTACTAAGATTGCAATTTTGTTTATAAGTTTTTTTTAAAGCTTAGTAAAGTACTGACACAAAGTTTGTTTTGTCTCTGTTAATAGGACAATATTTTCTTAAATATTGGTCTTCTCTTAATTACAAAAGGTTTTTTCATTTTAAGTAATTGGCCTGGAAAAAAATGATTTTGTGTTTTGTCAGGATAACTTATTAAGCTTCACATTGTCTTTACTGAGTCTTTGATTAGTTAAGAAAAGTGAGTCTTTAATATTTAAAAAGGGCTGACTTGCATCTGTAATCTCAGCACTTTGGGAGGCTGAGGCAGGCAGATCACTTGAGGAGTTCTAGACCAGCCTGGCCAACATGGTGAAACCCCATTTCTACCAAAAATACAAAAAAATTGTTGGGCATGGCAGCACATGCCAGTAATCCCAGCTACTTGGGAGGCTGAGGCAGGAGAATCGCTTGAACCCAGGAGGCGACGGTTGCAGTGAGGTGAGATTGCACCCCTATACTCCACTCTGGGCAACAGAGTGAGACTCCATCTTAAAAAATAAATAAAATAAAATAATACATAAAAAGGAAAGTTCTTTTTTACAATCTGGTATCTGTTCCATAAAAATCTGCTGAAAAAATGTTAATAAATCAGAGAAGGCTGGGCACAGTGGCTCAGGCCTGTAATCCTAGCACTTTCGGAGGTCAGGGCGGTGGATCACCTAAGGTCAGGAGTTCGAAACCAGCCTGGCCAACATGGTAAAACCCTGTGTCTACTAAAAATAAAAAAATTAGCTGGGTGTGGTGGCAGGCACCTGTAATCCCAGCTACTCGGGAGGCTGAGGCAGGGGAATCGCTTGAACCCGGGAGGTGGAGGTTGCAGTGAGCCAAGATCACACCATTGCATTCCAGTCTGGGCAACAAAAGTGAAACTCCATCTCAGAAAAAAAAAACAAACAATAAATGAAAAGATCAAACAATGCATCAGCAAACGTCAGCAGGATGGTTTCATTTCCATTCATCCCATGCATGAGGCAACCCTCAAACATTCAGGCCCTGGCCATGAAGCCTTTGGAGCATCACTGCAACTGGGTGTTGACCCAGAAAATGCTACAAATCCTTGCCGTCAAAGAGGTTCAAGTCCAAGTCCCCTTCAGAAAGAGCTGCAATCTGCTCAAGTGTGTAAGTTTGCCTCTGTTGCTTATAAGAACATACCTGAAACTGGGTAAGTTATAAAGGAAAGGCGTTTATTTTTTACAGTTATGAGGCTGGAGAAGTCCAGGGTTGAGTGGCCACAATGGTGAGGGCTTTCTTGCTGGTGGGAATTCTCCAGGGTCCCCAGGTGGTGCAGGGCATCAGGTAGTGAGGGGGCTGAGCGTGTTGACCCAGGTCTCTCTACCTCTTCTTATAAAGCCACCAGCTCTTCTTCCATGAAAATTCATTAACCCACTAATCTATTAATGGATTAACCCTTACGAGGGTGGAGCCTTCATGACCCAATCGAATCTTCAAGGCCCATCTCTTGGGCCTACATCTGAACCCACTCAAGCTGGTGTGGGGCTGAGTCACTGCCAGGGACCTCTGGCCCCTGGTGTCTGATGTGGCTCACACACAGAAAACCCACTGACGAGGAGCCCCTGTGAATAGTTTAAATGTGCTGACCTGGCTTTGGGTGAGGGTGCCCCAGGAGGTGTCTCAAACCTGGGGGATAAGCTACGGTCCAGCTACTGTGCAGAGAGCCATCAGACGGCTCTGGGCTCCCTCAAAATATGTTTTTTAAATGTTTTGTTTACAAGCTTTTAAGAAAGTAGAATGTTTTATATAAATCTGCATTTATGAAAACATGAAGCTGGGCAATTTGGGACCTGGAGGTGAGGAGGGCTGTCCAGGCCCCCAGGCCCCCAGGGAACCAGGTAATCCTAAAAACCCGTCTCTCCTTAGGACTACTTTTCCTAACTCAGATTTTTCACTGGGAAGAACGACCCTCCGTGGTCACGCAGCTGCTTCTGCTGTGGCGCCCTGGCTGCCTCATCCATCCACATCTCCTCGGCCGCATCTGCGCTTCACAGGAGAGACTCTCCACGTGGTTTCAGCCAAGTTACTTTATTTGCCTTTCTCTGGACAGAGTTCAACCAGACAATGTGGAAGATGTGGCCAGAACTATGCATGCACCACAGAATCACAGATCTTCAAAGCCAGAAGCAGCCCTAGAGGCAGAGCCGCGTATTTCAGACTGGGAAATCGTGGCTCAGAGGGGAATGGGAAGTGGGGGGATACCTGTTTAGTGACAATCTACAGCCCCACGTCCCGCGTGGAGACCGCTGGCCGCCTGTCGCTCCTGAACCTTGAAATGGGGTCCACGTTGTGTTGTGCTGTAAGCACGAAAAGCACACTGGACTTCTAAGACTTAGCATAAAATAAGAATGTAAAATTGATAATTTTAGGTTGATTATACGTCGAAATGTTAACGATTCAGATTTATTCAGGTAAACAAAGGATACTATTAAAATCAATCTCTCATGCTTCTTTTTACTTATTGCAATGTGGCTTGCATTCTATTTCTGCTGGGCAGGGCTATTCTTGAATAAAGCCTACAATCTGAGGCCCTCTACAGGACACCAGACTGTTTCAACACAGATTTAATTTCTTTCTTGAAGAGGAGAAAATCATGACAAAGAGCAGAGAAAGCTGACGGACAAAGGCCTTGCTACTATTTATAGGCCGGGTGCTATCCCAGGGCACAGAGTCTATAAACAGGTTGTTAGCAGGCCGGGTCTGGGGCATGATGGCACAGCATGCCTCTGTCAAACCAGAGAAGACAGTGTTCACCGCAGGCCCATCTTCAGCACAATAAAAGACTCATTTTTCTGTTTGCTTTCTGCCAAGTATCCACCATCCTTGACCAGATCAAAATCATCTGTGCTATAACTAAGAATTTAAAAGCAGGAATTCAGATAAATGCTTATCCCCTGGAAAACCGGAGCTGCTTTTGTAAAGCATAACAAAGCCCATGAAGAAATTGTTTTAGTAACTGTTGCTATCATCTCAAACCGTGGAAACTGTTACTGTTAAGGGTTCAGGTTTTCTAAGGTGTGTGTGAAGACCCTACCTATCCAACACTCCATGAGTTTTAGCTCCAGTAGTTCAGTAACAAGCAATGGGAAGTGACCTTTCTTTCTTTCTTTTCTTTTTTTAAGATGCAGGTGGTGACCCTGAACAACAGCTGAGTGAGGCATATTCCCGGGTTAGAATGTCATTGGAGTTCTTTCTCACCAAGCTCTCTGCCTTACCTTTGGATTTTTCTGTTTGAGACCTCAGAAGCTCTGCACATTTTGTTTCTTCCTCTTGTATTTCCAGATGAAATCGGCATTCTGGGTGAATGCTGTTCACCTGTTCAAGGTTAAAAGAAATATTAATAACTAAAAATTCCACAATAAGAGGAAAAGCAAGCAAAACTTCTACAAAAACACCCCAAAACCTCACAGTTTTTAACTGCTTCCAAAATAAGTTCATTTAAAGCCAATCACCTTCATTTTTCTGGCTTTTGTTAAACTTCACTATTTACTTTGCAAAGGTATTGTACAACGAGTACAAAATCTAATAGAATTTTTTTTTTTCCTGAGCAGGAAAATAAACTTGCTAACATATTACATTGTTCAGTACTAATCTGGAGGCAATAGAGCCCTTTACTCCACTAATCCCTGGACACCCCGGGTCCTCCATTTCACAGCCTTTGGTTTGGTTTAAGTGGATGGATGCCTGCGGACGGTGCAGCTTCCTCCAGACAGCCTCCCCCAGGGAAAGAGCTGGATAGAAGGGCTTTATTTTTAAAGGCTTTGGTACACTTTCAAAGCTTAACCCTGTAACTACAGATAAAACTACAGTCATTTTGACTAGAATTTGCAGTGGAAGAGATATTCAAGAAGATCAGCAAGATGAGGAGGGAGGCAGAGGTGGGGGGAGTCACACCATTGTGGCCTCACGAAGAAGACGGGGCGATTTCCAGGCAGGCTCCATCAGGGGAGTGAAAGATGCTACAAAGATGGTAATTAACCTTGTCTGTGAATGCGAGAAGACAGAACTACATAACGGTTCCTCTCAGAAGGCACGGTTTCTACCAAGATCAACACACTTGCATTTCACGCCCACCCTGAGTTAGCACCGGGCCTGCCAGGCAGCCTTGGGGGCTTAAGGAGGGCTCTACCCACCCATCCTTCTGGTCTTGATCTTCCCCCGTGCCCCGCACCAACCAAAATTCTAACTGTACTAAAGTAATAACTAAAGAGAGTCATACTCTTGGGTGTATTATGGCCACGGATGTCCAGTTACCTTACTACTGAAATGGTCAGTAAGAGTTCCAACCACAAACACAATTTCCTAAAGAATTAAGGGGAAAACAACGCTGGACCTTTGGCCCCATTTAAAAGAGCAAGCCTAGTTTGCTTGTAGCTCATGACTGAAGCAGCACCAGGCCAGACTCTGGGCTCCAGGTCCTCTGTTTTCATGCAGGGAAAGTCAGTGGCTTAAATTTCAGAATTAAGGAAATTATATTGATGTAAAATGAAAAAACTCTGTAAAGGTATAAATGACATTACAATACCTGACGTTCCTGAAAAATGCAGAGCAATCACTCCTCTTAGGACATTTTAGCAACGAAAGCGGCATTCACCACAAGGACTGGCTCCGTAAAGCGCCCACCCTGGAGTGGGAAAGCCTGGCTGCGCCTCCGGACAAGGTCAGGGAGTGCAGCTCGCGCCCCGCTGAGCACCCGGCGTCCCCGGAAACAACCCCGTCCTGTTGGCGGCGGCAGGGGCCTCCCAGCCGCAGAGGGGCCGCGTATCCATCCAGACCCACCGTGGCCGCGACGCCAGGAAAACCGCGCGCACTGCAAACCCACTTCGGTCTCCGAGAGGAAAGCAAGAAACAAGGCTCGGATTTTCTTTCTTTTTTGTAAAGGTTCACAGAGTGAGTGGTTCAGAACGCCGTGTGTGAAGGCACTCATTCAACAAACTTATGCGCAGTTGTTTCCTCCCGTGCTCTTGGGAAAAAAGCAACTATTTCCAAAAGGAAACTTTCCCTAGCCAACGCGACGTCCCCCCGACACTAAAACACAGACCAGTAAGTACAGGGAGGTGGCCGAGGATCTGCGGCCAACGCCAACCCCGATCCCTGCGAAACGCGCAGGTGCCCGAAGCTCTCAGCTCCCGGGACGGCCCTGAACGAGCTCATCGTGGACGTATCCAGGAAGAAACGATCCCGTTTCTAGCAAACCCCGAAATGCAGGGCGCAGGGAGAGGCGAAGGCAGCCTCCCAACCCGGGTCCCACAACCTGGCAGGGCCGGAGCTCAGCGAACCCCGAGCGACCCCACTCCCTCTCCCGGACCCCGCACCCCGGGCAGGCAGGGACCGTCCCCACGCCCGCGCCAGGACCCGGGAGGAAGGCGAAGCCCGGCGGGAGGAGCGCCCTTCTCAGAAGGGGAGCCCCGGCTTGGGGTGCCGGGCGCGGGGATCGCAGGCGCACTCACGGGGGCGAGCAGCCAGCAGGTCAGCAGCGCGGGCGGCAGCAGCGCCCGCATCCCGAGCTCAGCTTGCCGGGGGGCCACCCAGCGCCGGCCGCCTCCGTCCCGAGTCCCCGCGGCTCCGCCGCCTCCAGGATGGGCTGGCCCCGAATCTGCGGAGACCGCGGCCCCAGCACCCCGGGCTCCAGCCGCCGAAGCCCGTGCGCGCCCCCGCAGCTGTAGCCCGGAGTCCCGAGCGCGTGGGCCGCCCCTCACCAGGCGCTGGAGCGTGCGCCACGCCCGCCCGCCGGTCCCCGCTCCTCCCCGCGCCCTGTCCCCGCCCCGCGCTCCCCTCCGCGCTCCGGTCTCCCTCCTCCCCCGAGACCCGCTCCCCTCCTGGCCGCGCCTCCCTGGTTCTGTGGGCGGAGGGGCGGGGGGGAAGGGGATGCTCGGTGCGCGCCCGGCTCGGGGTGTAAAGAACGGGGAAGAGCGGCCGCGCGGGGCGGAGAGGGAGGACCCGGCCAGGTGTGCGCGCTCGGAAGGGGCGAGGCCTTTGTCGCTCGTTGCCTGCACCTGCCTCGCTAAATAACTGCAGAAGCCCAAGAAAGCGCCCAGAAACCTGTCCAGGGTGGGTGCGCTGTCTTTGTAGCCAGTGGGGCAGGGTTGAGACGTCTGAAAATTGAGAAAATTAGAGTGCGTTTAGGTAGGGACCCGGGGAACAGCCTCAGCAGAGGAAGTCAGGTTGGACAGAAAGCTGGAGAAAAACAGATGGAGGGGCAGGGGGGTCCCAACCTCCGCTCGCCTGCTGGTTTTGCTTCCTGCGTTTGCAGCGCGGGGAGTCGTCCTCTCCCCCGCACAGGCAGCGGCGGGTGGGGAGCGCTGGGCGGGACTCACGCGGGGCCTCTGGGGCCGCCCGCCGTGCCCCACGCAGGACTACGCCGCCTCCCGAAGAGCCCGCAGGGCTAGCCCAGGAAAGCAGGCGTTCCCCAGCAAGGGGAAGGCACTGGAAATGAGAGACAAAAACTAATTTTGTGTTGTGTTTTTATTTGGAAATAATTTCAAACGTACACAAAAATTAGGAGAATAAGAATAGTACAAAGAACTCCTTTTACCCTTTGTCTGGATTCAGTCATTAACATTGACCTAGTTGGGCTTATTTGCTTCTCTCTGATCCCCTGTATTCACAGATACTGATTTTTCTATCATCTGATGTTTATCATCCACACCATCCATCTGTCATATGCTATCATCTGTCCATCATGCACTTATCATGTACCTATTTAAAATCTATTATCTACCTATCACCTACCTGTCATCTATTATCTATCATCTATTCATCTATATGTACCTATCATCTATTATTTTCCTGTCATTTGTCACCTACCTATCATCTAGCTGTAACCTTTCATCTACCTATTTATCATCTATCATCTGTCATTTTATCTATGATATATCCATCTATCATGTACCTACCATCTCTCTATCATGTACCAATCATCTGCAATCTACCTATCATCTAACATTTATTACTACCATCTACCTATTTATTATCTATCATCTACCTGTCATTTATCTATGATCTATCCATGTATCATGTACCTTTACTTCATCTATCATCTTGCTGTCTATGGTCTGTGATCCATCATCTATCTATTATCTGTCATCTATCATCCGTCTATCTGTCATTTATCTGGATCTATCATATCTGTGACCTATCTGCCTGTCATCAATCGTCTGTCATCTGCCTGTCATCTGTCCTCTACTTGTTATCTCTCTGGCTTCATCCATGTGTATCTAATGGGAAACTGATGGAGAGGAAGACCTGCGCCTTAGGTGACTGCTTGGCTTATGAAGAAAGCTTGTGACGCTGGGTTCCTTCAATGAACGCATCTTCTCCTCCCGGTTCCACCCTGGGAAAGCCATAAACTTGGAGCTACTTGTGCATTGGAGGGGGAGTGAGAGTGGGTGGAGGGGGAGAGTGTGTGTGTGTGAGGGGGAGTGAATGGGCTGAGGGGAGTGTGAGTGGGCAGAGGGGGAGTGGGCGGAGGGGAGTGTGAGTGGGTGGCCGAGTGTGGGGTGCAGAGCCTTTCCCACAGATGGGACATCTTGGGGAGAAGAGCTGAGAGCAGTGATTGTGCCAGGATGTTAGGGGGTGGCGGGGGTGGGGGAGACGGCCAATTCTGGAGGCTCTGATGCAGTGGAAGGCACACACAGTGGGAGTAAAGTTCACCCTACAAACGATGCACCACAAGAGCCTTCTCCTGTTCTAACTGCTCCTAACCTGCGCAGAATTCCCACAGACCTGGGATGGCTCGCACTTACGTGTGTCAAAGATCACTCCCACTCTGTTGGGCGATGCCCTCTCCTGCAGGATGGTTTACACTTCCTCCTCCCAGAGCCCCTGTGTCCTCAGGGCAGAGAAGGCTCCCTTTCCCGGCCTCTGCTGGTGCTTGACTCCTGGGGCTGTGGTCTTTGGTCTGGGCCTCAGGTGTGGTCCACCCCTGACTGAGCTCACGCACCTGGCAGAAGCCTGGGTTTTGCCTCCTGCTCCCACCAAGGTTTCTTCTCACCATACCCAGGTCTCTTCTCCCCATAACCAGGTCTCTTTTTGCCACACCCTCTTTCCCTTACACCTCCACTTACCTCTGTCCTGGGGCATTCTGGAGGGGCTGGGCCCCCCCGAGGTGCTTTTCAGTTTCTCTTCCTGTCCCCTGAACACCCCCTCCAAGGTCACCCACTTCCCTGCTGCTTCCCACACTGGCAGCTGCCCTGGCTTTTCCAGGCTGAGCTCTGATGGGAGAATCAAATCTCTGGCAGAAACTGGCGGAAACTGAGCAGCTACTTGTGTGTTTTCCTCATGAAGCAGAAGCCTGGAACCCAGTGACACATCAGGGGAAGCCTCGGGGCTTCATGATTAGAACAGAGTGAAAATGCACCTGTTTAATCACTTTTAAAAAGGCGCCATGCTAGTACTGCATGCTTTTCCAAAAGAGGAGTGAAGCTTCCCAGAAACACGACTCTCTCAGATCCTTCTGGTGTCTCTGCCACATCCAGATGAGTACTTTGGGTTCTAGAGACCACATCTGCCTGGGTAGAGGAGATGGGCACTCCAGAGGACGATGCTGACCTCAGGTGTGCCCCAGCCAGGCCATTTTTAGTTTGTACTGTGAAGAAACTCATCATTTGCCTGTGTCCCTCTTTTTGTATCTTTTAAAACCTAAATATTGGACTTAAAAACATTGCTTTCTTCACCCTCTTAGCAAAAAGCCTAGGATGTTGGAAAATATCATCAGTTTTAATCTCTTTTTTCACTCCAAGCTGTGGAATTTTGGGGAGGAAGCTCAGGGGTCCAGGAGCTGCTGGAAGAATGCCACGGACGGTTTGTCCAAGAGCCGGCCACACACCAGCACCTGGCACAGCCCTGGCCGGGCCCCCTCTCCCACTCCAGGATGGTGGGACTCACAGAGGCAGGCTGCCAGCCTCACCCTTCTGATTGTGACCAGTTCTTCCAGGAGGAGTCTCTTTCTCCTCTCCTGGGGCCCTGACTGTTGCCATCTTCCAATTTCTCAGACCAGCCAGACTCAGAGTTCTCTTAAACTCCCCTTTACAAGGAGGTGTTGCCATTTTCTTGGAGAACCATTCAGGGCTTAATATAATTAACATAATATGATACAATATTTAGAGAGATTATTTGATGTCTGCCCCTCCACTGACTCCTCAGCATTGGGGGTTTGCACTGTAGGTGTTTCCTGTTTTGGACGAGCAAGTGGGCAGATGTGTGAGTGACTCCTGGTTACACTCACTCCAGTATGGGAGGCTTCAGCCAGCAGCTGCCAAGACAGCAGGCCCCTCCCCTGAGCACCCCCCTCAAGCCCAGCCCAGAGCCCACGCTTGGCTCCACAGGCCGGGAGCAGGTCAGCTGGGCTGCCCTCCAGACCCTGCCCCTCTGCCAGGGCCTCCTCACTTTCTGGGTTGTGCTCTTCTCTCCGATTCCCTTTGAAAGGAGAAGCAAAAGGTGTTAAATTGCTAACATTTGTGCATGAATTGGTAAACCAGAACTTTCTTTTTTGAGAGGCGAGGCCTGGGTGGGGCCTGGTGAGAGGAGGGAGAAATCTGCCAGCTGAGCCTCCCTGGCCATCACCTGCAGCATCAGTCACGCGTTTGTCATGTGCCAAAATTCTGAGGGTGTGGGGGGATCCAGGGAGCATGGGGAAGGGGAGAAGGGGTGAAAGGAGGGTCCTGGGAGTGACAGGGAGACCCTGCAGGGCCAAGAGGCCCATGATTCCAGGCCAGAGCATCCTGGATCTTTAGAGAGAAGCGGAGTCTGGTTTGACAGCCATGTCACCTTTCCAAGTGGCTTGCTTTTTAGGGAGAAAGAGAAGAAAACAAACATTAAAGGAACAAAATAGGGAACTATTTTTAGCTGCATATGAAGCAGAAATAGAAATCTAATTGAGGAGTAAATTGGCAAATGAGACTAAGTTTAAAAGTTTGCTTAGAAATGAACAGGGAGGGATAATTAATGACTCACATAGCCCTTTAAATAATTAATAATGTTCTCCTGGGAGTAATTAAAGCATCACGTGAAAGTGAGGGATTTTCTGTGTCTAATTGTTCTCGGTTACTATTTTTACACACAAAACCAGAGTTTTTACAATATCAAGAACTTTTGTCCTCGTTATTTTCATTAAAATACTGATTTTTTGTTCTTAATCTTTTTTCCCATTTTCTACCCTATTTGACTAGGTCCTTTCCCCCAATTCTGAATGCCCTTTGGAAGGGGATGGGGATAGACAGATGAGGGTGGGCGGACAGTGGAGATATTCCCTCAACAAAAGAGTTTTCAAAGTGTTATTTACTACAATTACTAAGCAATGCTTTCCCAAGACATAACGCTAACAGTGGCTAATTCACATCTCCCTCGCTGGCATCAGCACCTGCACCTTTCCCAGTGGCCCAGTGTGAGGAGCAGGGTCTTCACTTTTATTTTCAACCCCTGGGTAATCAAAAGAGCCCTGGGCACCCAGAGGCCCAGGTGTGCCGGCTCGGCCTGGAGGTGTTACTGGATCTCTCACGACACAAATCTCCTCATTTGTAAGAGGAACCCATTGAAGGGCTGGTAGACTATTTCAGTGACCCCTAGCACTCTCAACGGCAAACTAAGTGACATTTAAAAATGAAATTTAGCTTCATTTTCTTATTCATTTGGAGTCTTTAATAAAACCCACGTTATGAGGCGTTTTACCTCCTATCCCCCTATGCTGTCAAAACCGGAAATAAAACCCCTTACAGTTTCTTTTTTTGTGTCTTTAGAAGACAAAAGCCCTGGAATGTTTGCACACCTGGAATGAGGAGCACTCCTGTGGTCAGGGCTGTGTCTCGCCTGCACTGTGGAATTCCATCCTGACCCCAGAGGATCAGTTCCTCATCTGAAGGAGAAAGGTATTACAGTGACAGCTCACTCATCAAAAGATGACTTTTCCAGGAAAGTCGCTGTCTAAACATTGCCAAGACCAGGGACATGTGTAACAGCCCAGTCCTAGGAAAGCCAGGAGGAGTCTGCTGTCGGACAGGGAGGGCTTAAAGGCCCCACCGCTCAGAGCTGAGGTCAGGCTTAGACCATGAGCCCGGCCACCTCCGGCAGTGGGGCCCTGTCTCTTCCAAAGGCTGTGTGACCCACTGACCACATGGCTGCCCTGCTCACCCCCATTCCTCAGTCCTTTCAGACTCCACGGATGTGCCTGGAATTCCATCATCACAGTTGGAGCGTCTAGCCCAGGGCTGTGGTCAGTGTTTAAGTGCAGATGCCTCTGCAAAGGGGAACCCTTCCCATGGGAGAGCAGAGGACAGGGATGTGGGGAAATGAGGGCGAATGAGCCACAAAAAGGGGGGCCAGGGATAGAGATTCTCAGGGTAAATTTGTCAACCTCAGAATTTTTCTGTGACTTTAGTTTCAATTGAACTCAATTTCATGAAAGCTACTTGTTACTTCTGAAGTCTTTAATAGAATAATGTATACCTGTGGAAATACATTTTTCCATTTAACTTTTTCTGTAATCTCTATTTATATTAAATGTGATAAATATTGATGTATTTTAGAGCATGTGTACTGTGCCAGGGACCAAGCCAGTTACCAGGAACTCTGAATAACTTCCTGCCTTGGGGGCACTGACACTTTGGGGGACCAGCAGAACCTTTTAGGAAAAGCCATCACACTGTGTTAGTCAGAGTTCTCCAGAGACAGAGCCACAGGACACGGTGCAGATATGGGTATGTGAGAGGGGGTTTATTGGTGGAGTAAACTGGCTCTCACAGTTACAGAGGCTGCCATGTCTGCCAAGGTGCCCTCTGCAAGCTGGAGCACCAGGGAGGCTGGTGGTGCAATTCAGTCCAAAGGCCCAAGAGCCAGGGGTCCCATGGTGTAATTCTCAGTCCCAGACTGAGGGCCTGGGAGCCTGGGGGCTGCCAGGGCAAATCCCCAAGCTCTGGGGTCCAGAAGCCAGAGAGCCTGGAGCTCTGACATCCATGGGCAGCAGCAGTGTCCCGGCTCCGGAAGAGAGAGAATTCTCCCTTCCTTTCCCTTCTTCCACCTTTGTGTTCCATCTGGGTCTCCAGCCAACTGGGCAGTGCTGGCCCGCGGTGAGGGCAGATCTGCCTTGCTCCGTCCACCGACCCATGCACCCATCTTCCCAGAGACACCCAGAAATCGTGCTTCACCAGCTATGCAGGTGTTCCAATCCAGTCAAATCGACACCTAAAATTAACGGTCACACACGCACACATGTACTGTGTCTCGTTAAGAAGAGTTGGAACATTCTATCCACCATATTTCTGCTGAGATTTGTGTAGGACTCTAGGATACAACATCCACAGGTGCAATGCTCCTCTCAGAGCCTCAAACTGTGTGAGGCACCAGGGATGTGCATGCTTTTACTGGAAGAGGGTTAAAAACCACCAAGGGTCAACTATAGATGCTTTTCCATCAAGAAGCAAGTGGTGATGTACTTTCAAGAATCTTCTGTCTTTCTCAGTCTTCTCCACTTCACAATAATTCTATGTGCCAGATGATGCTTGGTGTGCCAGAAACACAAAAGTTTCCAGACTCAACTAAATGTGTGCCTGGCTGTAGTTAAAATAATTTTCCTCTTTGACTTTTAAGTTGAGGCGTCAGTCACCCACAGTAAAGTGCACAGTTCCTAAGTGGGTGACCAGAGAGTTTTACAGTGGCCTACACTTGTGGAACCACTCCTCGAATGAAGATCCAGAACATCCGAGGACATAGGGCTCCCTTGCCCCACCTCCTGGTCACGAGACCATCTCCACTGCCTGGCACAGCCGTGCCTTTATTTCAAAACTGCAACCAGGGCAGTGTGGGAACGTGGGCAATGGATCACTCAGCCCAGGACTGTGACTGCTGCTCGTGCTGCTCATTCTGACGGGCAACCACAGGCTGATTTGCGTGACCTTTGACTGTTTTGTGTGTCTGCGGCTCAGCTAGGTTGCAGACTTGCAGAGTGCAGGGCCTTGGACCTGCGTCTCTCTTGCCCCAGTGGTGCCTAAGGGGGGCTCTCCACACGATGCTGTTTGCTGGCACAGAACTGGCAACATTACAACCACCCCCCAACTGTCTCAGATGGTCTCACAAGACAGAAAACTTAAACTCCTAATTGGTTATTTAATCAATCATTAACAATTTATTTAGGATCCAGTGTGTGCAAGGTGCTTTGGTTGGCATTTGAGAAGAAACAGCAGTGAGACCACAGATCACGTCCTCTTCAGTGCTTTGTTCTAATCAACTCAACTAACTATACAGATGGAATTTAGACAGAAAATGAATGAAATAAGTATTGAGCTTTAACTCAAACGCCTTTGAGTCCTAAACACACCGACTTGGACACATTGTAGTGGCAGAAAATGAAGATCTGTTAAGCCTTCAAATCAGCCCACATTTCTCCTGAAGAATGTTCTTATAATCTGGGCACTGTAGTTGTATTAAAGTGTTTCACTCCTCTGCAGTTATATTCTACTTTGATTTTCTTTATGCAGTATACCCTCCCTCCAAATCGTAAAAGATGTTGTGGTAAGAAAGTGACAAATAGAATGTGAGGAACATGAAGAGGATACTCAAAAGCAAAATGCAGAAACGACCATTAGCTTTACCCGTGTTGATTTCCCCACTCCATTGTATGGGGCAGAGCGTGTTGGGAAAGGTAATTTGTTTGTTGCCTGGTGGTGTTGTGTGCGGCTTACATGAGGTTGGTCCACGCGTGACTTGTTCCCTGAAACCTTGTGGCAGCGGCGTTTTCATAAGCACCACCGCATGTTCACAGCTGTGTGGAGTTCAGAGTCCATGGACCCTGGGACCACCGATGCCTCCGTGTGCAGGTGACGGCAGGCCTGCTGAAGGCCTTGTGGTCAGCTGGAGAAGCCAGGGCTGGCTGCTGTGTCCATGCAGGATGCTTTGCTCCTTCGTCCCAGCATGAGGTGCCGTGATGACAGTCAAGCTTCTCTCAATGCCTCAGCAGCCAGCCCAGGTGCATCTCTGCCTTCTCACTGGCCACCATGGAGCTCTGGATCCCAGAGAGGAGTTGACCATCGCAGCAGACTTCCGGCAAATGCTTGCAGATGAGCAGGGAGGAAGCAGCTGATGGTGCCCAACCTGGCACCTACAACCAACAGGCCCGGTGCCTCCACCTGCCGTGGAGGAGCAGGTCTCCCCAGACTCTGTGACTCCGAGATCTTTGTCATCACTAGGAGAAAACATCCGTTCCCCCGAGACAATTGTTATGCCTTAACAAAATGTCGTTTGCTCCCTTGGAGACAAAGTTCAGCCCAGCCACTGGGCAGATACTGTGGACCCATTTTTTTAATGGAAGAAAACGACTATTTTTAGAAAAAAAAAAAGCATTGATTTTATTACTAAAGTGTACAGAAACTCGAAAGGACAAGCGGTGTGGAGCAAACCACCTGGTTTCCAGGTGGGGCATTGGAGCTGCTCAGCCAGGTTCCAGCCTGGAGACTGGACACCCATTGACACCCGGCGGCAGTTCTCCTGCTTCACAGCCTCACATATTGCTTTGAACAAGAGAACATTCCTTCTAACATTTCCATTTCCTTACAGTTCTGTTCGTGAAATGCTCCTTTGAACATATTATTTTAATGCAATCTAGGAATTTAATTCCTAAGAAACTGGAAAAATGGAGTGCTCTGAGTCACCAGCCTGAGATCACAGAGGTGGGCTCTGGGCTTTGCTGTGGGTGTGGCTGGGGGACCCTCAGGAAGCCGTGCTTGGCATCCCCCTAAGAGGCTTCCCAAAGCCACACCTCTTGGTGCAGGAACAGCCCTCTTGCGGTGACAGACTCTTCCTGACATCGACTCTAAATTGCTCATTTTTGTCAACATCCAACCTAGACACTGCTCACACCAAGTAAGAACAGCTCACTCCCCCACACAGTGACTCCTCGGGAGCCATCTCCCGCCGTGGGATTCTTCCCCCATTTTCTTTGCAGGCCATTCTCTACTTAGCGTTACCACAAATCACCCCTTCCATGACTGCACCCACCCATATCAATTGCTTCTGTTCCCTTCCCCACCAGCTATACACTTGTAAAATCATAATTCCAGTGAAGTGACCCACTTAACAGAGATTTTCAGTGGAAGAAGAAATGTCATGGGAAATTTCGCAAAGCCAGTGAAATTGTTATTTATTTATTTTTTGAGTCAAAGCATCACTCTGTTGCCCAGGCTGGAGTACAGTGGCATGATCTTGGCTCACTACAATCTCCACCTCCCGAATTCAAGTGATTCTCCTGCCTCAGTCTCCTGAGTAGCTGGGCTACTGAGTAGCTGTGCCACCACACCTGGCTAATTTTTGTATATTTAGTAACAATGGGATTTCACCATGTTGGCCAGGCTGGTCTCAAACTCCTGACCTCAGGTGATCCACCTGCCTTGGCCTCCCAAAGTGCTGGGATTACAGGCGTGAGCCACCCTGCCAGGCCTGCTATTTATTTTTGAAGTTAAAGTTCATAGACTGATTTTTATTTTTAAATTTATTTTATTAGCTTTATTTTTAAATTGTCTGCTAATTCATCCTTAAAAGTCAATTCCATAAGTTTCTACTTATTAAAAGTGAGGCTGTTGTGGGCCCTCCACCCAATTCACTTGGGACCCTCAATGGGGAGCCCACCACACCAAGGGGCTGAGCAGAGACGTGAGCCCCCGGCCAGGTGTGTGTGTGCCTGGGCCACGTGGCGTCCAACCCGGGGCTGGCCACAGCAACGTGAATGATCACGTGGGAACTGCTCTTGAACACTTACCAAGTTTCTGACACACAAAATTTTGTTTCCGACACACAAAAATAAAATGCGTGTTTGAAGCCGCTAAATCCTGATTTGTTCCACAGCAGCAAAGCCGATGCAGGTCCCCAATGAGGTCAAATGTCTTGCCGCTGCGTGGAGAGCGCCATCAGTGCTACACCTGTCTCAGCTGACTCTCAGGCCAGAAAGCGTCCAGATGAACCGGGTCCTGAGGCGAGGCCAGCCCTGGCCACAGTCACAAATGCCGAGAGCTTCCAGGTGAACTCGGGTCACAAAGTCTAACACCTTCCTTGCAGGTTCACGTGGCCTCTGTTTCCAGATGCAGCCTGGGAACAGTAAGGGTGGGTGCCGCTGCGAGGAAGCCGCCTGTTCTAGGTGCTTCACTGTCTGGGTGTGAAAGCTTTTACCCCCCACGGGAGGCGAATGCCACCTTCTCTTCACTTCGAGATGGGGAGTTGTGAGTGCAGGTGTGGGGTGAAGCAAAGCTGTGCCACTCCGTGGGCAGGACTCCCCCAGCCCGTCTGGCCCAGCGGCCGCACTCTCAGCTGGACCTTGGACTGGAAATCTTGGCAACTTTTCTAGGCTGAAGCTCTATGGCCTCGGGATGGGGTTTCTCGGTGCCGCTTTCTTAGCCTAGAAAAGCACAGAGTGGGCGCCCCCCCGCCCCCCGCTCCGTGGTGTGCGTTTTGATTGTCTACTGCTGTGTAACAAACTCTCACAGAAGTTAGAGGCTTAAAACACCTGTTTGAGTTTGCGCATGATTCCATGGACGAGGGACCCTCTGACCCTCCGGGTGCTGGCGCAGCTGGGGCTGAGGGACCCACCTCTCATGTGGCTTTTCTGCGCATGTGTGGCCTCTCTGCCTCTCCACGTGGGCTCTCTGTGTGGCTGGGTCTGCCCACATGTGTGGGGCCAGCGTGGCTGTACTTCTCACGTTTGGTGGCTCCTGAAGGCAGGTGACGTGAGCCGCAGGCCAGGTCAGGGCTGTGCTGCAGCAGTCAGCGTCAAACCTCCGGCCCTCAGTCAGAACCGCGAGTCCTGCCCAGGTATAAGGGGTGAAGACACAAGAGGCTCTCCTGAGGGAGCAGCCCGACCACACTGCAGAGGAGAACGTGGAGTGGCAGATGCTGGAACTGCAACTGGGGGAGCAGGCCAGTGAAGGAGAGAATGTGGTGCTTCCATTTTCCAGGAGGTCTCACCCCTGCTCTGGGACGAAGACCCATCGTCAGCTCCGCCTGGCCAGGAACCTGTTGTGACTTCTCCTTTGCAATGGTGACAGTGTCCGTTGCACCTGTCCCCAAGGCTCCTGTGAACATAAAACCAAATGTGATTGGGGCTGGGTTGGAGAGCAGAGCACTGTGGAAATGGTCATTGACGTTGTTTCTGAAAAGCTGTTGGGCAGCATGAGAACAGAAGATGATGGCACTGCCCTTTTGCCCCTGGAGGCCCAGGTCCATCTGGAAAGCCAGCACTTTAGACATGAACTGTGGACTTCTGAAAATGTAGACCCTGCATGCAGAAAGTTCCAGAGCCTCGCCCAGCTGCACAGCTAGTAAGTGGCAGAGCAGGAGAGAGGCCAACATGGTACCATTCTCAACCTGTCGAGCCCATTCTGTGCCATTTTTACCAAACCGTCACCGATTGGAACTCAGTGAACCGATAAGGACTGTTATGATGTCAGCTTATTTCCAGGATGACATTATTGAGTAAGGAAATTCATTTTTAAAACTTTTAGCTGTTAAAAATGTAAACTGAGGCCCAATGTTTTAATTTAACAAGTCTCAGCAAACCAAGAGGGTGACCCGGCAGTGTAGCTGCTCTCAGCTGCCATGATGGCACAGTCGCTGGGAGGGAGGGTCCCGTGGAGGATGCATTGTCTGCAGTCACACTGTTGCCTGGGCATTGAAGGCTTGGGGGTCAGATTGTTGTTTCTCCACGTTGTCTGATCCTGATGGCAAGCATGGGATGTGTGAGTGCCTGCTGGAACACACTGAAATCCTTGAGCAGATACAATACGCTAGGGAGAAAAGTGCCATGACGGTAAGAAAGTCATAGCCAAGGACTGACAAATTCCCCAGAGCAGAGACGCCAAGGAGCTGAGACTTAACCAGTGAAACCCATCAGTGGAGGACGCAGCACCTGTTTGATGAGAGCCTTGTGTTTGTTTCCTAAGAGCCTTTAAATTTTGGGCAACAGTTTCTAATGTATTAATGTAGAAACAATGTTTTTTTTAGATCAATAAGAGCACAAACTCCTCCTTACTAACCTGTTAAGGTGTCAAGGCTGTTTACTTTGGAGTACCACTGAGGCTAAAGTGTTCATTTCAGATTGCCTCCATTGCTTGAAGGGAATTCAAGGCATTGTTTTATGAAAACAAGAAAAACGAAGGTTAATATTTGGAGCAAATGATGATCTTAGTGGCTGAGTCCAGAGAACCACTGTCAAGAAGATTCCAGATTTGAGTTTAAAGCATCTTGATATGGAAGAATGCAGATGGCAGGTGAGATCTGACAGACCTCCCTGGTTTGCAGTTGGCATGTGCCTGGTGAGGTCATCAGCTGTTCTGGTGAACCCTGAGTGACATGGCAGCAGGCATGGACCTTGTCCATCCGTGGTCTGCTGCAGGGATTTTTCTTAAGTTTAAAATCATCCAGCTTCAGTTAGCAGGGTTTGGGAGAAAAAGATACATATTTCACTTTTTTTTTTTTTTTTAACAAAAGCATATTTTATCAAATGACTGCAAGTTGTAGACAGATTAATGAAAAAAGAGGGTTCCTTAACTCTGAAAAATAAGACATTAAAGAGCCAGCAATGTTTCAAACAAGTCATGAAAGTTATAATTATTCCAATAGTTAATTCAGTACCACATAATTAATGGTACTGAATTTTGTTTTGTTCAATCATTGCTTAGCAGTTTAATGAATCCACCAGTTTATCGTTAAAGTTCTGGAAATCCTTATTCAATAGTATGATCTTAAAGTTATCAAAAACAAGTACTTGTTAGAGTTCTCCTCTTGAATCTCCTGCAATGTTGTATCAAGCAACTGACAAGAAAATTTGGTTGATTGAGTGACATGCCACATTTCAAGAACATAATTAGAGTTATGACTAATGTTATACCAGAGCATATCAGATTTTTAGAAATTTCATGTAATTTTTAAAACATTCCTGTGAACAATATATATCCATGTAAGTGTAACCTAAGATTCTTATGTGACAGTGATTTGGGGATGCTGTCAAACATGTCGGGTGGCTAAAGACACTCAGGCTGGACCACAGGCCACTGCGGAAAGATGCCAAGGTGCCAAAAGGCTTTAAAGGCAAATACAGAAAGCTGCGTAGCTGTAAGAAAAACAACAACAACTTTTTTTAGTATTAAAGGCAAATACAGAAAGCTGTGTAGTTGTAAGAAAAAAAAAGCAACTTTTTTTAGTGTTGAAAATACTATTTTCTTAAATAATCAAAGACCTAATAACAGACAACATGAAGCATAAGAAATTAATCTGGTAAAACATAAAATCATTGTTTTCTGGGCCAATTGCTTAAAAGGCTAAAAAGCTTTTCATAATCAAGAGCAGACCAACTCCAAGAGAACTCTTTTTAACAGAGAGAAAGCCAAATTCTAACCTTCTACAACTTTCTATACACATGAAATTTTTGTCTTACTCATTTTCTTCTTTATTCTGGGACAATCCGTTATCTTGCTTTAGGACAAAATCTCTTTTTTTCCTTAAACACAAACCTCGTATATTTTTTCTCATTAAAAGCACATTCTATTTTCTCTGCACATTTTTTATATACAGTTGTTTGCTTTCATCTTTATTTCTAGTAGTTTTAATTGCACATGTTAATTCAAGTTCTTAATCCTTAGTGACATTAATATCCACTGTAAATTAGGAAGTACATGATGTCGTAGTTATTAAATGGCATGTGCCTCCTCAGCACAGGACACGCTTAAGGGCAGACCCAGGTAGCTCCAGTTCCTCCATAATAAGCCAAAAAACACTTAAGCTTTAATTTATTTTGTGAAGCATTAAACTTAATGTTTTAATAGTTTATCTTATCTCTGGGCATGATCTAGATATTTAATAACTATCATTTAATTTAAATTGGTATAATTTTAAGGTTTCAAGTTTTCAAAAGTATTTTGGAAACTTTGTAGGCAGACATAACTCCTTGTCATTTCAGGATATTTTTCTTGTTGACAAATTTTGTAACAGAAATTCTGTAAGCTTATTTGACCATTACAACTAGGTAGACTATCCATTTCTACTAAATTGTCAGTATTCTCATTTATTAAAAATGACTTGCTGGGCATGGTGGCTCATGCCTGTAATCCCAGCACTTTGGAAGACCAAAGGATTGCTTGGGGCCAGGAGTTTGAGATCAGCCTGGCCAACATAGTGAGACCCCTGTCTCTACAAAAAAATTTAAAAATTAGCTGAGTGTGGTGGTGCATGCCTACAGTCCCAGCTACTTGGGAGGCTGAGGTGAGAAGACTGTTTGAGCCCAGAAGACTGAGGTTGCAGTGAGCTATGATCACACCACTGCACTTCAGCCTGGGCAACAGAGTAAGACTCTCTTAGAAATGAAACAAAACAAAATGATTACTCAAGTTTAGTGACCTTGAAAATGATTTGGGTTAATTCCTTTGCTTCTGAGAAAATAATTATATAAGCACTTTTTTCTTTAGGCCAGTAAAATAGAGCTCTTTTAATATTTCTAATAATAGCATCCAGAGGTAGAATGCTATAACATGTAAATAACATACATATATATAGATGTAATAACCAAACAGACAGATGCAGAGATTGCTGGCTTCTGTTCTCTATTTGCAGCCCTGTGCCAGGTACAATAATACAAAACTCACTGGTCAGTCCAAATTGTATTCTTGGCAGATAAAGTTACCTGTTCAGATGGCCAAAGCCTTTTGTTAATACATATGAAAAGGACTTTTAAGATTTTCCATTTGCCAGTTTTTTTTTTTTATAATGTTCCCATTACTTCTCCCTTCTGATGAGTCATTTCCCTGATGCTGCATTTTAAAGCTTTCAACAACTCTAAGGCAGGGAGAAAGGACAGTAAGCTTTCTCCAGAAAGGAGTTGTGCACAGAATTTCATGTTGTCGTGGTCAGTCTTATTGGTACTGCAGGCCGTGTTTATGGAGTGGCCGGAGACACCTATCTGTTGAGGAGTCCTTCTCCCCCTTCAGCCTCAGGTGGCTGCTTTTGTAACAGCTCAGGGTTGTGAGCAAGGTCAAAATCTGAGTTAGCTGTTGCAGAGGCCCCAGGCTCAGTTGAGGATTTAATTTGTAAGGAAGTTGGTCTTCAGAATCTTCATATGAAAAAGGTGAGAAATCAAATATTAGTAGACTCAAAATAATATTTTGTTCAAGCACTGTAGCGATTCCTTTAGAGAGGCTATAATTTTGGAGTCATTCTGTCTAAAATCAATCTGTATACCAATCAAAAAATGTATTGCATGGTTTTGTGGGCACTCAGGATTCCTTTTCCTCAATGTGCCCATAGGTGAATGATTTCATCTGGAATAAACTTCCCAGTGTGGCCGCTGTAACTCGGAGCCATCCTCCTGAGCTGCACCCATTTCTCTAGAAAGGCACGGGCTCTGGGTCTGTAGTTTCTGAACATAAAATTACCTGGAGTTCCAGGTGGGGTGTCCCAGACTCCATGGATTCTGATGAACCCACAATTCTTTGTTTTTCTCACATTTTTCTTACCTGAGGCCTCCAACTGGACCCAGGCCAGTTCCTGTAGAACACCCAGTTTGACTCTGGATCCCAGTCCACGTTCCAGTGCAGTCCCTGTCAGACCCAGGCTGACCGCTGGAATAAAAGTTGCTCCCATGGAGTCAGAGAGCTCAGGATGCAAGTTGCGGAGCTCGACCTCCTAGAGGGACTTACCCTGTGACCACCAAATGCAGCTAGAGAGCAGGGAGCACAGTGGCCCGGAGGCTGCCCACGCCTGGTTACTCGCTGCTCCTGGGGGTCATCAAGGGTCTCCTTCAGATCTCACTTCTGACACCGGACAGTCAAGGTGGGGGTGTGTGGTGTGTGTGTGTAGCATGTGGTATGTCTGTGTGGTGTGTATGCTATGTGGAGTGTGTGTGTATGCCTGTGGCTTATGTAGTATGTGTATGTGTGATGTATATGGTGTATGTGTGTGGTGTGTGTAGCGTGTGGTATGTCTGGTGTGTATGCTATATGATGTGGTGTGTCTGTGGGGTGGGACATGTGTGTGTGGTGAGTGGTATCTGTGGTGTGTGTGGTATGTGTGTTGTGTAGTGTGTGTGGTGTGTGTATGTGTGTGTAGTGTGTATATGTGTGGTGTGTGTTTTGTGTGTGTGTTGTGTAGTATGTGGTATGTCTGGTGTGTATGCTATGTGGTATGTGTGTGGTGTGTGTAGTGTGTAGTATGTGTGGTGTGTATGCTATGTGGTGTGTGTGATGTGTGGCATGTGGTGTGTGTGGTGTGGGTATGTATGGCGTGTGTGTGTAGTGTGTGGTATGTGTGGTGGGTATGCTAGTGATGTGAGTATGTGTGTGGTCTGTGTGGTATGTGTAGTCTGATGTCTGTGTGGTGTATGCTCTTTGGTGTGTGTGGTGTGTATGTGTATGTGTGGTGTGTATGTGTTTGTGTTGTGTGTGGGGTGTGTGTAGTCTGTGATATGTCTGCATGTTGTATACTGTTTGGTGTGTGTGTGGTGTGTATGTGTATGTGTGGTGTGTATGTGTGTGTGTTGTGTGTATGTGTGTGTTGGGGTGTGGGGTGTGTGTTGTGTAGTGTGTGGTATGTCTGTGGTGTGTTTGCTATGTGGTGTGTGTGTGGTGTGTGTATATGTGTGGTGTGTGTTTTGTATGTGTGATATGTAGTGTGTGTGTTGTGCACATAAAATCATTGAGTTACATACTTAAGATTTGTTCACGTTAAGTGCATTCATTTTCTCAGTATTTTCAGATGCACACTTTTGTTGTCACAGGAAAACACCTTCACATAGAAGCACATAATGGTGTACACTTGAGTTCATTGGAGAAAGACTGAGAACTCTAACATTTAACTTCTTGGATTCTTCTCAGCCAGTTGGTGGATTTTCTTTTAAACTTTACACATTTCATGGGGCTTCAAGGGACAGCAAAATGCTACAAAACTGGAAGCCAAACAGAAATATGCCTTGAAAAAGCTGCAGACATTATTGTTTAAAACACTGCTCTTGGTTGTCAGCAGGAAACTGCAGCTTTCTTTCTGTGTCACAAACGATGGTGGCTCTGGGGATCACTCAGTCACAGCTGCCAAGACACCAGCTCCCCGAGACACTGCCCTCCTGGGCTCATGCCTCCATGATGCCATTGGCCAAGCATTTGAAGAGTGAATCACCTATGTGTATGTGGAGGGCACCCAGACCACTGCTGGGGACCCTGCGACCTGGGCTGCTGGCACTATCTCTGAGCAAGGGGCTTGGGAAGGGTGCCTCAATAAGTCGCTGATTACTGTGGCAGCTGGGCTCACTCTTGCCGGCCTCTGTGGGAAATGATGTAAAATGTGCCCCAGTGCCATCCTTCTGAGGGCCATGAATGCCAAGGCACTCACCACCCTCTCTCACCTGCCACTGGCTGCTCCTGGGACAACAAAGCCCCACCAGAGACGCAGGTGGAAAGTTGGGGGTTGCTGAGCAAGTTACGTCCTCAGGGGAATGCTGAGGGGCTGTGGGCAGGACGGCACTTCCCACCCACCGAGTACTCAGAGTGTCAGCGTTGTTTCTAAGTCACAGGTGAAAGTCAAAATACATGCCCCCTTTCCTTCAACACCTTTTCTTCAATCACAAATTTGGTGTTTAAAACTAAAATGAAATTAAGAAAGTTATTCAACTATTTTAGACAAAGCATCCTTATTCTTGATGCAAATTATTAAGAGATGTTGGTCCAATTGAAATTATTTTCTCCTCATTAAACAGAGAACCCACAGCATGTATGGTTACAAACCATACATCTAATGAGGGGTTAATACGCAAAATACATAAGGAACTCAAACAACCCAACAACAAGAAAACAACCTGATTTTAAAAATGGGCAAAAGACCTGAATAAACATTTTTCAAAAGAAGACATACATGTGGCCAACAGGTTCATGAAAAAATGCTCAATGTGACTAATCATTAGAGAAATGCAAATCAAAATCATAATGAGCCATCACATCACACCTGTTGGAATGGTCGTTCTCAAAAGACAAAACATAAGTGTTGGCGGGGATGTGGCGAAAGGGAATCCTTGCACCCTGTTAGAGAAAACGTAGATTAGTTCAGCCATTATGGACAATGGTATGAGGTTCCTCAAAACACTAAAAATAGAACTACCAGAGTTTCTGGCAATCCTACCACTGGGTTTACAGCCAAATGAAATGGAATCAGTATGTCGCACAGATACCTGCACCCCCATGTTTACTGCAGCACTGCTCACAATAGTCAAGATGTGGGAGCAACCTGTTTCCATCGGTGGACAAATGGCTAAAGTAAATGTGGCATTAAATGATGGAATATTATTCAGCCTTAAAAAGGAGAAAGTTCTGTCACTCATTACAACATGGATGAACCTGGAGGACACGGAGTTAAATAACTTAGGCACAGAAAGGCAAATACTGCACGACCTCACTCATGTGGAATCTGAAAGGGCTGAACTCATAGAAGCAGAGGGTGGGATGGTGGTTACCAGGGGCTGGGGGGAGGGGAGAAGGATGGGGGATGGGGTGATGTTAGTCAAAGGCTGCAAAGCTTTGGTTAGGAGGAATGCGTTCTAGTGATCTACTGCACAGCAGGGTGACTGTAGCTAATGACAGCTGACCTGTGAAAAATGTGGCTCGAGCTGCACAGGTCCACACAGTTGGGTCTGCACGGGCAGGTTCCTCGTCCACAGTCAAACACAGACTGGAGTTACGGTACTTGAGGGATGTGAAACCCATGTATGTGGAGGGCTGACTTTTGGTATTTGTGGATTCCACAGGGCCAACTGCAGGACTGGAGTATAAGATTTTGGTATCTCGGAAATCCTGGAACCAATCCCGGATGGATACCAAGGGATGCCTGTATATGTTTCAAAACTGATAAGAGAGCAATTCTCTTAACTTCAAATGCTCTCACCACAAAATAATGATCAAGTATTTGAGGTGATTTTAACTCACTCGATTCAATCATTCCACGTTGTATATATATTGTAATATCAAATCCTACCTCAGAAATGTAGTGCAATTGCAGTTTGTCAATTGGAAGTGTTATAACAGCAATGAAAAAACGATCCTCTCCTGAAGGGCTCATTTAGGGGTCGTTGCCTTCACCCTTCCTCAGGGTCTTCCTCCCACTTACAGCTTCTGTTCCTTTCACAAGCTCAGGCTCACGTATTTCCAGTACAGGGAGATATTTCAAATGATTTCAAATTTTCTCTATTTGTTTCTACAGCCCAAACTCAGTTCAGACCCCACATGCATGCTGTGGGTAGACCAGGAGGCCAGGGAGCACGAGTGAGCGCTGACGTCCACAGGGCATCCAAAGGGTGTGCCTGGAGAGGCACAGGCCCTAGGTGTGCCTGCTGGGCCTGGGAGATGGGTCATTGCCTGTTCCCGGATGGCATTGTTGCATCCTGGGGTGAACTTTGAGGGAACATGAACAGCGCCATTCCACCTACCAAGTGAAAGAGTGCAGTCCACATCTCCCATGGCAAAGACGACTCACAACACCACTTGCTCCTCCACTGCACCCTTCCCACGGTACCGGCTGTAACTTGGGAGGCTCCGAGTCCTTTATCAAGGTTGTCCCAGGAGACAGGAGTTGACAGAGTTGGCAATGGGGAAAACACCCATCTTGTGAGGCCGCAGTCATTTCCAGGCTTCTCTCTCCACACACCAGGGCTTTGTCAGTGAGCACAGTGACCGAGGGCATAACCTGGGTTCCATCCCAACACCGCCTCATCCTTCCTGTCACTCCGCACAGGCGACGCAGTCTTCAGAGGGCCCCGGACCTCACTGAAGGGTGAAGAAAATAATAGCATCACTGACAAGGCTGCCATGAGGATCGTGTGAGCAGAAACACACAGATGATCACGGCATCACTGACAGGTGGCTCTGAGGATCGCATGAGCGTAACACTGGTGTGTTATGCTTTAAAGCTTTTCCTTGATCTTGGTGATTTCACATCTTAGGAAACCTCTTTCACTAATCAGCCGGCCCTGTGTGCAATGTAGCTTCTACTGAAAAGCAAACACTTCAACGTTCAGGCTTCGTGGCCACAGCCCCGTTTCTGGCTGGGCGGAGTCTCCTCCCTCTCCCCAATGTGGCCGACTGCAGACTGGATATCTATCATGATGCTGTTTGCTGGAAACGGCATTGGGCCAGCATCCGAAACTGGCCCCCATGCCTGAGGTGAGCCTGGCAGGCTGCCTTTTGATCTTGGGCCTTGACTTTTCCTTCTTCTTGAATAATTGGGAGTCCTTGAAAAGCAGTATTTTCCTGGAATCCTCAGCTAAACCAGAAGCTCCTACACACCAAGCCAGAAGAACATGCTTCCAAATTTCCTGTGGGTGGATTGACCTGTAGGAGCAGGATTTATTATTTTGTTTTCCAGACAGAAAAAAATGTTAGTTTCTTAATATTTGCAAACTTTTGGTTCAAGAATGCAGGGAATTATAATGTATTTCAGAGTTACTCATGGGTTCAAGTTTGAAGCAGGTCATGTGACTTTAGCTTTTTCCTTTTTGAGCTGTCCAGGTCCCTCGTGTGAACACTTAGCTGCCCCCTGGCCCACACTACGAGGAGTTGTGTTCCTGGAGGAATCCCCCGTCTGCACTTGGCACCTATCTGTCTGTGTGTGTCCTGTCAAAACTTACCCATCAAAACAGTGGTGACTGAGGCACAAACTTTGATAATGACAAAATATCGTGAATCCTGATTGCTCCTCAGTTGGCAAAGGTCATAATGATTTAAAAGTTTCTACTCCCTCAAGGGCTTCGTTTTCAGTTTTCTTTGTAGGAATATATTATAGCCTCGTCTGTTGGCTATAAAATTTACTCATAGTTGGGTAACTGAAAAAATAAGCAATCCTAATTTTACCGACAGCTGGTCAGAAGTCCTGTTAGATATTTGAGCTTTTTCATCCAGCATAGCTTAGAGATATTGCAGATCTAGTTCCGGACCACCATAATAAAATGAATATCACAATAAAGCAAGTTGCACAGTGTAAGTGCTTAAAATGGAATAAATTGCTTTTCTACATTAAAAAAAAAGTATGCCGCAGGAAAAATGGGTCAAAAAGGCATATTTAATATTTTAAGTAACTTCTTTCCTGCCAATTTGGGGTAAAAATTTCAGTTGCTTTTCCTTAAAACTGGCTAATCCTAAACACTTCCTAAGGCATTCATTATTGGATTGCTAAACAAATGGGTATTCACTTAAAGAGAAGGAAACTTAATGATGTTATAAAATTTAATCATAATAAAGACCACGAAGTCTTGTTTCATAACTAAAGAAATTGCCATATTGAAATATTCTACATCTAACTTTGATGAAAGTGAGTTCAAAATTTAGATTTGATAATGAAAAAAACAAAGCTAAAACTTATTTATGTATTACCTTGAGCTTACTCTAAAACATGTAAAGGCAGGGAAGGCAGGACATTTCTGCTGAGTTGAAAAAATAACATTTTTGCTGATGTGAATACTGTATGGCTGAACCAGAAAATAAAGATATTAACATAAATCCAATAAAGCAGGTTGTCCTAATATTTTGTTTTGTTAACCAAGGACCTCTTGTTCTCTAATTGCTTAAAAGAAATAACTCATAAAGTCTGACTCAAACTAGTATTGGTGAGATCAGAGACCTCAGCAGAAATCCCACATTTCCACACTGGCAGGCAATGAACACGTCACTGGAAGGGTGAGACCACCCAGGGAATCTCTTTGGCAATGCACTCCATCTTTAAAGCAGACACGCTCTGATCACCAGTGCAGTTTCCCTTGAGTAAAAATAGAATCATATTTAGATGGAAAGGTAGAAGAAAAGCAGGAGTCTATATCTAAACCATATGGTCTGAAGTGAAATGAGAACAGATCTCCTGACAGATTTATGTTAGGAAAATTGAATGAAACACAAGTACTTTTCAGCAGATCTAATTCAGAGGAGGTTACTTGGCATTGTAGGGCAGATTCTGACTCTCCTCTCAGCGCCATGGTCACCGACATCTTCTGACAACATTTCTCCTCCTAAGTTGCATTCTGTGTGCAGGGGTTGTCCAAGTTGCTCTCCTCTAAAAAGGGGTTCTAGGAGGAACACACTGAGCAAGAATTTATTTTTGAAACAGGAGTTTCATAAATGTTTCATTTGCTTTTGAGTTTTTAAAATCATAGCTAAGCTGGGTACGGTGGATCATGCCTGTAATCCCAGCACACTGGGAGGCCAAGGCAGGTGGATCACCTGAAGTCGGGAGTTCGAGACCAACCTGACCAACATGGAGAAACCCTGTCTCTACTAAAAAAAAATACAAAATTAGCTGAGCATGGTGGCACATGCTTGTAATCTCTAGCTACTCAGGAAGCTGAGGCAGGAGAATCACTTGAACTTGGGAGACAGAGGCTGAGATGAGCTGAGATCATGCTATTGCATTCCAACCTGGGCAACAAGAATGAAACTCTCAAAAAAAAAAAGCTGATTTAGACTTAAACTGCTATTTGTTACCTATGCTAACCTACTCCAATTTATTGGCAGTGGAAACCACTGAAGAGACCAACAGATATTAAACTTGAAAGAGTACTTTTCTTTTTTTTTACAGTTCTTTATTTTCACATTTTTAGAATTTTCATAAGGGTTATAAGTTTATAGGACTTATAGGTGGCTGGCTCATTGAGTCCTCCAAAGAACTACAGAATATTAAGAGTTCTCAGCTTCAGCAGGAGATCTTGACTTACTCATAACCTCCCCGTTTCCTCTGTGACGCTCCCCATCTATTTACCCTTTTCTCTTAAGACTTCAACATTTCTTTCTCTGTTAGCTCTTTACCATAGGCTGGCAATATGCCCAAATCTTTCACATTCCAGGAGGAAAAAAACAACTCATATAAATGTAAAACACTCTCAAATGCATTCTCAACCTAAATGCTTCTCAAGCTCTCTCCTTAGCCTCCCCACAAAGCTTTCTGAAGAGCAAATGAGGCTCACTGCCATCTCTTCCTCATCACACACCCTCTTCTCTCTCCACTGCAGTTCTGCTGGACTCTTTGACATGCCACAAAAACCATGTGGGCAAGTTCCACTGTGGACTCTGGGTTGTCCAATCGCAAGTGTTAGCCTTGGTCAGCCAGCTTCTCGGTGGCTTTTGGCATGGGGCCAGCCCTGCTCAGGGTGCTCCTGTGTTGGCGTCTTTTGCCATTCACGCTTGGTTTCCCCCTCTTTGCCTTGGACCAGTTTACTTAATCACTTTTTATGTGGCCTGTTTTCCCATTATCTCCTGAAGTGTCAGCGTTTCTGGAATTCCCTCTTCTCCTTATTCTAAACTAATTCCCTATACATTCCTTCTACCTGTTTCTTTGAAACATATAAACATTTTATTTTGGCACTATCATGCTATAATATGATTGTTGTTTTCCTGTCTGTCTTCCCCAAATCAAGTTGTTCAACTGGAACTATGTGGAGGAAGGTTGTGTGTCATGGCTCTGAATCTTCAGTGACAACTCAAGACCTTCCCTGTACACAGGCAGGTGCTCACTAACAGCTGGTTGGCCTGAGAATAAGTTTATGCACTCCTGTGACTGTAGTGACCATTTATAACTCAGTGACTTTAGAACCTGAGCTGGGCTCATGTCTTTCACCTGAACTCTTGCCTGTGTCTGACAGAGGTGCTGTGTGTAGTGATTGGGAGTGCAGGCTCTGGAGCTCAGCAGTCTGTGTTCACATTCAGTTCTGCCTGGACACATTACCCATCCTCATCAGTCTCTCCATCTACAAAGCAAAGACAATAACATACCTGCGATGCAATAGCTATGAAGGTGATATACATACCACACCAGGCAGAGACTGCATGTGTCTTACAACTGCTGCTATTTGTGCATTCACCAGCATGTCCAGTTCTACCTCATTCAAAACTAAATGTGCAAGCGGATTCCCTGCCTTTGTTACTGGCATCACAGCCTGGAGGTCACTTGAGCCAGAAAACTGGAGTTGTCCCAGTTCCATCTCTCTCCTCAATTAGTCTGCAGACAAGCACCGAGTTCTGCCAGTTCTGTCTCCAGATTGGATCCTAGCTCTGCACCTCTGCCATCTGACCTCAGAGACCAATATCCCTCATCTCACTGAATTCCTAGTGGGGCTCCTGACTCTAGTTTATTAGGTTCTAACCCCTTCTGCCACCATGGTCTGCTTCCAAACCCAACATTCCTATCCTATGGCTGCTTCGTCTCAATCCTACAACAGCTTCTAATCATCATCGTGTAAAACCCAAAGAGCTCAGCACTCCAATATCCTTCAACATTAGTGGATTCACATCTCACACCACAGGAGTGAGTCCCTCACCAATGCACACCAAGCAAACACTTATTTATCCCTCAAAATAGGTGGATTTAGGATTATCATCAGAAATCCACTGGCTCATGCTACCCAAGACATTACCTTGAACTATGTTCACACCATGTGCATTCTTCTTCTCTTGGGTTTATGATGGTGTCGTGATCTGTCTTTCATACTCTTCTGAGCTTCCTTGAGCTTGACTGCATACATACATTGTCAGTATTCAACATAGCACCTAGAGAGCATAGAAGAACATAATGTTTGTCAAATTTATTTGTGAAAAAAATTGAGTACTACTCAGAAAATTAAGCCACTTTCTGTTTTGCTGGACCTTCCTATTTTTTGGCCTCTAGTACTTCCCCCAGTGAGAGGAGTGAGATTGCCATGATTCTGAAGACCCCTGCGCACTGAAGGGTAAGGTTGACTGTCTGATACAGTTAAGAGGTCTTTGTAGGCCCAGCCTTTTAAATGTGTCTCTTTTCCCATGTGGTGGGTGTAATAAGAGAAGCCTGGAACTGCCTACCACTGGGAAGAAATCTTCCTCCCCCCCACACTGGTCAGCAAGATCTTAGAGGGCCAAGTGGGAATCAGTGAGAGGCTCAGCAACAGGAAGCATGGGACTGATACCTTACGCAGCCATGGTGTGGTTTGGCTCTGTGTCCTCACCCCAAATCTCATCTCGAATTGAGCAGTTTCCCCCATGCTGTTCTCATGACAGTGAGAGAGTTCTCATGAGTTCTTGATGGTTTAAAAATGGCAGTTTCCCCTGTGCTCTCTCTCCCGCCACCATGTGAGACACGCCTGCTTCCCCTTCACCGTCCACCATGTCAGTTTCCTGAGGCCTCCCAGCTATGCAACTATGAGTCAATTAAACCTCTTTCCTTTGTAAATTACCCAGTCTCAGGTATTTCTTTACAGCAGTGTGAGAACATACTAACACTAGCTGTCAGCTGGATTAGAGGGAACAGTGCACAGGCAGCATTAAGAATCACATGCCAATGCAGTGCACGCCACTTCTGCTCATTTCCACTGGCATATGCTCCTTAAATGGCCACACCTAACTGCAAGGGAATCTGGAAAATGGGGTCTAACTGGATAGCTCTGCACTCAGTTCTATTCTTATAAAGTGAAAGTTGGGGAGGATTTTGGTGGATGTGGACTTTTTGTCTCAACTTAAGGCTCTTGTTAGATTTGTTGAAGGAATTAGCAATGAGTTTAAGACATAGTGTTTATGTTTGCCTCAAAATTCAGCTCTCTTCACAATTAAGCTCAAAAGTAGATTCCTTTTATAACCTAAATGAGTGTTTTTATATTTGTCAAGAATTCCATGAGAATAAAAGTTGTCTCTGTTATTCCTTTACACACACATACACCACAATACACAAATACTCACAGGTCTAGGTATAAAGTAGTAATGTAGTCATTTAAGAGAAAAGAAAACAATATAATTAGTTGAAATGATGAAATTGTTAAAGTGATGATTTCCAGAATAGGCCCTTTCACATATGCTAGTCTTTCTTTCTTTTCTTTCTTTCTTTCTCTTTCTTTCTTTCTTCTTTCTTTCTTCCTTTCTTCTTTTCTTCCTTCTTTCTTTCTTCTTTCTTTTCACAACAAACCTGCCACTTCTTCCTAACAGATTAAAAAAATGTCAATGTCTGCAGGATACTGATCTGTGGAAATGCTTTACCACATTCTGTGTAGACAGTTGGCTTCCTTCTGGCCCTGTTTTTCAGAGTTATCTCCAGTAGCAGAATTTATAAGTAGAGCTTTGTCCCCCATCATCTTGCATGCTAGGCCTCCCCCTTGTGAAACTTCCTTCTTAAAGAAAAGCCAGGCTTGGTGGCAAATACCTTTTCCATCTTACACTGTAATAATAAAATCTGCTGGAAGGATTTTAAAATGTTTAAAGCATCAACATTTCTGGTTTGGATTTTCAATTCCCCTAAGGTGATAGGTTTCATTAGCTAAGTTTTTCTCATTATTATTCTTATTTTGGGAGCAATTTTTCCATTTCAGGAACTGAAAATCCTTTAATAGAAAACCACTAATATAAGGTAAGTTGGACCGTATTTCATGGCTTTGATCAGTCCTTGGATGACTTCAGTTCTCAGAATAATTAGATATTATCAGCTTTATTCTTTGTCTATATGTTTTCAACAAATATAATCCAGTCATTTTGGTTTATTTCAGGGTCTCTCCAATCATACGCCAGCCAACTCTTGTAGTTCCATTTTTTATTATTCTTCCCCAGAACCCTTTCATAGGTTCCACCAGTTTGGTCAGCTACCTGATCATGAACTTGGCTTTAGTTTTTTAAACCTCTGCTCATTGCTACATTCATTCCTTTTTTGCATATGTATATGCTATTGATCTTTCAAGGTGAAACACATTCTTCCTCTCTGATTAAATCTTCAAGGAACTTACAGGACTCTGCCTGCTATGTATGATTTATGTCACTCATTTGGCACTTACCAAGTGTTGTCATGTGTTAGGTATCCTTTAAATTAATGCATATGTCATCTTTATAAACAATTTGAGGATATTTTGCCCTAAATAACAGAAAGCCATAGAGAATTAAGTAACATAGACCTTTGTTTCTCTGTAATATCCCAACATTGGCATAATGATTCATAGCATTGGGGATCCAGGCCCTCACATTTTGTGGTTTTGTCATGCAGGGCTTCCACTGCCAAGATCTTATTGTCCAAGGTGGCTGTAAGGAGCTGGAGTCCAGCCACTGTGTCTCCATTCCAGAAAGAAATATGGCAGAAGAAATGAAGAAAGGTATGCTCTTCTTTTTAAGGACACTGCCTGGAAATTGCACATACATCCCGTTGACCAGACTTTACTTAGCCACACCTAGCTATAAAAGAAGTTGAAAAATAAGGCTAAACTGTAGGTGACCATATGCCCAGTAAAAAAATAGCAAAAAACAAAACAAAACCAAATTGAAACCAAACCAAACCAGATGTTCTATTTCTGAAAATGAAGGGAAAAGATATGTTGGCCATTTCTGTCACAAAGGGCAAGATCTATTTTGTTTTTTCCCTTACTGCAGTGCGGTTAGTGCACAATCTTTTTATCGAATACAATCAGCATGTAATGCATTTAGAAGCTTCCTGAGTTAAATCTAAAAGTTATTTTGGGGGAATTCCACTTTTGTTAGTGGTAATTAGGTAATTTGTCTCATGAGAACAACTAGAAATCTGGATAAAGATAAAAATGTTTACTTGAAGGACTCAGAGCCACCAAGGATATGGAGCCAAGATCCAGGAAAAGAAAGAAGCCCAGTGATGCTTACCTATGGAGGTGCTTTCTGACTCTTGGAAAGGCAAAGGCAAATAAGAGATGGGGAAGTTTAGCAGAATCTTTATTCTGGTGATGAGGCTTTGTTCATCCCTCTGGGATGAAAACTGGAACCGAGGGCCTGCCAAGAAAATGAGTGACTTGCTTAATATAAGTGATGATTCAGAAATAGACCAGCCCTTGCAAAGGTCAAAGCCAGATTAAAATCCTCTCAATCCTCAGGGATGAATTAAGGTGATCTGGGATTGCTAATCTTATTAACCTAGCTGTCTGTTAAAAATAAACATAAATTCTCTCTGAAGAAAAATACCATCATCCTAGGCCTTAAACACTCCTGTACTTTTTAATATATAAAATACACATTCCTAAACTTAAATATCCCTTCTCTCAAGGAGATAAGATATGTGATTGAAAAAATTAAATAATAGAAAATAGATATAGATCCACAAGATCAGTGAAAATATCAGAAAATACTTTATAATAAAATGAAGGTAATAAAAGACAAGACTGAAAATTCTGACAGATGAATTGAGACAAGATGTAAGAACAAACTAAAAATTCTAGAACTGAACAGTAAAATAAATGGAACCAGGAACTCAGTAGATGAGGTTAATAGCAATTTAGACAGAGCTAAAGAGACAATTAGTGGAATTGGAAGATAGTTCAGAAAAAAATATATACAGAACAAAGGATGAACAAAAAGAATATAGTAAAAAGAGATTAAGAGGAATAGAAGATATAGTGAAAAAAGTATGGAATGGCTACAATTGTAATTGCAGAAGGAGAGGGGAGAGAGAATAAGTTAGAAAAACTATTTGGAAAAATAGTGACTTGAAAAAGTAAATGATGTTAAATATCAGATTCAAGAGTCACTATGGATCCCAAACAAAATAAATTCAAAGTCACATTAAAACACGCCATAGTATAACTTGCTGAAAGTAATAATAAAGAGAAAATCTCTAAGTGGGCAAAAGGAAAAGACAATTATTAAATGAATCAATAATTAGAAGATATTATACAGAAAAAAACCAGGATTTTTAAAAGAATAAAATAGAGGCCGGGCGCGGTGGCTCACGCCTGTAATCCCAGCACTTTGGGAGGCCGAGGCCGGCGGATCACGAGGTCAAGAGATCGAGACTGTCCTGGTCAACATGGTGAAACCCCGTCTCTACTAAAAATACAAAAAAAATTAGCTGGGCGTGGTGGCGCGCGCCTGTAGTCCCAGCTACTCGGGAGGCTGAGGCAGGAGAATGGCTTGAACCCAGGCGGCGGAGGTTGCAGTGAGCCAGGGTCGCGCCACTGCACTCCAGCCTGGCGCCTGGTGACTGAGTGAGACTCTGTCTCAAAAAAAAAAAAAAAAAAAAAAAAAAAAAAAGAATAAAATAGAATGGTATTGCTAAATGCCATAAGAAATAAGGACAACATGAAATTTTATATCTAGTGAAAATCCTCATTGATGAATAAATTAAAACATTAGAATATTTTTGACAAATAAAACAGAGAATTTGTCATAATAAGGGCTAATTTGCTAAAGAAAATAAATAAATTTTGCTTAAATACTTTAAGCCAGAGGACAGTAATATTGGATGATAGAATCTCAGAAATCCAGAGAGAAATAAATAACAATAAAAAAAGTGAATATTTGTGGTTGATCCAAATAAAGGTGAACTTTACATAGCGACGACAACGATGTCTGGAGAGGGTTAAAATAGACATACATGATAAAAATAGTATCTTAGGAAGCTGAGTGGGGTAGAGAGCGGGGGCGGTAGTCGGGGGTGGGGGGAGAAGGAGAAGGTGGCCAATCACTTACAAATGGCGCTGAAGCAGGACCCGAAGCCTAAATTCCAGGAGGGTGAGCGAGTGCTGGGCTTTCATGGGCCTCTTCTGTATGAAGCAAAGTGTGTAAAGGTTGCCATAAAGGACAAACAAGTGAAATACTTCATACATTACAGTGGTTGGAATAAAAATTGGGATGAGTGGGTTCCGGAGAGCTGAGTACTCAAATATGTGGACACCAATTTGCAGAAACAGTGAGAACTTCAAAAAGCCAATCAGGAGCAGTATGCAGAGGGGAAGATGAGAGGGGCTGCCCCAGGAAAGAAGACATCTGGTCTGCAACAGAAAAATGTTGAAGTGAAAACAAAAAAGAACAAACAGAAAACACCTGGAAATGGAGATGGTGGCAGTACCAGCGAGACCCCTCAGCCTCCTCGGAAGAAAAGGGCCTGGGTAGATCCTACTGTTGAAAATGAGGAAACATTCATGAACAGAGTTGAAGTTGTAAAGATTCCTGAAGAACTAAAACCGTGTCTTGTTGATGACTGGGACTTAATTACCACGCAAAAGCAGCTCTTTTTCTTCCTGCCAAGAAGAATATGGATTCCATTCTTGAGGATTATGCAAATTACAAGAAATCTCGTGGAAACACAGATAATAAGTAGTATGCGGTTAATGAAGATGTGCCAGGGATAAAAGAATACTTCAATGTAATGTTGGGTACCCAGCTACTCTACACATTTGAGAGACCACAGTATGCTGAAATTCTTGCAGATCACCCTGGTGCACCCATATCCCAGGTGTATGGAGCGCCACATCTACTGAGATTAGTTGTACCGGTTGGAGCAATGTCGGCCTATACACCTCTGGATGAGAAGAGCCTTGCTTTATTACTGAATTGTCTTCACGATTTCCTAAAGTACCTGGCAAAGAGTTCTGCAACTTTGTTTAGTGCCCGTGATTATGAAGTGGCTCCTCCTGAGTACCATCGGAAAGCTGTGTGAGAGGCACTCTCATTCACTTATGTTTGGACCTCTGTAAACACATTTTTGTCTCTATCTCTTGTACAAACGATGTGCTTTGAAGATGTTAGTGTATAACAATTGATGTTTGTTTTATGTTTGATTTTAAACAGAGAAAATAAAAAGGGTAATAGCTCAAAAAAAAAAATAGTATCTTAGTCAGTTTGGGCTGCTCTAACAACAAACCATGAACTAGTTGGCTTATCAACAACAGAGATTTTTCTCACAGTTTTGAAAGTTCAAGATCTGGGTGCCAGCATAGTTGGGTTCTGATGAGGGCTCTCTTTCAGGTTGCAGGCTACTCACTTCTCATTGTATCTTCCACATGATGAAAAGAAAACAAGCTAGCTCTCTGTCTCACTACCTGATAGAACAAGCAATTTGAACATATCAGGATACAGTTAAATAAATTAGAAGTAATTAACATTATGGAAAAATATTCCCCAAAACATCAAAATACATATTTTTTGAGTACACAAGAAACATTAACCAACAAATGATATCTATTAAACCATAAAGCATGTCAGGACAGATTTTAAGGGCTGAAATTATATAAAATATTTTTTATCACAATTCAAATAAATTCGGTAAAATAAAAAGGAGGAAAGACATAATTAGAAAAATCCTTTTTGTTTATAAATTAAGAAATCTACTTCTGCACTAACTGGATACTTTTTGATTCTAATGAATCACTTTAATTTTTAATATGTAATGTGTAATTGTGGTTATGTTTATAAAAGAGTTCTTATCTTTTAGAGATACATGCTGAAATAATTCTGGATGAAATTATTTCATTACTGGAATGGCTTCAAAATCATCCAGTAGAATGTGTGAGTGTACAGATAAAATGAGATTGATCCTAAGTTGATAATTATTGAGGTGAGTGAAAGTGTATGGGGGCTTTCTATTCTATTTTCTCTCCTTTTGTATATTTCTCAAAATATCTGTGATAACAGGTAAAAACACTTTTAAATAAGTGATGGATAAAAACAAATCAAAAGAGAAATTAGAATATACAAGGAACTGAAAAATAGTGAAAATACTATTTATGAAAACATTTCATATGTGCACCTAATAAGCATAGCAAAAGATTTGACAATTGAGCTGATATTGTAATTACCACCTATGTAAAGTGAGAGCAAATTTTTCTTCTAAACTTAATAAGTTGATTGCCTGATAAGACAAAATGTCAATATCTGCAGAGGATTTGACAGAACCCACACTCTCAAAACATAATAGGCTCTATGCTAAGGATACTATTTGAAATTACTCCAGTGTACTAGGAACCAAAAATATGTCAAATTTTCGATGGAATTGATAAGCAACAGGTGCCACCCCTAAGATGACTCAGATGTTGGAATTAAAAAGAGAGACTTTGAGACAGCTATTGTAAACATGCTCTATGAGATAAAGTAATACTTTTGAAATGATGAAAGTATGGAAATTCACAGCAGAGAGATAGAAACTATAAGAAAGAACCAATTGGATATTTTAGAACTGAAAACTACAAATTTGATATAACAATGATAATAAAAATAATAATCATCATCATCATAATAAAAAACAACCTTATTGGATAGGCTTAATAGAAGAATGGAGATTAAAAAAAAAGGAAAATGGCAGTGAACTTGAAGATAGAGCAATAGAATTTATCCACAGAGAGAAAAAGAAATGCTTAAAAATTATGAATGCCTGATGTAGCCATTGGACTACATCACAAAGTATAATATCAAAGTGATTGGAGTCCCAAAAGGAGAAAAGAAATAGATTGGTGAAGAAAAAAATGATAGAGAAAATTATGACCAAAACCTTAAAGCATGTGTTCTAAATTTGATAAAATACATAGTGAACTCCAACTAGGATAAACTAAAAACACATTGCATCTTGATATGTTACAATTAAACTGCTGGAAACCAAAGATAAATAAAAATGTTTTTTAAAGTTTTTTTTTTCTTTTTAAAAACTCTTAAGTTCAGGGGTACATGTGCAGGTTTGTTACATAGGTAAACTTGTGTTATGGGGGTTGCTTTACAGATCAGTTCACACCCAGGTATTAATCCTAGTACCCACTAGTTGTTTTTCCTGATCTTCTCCCTCCTTTCACTGTCCACTCTCCAATAGGCGCTAGTGTGTGTTGTTCCCCTCTATGTGTTCACGTGTTCTCATCATCAAGCTCCCACTTATAAATGAGAACATGGGGTATTTGGTTTTCTGTTTCTGTATTAGTTTGCTCCATCCATGACCCTGGAGAGGATGTGATCTCATTCTTTTTATGGCTGCATAGTATTCCATGGTGTATATGTACCACATTTCTTTATTTAGTCTATCATTGATAGACATTTAGGTTGATTCCATGTCTTTTTATCGGCAATAGTGCTGTAGTAAACATCTGCATGCATGTGTCTTTATAATAGAACAATTTATACTCCTTTAGGTATATACCCAGTAGTGGGATTGCTGGGTTGGATGGTATTTTTGTCTTTAGGCCGTTGAGAAATCACCATACTGTCTTCCACAATGGTTGAACTAACTTACACTCTCACCAACAGTGTATAAGCATTCTTTTCTCTCCACAACCTCATCAGCATCTGTTATTTAAAAAAAATTTTAAATTTTTTTGAGATAGATTCTCACTTTGTCACCCGGGCTGGAGTGCAGTGGTGCAATTTCAGCTCACCGCAACCTCTGTCTCCCATGTTCAAGCAATTCTCCTGCCCAGCCTCCTGAGTAGCTGGGATTATAGGCATGTGCCACCACACCTGGCTAATTTTTTGGTATTTTTAGTAGAGACACGGTTTTGCCATGTTGGCTAGGCTGGACTCAAACTACTGATCTCAGGTGATCTGCCCACCTTGGCCTCCTAAAGTGCTGGGTGAGCCACCACACACCACCCATGTGTTATTTTTTTGACTTTTAAATAATAGTTGTTCTGACTGGTGTTAGATGGTATCTTATTGCAGTTTTGATTTGCATTTCTCTAATGATCAGTGACGTCAAACTTTTTTTCATACTATTGTTGGCTACCTGTATGTCTTCTTTTGAAAAGTGTCTGTTCATATCTTTTGCCCACTTTTTAATGGGGTTGTTTTTCTCATGTAAATTTCTTTAAGTTCCTTATAGATGCTGGATATTAGACCTCTGTCAGATGCATAGTTTGAAAATATTTTCTGCCATTCTGTAGGTAGTCTGTTTACTGTGTTGACAGTTTCTTTTGCTGTGCAGAAGCTCTTTAGTTTAATTAGATTCCATTTGCCAATTTTTGCTTTTGTTGCAATTGTTTTTAGCATCTTCCTCATGAAATCTTTGCCTGTGCCTACATCCTGAATGGTATTGGGTATCTTGTCTCCCAGTATTTTCATAGTTTTGGATTTTACATTTAAGTCTTTAATCCATTTTGAGTCCATTTTTGTATACAGCATGAGGAAGGGGTCCAGTTTAATCTCCTGTGTATGGTTAGCCATTTATCCCAGCACCATTTATTGAATGGGGAACGCTTTCTCCATTGCTTGTTTTTGTGAGGTTATCAAAGATCAGATAGTTGAGGTGTGTAGTCTTATTTCTGAGTTCTCTATTCTGTTCCATTGGTCTATGTGTCTGTTTTTGTACCAGTATCATGCTATTTTGGTTACTTGTAGCCCTGTAATATATTAATAGTTCAGAGTTGGGTAGCATGATGCCTCTAGCTTTGTTCTTTCTGCTAAGGATTGCCTTGGCTATTTGGGCTCTTTTTTGGTTTCATTTGAATTTTAAAATAGTTTTTTTTTCCTAGTTCTGTGAAGAATCTCAATGATAGTTTAACAAGAATAGAGTTGAATTTATAAATTGTTTTGGGCAGAATGGCTGTGTTAATGATCTTCCTATTCATGAGTATGGAATGTTTTTCTGTTTCTTATGTCATCTCTGATTTCTTGAGCAGTGGTTTGTAGTTCACCTTGTAGAGAACTTTCACCACCCGAGTTAGCTGTATTCCTTGGTATTTTATTCTTTTTGTGGTAGTTGTGAATGGGAGTTTATTCATGAGTTGGCTCTTGGCTTCACTGTTGTTAGTGTATAGAAATGCCAGTGATGTTTGCACATTGATTTTATATCCTGAGACTTTGCTGAAGTTCTTTATCTGCTTAAGAAGCTTAACAACCTAACATCAAGATAAAAACCTAACATCACAACTAAAATAACTAGAAAGCCAAGAACAAACAAATCCCAAAACTAGCAGAAGACAAGAAATAACCAAAATCAGAGCTTAACTGAAGGAGACTGAGAAACACAAAAACATTCAAAAGATCAATGAATCCAGGAGCTTATTTTTGAAAAAATTAATACAATAACCTGCTAGCTAAACTAATAAAAGAGAGAGATGATTCAAATAAACACAATCAGAAATGACAAGGGGGACATTACCACTGACCCCACAGAAATATAAACAACCATCAGAGACTATGACGAACACCTCTATGCACATAAACTAGAAAACCTAGAAGAAATGGATAAATTCCTGGACACATACACTCTCTCATGGCTGAAGCAGGAAGAAATTGAATCCCAGAACAGACCAACAACAAGCTCTGAAATTGAGGCAGTAATAGCCTACCAACCCCACCCCACCAAAAAAAATCCAGAACCAGATGGATTCACACCTGAATTCTGCCAGACGTGTAAAGAAGAGCTGGTACTATTCCTACTAAAACTACTCCAAAAAATTGAGGAGGAGGGACTGTTTTCGAACTCATTCTATGAGGCCAGTATCATCCTGATACCAAAACATGTTAAAGACACAACAAAAAAGAAAATTTCAAGCCAATATCCTTAATGAACAGTGGTACGAAATTCTCAACAAAATAATGGCAAACTGAATCCAGAAGCACATGAAAAAGCTTATTCACCACAGCCAAGTAGGCTTTATCTCTGGGATGCAAGGTTCGTTCAACATATGCAAATTAATAAATGTAGGAAACTTCATAACTTCAGCCCAAAAGCTTCTTAAACTGATAAGTAAAAATCTTGAAAGCAGCTGAGAAAACAAATGACGCTTTACATATAGAGAAGTAGCAATTTGAATGACTGTGAATTTCTTATCAGAAACTACAGAACCAAAGACTGTAGAACAACATCTTTAAAGTGCCAAAGGAAAAGACTGGCTACCTAGAATTTTATATTCAATGAAATATAGATATGCTAAAGAAGCTCTTCAGTCTGTAGAAAAGAAAAGAAGAAAACCTGAAACTGCAAGAGTAAACATGGGAAAATATAACAAATAATTTTTCTTATCTGAAGATTTTTAAAACATATACTGTTATTGAAAGCAAAATTTAAAGAATTTCAGGGAATGTTAGTGTATGTAGAGGTAACATATTTTTAAACTGTAACATAAATGGAGGAGGGTAAAAGGACTGATATAGCTGCAATATTTCTACATTTTACTTGAAGTGGTGCATTATTAACTCTAAGTTGACTATGTAGGGATTTAATAATCTCTAGCACAACCACTAAAAAGATTATAAAGAGATAGATAAGTTGAAGTAGAATACTAATAATACCTAAGTGACCCTATAGAATTCAGGAAAGGAAACAAAGAAGAAAGTAATAAAATAGTATAAATAAATCCAAGTGTCTTAATACTTACATTAAGTGTAAAAGGTCTAAATACACCACTTAAAAGAGAAAGATTGTCAATTTGTGTAAATAAATACTGCCTAACTACATCCTGGGTCATAATATGCCATGCAGACACTAATCAATCAAAAGAAAGCTGTAGTGGCTATATTAATGACAGACAAAGTAGTCTGCAGAAGGAGGGAAACCAAAAGGTAAAAATGGGACATTAATGTAATTTTTCAATTCATCAAGAAAACTTAATAATCCTAAGTGTTTATGCACCTAACAACAGAGCTTGAAAATACATGAAGCAAGAACTAATAGAAATGAGATGTAATGCACAACTGTATTTGCAGATTTCAATACTTCTCTCTCAGTAATCAATTGAAAAAGTAGAGAAAAAATCAGTAATGATCTATGTGTCTGACCAACGTAATCAAACAATATGACCTAACAGCAGAATAGGTATCTCAAGATGCCTCCAGTGCATATTCTCAAGCACAAATGAGATATTCATCAAGATAGGCCACATTCTGGAACATAAAGCAATCCTTAATGAATTTAAAATGAGTTTAATTGAAGTCATACAAAATGTATATGCTTTGACAATGAGGGAATTTAACTAGAGATGAATAATGTTAAGATTGATGAAAAATCCTTAAATATTTGGAAATTAAATAACATACCTTTGAGTTACCTATGGATTAGTAAGGAACTATCAAGATAAATTAGTAAATATTTTGAACTAAATAAAGACAAAAATGAAACATGTCAAAACTTGTGGGATCTAGCTGAAGCAATGATTAGAAGAAAATTTGAAAAGGTCACTGAAATTGGTAAACCTCTAGCAGTACTGGCCCATAAACAGTGAGAGAAGACACAGATTACCATTATCAGAACTAAATAAAGGGATGTCACTACAGCCCCTACATAAATTAAAAGTAAAATAAGGGGTTACTATGAAAAATTTATGCCCATGAATTTGATAATTAAGACTAAATAGACAAATTACCTGAAAGATATTAATTACTGAATCTCATCCAGGAAAACAAAGATAATCTGAATAACTCTGTATCACTAAGGAAATTAAATTTGTAGTTAATTTTCCAACAAAGAAAACTCCAGGCTCAGGTGATTATGCTAAGAAATAATACCATGTATTCAAAGAAAAAAATACCAACTCTACACATTCTTTTCCTGAAAATAGAGAAAGGAAAGAAAACTCTTCTAAATTCATTTAGTAAGGCCAGCATTCTCTTGATGCCAAAACCAGAAAAAGGCAAGAAAATAAAACTATAGACCGTATTCCTCATGAATAGAGGGACAAAATCCTCAGCAAAATATCAGTAAATTGAATCTGTATTTTAAAAGGCAGATGCATGAAAGCCAAGTGTTTTATCTCAGGAATATGAGGCTTACTCAAGTTGAAAATCAAACAATGTAATATATCATGTTATAATAAAACATAGTAATGCTACAAATGGTGTAACATGGCATATTACAGACAAAAAGAAAAACAATATGACCTATAGAGACTGAAATGCATTTGATAAAAATCAGCATGCACTCATGATATGTGTCCATTTGTACTCTCTAATTTAACATTGTACTGGGAGTCCTAGTAAGTGAAAAAAGGAATAAATATAAATAAAAGGCATATAGGTTGTATAGGAAAAAAAATCTGGCACTACTTGCAGTAATTATAATGGTGTAGATAGACAATACCACAGAATTTACAAAAGAAGCTACTACAAATAATAAAAGAGATTAACATATGATAGTTTAGGTAGAATGGACACATTACTGGAAATGTACAACTAAGCAAATACAACCCAAGGGGAAATAGAAAGCCTGAGTAGCCCTAGGGTTCCTAATAAATTTAATCTGTAATTAAAAACTGGAGGTGGACATGCTGGTGTTGTTAGGGAAAACTCTTTGGATCAACAGAAGTGGATAGAGAGGAGAAGGAGCAGGGTTGGACAGAGAAGGAAGCAACATGGAGATTATGTTACCTGCCAAGAAAGTATATTTTAACTATATATTTGGGGACCTAGGAGACGGTGAACAAGTGGCCTCTGTGTTCAGTGGACTCATTGTGACCTGGACCTGAGGCAGGGTTCTATTACAGAAGGGCCATGATGACATTTTGGACCATTGGATATCAATGTCAACTTGACTTGTTGTGCTAAAGGGTCTTTGAGAAGTCTGGGTATTATCCCTTTGCTCTGGTGCACTCACCTGCATATAGAAGGGCTGCGGGGAGTCAGCACCATGTGCACCCACCATTGTGGGTCAGGAAGGACTGGGGAGTCAGCATCATGAGCACTTACCATTGGGGGTCAGGAAGGACTGAGGAGTCAGCACCATGAGCACTCGCCATCGTGGGTCAGGAAGGACTGAGGGAATCAGTGCCATGTGGACTCACCATCCTGGATCAAGCTCCTTTCTCTTGTGGACCTGGTGGCTCCCTCAAATTGTCCCCTCACTGGTGTGAGTCTGGAAACTGGCTGAGTCCCTGAGTTGTGCTGGGGTGACCATGGCCTATTTCATTTTCCTCCTTGATTTCTTTGCATTGCACACACTGCGTAGTGCCTTTTTCTAGTGCCTCTTTTACCGCCCATCTGTTTTGCATCCAGGGACACTGTTCTGTTAACCCTCTGTGGGTCAGGTTCCCTCAAGGCCACTCCAGCCTTGTCACAGATGAAGATAATGCATCCACCAGGCTCCTGAAGGTGATGCGCAGCCATCTAGTCTGGATTGTTCAGGGTCCTTTTGCCCCACAGCTGTCAGAAAGCCTCCTTCCGTGATGGCTTGGCTGCTGGCAGCCCAGCCTGCATGGGAGCCACCATTTCTCCTGCCGCCCGCACATTCCCCCTGGGGCTTCCCATGAGTGATGGTCCAGATGTCTGCATCTTCCCCAAATTCACAGGTTGAAGCCTTAATCCCCAGCATAAATGATATTTGGGGGTGGAGCTTTTTGGAGGTAATTAGGTTTAGATGAGATCATAAGGGTATGGCCCCCATGATGGGGTTAGCACCCTTAGAAGAAGAGGAAGAGACCAGTGCTCTTTCTGCCTCTCTCGACTCTCCCTCTGCCACAGGGAGAAGGCACCCACAGCAGACACCGGAGCTGCTGGCCTCCAGAACTCTGAGAAATAAATGTTTGTTGTTGAGACCACCGAATCCATGGCGTCTGACAGCAGCCTGAACTGATGGAGATGCTGTGGGCACAGTCCTCCGGTTGCTTGTCTGCCCCCATCCTCTTCCCTGAGCCTGTGAACCCCCTAACTTCAGCACCCTCCAGGAATGCTCTGGCACAGAATTCCACCTCACTCACTGCAGAGCTTCACGCTTTCAACACTCACTCATAGGGCTCAGCCTAGCAGGGTTTCCCCGTTGCCTAGGGTCCTCTCCTATATTCTATAAGAGTGCTTCCAAGCTGACAAATTCTCCTTCATCTGTGGACCTGGCTTTGACACAAGAAACCCAGTGAGGTTGAGGGTTTGCCCTTCTTGGGAGCTGCAACTTTTGAGATCCAGTCCTGAGATGGGTCATGATTTCCACCTGTAGGAGATAAGAACTGTTTTTTTGTTTTTTAAATTGAGAGCCTTTTTGTTGTTGTTGTTGAGATGGAGTTTCGCTCTTGTTGCCCAGGCTGGAGTGCAATGGCATGATCTTGCACAGTCTTGGCTCACTGCAACCTCTGCCTCCTGGGTTCAAGTGATTCTCCTGCCTCAGCCTCCTGAGTAGCTGGGATGACAGGCATGCGTCACCACACCCAGCTAATCTTTGTATTTTTAATAGAGATGAGGTTTCTCCATGTTGGTCAGGCTGGTCTCGAACTCCTGACCTCAGGTGATCCACCCTCCCCAGCCTCACAAAGGCTGGGATTACAGTCATGAGCCATTGCGCCTGGCCTGAGAGCCCTTTTAATGCTCCTGGGAGCCCTCTAGGGTTCACACTCAGGTTTTAGTTGCTGACTAATCACTTCCTTCTTCAAAGCGTTCATCAAAGTTGATGGCAGCCATGAGATTCTGGGTCCTGCTAATTATTATTTCCCCATATTTCTCAAATGTCTTTTGTATCACACCTGCTGGTTTGTGATCCCCCACTGACCTCTGGTCCACATTTTGACGCTAGCATGGCTCCTTGTGCCAGGGGCATTCACTGCTTCCCCTTGCAGTAGCACCTGTCTCTGGTGGCAGGTGATTCAGCTCCAAGATCAGGTCCCAGTGTCTCTCCTCTTTTACCGCTGCTGGTGTGGGCTTCACAGACTTGGTTCCTGGGAAGACAGTGACATGGAAATGATTATGCTGGAGGTTTGTTTAGGAGTGCACCTGTGGGAGGGAGAGTAGGGTTGGGCAAAGAATCTGCCTGTGATGCAGTCTCAACAGAGGCCTCAGCTGACCTACAGAAACTCTGTTGCTGCAATGACCTTCCCGAGTGGTCCTTAATGTGGGCCTTTCACTCCCACCTGGAGTGGTCAATGGATGTAGGGAGCCCTGGAAAAGGGTGGGGCCTTGGGTAAGGCAGCATGTCCCTGCCAAGCAATCCCCCAGGGGAGTGGGCAGTTGCAGGCCCTCTGCTGTCCATACTTCCAGCAGCTGCAAGAACCCAGGGGGTTCTGAGTGGATCATTACAGCACCTGCAGCACGGGCTAATAAAGAAGCCAGGCCACAAAGAAGCACTCTGTTCCATTTCATTCCATGACGTTCAGAGCCAGGCAAAGCTAGACTACTGCTGGCAAGAGTGTTGGTCAGGTAGGCACAGGTTCTGCCTGCAAACGTCCCATGCTTTTACCAGGGTGGCGACCACGTGAGTGAGTGCTTTGTGTTTACGCTTTGGACATTTTCTTGTGTTAAACTTCAAAAAACGTGAAAACATTCTAAAGAAGTCTCCTGCGATCTGGGCAGCAGGCTGGGTCTGAACTCTCGCTTAGGTCTTGTGGATGTTAACATAGCCTGGAATTTCCTGGTTTGTTAGTCAAGGAATACTTTAGCCAGGTGCAATCCATCTGCTTTCATTTTTTTTTTTAGTCAGTAAATTGGACTCCTTTCTTTTTGTCTACTCGAAATGACTAAAGTAATGTGTATACTGTTTTTAGAATGGAAGGCTTTGCATAGCTGACACGAACACTATTTCTTTCAAATTACAGTGCATGTTGCCTGGATGTTGTGTAAACCAAAAGGAGTGCCTGAGATGGGTCTCAATCAATGTAGAGATTTATTTTGCCCAGGTTGAGCATGTACTCAGGAAAAAGAGACACCAACCGCAGTAGGACCTGTGGTCCACACTTTTCCAAAGAGAGTTTTGAGGGCCTCAATATCTAAAGGGAAAATGCAGGCAGGAGGGGAAGGAGGAAAAGAAAAAAGAGAGGGTAGAAAAAAATCAGACGAGCAGTTGCATTCTTGTGAGGCTTTGATTAGTGCTCACTGAAGCCACAAGCTGTACGTGAAAGGAGGGAGAGGAACAGCTGAGTATGTGGCTGTCTCTCTCTCAGTGAATATGCACTTTGCACAAGATAAAGTATACACAGGATGGAAGAGATCAAACATGCATTCATCTCAGGGTGGTGGTGTGATGATTTCTGGTCCTGCACCCACAAAGATGAGCTGTTAATTTACACTGTCAGGAGAAAAGAGGCCACCCAGGGAGGTCTCTGTTTAACAGAAGGAAAGGGAGTTTGTTCATTTGTAACTCAGTTCCCATGCTCACCTTTCCCTTTTGGCATAGTGAGTTTGGGGTCTGAGATTTTAGTTTCCTTTCATGGTTGCAATATACTTATTATCAAAGTTAGGCATGCATCTACTGCAGAATAATTTTGCTTTTAGGATGAATCACAGTGATGACTTGTAACTGATATTTTCAAAAGCTCTTCACAGCGAGAAGGAATTTGCTGATTTTGGAGCAAGAGCAGTCAGAGCAGGATGACACCAAGTCTTATCCTGTTTAGTCACTCCAAGAAAAGGTTTCTCATGAAAGAGGAATGAGTCTATATCAACTGTTGCGATGACATCCTGTAGTACCCCAGAGGACCCTGGACATTTTGGGTGTCCCCATTCTAAGGAATTAGGCACTTTCAAGTAAACGGAAAGACATTGGGAGGAGCTCTCTACAATATGCTTTCCATTTATGTTGATACCTTAAATCACATAATTAAGGATCCAGATCTTTCATTCTGTGTTAGGTAAAAAGCCTTAAAAGCATATGGCCTCAGTAAAGCCAGCACACCAATTCCAAGCTGCTGCGTGGCACAACTTGAGAATACAGCAGAAATTGTGCATGTGTTGACACTGCTCCATTTCATCAGGAAGAATGAAAACAATAGGAAATATAGGTGAAAATCTTCTAGACTTTGATGTAGAAAAAGATTTCTTAAGCCCAACAAGTGTTATCAATAACAGAAAATCAAATTACCTTAAAGAAATTGGAAACATATTACAACATGGAAATAGATACGTTCGGCACAAAATGTACAAAGGATTAGTGTCTATAATCCAAAGAACTATTATAAATCAACAAGAAAAGGACCGATAATTCAATTGCAAGTGTCCAAAAGGCAGCACATGGTTCACAGAAAGTGGAACATCTAACCAACAAATATATGCAGAGGCTGAATAACCTTAGTGATCAGGAAAATGCAAGGCCAAATCACAGAGATACTGTTTTACTCCCATTCAAGTGGGAAAACATGGTGACATCTGATGGTGCCAAGTGCAGGACAGACGCTGATGGCCTGGACCCCATGCACATTCCTGGGGGATAAAGCTGGAGCTGCTGCTGTGGACGGCAGCTTGTCCCTGTGCTGGAGCTGCGGGCGTTCCTATTCCCTGTGGGCACCAAAGGCATGAGCAACAATGTTTCATTCTCATGAAAGCAAAAATCTGGAAACAATTCAAATGACTTCTAACAGGAAAATGGATAAATTGTTGCACATTCAAACAATACATTATTTTACAGCACTCCAAGTGAAGACTACAGCTACATGTAATCAGATATATAAATCGTAACAATTTAATTTTGCCTGACAAGTGAAAATCCCAAAATATTTTAAAAACACAAGGAAGACTGAAGCCACATGATTTTTAGGGACATATTTACAAGATAGACAAATATGTGCGGGGAAGCCCAGACACAGGCATCAGCTATATAGGGAGAGGGTGGGATGGGAGCATTCAGGCAGGTAGGTTCTTCCCTGATGCCCTACTTTTCATTTGGGGTGGTACTTTTGTAGGTAGTTGTTGAGTTGTTTAAATAAATTAATTTTTAAAAGCAGGCTTTGCATGAACAATGATGAGAGTATGTAAAAAACTGAAGTTTCAGTTAAAGGAAACAAACAGGAAGTGGCCATGTGCTTGAAGCCAGAAGCCGCTGAGCCTAGAAAAGCTTATGAGAAAATGAGAAAAGAGTATGGCGAACAGAAAGCCGCAGGAAGAGGGGTAATCTGCGTGAGTGCAAACTTGGCCTGCTCCACTGTGTTGCTGGACCAGCCTTGACAAGGGCACTTTACTCTGGTGAAATTCCAGAGAAGCAATTTTTGTAAAACAACTTTGTCTCCTCTTTGGGATCAAAGGCAGAATGTGCCTTTTTTTTTTTTTACCTCCTAGTGTGGGGATATATTTGAAATCCTCCAAGAGCTTACAACTTTGCATCCTGGCCACTTTCCTGGTGTATGTGTTTAAAGAGACCAGAAAATGGTGTTTTTAAAAATACTTCCTGGAATCTTTGCAAGGTAATAAATCAGCAGGAAAGGTCACCCAGCCTGCTCCCTTTTACCACTTCTGTAATAAACACGATTATTTCCATTAACATCAAATATTTCTTATGAAAATTTTAGTCTAAACATATTATCAATTATCTTAGCAATGAACTATGTCACTAATAAAAATAACCTTAATGTTAATTTTCTATTTGGCTTTCAGATTTATAAAACCTTTATCATCTCATTTGATAAAATCTTGTGATAGTTTCTTCACAACGTGAATTGCATGTTGTAATCATCTTGCTTGGTTTCTGTCGCTTTTTAAGACCTGATCTGTCTGTCTCCATGCTGAAATGTCAGAGCCACTGGGGCATCATGGGTCTTTCTTGCTACTGCCTGGCTCAGGCCTGGCACATGTTCAGTGAGTGGATTGCAAGACTGAAGGACGCCCCTGCCTCCATGTCAAATCCCAGGGGTCCCTCATGGCACTACATCTGGGAAGACGAGGCTGAGCCCAGGTTTCATGCCATGGTGCTGGCCGTTGGGTGTAAAATACACCAGTGATTACAGCATAAAGGTTAGTGAAAAATCTGATTATAAAATTCTGCATAAACTATGATTAACTCTTTTTGTATGTAGAAAAGGATACAAGGAAATATATCTAAATGGTTATGTTCACTATGCTCAGTGACAAGATTAAAGGTACATATTTTTCCTCTTTTATTTTCAACATTTTCTCAAATGTGCTTATATTACTTTTACAAATCATCATAATCAAGGATGCAATGCCCTGAGTCACCTGTTGTGTTTACTGAGATGACAAAGTGCTTTGAGGTTTATTTGCTCCTTGCAGACAGGGTGGTGGAACTGAGGGAGGCTGTGCCCAACCAGGCTTGGGCTGGCTGTGAGCCCACAGAGCCATAGAGTTCATGGGCCTTGGGGGCTTTGTGTGTTCTGCTGCCTGCTTAGGAACAGCCTCCCCAGGCCTCCCTCGCCCCCTCGATGCGGCTGACTTCCTCTGGTCCTTTAGGGCTCAGCTCACTGGACTCCTCCCCCAGGAAAAGCTTCCCAGTTAGAGGCTCCTCCCAGCTGTGTTTGTTTAGCTCCCAGTGCCTGCTCACCTCAGCAGTTACTGTGCGTCTTCATGACCTGATGGCCTCATTGTCCCTGGGGAAATCACAAGCTTCCTGAAGACAGGAGCCATGTTTTCATCACAGAATTCCCATGCTGGCCTGCAGGAGAAGCTCCAGGGATATGCGCTGGACACGTGAACAGACAGATGAGTGAGAGGCTCCAGGTCCCCTGAGCTCATGAGGATGTGTTTTAATGCAAGTCATATCACTTATCAGTCCTGTCACTTAGCACTTCTCATTTCACTGCAGAATGAGAGAATGCTAAATTTCTCTTATTCTTACATCCTCTATTTGCACAGCACTTTTAAGTTATCACATGTGACGGACAGAAGACAGCCTCAGCCTCCCAGCTGAGCCGCTGGGCCTAGTCCATTCAGCACAAACACAAACCTGCAAGGTGCGTGTGGCTCAAAGGGTGGGATTTCAACCAACAAGAGGGGCTTTCATAAGGTTTCAGTCTCCTTCTTACCTCCCTTCTCTCGTTCTTACCTCCCTTCCTTTATTTATTCCTCTTTTCCTTCCTTTGTTAAATGTTTTGATTTCTAGCTGTTTCTATGCCAGAGAAGGAGGTGGGCCCCAGCAAGTGTGAGAGAGCTGAGGAGGCCTCCGGAGGGCAGCTCCTTCATTCACTTTTGATCCTCTTAAAATATCAATAGACTTTAAGTCACTGATTATTTGTCATTGAGACCTAAGTCCTAATGAATCTGTCCCTGGTGAAGTTCAGGACAGGCCCCCAGGAGGACCTTGGGCTTGGGGGGAGCCAGTGTTGTGGGGTTCTTCCCAAGCATGACTGAGCATGGAGACAGTGGCCATAGCTGAGGGCAGGACACTCCCCTCTCATTTTTCCTCACCTTCTAACTGGAAGGGGGTTCAAACCCTGCTTGGTGAGGGATTTGAGAAGGTGGCCAGAGGCTGCCCTAGCAGGAGTGGGTCTCTCCTCTCTCCATGCCTGTGCACCAAGTGGCTCGGCTTTTGTCTGATTCATGCAGTGCATGTCTGTGGGCAGTTTTGTGTGAAAACACATCTGCTGCATAAAAAATGGTGGGTATGGGTGAAAACTGCCAAGGCAGCTGCAGAGTGAAGAATGAACAGCATCTACTGTGTTCCTCTTCAGTTTCACATGCTTCACACACATGTGCAAGCCTGTGCACACATGCACACATCGTCACATGCACACACACAAAACATATGCATGTGCAGAAATCTCACATGCAGGACACTCACCCATCAGTGCCATCCCAAACCCACTGAAGTGCCAGGGTGAAGGAGCCACCAGCCCTTTCCAGGTGAGTTCCAAGAGTGAAGAGGACTCAGAGCTGCTCGAAGGCTGGTTAGAGCCATGGACAGAGGAGAACAGAAGTCTGCAGTGAGCCATTAGAGGCTTTACAGCCACAAGGCAGTGGCACCCCACTGTCACCCAAGTGACCAGGCAGAATCTGGCCTGGGTCCTGCAGGACTCACACAGTGAGTGGACGCTGCCGCTACTGCTGTCCACTGGTGGTGTTTCAGGACCAGCTTGTCAGCTGTAACAGAAACATATAAAAACCAGAATCCATTTCTCTTCTTGAAAAATAATTTAAGATTAATTATAATTTTACAGAATGCATAATATAACTGCTGTGGAGGGACTGAAGGCATCACATCTTTATTTATTTCTTTTTTCTTTTTGGAGATGGAGTCTTGCTCTGTCACCAGGCTGGAGCACAGTGGCGCAGTCTGGGCTCACTGCAACCCCCGCCTCCTGTGTTCAAGCAATTCCTCCACCTCAGCCTCCCGAGTAGGTGGGACCACAGGCACGTGCCAAACGCCCAGCTAATTTTTGTATTTTTAGTAGAGATGGGGTTTCACCATGCTGGCCAGGATGGTCTCGATCTCTTGACCTCATGATCCACCTGCCTCAGTCTCCCAAAGTGTTGGGATTACAGGCTTGAGCCACCGCGCCTGGCCTATTTCTTTTTTTTTTTTTTGAGAGTCTTGCTCTGTTGCCCAGGCTAGAGTGGGAGTGGCGGCACTATCAGGACTCACTCAGGCCTTGACCTCCCCAGCTCAAGTGGTCCTCCCACCTCAGCCTCCTGTGTAGCTGGGACTGCAGACATACACCACAATGCCAGACTAATTGAAAAAATTTTTTTTGTAGAGATGGGAGTCTCACTATATTGCCCAGGCTGTTCTTGAACTCCTGGGCTCAAGGGATCCTCTCTTGGCCTCCCAAGGTGCTAGGATTACAGCGTGAGCCCCTTCACCCAGCACAAAATAAAAATCTTAAACCTGATGAAATTATTCAACCTCTCTTCTTCCATGTCATCAACACACCTCTATCAGGATGGTCTCTGGGCTTCCAAAGATAAAACATGGAAACAGGGTGGGTGAGCTTCTCCCTGGGGGAAGTGCCTCTCCAGCTCTCTCACATGGATTAGACAATGAACAGAGAAGAAATTTGTCTCGTCACAGACCCATTGCTGATGTTTGCAATATGCTTTCAAAGCATGGCATGAAAGTTTGCTGTTTCGTTCATAAGTTTGTATTTAGTTATGATTGCAAAAGGACCAAAAGTTATGCCCGTACTGATGCATACACTTTTCAATGAACAGTTGTGCATTTTTGATAGTTTTTCTATACTGTGTTCTTATTATATTTATTGAAACATAATTTTACATGTTTCAAATCTAATAAAAACCTAGGCTTGCTTTTGTATATCTTTTAAAATTGTATTTTTCTGGTAATTTATTTTTGTGGTATTTTATTAGTGTTGGTTTGTAATGACTTGGAAATTAAACATAGTCAAGTCTTCCACACAGACGGGTGAGGAAGCAGTCAGGAAGCACCCCATGAGCATCTCTCCATGCAGCCAGTCCCCTGTATGGTGAGCAGGTGCCCAGAGCGGTTTGAAGGCTCTTGAGGCAACACTTATGAAAATATCCATGGGGTGGCAATAAGGAGAGTCAGGCCTAATATTTAGTAAATGTAGCTATCAAATAATACAAGGAAGTTCCTGTTTTTATCAGAGTCTAACCATTCAGCATTTTAAAGAAACGGGGCTTTACTTAACTTTTAAGAAAGAGACAGAGCACATGAAATAAATTGCTGGCAGAGAATTGCCAAGACATGGAGAAGAAGGGCTTTGAGCTTGGGGATTTCTGGGATTCAGTGCAGATTGTACCTAATCTCTCACACTCTGACGAAACTGGACAGAACGAAAGTGCTGAACCAGGCGACCTGTGTCTGAGGTTACACCCTGGGACCAGGGCGCCCTGTGCCTGAGGAGATGGCCTGGGATCAGGGTTCCCTAACTTGAGGAGACAGCCCGGGATGAGGATGACCTGACCCTGAGGAGATGCCTGGAACCAGGATACACTGTGCCTGAGGAGACAGCCTGGAACGCACCTGCTGAGTTTGTGGAGGTGTGGGGAAATGGACGGGGACGTGTAGTCTAAGAAGATACTTAAAGAATACGATATCCCCCTAGGTCCTGACTACATCCTACAACATTTTCATGTTCAAATGAGTGTCCATTTTACTAGAGTTAACTGATTTTATTTAGAAATTTGACCTCTGAGATGAATGCTGATCCTTTTATCCTGCAGAGAAACATCTGGAGATGCGTCAGGAGATAAAGCAACATGTAGGCTGAAAATGGCAGCAGCTGCATGCTGCATAGAGGAAAGAATTACAGTCACTCCTCACCTTGGGCGGAGCTCCCGGCTCCTCTCTCTCCATCATTTCTCTTGGTAATACATCCCCCAGGAACAATTCTGGGGAGACTGCATGCAGCTGTGATTATTTGAGGGTTGATTTCATGGCCCTAAATTCTTGTTTAGTAGAGAAAAAAAACTGAAAAAAAGTCATCTGTAATCAGAACTTCCGTGAGGGGGGGTCAGGGTTTGGATTAAGCTTTTAACAAGTGCTTAGAGGTAACAAATTAGAGTAGATGTTAAGAAACATGTTTGATATGATTTTAGAAAGAACAGTCATAGAATTCCAGCATCGTGAGCTGGGAAAGACTTTCAAATCTTTAGAGTTGGAAGTTATTTGGTGTGAGCTAGTAAGCCCTGCATCTCACGGTTCAAGAGACTTTTTCAAGTTACAGAAGTGGTATCAGGGCCGAGACTCCATCCAGGTCTCCAGTACCCAAGCCTGTGTTTTCTCCATTGAACTGAATTAGTTCACACAAATCTACCTTTTAAAGATTATCATTAAAAAGCGTTTCTCCATATCAATTTCAGTGAGATTATCAATGGCCTTTCTCTGAGCAGCCATCCTTATAAAACAAATTGTGCTCACATAACAACACATTTCTCCCTTGGATGCCCCTGGACACTGAGGCCCAAGGGCAACCCTCCACCGTCCATGAGAGAAACACCAGCCTTAATGTGGGCCGTGGACTCACACTCACTGTTGGAGCAGCTGGGGCCCCTGCTTCAGGGGCAGGAAGCCACAAGAGAGTGTGCCAAGGAGAAGCCAGGACAGATGGACCACATGTGTCACCACGAAGGCCTGAAGCTATTGCTCAGCATGGCCTGATGGGCCAGTCCTTCTGAGGCCTCTGACACACCCAGAGGGCAGCATTCACATTCAGCTCCACATAAACATGATGTGAGGTCAACTGTCCCTGTGGAGCCTGCACTGGCTGCCCTTCCTGTTCGTTTATAATAAGATTCTCTCACTTTAATGCCTCCTGGCAGAGGACCTCAAGTTACCCACACTTTGGGTGCACTTCCAAGGTTTTTTTCATTATTAATATTTTTCTTTGAGGTTTACAGAGATCCTGACATGCAGTGAATTGACAGAGAGACCTAGAATAATTGAGTCATAAAAGATGTATATTCCTGAGTCTTTCAATGTCCCCTTGAGTCTTGGGTCTAATGGGTCTCAAGCCTGGCTGCTTAGATGTAATTGTAATTGTCTGCTTATCTGGAAGATTATTGCACAGGGAGCAGTGGAAACATTTTCAACACTGAGGCTTCAGAGACAATGAGCAGGCCATGCATATCCTGGATTTCCAAACTCCTATGACCATTTCACAAAGCTCTGTCAAATGTAGACTTTATCATGGAAGATGTGGGTTCCAAAGAAAGCAAAGTAGGAAGGATCACAGAATTTGATACAAGGCACCAAAGGCCTCCATCCCGTCACCCAGATTTTCCAGTCCCAGATTCGAGATTGGCCATGGCGGAGAAGGGGGCTGCTGTGGATGGAGCCAGGACAAAGGCAATGGTAGAACTACCCCTAGCAGAAGGAAAGGAGCCTGGTGGGAAGGAGGCAGTCCTCACGGCAGGTGATGCAGGTGATGCAGGCGTGGCACACAGGGCATCCCTCGGACTCTGCTTGGGTCAACTCAGAGAGACGATGGGAACACAAGGCAGACACGCACCTGCCCAAGGCCACATGAGACAATAACAAACACACACATCTTTCTCTCTCTGCTCCCTGAAGAACTTCTGAAGCCTGATCCAAACTACAACTTTCTGTGGTGGGAACACACACATAGCTATGCCCTCAGGGAGCTTATGGCTTACCTGTGAAGGTAAATGGGAAATCGTTTGGTCAGGGCCATCACAGGGGCTGATGCATTTTCAGGAGTTTGGGAAAAGGTTTCTAGAGGAATCAACCTTCAAACTGAGACCCAAGTAATGATTGGGACTTAGATAAAGATTGCTCCAGAAAGAAAAATTGTATGACATGTGCTGAAGGCTGTAGGAGAAGGACACGTGCACTGACGCCCAGAAAGTGGCCCTGGTGGCTGGAACATGGTGCAAAGGAGAGAGATAGGGGACAGCCTTGGACAACAAGATGCAGAATGTGGCTGCTGCTCAGAGGGTGACCGGGGCCTCTGAAGAAGGGGTACCAGGCAGGAGGAGGTGGTCATTGTTAACCAAAATGAGTGGCTGAGGCAGGTGTCTCAGTTGAGATTTATTGTGCCAGCTTGAGAGCATGCCCAGGAAAAAACGTGAATCACAGATGTATCTATGGCTGCGTTTTCAGAAGATGTTTTCAGGATGTTTAATATTTGTACATTTTCCTTAAAAAATTGGGGGGGGAAGGCAGTGAGGCAAATGGTTAGATTCCTGTGAAAGTTTACTTAGTGTTCAGTAAATCTACATTTTGCATAAGATGAATATTTGAGGAAAACAGAGTAAAGGAAGAATCGATTGTGCAGACATCCCTCTGTAGGTGGAGGAATGACTGATCTCATTATGCCTTTGCTCTGCACCTGTGAAGGTACATTAGCAATCTACATTATCACGGTGGAGGCGAACAGGCTTTATTAGATTTGAGATCTGGAGCTACAACTGACAGGTTCATGTTTTATGGGAAGATATACATTTTTAAAGTTTACAGGCTGGCAAAGAATATACTTAAAGTGATTTTGTCGGGGCAGTCATCCTGAGACGACGGAGGCCTTTTGCCTTTCTGTAGGGATCTGGGCAATGTATAATGTTTTGATACAAGGTTTTGAAGTAACAGCTATTCATCTGGGGCGAGGATGGCTGTGTGGCCTACTCAGCTTCCAGGCTTAACTTTCCCTTTGGCATAAGGAGTTTGAGGGTCCTGAGATTTTATTTTCCTTTACATAGTCCAGGAGGGAAATGATGGTGGTTTGGATGAGGGTGGTAGCAACGAGGATGGCAGGAAGTGGGTAGATCAGTGTAGCATCTAGAAGAAAGAGCCCATAGAATCTGGTGAGCCGCTGCCTGTTGAATGGTGGGGGGAGAGGATTTATGAAGGCTGTTTTCCAGGTTTCTGGCATGAACAACTAGAGGAATGGTAGGTAGATTATGCCAGCTATTTTCTGTTCCACTCCAGGATCCATTTCACCTGATCTGTGCCCCAAGAGGTTGGCCTGAGACAGAGAATCTTGAAGAAGAGGAGGTTGGGAGATGAAGATGAGAAGTTTGGATGTGTTTACTCAGGTCCAAGAGAAGATGTTGAGAAGGCAGCTCTATTTACAGCTCAGGGGCCCAAGGGAGAAACCTTTGGAAATCCTTACCTTATATGCCCTTTAAACCAGGGGAATGTGTGTTAGAGGAGGCAGGGTCAGAAAGGAGCCTGGGGAGCACCGCCATGAACAGCAGCGTCCTCCACATGTGACCCCCAAACACAATCATGTACAGCAGCATCTTCCAGTGTGGCCCTAAACACCACCACATACAGCAGCGTCCTCTGATTTGGTCCTGAAACCACCATGTATGGCAGCATCCTCCAGTGTGGCCCTGAACACCACCGTGTACAGCAGCGTTCTCCACATGTGGCCCCCGAACAGCTCCATGTATGGCAGCGTCTCCTTCATGTGTGGCCCCTAAACCATGGCATCAGATCACTTGGGATCCTTAAACTTCATGTTCTTGGGCTTCTGATTTGAGGAGTGGGTAGAAGAGGAAGATATAACAAATGAGATTGAGAAGTGGGGTTCAGGGACATGGTAAGAACACCAGGAAAATGCAGTCGTGGGAGCCCCAGGAATATGGACGTTTCGAGTCATTGTGAGAGATCATTTAACTTGAGGACTGATGTGTCCAGTGGATTCATTGACATGAAAATCATGAATGACCTTGGCAAGGTCACACTCAAAGGACAGGTACACAGGCTGAGTGATTTGTGAAGTGTGTTCAGGGTGAAATGATCCACACTGCATCCAGACAAGCATACAGAAAGTGTGGCTGTAAGCGGCAAGAGAAAGATTGGCAGCTGAAGGAGATACAGGAAGTGCCAGGTTTTGGTTTATACTCGTTTTTAAGAAGCAGAAACGTACATCATAATGAGAGGAGCTGTTGGAGAAATAGATATTGAAGCTGATTGGCTGATGGAGAAATAGATGTTGAAACTGATTGGATGATCAAAATCCTTTAGAAGGACAGAGTCCCAGGCACAGGTGAAGAATTTAGTTTTATATAGTAGAATTCTTTTTAATGACATGATTATTTTGTGGTCATGCACATTTCTCTTGAACACATTCAGGGCTGAGAAATTCCTCCATGTCTTTAACCAATGGCCAGCCAGACCAGCTTTGAACAGTTCTGAATGAGCCAAAATCTCTCCCTGAGTTTTTATTTCCTTGGTTGTCCCTTTACCTTGGGAGTCTTCTGAGAACAGATATAATACCTCCTCCACATCATGAAACTTCAAGTATTATTTTTCCCTTGTATGTTCACTTCAGTGAGCTCTATCCCTTTCCCACTGGCCATTCTAGACCTCTCAGTGGGTCTTTTCATTTACGGTGCCCAGAACCCAATGTCACACTATATCTCACAGACCTGAAGGAGACCAGATGCCTCCACTCATGACAGCAATAGTCTGAGTCCTCTAATATGGGACATACTTTGTTTTTCTTCCACATATGTATTCTTAGTTTAATATATGATGACTGTAAAATAAAGAAAATGAAGGAAAAATATGGCCTCTGCTTCAAGAGTTGAATAGTATCATGGGAACTCAGTGACTCTGGATTCACTAAGAATAACTCTTTCCAGGCTAGTTTACTTATTTTTTCAGAATTATGAAAATATAGCCATCATTGATATCTCTTATACAAACAAAACTTTAACAAATTCAACTACTGTATAAACTAGTACTAAAAGTCATTAGAAGGTCATTGAGTAATGGATTTGTGTATAATCCTGAGTGTAAATGATTTTGGCATGCATTCCCATACAATGGCATGTATACAATACGTTATGATTTGATAGCAAAGCATTGCTGATGGAAAAAGCTAAATCCTGACTGTGTGTTTTCATCCAGAGAAACTTTAACAGTCCATTTCTTCTATGGCATGTTTCCAGAGGTTAATTCCAGAAGAAATTATAAAATGATAAATTAATTTGGTACAGAGTAAGTATAATCAGCTTGGTTTAAATCTGACTAGAAAATCAGGGGGCTGGAGAGAGGTACAAGCACTGGGGGAGGGCGGTCATTTCAATTCCTCTACTTCCAAGTCTACAGGGAAACCATTTTTCAGGGGGATGAGGGTGGGATAGCAGGGTGGTGGGGGGCTAGGGGAGGGATAGCATTAGGAGAAATAACTAATGTAGATGATGGATGATGGATGCAGCAAACCACCATGGCATGTGTATATCTATGTAACAAACCTGCACGTTCTGCACATGTACCTCAGAACTTAAAGTATAATAATAGAAAAAGAAAAACCACTATCTTCCTTTTTCTTTGGATTCCCCAAAGCCCTTTAGAAACTTTGAGTAGGGATCCCCCAGCTGGGCCATGAACCAGCACCCAGTGGGGAATGTGCTCACTGCAAAGCCTCTTTCTCCTGTAGTGAGCATCTCTCTCTCTCTTTCTCTCTCTCTCTCTCTCTCCTTTTGGTCTGTCCTGCATCCAGTCATTCTTGCTAGGATGAGAGCACCTGGATTTTCCTGGGGGGAATCATCCATTCTCCATATTCCCAGGAGTGGCCACAGCACACCCTGGCCCTCTGGGCTTTGCATCCCCTCTGACTACCACAGGTAGTTCGAGGATGGACTTGTGTCTCTAGTGGAGTCAATAAAATGTAATTCCTGGGTTTGGACAGGATTATAGGGAAGTGGAAATCCCCTCCTTTCTGCTGGAGTTTCTGAGAGACCAGCACGTGAACGTGGCTCTGACAACAGCCATGTTCCCTGAGCAGGAACCTGGAAAGGGAGCAGTGGAGCAGGGAGGAGGACAGACGCCGTGTCTTCACGATGCCACTGCCCAGGACACTAGCACCGACATCACCTGCTGCAATGTGTCTCAACTGTGCGTCTTGCTCTGTGTTCCTGGTGCCTGGACTTGGGCTCGCCTGCTTGCAGCTCCCGCGGGGGCCGAGTCTGATGGTCACGCTGCTCCTCTGATGCTGACCCTGGCCTCTTTCCAAGGCTACAACTTGTGCTCACCCGTGGACTGTGTCTAATTCTGGCTGTGCTGGGCACAAGCTTGGCTGGGTGTTGCTGCTGTGTTGCCCAGGGAACCGGAGCAGACAAGGGAAGCTTACAGCTCCTTTAGTCAAGGATTCTCATGTCTCCAAGAACCAACAGAGATTCTGAGTAATTTCTTAACTTAGTCATGGGGAGATAAATTCAGCTCTATTAAATCATTTATTTCTAACCTGCCAGGCCAATCCTTCTCATATTTGATTAGCCTCTCCTAATGCTGGTCTCTGTATCTTTCATCCCAGGCCCTTGCCTCCTGGCTTGGGTAAGTCTAGGAAAGTCATCATTGCCACACTTAGGAAAGTTATCATTGTCGCACTTGGCTGCTGTGAGAATTGGTTTCCCTCGTCTGCATGCCCCAGTTCCACTCAGAAGACCCAGGTGCCCCCAGTAGCTACCAGCTAGAGCAGGGGCACGTCTGCTCATTTCCAGGGTCCCGTTCTCACAGTTGCCTTTTATTAGATCCCTCTCCTGTATTTCCCCGTCCTGTATTCTCACGGTCCCATGCACTGGAACACACTTACTACAGCTTTCAACTGGCCAAATTTCATCCCAAATCCTAAACGCTTGGTTGGAATCTTACCACCTTTGTAAAACCATTTCCAGTTAATGTAGTTCACAAAATAGTGCCAACTCGATTCATCATTTATTAAGATCTATTCTGTGTTTGGTAGATGCTGTGACTTGGGAGTAAAAAAAATGAACAGTTCCAGCAATTAAAAGTTTACATTGTGTTGAAGCAGTAAGTTGCATAACAAAGGTATTTACAAAATATGCTCAGAGAAGGGGTGGGAGTAAATCCCTCAGTGTGGGACAGCTGGCAGCACAGTGTGCTGGTGTAATTGGACTCAGGGGACTCTGTGTGTCCAGCGGAGGACCTCAGGCATAAGGTGACACAGGGCCTGAAGCCGTGGCTCTGGGCAGGGGCTGCCACGGGACTCACAGCTCACCCCACCTTGCCAGGGCCTTCTGTGGACATCCACATTGCTGTGAACTAATTTCTTGCTGATTTAACTCCTCATTACTCTTTGCTCACTCTCTCACACATTCTTCCAGAAAGAGTTTTGCAGTATGTATCTCTCAGCCCCAGAACAGCCATACTTCCCAGAAAGTAAGTTTTTAATAAGTACCTGTTAGTTGATTGTCTTTTTAATTTAGTTTTAAAGTAAGCTTAGGAGGACAAAATTATGGTGTATATTTGCAAAAAATAATATCTCTAAGGAGGTGTAAGATTAATTGAAAGGAATTAAATTTTTTAAATCAAATGTCAGTCCTGAAGAATAACAAATGACACATGAAAGTGATTTTAAGCTGTAGGACTGCCTTGGAAGCCAAGCAGACAGGCAGGTGCTGTTTTCCAACTATTACCTCTCACCCGCCCCGACCACAGCCCTTGAAAGCTGGATAACTACATTGGTTTAATTGTTTTTCCTGTAATGAAGCTAGAATGGCATAAGCCTCAAAGGAAGAACCCCAAGACTGTAGTGCTGAGCAGGACCTCCCTGATGTAAACAACTGGAAGAACGACCAGAAAGGAGAAGCAGTGGCTCCAGCTGGGCAGAAGCGGATGCTGGTGGGGCTGGGGATGGAAGCTCCTGCCTTGGGAAGATTTGTGAGAATTCTCTGGAAGCCAGTGGGGTTGACTGGCCAACGAGAGCCATGAGGTGGGCTGGTTGTATTAAGCCAAACTACACATGGAATTTGAATTTACAGGGTACAGATTAAAAATTGGCCCAATGTGGAATTTTTATCAGTCTGTATGAGGGAAGTGACTCTGTGGGTGTCACATGGTGATGTGACTATAACTCATGAGAGTGTGTGCAGCTTGACACTCAGATCCATGAAGGGGCCAACGGCCCAGAGGCAACCCACATTGCTATTGTACCCTAAAATGTCTTTCTAATCCAAAGATTAGGTTGACCTGAGACATTTTTCTTAAATCATATAAGGAGTCAAGTGCAAAGATGGTTCAGCCTTACAGTATATTTTCTCTTCTCTGCATTCAACATCTTTGCCTCAAAGGAAGCTGAGTGTAATTATTAGTAATTTAGGCATTGATAGCCTTCAGACACTTCAAAGATGTGATTTCCCCATGGACTCTATAGTCCTTTGCCATTAGAGCTGGTTAAAGAGCTGAATTTGCTCAGAAGTGGTGATTGCCGAAACAGAATTATTTGTGGTTCCTAAGCCCACATATCTTTGAGGATGGTCTCAATTTTAAGTTTCCCTAGGCCCCAAAAAGCAATTAAGAGAGAGGTTCTACGCTTGAATTGGCCAAGTGCTATATCTCTTTGAAGAATAAAAATAGAAAGCTATTAGTTCTACTTCTCAGCTAACTTTAAAAGTGAGGAGATACAGGTTTTGCAGAACGTATTTTCCATGAGAGTTTAATGTCCATGGGGGAAAAGACTCAAAGGTAGCACGGTGGGATCTTCAGGGAGCCATTTGAACTTTGACGTGAGGCATGTAAGCAAGCATGGATGATGAAACGCAGACTGTGCTGCAGAACTCTGCTCTTCCGAGAGGTCTTTGCTCATCCACACGCCCACCTGTACTGACGGAGTAATAGGTAGGGGCGTTTCCCAGCAGCGAGCTGTAACAGCTGGGCGTGGAGCCTGCCTGCTATAAAGGTAAGGAAGACGGGACTATTCAAAACTCAGCTGTCCATGAAGTAAGATGCTGACGGTGATCAGGCCTGTGTTGCCCGCCATGGCCCAAACTGGCATTGTTGTTTGTATAAAACTGTCCTAGGCCACGGTTTGTAAAGGGAAAAGCAAGCTGGCTTTAGTCATGGGCAGTTATGGACCCTTGGCCTATCCCTAATCCACCCCTCTTTTGAGCAGATAAGGAAATGAAAGTCCAGAGATGACTATATCCTCTTTTTAAGAGGGGATAATATCAGGACCCCAACTGAGACCAATGGTTTTCAATCTTAGAAAAATTTCATGGTTCATGCTTCTTCTTTTTGGAATTTCTCTGCCAGGCATCCAGTGTTCCCAGTGGTTAGCACCATCTGGAAACTTGCAAACTGTTCTGGAGGGACACAGCGTGCTGACCTGTGAGCTGTGAGACGCCCACTTGCCCAACACCCACTGCTGGAAATGAGACAGGCAGAGGGACTCCGGGCCCTCTGTGGGAGACTATGCCCAGGGCAGTGGGGTCACAGCTGCCTCAGCTACTGACATTATGGAACAAAAGTTTCTGTCTGTAATTCTACCTTAAGGGTGAAAATAATCTCCTGCCAAGTTCTCAGAGAGGTATATTTCCCTGGAAGACCTCAGACTGTGGTTACAGAATAATCTTGGCCATTGGAGAAATGCCATGTTCCATCATTTCAAATCTTGGCTTTCCCTTCTTATGCCCCATCTACAGCCCCAGCAAGACTGATGAATTCTTCCTCAAAAGCAGAGGTTCCCAGCTCATGAGAACACACATGTGGACGTGGCTCCCACTGGTCTGGGTTAGTGCCTGTGCTCTGAAGTGACTTTCTAATAAGAAGGCCTATTTCTGCTCCTCCTTCACCCTGTTGCTGACATTTCACATTCCAGAAAATTACACTTCATAATACTTTTCATCCTTAAATTCCAATGCAGATGAACTTATAGGGTGACTTTCATCGTATTCCTAGGTGGAGAATAAGGGGAAACCACAGCAAAACCACCAGGATGACAAGGACATTCACAGCATATTACTTCTGAGGAAAGTATGCTCTGAAGCAGCCAAACTCCTGCAGGAGAAATCGTTCGAATGACTGTTCTTTACAATGTCCAGTGGCCAACTGTTTTTAGTTGTTATGTTTTTCCCAAATCAGTTCTTTGTTTTATAAATAAACATGTAGTTAGCCAGCCATTTTGGAAGATGACTTCTCAAATAAACAGTTATTAAAAAATTCTAACAGGCGGTTTCCTGTGGGACACCCTGGGAGCCAGCTGTGGTGAGCGTGCAGGACGGGGCATCTCTGTCTGCGGCTGCCATGCCACTCCTGACTGTGCCCTGTAGCTCGTTTCTGCTGTAAGGAAGAGCAGCTGGTAACTTGGTTACATTTTGGAACTGAAGATAGCGGCTCAAGGACTTAGTCATACCACACAAATATAATCAGTCTGATTCAGTCTCCAAGACTATAAAATATGCTTCACTAAAGTGGCAAATTCTATTTTTGAATTGAAAGCTCACCAACTTTAGGCTACCAGCTATTCAGATTTAAGATACAGAATACTAACATAAATACAAATTCACACATTCAAAGAACCTACCAGCTGAGCATAAGAAAATATGAAAGTCTACTAATAGGGTGAAGGCTTCCTGGATCAAATAGACTTGTGTCTTGATAAGACTTGACTTCATTTCAGTAAAGAAGCTTTCCTTTTGGGGATGCCTATAGATTGCCGGCTTCTGCATGGTGGCAGGGGGGCTGGAGCTGGATGCATTATAGAGGATTGCATTTCCATCAGCATATTGCCTTTATGCTCCAAATTCACTTTCCTTGGCTTTGTTTTGTGATGCTGGAGCTGGACAGTGTAAACATCTGTTTTGCCAGCTGGTAATATGAGGATTTGTCAATACTGGGTGCCAGAGGGACTGCGAATACCATAGCAAGAGGAAGGGGCTTCACATCGGACGTGCTTTCAGTGTGGCTTCCAGTGGACGGCTTGGCAGAGGCATGGCCGTGCTTGCTTCTGACTCCCCCTAGTCTGCGCCCCCCGCAAGGGTCCTCACCGCCTGGAGAAGCCACACCCTCCCTGAGAGATCTGTATCTCAGCCTTGCGGTGGGAGGTTCTCTTTTAAGCTGATGGTTTCTGCCTTTTCATTCCCCTTCAGGCTTTCTGTATTTGCTGCTTCTATACCAATTTAGTAGTTCCTAACTGCCAGACATTTTTAGTAGTTAGGCACCTTTTACTAGGTAAGCGCCCTTTGTTGTAAAACGTCCACTTGCAGATTAAACAACATTACTAGAATGGTAGAGTAAGGACCTCAAAAATACATTCTTCCACAAAGGCAGTATGAACAGTGGAAACATTGTCAGAATAAGCTTTTTCAAGACTCTAGAAATTAACCACTCTTGCAACAACCCAAAGAGCTTTAATTCAAGAAAAATGCTGAATCTTCCTAAGAGCTTCATGGCACTTTAACTTTTCCTACTGCAACCTTCTTCCATCAGCTCTGCAGTAGCCTTGAAAACTGGCTGCACAATTATGATAGCTGTGGAAATTAGCAGCCTAGTGGCCACTAGAGCAAGTAGCATGGATCTGAGCTCCCCAGCTCCTGTCCCCCAGTAACTCTCTGGGATTGGACATTGATACGTAAACTAAAAGATGTCTGAGACAGATGTCAGTAGATTTGGAGGTTTATTTTGCCAAAGTTGAGGGCATGCTTGGGAAAAAGGAACATAAGTTACAGTAGGATCTGTGGCCAGTGCTTTTTCCAAAGAGAGTTTAGGGGGAAAGAATGGTCAGGAGGGAAAGAAAGTTAGAAGAAGGAGCAGGAGTTAGACTGTGAGGTGAGCAGTTGGATTCCTGTGAGGCTCTGATTAGTGCCGGCTGAATCCACGTTTTACATGTGGAAAGAGAGGAGTGCGGAAAAAGTCAACCATGCATTTATCTCATGGTCCGTAGGTCTACATTTTGCATAGGATGAAATAAGCACAGAGTAAGGAAGACGTGAAATATGCATTTATCTCAGCGTGGGTGGAGGAATAATTTCTAGTCTTGTCTTTGTGTCATACCTGTGAGGTAAAGCTGTTAATTTACATTGTCAGGGTGAGATTCAACACAACTCTGTTTTGTAGTTCATTTATAGGGGAACACGTATTATGAAAGATTTGGGGGCCCAGAAGGAATTTCCTTGTGAGTAATTTGTGAGGGAGGCCGCCTGGGGAGCTACACAGCCTTCGATGTTGCAGGCATCTCCTTGAGAACAAAAGGAAAGCAGTTTTCTTTTTACATGACTCAGCACCCACGCTCATGGCTGGACACCCAGGTGGAAACGGCCAGCAGGCAGTTACTGACTGAAGATCGAGGCTCAGGACAGAGGGCAGAGCCAGAGGTGAGGATCTGTGAACTTGATGCCAACAAGTATATGAAAACAATCGCTAATCATTAGAGAGATGCAAATTAAAACTACGATAAGGTACATCATACCTGTTAGAATGGCTATTATCAAAAAGACGAAAGATAAGTCTTGGTGAGGATGTGGAGAAATGGGAACTCTTGAATGTTACAGGTGGAAATTAGTATAGCCATTATGAAAAACTGAATAAAGTTTCCTTAGAAAAACAAAAATAGAAATACCATATGATCCAGCAATCCCATGTCTGTCCATATATTCAAAGAGATTGAAATTGATGTGTTGAAGAGATGGCTCCATTTTCATGTTCATTGCAGCACTGTGCACAATAGTCAAGATATGGAATCAACCTGTGTCCATCAACAGGTGAATGGATAAAGAAAAGGTGGTGTGTATATGTATATAAAATGGAATACTATCTAGCTTTAAAAAAGAAGGAAATTCTGTCACATCCAACAACGTGGATAAGCCTGCAGGACATATGCTAATAAAATAAGCCAGTTGCAGAAAGACAAATAGTTCGTAATCCCACTTATATGTGGGGCTTAAAATAGTCAAACTCAGAAGCAGAGAACAGAATGGTGTTTACCTGGGGCTGGGAGCAGGAGTTGAAGAGGTGTTGGTCAAGGAGGTCAAGTTTCTGTTAGACAAGAGAGATCAGTTTTTAAGATCTACTGCAACTATGGTGACCCTAGTTAATAATAATGTATTTCACATTTCAAAATTGTTAATTGAGTAAACTTCAAATGTTCTCACCACAAAAATGATTACTATATGAGGTGACATATATGCTGATCAGCTTGATGTAGTCATTCTACATTGTGTACACGTACCATAACATCCATTGTACTCCATAAATATACACAATTTGGTTTGTCAATTAAAAATAAAAAATACATTTAAAAAGTAATCAATAACAATTAAAAAAGTATATAAAAGAAGAATAGATAAGAAACCATTATTAAGAAAAAAATCTAGCCATTCTATGTCTGGTTCAGATCTCTGGAAACTCTGTTGAAGAGTTCTTACTTTCACTGAAATGTGTTACATATTAAATGAGTTCTGTTCAAGTGAAAGCACTTATTGACTACCATTTTGTTTCAAGATGCTCTGTACCTGTCTTTGTTTTCAGATTGGAACTCAATAGCCCATTGCATGGAGCAGCTTGCCTCCTCTCATCTAATCCTCACAATAATCCCAAGAGGCAAGTAACATGCTTATTACCAGCTTGCAGATGGGAAATTTACTCATTTAAAAAAATTATACACCATTCTAATTTCTACACAATTCTGGGATGCACTCAGGCCATTTTCAGTCAAACTCTACTCAAAGCACATATTTACTTTCAGGGAATGAATTCAGACAATTTCAGTTCTGGTGGCTCAAAGAAAGGGTTTATTTTGGCTTTGTGCGATCCTGAAGTGTGCAGCAGTGTTTACTATATGTTACATTACACATGCTCAAAACAACACTGCAATTAGCCCAATGCTGCTCTTTCTTCCCAAGAGAAAGGTCAGTTTTGAACTTGCCATAGTGAACATATTCAAAGAGAAAGTTAGGTGGCTTCAGATCATTCTGTTCAGCAAATTCCAGGAAGCATGGACTTTCCAGATGCCAGACAGAGATACATCAGAAAGTTGCACATAATCCTATAATTCAGCTGACTTCTCAGAGACAGAAATGGAAAAATTTGAATAGCCAACCCAAAGATTCTGAGGCTCTGGCTGCCGGACCCCAGATCCTTGGCTGCTGTTTGTTCCTGGCACATGAGAGAAAGTGGTGACCACACAAATGATGCTCCCAGAAGACATCAACATTGTCTGTGGGAACTGGAGGCAAGACCCCATTTTCCCCAAGAGATTCAATATCAGTTCATGTCATATGTTTTCTTTATAAGATAAATCATAGCTTAGGATCACACTAAAGGATATCTTCATCTTGTGTATTCATGGATTGTTCACAAATCTGAGGAAGCCTAGGGTAGGTGGCTTAATGCATTCTCTACATCCACTTAGTTAGAAAAACAGAGACAGTGGATATTCGCAACGGTGAAGAACCACACAAAAACCATGTTAATTATTCAATTTACAAGTGTTTTCACTGTGGTCTTTTCCTTTGGTAAGAGGAATTAGCACTTACATGTTAGCCGGGCCTCACTTCTAGTATAAAAACAGGATTTTGGTTATTCAAATTACTTTTTTATTTACCAAAGACAGAATTTTACTTAAATGATGAAAATGTGGAACTCAAAAGTGATAGATTTTCTAGCTTTTTATTACCACTGTAGACATCAATTTTCAATGCAAGTTGTAGTTGGCAAACACAAGGGAAAAGTATTCCAGCAAAGCTGTAGAATAATTAAACCTACATGCGGAATCTCTTGTGAACTCAACTTCAATTGCAGCTTCACACACTGTAAGCCAACACAGCATTCCCTCTCATGGGTTTGAAGTTTATGGTTCAAAGACACCAAATGTAGCTAGACCAAAAATGAAACAGGATCTGCTCTGGAAAAATAACATTCTCCTGGGATAATCATTAACACTGCAGATAAACCAGGTCAGATGAAATATTCCCATTCTAGCCAGTCTATAGTAAGTTAGATGGAAACCAGACAGCCTGATTTGAGGCGAAGAACCTATTTTCATTCTGTGGAAGACTTAGAGCATCCTTACCTAGAAGGTATAAAAAATTTTAGCCTCCCAAAATATCATTAACAAAATTCCCAGTATTCCAAGGCATCTTTTGGCCTTTAAAGGTTCATGACTGATACAGGTAAGATTGGCAATGAATGTTGCCTGCTCTTAAAATTCTTGTAAGGATGAGTAGTGGTGGAGCTACAAATAAAGCTTTTCCAAGTGAACAGACTTGAACTTCACTGACCACATTTTATTTATTTCCACTCCATATACTCATGGTTAGAAAATGGAATCTTAAAGGAGTATTTGTGTTTCACCTTTCCATACCATCCCAGCTGTAATGGCAATAATTCATGTAGGTACAGCACAGTGAATAACAGTGTGTGGTGAGGCATAACACGTAAGTTGTGTTTAGACTTCAGTGATGAAGGGATCAGTGTGTAATGCATAATCCACACACACATTTTATCTACACAAATATAAATATTACTAGCATATTTTATGACTTCTATTTTCTTTTCAAAATTGAATAGTAAAAATAAAAGTGAACTGAAATATTACCAGTTCAAATAATGTATCATTCATATTGCCAATGTGTTAGGCTCCGTCCAGCTATATCTTCTCTCCCTTTCACGGTGGACTTGGAAGAGCTTCTTGGCCTTAGCTCCATCTCTTCCTGGACACTCATCATTTGCCATCCATTTTTCTCTCCTCCAGATCTATATCCAATTTGTTTTGTTTACTCTTTACTACCTTTATGAATTTCCACTCTCAAAATAGTGAAACATAGTTCAATCTGGGAACTTTCAGGACTCATGTGAGACTTCTGTTTCCTAGAAAGTAGGTCCTCTATTGAACCACCTGGTCTCTTTAGAAAATCAGATCAATTTTTTTGTAAATATTTTAAGCTACCAAATATAGCAGAATATTTTTAAAAATATGGTTGGTCTCTCTTTGTAATGAACATAAAGACTTGCAAATTTGAAACCCCATGTTTTTCCTGTTCCACACCATGACTGTGAGTGGTAGCACCACGTTCTCCTCAATCCTTTCCCAAAAGGCTAGTGTGTCCCACTCTATTGATCTGGCTTTTGCCAACATCATCACTGGCCTCCACTTTGCCATCATCATCACCCACTTTGCATAATCAGTGCCCTCCACTTTGCCATCATCACTGTCCTACACCTTGTCATCAGCACTGGCCTCCACTTTGCCACCAGTTACTTCTCTGTCCTTAGCTGTTATTCAATCTCTCAGCAGGATTCAAAACAGTTGGTTGCACTGTTCTTTTATATTTTCTCCCCCGTTCAAATACTTTCTTCTCAACTTCTCGATTCCACAGTCTGCTGGGTTTCCTGCAGCCTCCCTGGCTGTGCCTGCTCTGCTTCCCGTGCTAGACCCTGCTCCTCTACCAGGATTAAACACTAGCATGCACCAGGGCATGCCACTGGCTCTGCATCGGCTCTACCCACACTGTCTCTCCAGGTGTTCTCATACAGTGGTGAGGTCAGTGCCAGTTTTAGCCAAGTCTGTATCTCTGTGGAGCCTTTGACTCCTGGATCTGATGGCCTATCAGGCTTGGCCCTTGGGTGTCTAGCAGATACCTCAGATATTGCCTGTCCTAAGGAGAACTCTCAGCTCCTCCATAGCTGGCTCCTCTTTCTGTTCTGCCCTGGCAATCTTGGCATCACTGTCCACCAAACTGCTTAAGTTAAAACACTGGCATTTATCCTTGATTCTGCTTCCAAACCTGCCCTGTCAGCAAATTCTAGAGCCTCTGAACAGACCCTGTCCATCTACTCTCCTTAGTTCCAACACTGCTAACCTGGACCACAGCCTAGCAGATAGGATACTTATTTCCTATCTTTTGCAATAGCAAGTGACCTTTTGACAGCACAATACAAACATCTCAGCAACTTGATTTTTTTCATTTTTTATGCAACTCAAGTAACACCCTCAGTCAACATGGGCTGTCCACCTGTCTCTCCACACCATGAGTGACTTGCCACCATCCTGACCCCTAGGGCTCCAGGCACATACATCCCCCAGGTTTCCTTCTTGCTGTTTATGGCTGTGTTGCTGTTGCCCACACTGCTCCTAGCAGTTTGGTAACAACTGGCTGCTGCCATTCCAGAACCATGCATTCCCAACTGATACCAGGAACCCAGTTCTATGGCTACATTTGCCACAGCTAACCTCAGCTTCCAAGGGTCAGAGCCCCACACTTCTCAATTGCAAACAGTGTCTGCTCCTCAGGAAACTCTTCAACAGACTTATCAGGGGCATGTTCTCTAGGGCCTCCCAGCAGAGTATATCGGCATCACATGAGAAACCCACTCTCATCCTCTCTGATCCTCCTGACCCTCCCTCAACATCTTGCCCAGGCAGTTTCACTGTCCCTGTCCATTTGCTGTGGACACACTGTGTCCTGGGGCCATCCCAGCAGCCCACAAGGACCAGTTCTTGCCAGGATGTTTAATCCTAAGCCTGCCACTGTGTTTTCAAGGCTTCCAAAGCACTTAAAAGCCAACTAAGTCCACAATCGTTAAAATTATTTTAATTATTAGTTTGCCCTTTAATCAGGGCTATCACACAGACCAATGACTACATATAACAACTCCTTCCATTCGAATTCTCCACAGATAAGCGCTCAGTAATTCCGATGCATGACACTTACTAGCAATGTGGGTCTCACTGCCATCAGATCTTGCTTCAGACCTCATCCTAAGGGCCTAACTGTCTCGGTCTGGACCCCCTCAAAATCAGAACCCAAGGCAAAGACTTGTGTGCATGCAGTTTTCTGGAAAGTTATTTCAGACAGCAGGAATGAAAGACCAGAGGAAGTGAAATGGAAAAGAGGGGAAAACTGACAAAGGAAGGCATTGTCTGTTGGTCTTCGGAACCTTCTAGGAGCATATAAAACACTTCTCAGAATTATCTGCTAACAGGGTGAAGATGAGTAGGAGTCTCTCTCCCAGTGGTTGAGAAATGAGTCATGGAGCATAGACTCCCCCGCCATTTCTGTCTGTGCTCGCATGATTGCAGGGCAGGCCTCAGAGAAGTCTAAGGCAGGAAGTGTGGGCCAAGTGTGAGGTAAGACTCTGTGAGCACAGACTCAATCTGAGAGCCCAGGAGACAGTCCACTGCCTCCGTAAACTGATACTGAGGGTATGAGTTCTGCACAAGAAACTTTGACATGGACAGAGCCCACACACCAAGCATGGAAAGGACACTGACACCCTCACTTTAGAGAACTGCTTGCATTCCCTGGCCCTCTGTCAGTTTATTCATCTGTATTTTGACTGACTATACTCATGGCTGCCAACCTATTTGCCGAACAGAATTACTTTGGGAATTCCTAAAGTCGTTAATACCTGTGCCTCTGAAATTCTGATTCAGAAGGTCCTTATTAAGGACTTAAGAAGCCAGATTTTGTAAAACTCCCCAGGTGATCCTGATGTAGTCAGTTTTTGGACATAATTCTAGGGTCCCTTTTTACTCTGGAATTTGGTGAATTATTTAGCCAATTGGATAAATAACATGGGGATTTGAAGAGAAATATAACATGTCATTCCTTTACTAACAGACTTTACAGTGGGCTTGTTTAGATAACATTTATGCATAAGAAACACTAAGTTTATAGCATAAGACAATCTCTAACCAGATATTGCAATTCACACAACTCTCGTGTATAGACTTCCCAGCAATAATCAAATCATTTTTCTCATTATTCTTTGTTACTGCATTTAATAAACACTTATTAAACATATTTACTCTATTAGATATGTATTATTTGTTAGATATTGATTTGTTATTATGAGGCATAAAAAGGTGAATAAGACATTTTCTTCATCCTGAAGGAGTATATGACACACATATACAAGGAAAAAATTGAGGAAAGAAGAGATAGAAGTCTGCTGGTATTGAGAGGTTGAAGCAAATAAATAATGCAAGATTTTCTGCACGGGTTATTAAGTTCTCTAGCTATGTTCAATGGCCTCAGATAGAATGGAGGAAAGCAGAATCTTGGGAAGGTGAACATGGAAGACAGACAAGACAGTGGAGTGTTCTTGGGATCCCCAAGGACATTGTGAACTGAATTGAAGAACTAGACATTGTGAAACTGAACTGGTTAGTCATAATGTGGGGGAGGTGAGCAGAGGTTTCAGAGCCTCTGGAAGGTGTGTTTCAACAAGGCTGTGGGTGGGTATGAGCAAGTGTGTAAGCGTGAATGCACAGAAGTTTCAAACCATACAGGGCTGGAAGAATGCTGCGGGTTGCAGATGATGCAGTTCCTGTGGCATGGAAGCAATCCTATTCACGTGGACCCCTCAGATCTGACTGGAAAAGGGGTAAACGATTGTTGCCCAAAATCTAAGCTTTAGGAGAAGAGCCTGGCCCTCCTCATCCTACCTTATGATATCATTAAAATGAGTTGCTGGTTAAGAATTTGAAAGACAAGAATATTCTCTGATACTTATAAACATTTAGTGGTTTTAAATTTGTAGCAGCATAAGCACCAAATCTACCTCATTCATTTGCTTGACTAAATCGTAATTCTCAGCAAACCAGACTTCCCACTTCTCACTCCTGACAACCCTCAGGCACTGCCACTGCAGTAACTTGGGCTGGAAAACCTTCAGAAAACCATCTTTCTTCACTCCAGCCCTCCCCCTCCTCCAAAGATCTGCGGTTTGGGACCAGCTAGTACAGAATTTGGTTCTGGACAGGTACACTTGGTTTCCATTTCAAGGCACTCAAGTCAACCTGGAAACCTGAAGGGCCTAAAAAAGCTTCTACTAATCAGTTGTCAATCAGCAACCCTGATTCTTGTGGACGGCAGGGATGGATGGGCTCTCCTGGGAAGCTGTGGGGTTTGGAACTGTGGGGGACCACAAAAGCTCTCCCTGTGCCAGCACCACGGCCCTCCCACTTCATCACCTAACTGCCTTCAAACTGTCACTCCTTTTCCTGAAGCATTAATTTTCTTGGAAAAAATAATCAGACCCATAAGAAGGAGGAGAGTATGAAAATAGTATGAAAGAAAAAATAAAACCAAAATGAGCAAAATTCTTCCAGTCAATGGAGGTGGGGGAAATAAGACTCATCACAGCCCTTCAAAAATAATATGATTATCTTCTATTCCTTTTTTTTGATATTTCTTTTGTAAATACTTACAGTACATATAAAAGCAGTTTAAAAAAAAATTTCAATAGTGCCACGGATACTTACTGGGGATAATGTGGATATAATCTTGCCTGCAGGAGAGAGAGATTATTACACCTATTTTCAAGCTTTCTGTGACTCTCAGAAATGATGTTGAGATAGGTTTCTGAATGTTCCTGGAGATGTTAAAATCATTATGTTAAAATCGAATCATTCAAAAGATAGTTTGCCATGTGATCAAAAGTTAACAAACTCTTCTATGCGTACTTTCAAGGCATAATCAGCACAAATGCATTCTTCTAATGGCTTAACATTGTATGTAAAAGGTATAAACAGAAATTGTGGAAACGTGTGTTTTCACTTGATTCAAACACAGCAAGAGTTCCAAATATATACATGAACTAATAAAAAATGATATTGGATTGCTGCCTGAAATCTGTAAATTTAAAAAATTAACCCTCAAAAATAAATTATTAGGGATTTTCATATTTACTAAATCTTCTGCATAATAAACTTAGAATTAGATTTAGCCCTCCTACATGCAAACATAATACAAAGAAAAGTATCAGTAAGAGGAATAAATCATGCAAAATATCTAGATAAACAAGACTCAAGGCCAGGTGGGGTGGCTCATGCCTATAATCCTAACACTTTGGGAGAGCAAGGCAAGTGGATCACTTGAGATCAGGAGTTTGAGAACAGCCTGGACAACATAGTGAGACTCTGTCTCCACAAGAAGTAAAAAAATAAAAAAAAAATCTGCTGGCATGGTGATGCTTATGGCTAGTCCCAGCCACTTGGGAGGCTGAGCCTAAGAGTTCAAAGCTGCAGTGAGCTATGGTTGAGCCACTGCACTCCAGTCTGAGTGAGGGAGCGAGAACTTGTCTCAAAAAGAAAAAGGAAAACGAAAGATTGATGGTTACAGATTACAGCTTGCCTCAAGGCTGTTTTGTTTGTCTTCCTAAAAATCTATCCAGTTTTCTTTATTCAAACCACTCTCTGAGTTGGAGAAAAGTTCCAAATGTTGTGTTTTAAGGAGTTATGCCACCAAAACACCACATAGGAAAACCAAAAAGGATCTTTCCAAAAGGCCCTGGGACTTATGAATATGACTCCTTAGGAAAGACAGAACTGTTTGCAGATAAAGTTTTCAATGTGTTAAAAAGTGACAGATGTGAAAAAGGTGGGGAAAGAGAGAACAATGAATTGAGAGGGTTTGGATTGGAAACAGGAGAGAGTCACGGAGTCTTCAAAGGGAGTTGCTGGCTGGGTCTGTTGTAACTAAACCAATCTGGTTCAACTTTTATGCAACCAAGTTTTGAATTATTTTTTAGTTTCCACAGACCCTCAAGTTGAAGGTCACACAACCTAAGCATGCCAGATGAACCAAGTGTGCAACATGGGTGGTTGGGCTGAGGAGCAGGGACTGAATTAAGAAGTGGACACAACATGGTGGGATCCAGGATCCAATCACATCGAACCTTGGCATAACCCCATCGCAGGATCCAGTCGGACCACACCTCCCAGCACTACCTCATTGCAAGATCCAACCAGATGATGCCTCACTACCCTCTGACCATAAAACCTGTCCCAACTCCTGACTCAAGAGACAGATTTGAGCCCAACTCCTGTGTCCTTGGCTGCTTGGTAAAAGCCTTTCTTGCTGCAAAAACCCAGTCCTTTAGTATTTGGCTTTCCATTACATGTGGGCAAATGGAACCAGTTTGGTTTGGTAACACTGTGAACTCAGGCACTTGAATCAAATGAACCATCAGCCTGGTGAGGTTGATTTTGAAGCACTGGACAAATTGTTTCTATTCTGACTTACACTAATTAATTATGTTATGTATATTTTCATTTTGTCCAGTTTCTGGTAACAATAATTTGAAAAAGAAAAACAGTTACATGAACAATTTACTGAGTATTTACACTGTATTTTATATAAATTTCTTATTTATTCTCTCAACAATCTTATTAACTCAGTTTATAAATGAGAAAACCAAAGGCTGAAAGAGGTGGGGTAGCTTCCCAGAATCATATGGTGTAGTTAATGATGGAACTGACATTTGAACTCAAAGACCACGCAGTTATGTGTGACACTATGGCCAACTGATGATTTCAGTTCAAAGTTTATAAAATAGTGAGTGCTATTTATACCTATTTTCGTTCAGAATTTGGTCTGATTTAAGTCTCTAGCAATTTATTTTGAATATCTGTGTTCGGGTATAACGTTGTACTCACACATTCAAAACAAAAACGTAGTCATTTACATTCTTATATCTGCCTACACCCTTGTATTTGTGCAAAACATCAAGAATTCAATTTTTTAAAAATAAAGAAAATCCCGGGAGAAAAGGAATCAATTTCCATAAAAATTTGAATAATGCCAGATTTATTCCATGAATATAATAAAAATGGAAAGTTGTTGATGAAAGAGATCTGTCTTTCCTTAGGTTGCTTTCCCAATTGTTGGGCACTGCTATGATACCAGTAGCTACTTAGGCTGACAGCATGTTACTCTCATTTCACACCTCTTGTAGTTTTACTAATTGAGTCATGGCATTATTATGACACTGTTAGGAGTCACCTTGGGAAAAAACAAAGGACAGCTTTATCTGTGAAATGGTTTCTAAAGCATCCTCAAATCCTCAGCACACGTTTTTGGCAGATAGATTATTTCTGCAGTAGGCTTTCATAGCTGCAAAAACAGCTCCATTGTAGCAATCCAGATTCAGCCTCTCCCTTTCTGCTGGGGTCAGGCAGATTAAATCACTACATATATAGTATACAGGATGTATGTATATCACTACATTTATATATTTAGACAAAATATATACAAAGCAGCTTTATCGAGATATAATTTACATGCTATACAATTTTCAGTCCATGTGTGTCTTTGCAGGTGAGGTGAGTTTCTTGCAGGCTATATATAGTTGAGTCTTTCTTTATCCATTCAATCAGTATATATTTTTCATGTGGGGAATTTAATTCATTTATATTCAAGGTTAATATTGACAGGTGAGGACTTTTGTCATTGTATTGACTACTTTCTGGTTGTTGGATATTCTTTGTTTCTTACATCTTTTCTTATTGTTTATTTTTGCAGTTGGGGTGCTTTTCTGCAGTGATAAGGTTTGACTCTTTTCTCTTTCTCCTTTGTGTATTGGCTCTACCTGTGAGTTTTTATAGTTTCACATATTTTTATGATGGTTGTTATTATCTTTTCACTTCCAGATGTAAGACTCCCTCAATCATTTCTTGTAAGGCCAGTCTAGTGATGATAAATTTTCTTAATTTTTACTTGTCTGTAAAGAGGTTTTGTTTATCTTTTATTTCTGAAGTATGGACTTCCTTGGTACAATATACTTGGTTAGCAGTTTTTTCTTTCAGTACTTTGAATATATCATCCAATTATCTCCTGGCCTGTAAGATTTCTGTGGAGAAATTTGCTGCTAGTCTAAGGGAGATTCCATTATATGTGACTTGATGGCTTTTCTCTTGCTGATTTAAATTCTTTCTTGTCTTTGACTTTTGACATTTTGACTGTAATGTGCCTTGAAGAGGAACTGTTTGGATTGAATGTATTTAGGATTTTTTGGGTTTCCTGGGCCTGAAGTCCATTTCTTTCCCAAGACTTTAGAGGTTTTCTGTTACTATTTCATTAAATATGTTTTCCTCTCCTTTTTTTCTTCTCCTTTTAGACTGCTCATCATACAAATAATTGTCTGCTTAATGGTGTCCCATAAATCCTGTAAGCTTTATTCATTATTTTTTGTTTTGCTTTGTCTGCCTGTGTCATTTCAAGAGACATATCTTCAAGTTTAGAAATTCTTTCTTCTGCTTGGTCTAGTCTGTTGTTGAAATTCTCAATTGTATTTTTTATTTCATTCATTGAGTTCTTCAGCTCTAGGATTTTCATTTCACTCTTTTTAATGCTATCTATCTCTTTGTTGAATTTTTCATTCAAATCATAAATTGTTTTCCTGATTTCATTGAATTTTCTGTTCATATTCTCTTGTATCTCATTGAGTTTCCTTAAGATTATTGTTTTTAATTCTTTTTCTGGCACTTCATGTATTTCCTTATAACTGGTTTCTGTTACAGGAGAATTACTGTTTTCCACTGGAAGTGTCATGTTTCCCTGCTTTTTCATGGTTGATGCATCCCTACATCAATTTTGATGCATCTTGTGGAAGAGTTCCCTTTTTTCATTGTATGGGGTAGGTTTTGTAGGGGAAGAACTTATTTGCATGAATGGGACTTGGAGTGCTGGTTCAGTGGGGTGTGTTGGCTTTGGTTCTAGGTGGATGCATTAGTGTAGTCTCTGTGAAGTTTCTTCAGTTGTAATCTATACAAGCGACATTTGCAAGTTTCTCAGTGGCCTAGGCTAAGACAGTTTGCAGTGACAGTGTTGCAACTTTGCCAAGGATGGGCTTGCTGGGCTGTGTCTCAGGTTGAGAGTGTGTGTATGCACATGGTGGGTCAGCCAGCTGGGTTTTGACTCACTGGGGCTGGGGCCATTGGGCTATTACTCTAGCCAGGAGCACAAGCACGTGGTTGCTCAGTCAGCTTGGGAGCATTACTGCTAGGAGCAACTTGTGGGGCTGTATTTTAGGCCTAGGATGTGAGTGTATAGCTACTTAGATGGTCTGAGTGTGTGTCCACCAAAGGCAATCTGTGGGACTGTTTCTCAGGCCCATATTGGAGGTGCAGGGTTATTGGACAGGCCAGGAGTATGTCTGTGGGTTGAGGATGCTATGGGGCTGTTACGTAGGTTCTGAGAACAAGTGTGTAGCCATTCCATTGGCTCAAGAGTGTATCAGCTGCTTGGAAGCTCAGGGTCTCCCACATAGGGAAGTGTGTGCAGCAGCTTAAGTGACTCAAGAGCATATTAATCCTGGGTAGGACTGGCAGACTATTCCTTCAACTGGAAGTGCAGCCAATCATGGGCCCAGGGTCCACACAGCTGGGTTTGTAGCATTCAGTCACCTATGTGGGCCTTGCATAATGAAGATGGAGCCCCAGTGCTGGAGAGGTACAGTAGCTACTGGCCCTCAGAGAAGGGTGCACTCCAGAGGTGTGGAGTTTCAAGGTAGCTCTGGTTTCAAGATGGTACTGTGCTGCAGCAGTTTGGCTCACAGGGAGTGTTTTGGTAGTGGACAGTGCATGCCTTGTCCCCCTGATCTGGGGTAGTATAACTGCCTGAATTCCCAGAAGCACTCCAAACTGGGCTCAGGGTTTGTGAGGACTGTGGGATTCTCCTGTACTATGGAACATAGGTGTTAAAGAAGTAAGGGCTGGTGGGGATCTTCTGCTTACCTTTTCCCTGCAACAGAAAGTCCATCCTGTCTCCAGGCCAATCCAATCTAGGTTGTGAGAAGTTGGGTTTAAGAGGCCATGTGCCTCCAAAGTGCCCTCCTGGACATTCTCTCACCACAGTGTGCCTCCATTACCCCACTGCACTCCAGTGCTCTCTTCCTTTGACACTCCAGTCAAATATTAGCATTTGTACATTGTCCTGGTCCCTTCCTACGGGGGGACAAAAGTGCCAGGCATCTCTAGTCAGCCATTTTGCTAGCTTCTGTCTCACGTTAGTTTCATGTGCCTATTTTAAGTATTATACATATGTATTTAACAATATATGTACATATATATATATAAAACTATTTCTACAATAATATTCCAAGGTTACATCTAAGTCAGCTAAATGAAACAAGCTGGAGAAAAGAATTCCATCTTGAAATTATTCTCCTTGATTCTGTTTCCACTGCTAATTCCCTGAAGGCATATTAACTCTCTGGACTATTTGAAAGCACTTGGATTATTTGAGGAATTACCAGATCACTCATCTTCAGCATTTCTTTGTGTAGCATCCAGGAATAATGGCTAAGGGAGTTACATTTTGTTTTTTTTTCTGCACATTCATTCAGTTTCGCAGTAGCATATGAAGTGTTATTGAAACTCATGGCAAATTACTGGGCTTTTTATATCGCATTTTAAAAAACCAGCAAAATCTAGTATTTCAGCACTTACATAACAATGTGTTTTTACTAGGACTGGCTTTAAGGGTACAATTAAAATTTTTTCTTAAGTACCTTAAGGAATTTCAAATACTACATCAAAAATTTCATTTCAAAGACAGTTTTCCAAACAATGTTAATTAATGTTTGTGATATGGGATGGGTAAGTGCTGGGTAGAGAAGTGGCGGGGGCGGGAGTTCCTTAGTGAAGGCTCCACCCTCAGGTCTGTGCCCACCGACATAGGTGAGAACAGGCACTCCTGTGTTTATGCTGGAATGTTGCATTTTCAAAGACCACTCTGGCCCACCATGCCCTGCCTCCTGTGCCCATGTGAACCTGAGACCTTAGCAGGCACACACACACAAGCGGCTGAATGTTGAGACCAGCAGATCAGCAGAGCAGCGACGGTGGAATGATGTGGCAGAGCAAGAGAGAAGAGGAGGGACATCCGGACGCTAAGATGAGTTCGGCTAGGGGTGGTTCCAGAAGAATCTGGCTACTGGGCGTCCGACTCCAGGGGAAAGATCACCTTCCCACTTCATACCCAACTTCCAGCTCCCCATCAGTCTCACTGAGAGTCACCTCCACCACTCAATAAAACTTTGCACTCTTCCTTCGAGTCCACATGTGATCCGATTCTTTTGGGACACTGAGCAAGAGCTCCAGATACAGAAGGTTGTCACACTGGCCCTCTGCCCTTGTGATAAGGCAGAGTTCATTGAGATGATAACACACAAGCCATCTGCAGATGGCAAAGCTGAAAGGGCTTCGTAATACTGGGGTTGCAGGCAACTAACCCTTAGACACTACTGCAGGGCTGAGAGCCTGGAGCACTCGCCCTGGCCTCTGCACCTGCCCGTCTGCATGCTCCCCCTAGAGGGTTGAGCTGCAGGGCTATGGAAGAGGTGAGCCACACCCCTGTTGTGTGTCCTGTGAGGGGGAATCAGGGAAGTCTCCCATTTCACTTGCATTAATAGTCTGAAAGCTTTTAAATATTGATTCTTTCTGAATGTATTTGCTGGAAAGATGTTTATAAAAAGTTGAAAGTAAAGAAACATCAACACTTCTGAATCTTAATAATTTTGTCATTCTGGGCAGAGCACATAGTAATAATAAAAACTCAGTCTACTATAGTAGATGTGATTTAATTGTCATAGTAATGTTAAACAAATCCCTATTGAATTCATCTGTCAGCTCTTGGTCAAGCTACTTAATCTCTCTGTACCTGAAATTTTGATTGATTAATTTTGTGAGTATTTATCAAGTATTTTATGATGTACTACACAAGGAAGACAAAACAGCTATAAAAAAGAAATGAGAAATATCTTTATATATTTGGTTTTTCAATGTTTTAAAAATAATTTCCACTTTTATTTTAGATTCAGGGTACATGTGCTGGTTTGTTACATGGGTATATTGTGTGATGCTGAGGTTTGGGATACAAATGATTCCATCATTCAGCAGTGAGCATAGTGCCCAATAGTTAGCTCTTCAACCGTTGCCCTCTCCCTTCCTCCTCCCTCTAGTAGTTCCAGCGTCTATTATTTCCATCTTTATGTCCACAAGTAACAAATATTTAGCTCCTGCTTTTTATGTATTGTTATTAAGTGATCTTGGAAACATTTTTAATTGAAGTTTAAAATTTTCAATTGAAGTAATTATTTAACTAAATTTCATATTTAAGAGAAAAAAGCAAGTAAAGAAGAGCATGTATAATAAGCTTCCATTCATCTAGGAAAAGAGAGGGATACAAATACATAACCTTATTTGCTAACTTTTTGTAAAAAAAAAGAGAGAAAGTAAAGCAACAGTGTTTAAGATAGTTGTATTAGTCAAGGTTCTCTAGAGAGACAGAACTAAAAGATAGATATATATACAGGGGAGTTTATTAAGTATTAACTCACATGATCACAAGGTCCCACAATAGGCCATCTGCAAACTGAGGAGCAAGGAGAGCCAATCTGAGTCCCAAAACTGAAGAACTTGGAGTCTGATGTTTGAGGGCAGAAAGCATCCAGCACGAGTGAAAGATGTAGGCTGAGAGGCTAGGCCAGTTTCATCTTTTCACATTTTTCTATCTGCTTTATATTCAAGCTGCGTTGGCAGCTGATTAGATTGTGCCCACCCAGATTAAGAGCAAGTTTGCCTTTCCCAGCCCACTGACTCAAATGTTAATCTCCTTCGGCAACACCCTCACAGACACACCCAGGATCAATACTTCACATTCTTTAATCCAGTCAAGTTGACACTCAGTATTAACCATCCCAGGTCTGCCCTTTGTCAACTTGAACCCATACACATCTCACGAGATCATAATCTTCAAATAAAGACAATAATAAGGTCATAATTACACCTAACATAATACAACTCTCTTTGTACAACCGGAAATGCATCACTCCCAAGCCCAAATATTATTACATAAAGTTAACAATACTTAAATGCTGATGTGAAGTCAATAAATGTTATATCACATGATAAAGGAGAAAGGAAATAAAATGAAGCTATTTTCCTACTACAAGTGTATTCACGCACAAACATGTTTTTAACAGAAGAAGGAGGACATGCTCATGACAATTATAGTCCTTATTTCTGCAGCTGATCACATGGTCCTAGCTGGTATTGATGACTACCTTCTTCTACTACCCATTTTTTATTCCCTTTGCTTTCAGCAAGCACCTCAGCAGGTTGTGTGCTTTTTCCCGGTAAAGTGACCCAAACATTCATTCCTGAAGGATGTGGGCTGCTGTAGTTTTTGATTGACCTTAATCCCAGGGCACGGTAATACTGAGAGACTCTCTAATGGATCTCCTGCATTCCATGGATACTCTTTCTTACCTCTGTTGTGGAGTAGTAGACTGATTTAATCTTGATAGTCTGGGTCAGTCACCCCAGCCAACACAGTAACTCCCTTCTTAGCCTGTTGATCTAAAGATAGGAGAATCCCAAAATGTCCAAGTGGCTCTCTTAACTTCCAGTTTAATGGAATCATTGTTGTGTCTCCTGGTGGCAGCATTCCTCCTTCTGGAACTAAGACCTCTAGGCCAGCAGAACGTAATGTCGTAGGAACAGAAAGCAAAAGTTTTGCTAGTGGGTCACTAGGGGTGACGGTGAGTGGTGCCACTTCCACTTCCACATCTTAATTCCTGGACCCATGAATCCTGGCTATGGGAAAAACAGTACCATATATTGGACGCTGATTCAGAGGATACACTGGCCACCTACAGTGAAGCACTGTTTCTGGGGGCTGCAGGAGAGTAATTGGGAGGCCCCTAAGGTTGCTTTCCCTAGAGGGTATTCATGGGGAAAAGTAAGTCTCTAATGTGGGGCCAGACACATCAGGTATAGAAAAGGCATTTGTTGAAATTTAACACCTATTCATTATTTTTTTAAAATCTACTTTAAAAATCTCCAATTTTCTATACAGTCTTATTAATCCTAATTTTACTAATTTTCCCAGCTCCAATCCAGTCTAAAATTCTTTTTTAATCTTTTTCTTGAGATCTGGCTTTAGATATTGCAAACCCTATTATACTGCTACGTATGACAATTTCAGTTTTGCCCTTACCCCTACTACATGGAGCTCACTGCTAGGGAGTCCTCCTTACTCCTAGGGTATGGCCTTTCTGGGGTCTCAACTGGATTCCAACAGGAATAAAAAGTTTCTCTAGTCTGGCTGGGACCAAATTACCATGTCTTCACAGCATTTGGTGAGCTCTGATATATCTGCTCAGTAATCCCAGCTACTCAGGAGGCTGAGGCAGGAGAATAGCTTGAACACAGGAGGCAGAGGTTGCAGTGAGCCTCTCTTAGCTGTTTTCTCAGTGTCAACCTCTCCTGGCTATTTTCTCAGAGGATTCTCAGACTCTTTCCTTGTGCACCTGCTGCTTAGAGTAAGCCAAGTGTATCAGGGGAGCTCTTACACAGACTTTTGGGCCCACTTCGTTGCAGTTTCCTACTCTTAAATCCCCATCACCTTAGCATTCTTGAATTTCAGTCTTTGCTTCCTCTGCCCAGAGAGACTACTGGTCTCTACTTGGGTCCAATTTCCCTGTGCTGAGATTTAGAAGGAGAAAGCTGGGATGAATGTGAGGCTCATGTGTGCACTGTCTTCTCTTGAGGATCATAGCCCTACATTTGTTGTCGAATGCTTGCCAAGAGTTGCTTTGCACATTTTGCTCAGCTTTTATGTTTGTTTATGGCAGGAGGATTAGCCCAATATCCACTAAAGCATCACAAACAGAACATAAAGTGGCTCTTTTTTTATTGTGTGGAGGATGTTTTATTTAAATAATTAAAATCCTAGGATTATATTGTTGTCTCCTAGAATGTATTTTGCTGTCAAGTGCCAGGAGCCATAATAATTCAGTTTCAGGGGTTGAGTTGAATCACAGCTAGGTGTTGGTTACCACATCAGCCTGCGTCTACTTCCCGTTGTCCTGTACCAGCAGGATTTCTGGTTTTCCAACCTGAAGTGTGGGGCTCCTGAAGGATCACTCCCTGCTGGGCCCTGGATGCCAACATTTTCCTTGTAGTCCAGGAAGCTGTCAATGTTTTGTCCAGGAGAAGAAAGGCTGTAAGCACTGGGTGACTTCTCTCTATCTCTGTCTTCTTAGCGTGACCCTGGGGCTCCTCAGGGTCCTTGGCATACTGAGGCTTCATGCAGACATGGACATCTGTCCAGTGCTTCCCCTTGACTTCAACCTGAGAGTTGGCCCAATTATCTACACCAGGGGTCAGCACATGTGTTTTGCAAAGGGCCTGATAGTAAACATTCTAGGATGTATGAAGCATTCAGTCTCCATCAACCCCTGCCTTCTGCTGTTGGAGTGCAAAAGCAGCCATAGGTGATATGTGTGAGCACATGGCTGTGTTCCAGTAAGTCTTTATTTGCACACCAGCCATCAGGCCAGCTGTGGGCTGTAGGCCATAGTTTGCCAACTCCTGATGTAGATTGTTTCCAAGGCCTCACTTTTCATCTTGTCATGTTTTTGATAAGATTTCCCCCACATATGAATTCCTGGAAGAACGAACCAAGCTATACATTTCTTTCTTTCTTTTTTATAAAGAAAATAAATTTAATTGTTTTTATAAAGAAAATAGATTTAATTGGCTCACAGTTCTGCAGGTTATAGCTATACATTTCTTAGTATCCTTCTCTAGCTAAGAATCAAGCTGAGCACAAGCTGTGTTTAATAAATGTTGTTAAATACTAAGGGAGAAAGGATGGTTGCAAGGGGCCACTGTCTACTTTCTGGTGGAGCCTTGGCTGAGAAAAGTGTTGTACATGGGAAATTGTAGCTGAGAATTTTCAAGGCAAGATGTTCTTCAAATTTCTTAAAAGATCAGGAGTTAGAACTTCTCAAAGAGTAATTTTGTGCTTTAGCTTTTACTAAATTACCTATAAGAGGAAAGAGTAGGCATTAAAATATATTACAAACGTTGTCATCTTTCAAGTTTTTGAACACATATATTCAGCTATCTTCCTTCAGTTGTTTGAAATTTATCACTTCTAGGAGTTATCTTGATTTTTCCCCAAGCATTCAATAATTTCACCTTAAATCGTGACATTGACTATATTTCTAAAGACTGGAATGCTTTCAGAACTACTTTATATGCACAAAGAATGGTTGTGCCTCTTTTCTTAGATAAACTCAGTGATAAAAAGCAAAATGCTGAAAAAACCTTCAGAATAAAAATTGAAAAAAAAAGATACAGTAAACCCTTCTTGTGAAGTAAAAAGAGCATTAATTTGCAACATGTAAAAATGGGCCAGATAAAGAAGGTAAAATTGGTATCTCCCTGAATTAAAAAAAAAAAAATTGAAAATAAACTGAGTCTCTAAACTCAACAAACTAGAAGAAAAATATAAATCAATTTAAAATAGAAGGAAAATGTGACAGATGTAAATAATTATAAATTAATTAACAGCAAGAAAAATAGAATTGTTGAATAAAACCAGGAACTGGTCTTTCAGAAGACAAAGCTTTAAGAAATCTCACCAAGAAAAATAGAGAAACCATAAACATTAAGAATGAGCTGAGAGATTGCACACAGATACGGATGAAGTGAAAGCAGTTATAAGTTTGAGGGCAGAAAAGAGGAAAGTGCAGAGGAAATGGGTGATTTTTCTAGGAAAAAAAAGTTATCAAAATTGATTCAAGAAGAGGTAAACACATGAGTAAACTAATGACCAAAGATATTCAAACAGCCATTACTAAAAAGGAACAAAGTAAATATGGTTTTAAAAGACAAATCTTATGTAATCTTCAAGTAATACTTAGTTCTTATACATTGTGCTATGGTTTGACTGTGTCCCCTCCAAAAATCAGGTATTGATACTTGATGGCCAATGTGAAGATATTAAGAGGTGGGGTCTTTAAGAGGTAATTATGTCATGAGGGCTCTTCCTTTCCTGAATGAAATTAGGCCCCCCTATAAAAGGGCTTCATGGAGGGAGTTTGTTCTGCTTGCCCTTCTGTTTTCTGCCATGTGAAAACACAGTGTTCCTACCCTCTGGAGCGGATACAAGAATAAGGTGCCATCTTGGAAACAAAGAGTAACCCTCACCAGACAAGTAAACCTGTTGGTGCCCTGATCTTGGACTTTCCAGCCTCCTAAACTGTGAAAAAATACATTTCTGCTCTTTATAAATTAGCCAGTCTGTGATTTTCTGTGATAGCAGCACAAAACAGACTAAGATAATATGTCAATGTATAATATGGTTTAATATTATTACAGGTTCGAAGGTCTTGAATAGAACTTAACAAATTCAACAAGAAATGTACAAGATCTATATGAGGAAGATGACAAAACTAGTAAGGCAAAATAGTATCTGAATAAATGAAGACACCACTTATCTGCTTGGGAAAGCACATAAATATGTAAAATATATGAGAGAATATATACATTTTAATGCAAAATTTAAAACAAAATGTGTTGTTTCTTTAAAAAAATGTAAGCTCATCCGGAAGAATAAATAAATTAAAAATGCCAGTTTTTCCTCCTTTATAGACAGTCTTGCTCTATTGTTCAGGCTGGAGAACAATTGTGTGAACGTGGCTGACTATAGCCTTGACCTCCTGTGCTCAAGTGATCCTCCTGCCTCAGCCTCCTGAGTGGCTGGGACCACAAGCATATGCCACTGTGTTCAGCTAATTTTAAAAATTTTTGTCGAGACGAGGTCTCACCATAATGACCAGGTAGGCTTCCTGGGCTCAGGCTCTATCCTCCTCTATCTTCTATCCTCCTTCCTCAGCCTTCCAAAGATTATGGGCACCTGAACCCCCAAAAATTTTTTAATAAGGTAATTAGGACTCCATAAATATAATAACACAGTATAAAGTTAAAGTGATCAAAACAGCATGATATTTGTTCAAGAACAAACAGACTAGGGGACAGAATTAGGCCCCCAAACAGACCCACGTATATATAGGTACTTATAATCCGAGTAAGATGGGGGCAGGGCTAAAATGGCCAACTAGAAACAACAACTATCAGAGGCTTCTGTCACAAAGAACCATAATTAGCATGTGAATCCTTTACCAGCAACCAGGGTATCCAGGTCTTCTGATCAGAACTGACTAGACAGCTGACGTGATCCACAGAGAGGAAGGAAGAGCAGTGTGGTGCCATGGCCCACCTGAGAGCCTCACCGGGCAGGAAGGGCCCCACCTCCCAGGCAAGGGAGAGAGTGAGTGAGCATGCTACCTAGCTAGGGAAAAGGTACTTTTTCCATGGAGCTATGCAACCCATGGACTGGAAGATCCCACTTGCGAACCCATGCCACTGGGGCCTAGAGTTCCAACCCAGGAGCCGTGCAGATTCTCAGCCACCTCTCAGCTGGAATCTGCCTAAGTCTGCTGAGCTCCCAGCTGGAGAGGTGACCAGCACTACAGCTGTGGCTGCCTACTGCCTAAGCCATTTTAGCTCCTTGTGGGAGGGGCAGCAGCCAGCACTGGGACTCATAACTGCCTAACGTGCTAAGCTCCCTGGGTGAGGGAAGGGTGGCATCCATTTCTATAGTTCCAGGCCATGCTTTTCTCATGCTGGATGGCTTGGTCCGCAAGAGGTGTCCCCGACAGCCCAACACACTGGCCGTGGCAGACTGTGGCCAGAGTACCTCTTCAGGCCTGACCCTGACATATCCCTCCCCCACTGGGTGGGGCTTCCCTTCGGGAACTCCAACAAGTTCTTGGGCTCTCTCTTAGAGGCTCAGGGACAGGACCCAGATCTCCATAGGCCTGAGCCCCTAGGGGAAGGGTGGCCATAGTCTCTGCAGACCAGTAGACTTAGCTTTTCTTCCTATAGTTCTGAAGGATCTGGGAATCTCAGATGAGTGGATTTACCCCCCAGTGAAACACATCCCCTCCACCAAGGGACAATCAAAGTGCTTCATTAAACAGCTCCTATTCACCATACCACCCAACTAGGGTTGTCAGCCCCCCTATACAAAAGCAATCCTACTGCATTGGGTTGGTCCCTGTCAAGGTCAGAGATCTCAGAAGAAGGAGCAAGCACCCATCTTTGCTGTTCTCCAGCCTCCTTGAGAGACATCTCAGGTACAGGAGCAAACCAGATGAATAGGGCCTGAAGTGAACCCCCAGCAAACTGCAGCAGCCCTACAGAAGAGGGAACTGACCATTGAAAGAAAAACAAATGGAAAGCAACAACAGCATCAAAAACAAAAAAAGTCCCACAAAAGCCCCATCCAAGGGCCAGCAGCCTCAAATATTGAAAATAGACAAACTCATGAAGATGAGAAAGAATCAACAACAAAAAAACCCCAAAGGCCAGTGTGTCTCTCCTCCTCCAAATGATTGCAATGCCTCTCCAGCAAGGGTACAAAACTGGATGAAGGATGAGATGGATGAACTGACAGAAGTACATTTCAGAAGATGGATAATTAAAAAATACCACTGAGCTAAAGGAGCATGTTCTAACCCATACAAAGAAGCTAAGAGACTTGATAAAAGGTTAGAGGAGCTGCTAACTAGAATAACCAGTTTAGAGAGGAACATAAATGAACTGATAGAGCTGAAAAACAGCACAAGAACTTCATGAAGCATACACAAGTATCAGTAGCTGAATTGACCAAGCAGTAAAAAGGATATCAGAGTTTGAAGACCACCTTGCTGAAATAAGGCATACAGACAAGATCGGAGAAAAAGAATGAAAAAGAATGAACAAAGTCTTGTAGAAATATGGGACTTCATAAAAAGACTGAACCTATGATTGACTGGAGTACCAGAAGGAGACAGGGAGAATGGAAACGAGCTGGAAAACACACTTCAGGATATTATCCAGGAGAACTTTCCCAACCTAGCAAGACAGACTAACATACAAATTCAGGAAATACAGAGAACACCACTAAGATATTCCATGAAAAGATCAACCCCAAGACACATACTCATCAGATTCTCCAAAGCTGAAATGAAGAAAAAAAATGTCAAGATCAGCTAGAGAGAAAAGCCAGGTCACCTACAAAGGAAAGCCCATCAGACTAACAGCAGACCTCTCAGCAGATACTCTATAAGCCAGAAGAGATTGGGGGCAAATATTTAACATTCTTAAAGAAAAGAATTTTCAAACAGAATTTCATATCCAGCCAAACTAAGTTTCATAAGAAAAGGAGAAATAAAATCCTTTCCAGACAAGCAAATGCTGAGGGATTTTGTAACCACCAGGCCTGCCTTGCAAGAGCTCCTGAAAGAAGCACTAAATATGGACAGCCACTGCAAAAACACACCAAAATATAAAGACCAATGACACTATGAAGAAACTGCATCAATGAGTGTGCAAAATAACCAGATAGCATCATAACGATAGAATCAAATTGATATATAACAATATTAACCTTAAATGCAAATAGGCTAAATGCCCCAATTAGAAGATACAGACTAGCAAATTGGATAAGGAGTCAAGAGCCATTGGTGTGCTGTATTCAGGAGACCCATCTCACATGAAAAGACACTCCTAGGCTCAAAATAAAGGGATCAAGGAAAATTTACCAAGCAAATGGAAAGGAAAAAAAGGGGGGGTTGCAACTCTAGTCTCTAACAAAACAGACATTAAATCAACAAAGATCAAAAAAGACAACGAAGGTCATTACATAATGGCAAAGGGATTGACGCAATAAGAAGAGCTAACTATTTAAAATATATATGCACCTAATACAGGAGCATCCAGATTCATAAAACAAGTTCTTTGAGACCTACAAAGAGACTTAGACTCTCACACAATAATAGTGGGAGACTTTAACACCTCACTGTCAATATTAGACAGATCAATGAGACAGAAAATTAGCAAGGATATTTAGGACTTGAACTGAGCTCTGGATCAAGTGGATCTAATAAACATCTATGGAACTCTCCACCCCAAATCAATAGAATATACATTCTTCTCAGTGCCACATGACACTTATTCTAAAATCAACCACATAATTGGAAGTAAAACACTCTTGAGCAAATGCAAAAGAATGGAAATCATAACAAACAGTCTGTCAGACCACACTGCAATCACATTAGAACTCAGGATTAAGAAACTCACTCAAAACCACACAATTTCATGAAAATGAGCAACCTGCTCCCAAATAACTCCTGGATAAATAATGAAATTAAGGCAGAAATCAAGAAGTTCTTTGAAACCAATTAGAACACAGAGACAACGTACCAGAATCTCTGGGGTAGAGCTAAAGCAGCATTAACAGGGAAATTTATAGTACTAAAGGCCCACATCAGAAAGCTAGAAAGATCTCAAATCAACACCCTAACATCACAATTAAAACAGCGAGAGAGGCAAGAGCAAACTAATCCAAAAGCTAACCAAAGACAAGAAATAACTATAATGAGAGCAGAACTGAAGGAGACAGAAACACAAAAAATTCTGCAAAAAAAAAAAAAAAAAAAAGAATCAAGGAACTGTTTTTTTTTTTTTAATTAACAAAATAGATAGAACACTAGCTACTATAAACACCTCTATGCAAATAAACTAGAACATCTAGAAAAAAGTGGATAAATTCCTGGATGCATAACATTCTCCCAAGACTAAACCAGGAAAAAGTTGAATCCCTGAATAGACCAATAACATGTTCTGAAATTGGGGCAGTAATTAATAGACCACCAACCAAAAAAAGCCCAGGACCAGATGGATCTACAGCTGAATTCTATCAGAGGTACAAAGAGGAGTTGATACCATTCCTTCTGAAACTATTCCAAACAATTGAAAAGGAGGGACTCTTCCCTAACTCATTTTATGAAGCCAGCATCATCCTGATAGCAAAATCAGGCAGGGATATAACAAAAAAAGAAAACTTAAGGCCAGTAAACCTGATGAACATCAATGCAAAAATCCTTAATAAAATACTAGTAAACCGAATCCAGCAGCACTTCAAGAAACTTATCCACCATGATCAAGTCAGCTTCATCCCCAGGATGCAAGGCTGTTTCAATGTATGTAAATCAATAAATGTAATCCATCACATAAACAGAACCAAAGGAAAAAACCACATGATTATCTCAATAGATGCAGAAAAGGCCTTTGGTAAAATTCCTTGCAAAGGGTCAGATAGTAAACATTTTAGAATGTATGGGGCATACCGTCTCCATCAACTCCTCCCTTCTGCTGTTGGAGTGAAAAAGTAACCATAGGTGATATGTGTGAGCTTTCATGTTGAAAACTCTCAATAAACTAGGTATTGATGGAACATATCTCAAAATAATGAGAGCTATTTATGACAAATCCACACCCAATATCATATTGAATGGGCAAAAGCTGGAAACATCCCTTTGAAAACTGGTGCAAGATAAGGATGCCCTCTATTACCACTCCTATTTAACGTAGTATTGGAAGTTCTGGCCAGGGCAATCAGGCAAGAGAAAGAAATAAAGTGTATTCAAATAGGAAGAGAGGAAGTCAAGTTGTCTCTGTTTGCAGATAACCTGATTCTCTATTTAGAAAACCCCATCATCTCAGCCCAAAAACTCCAGAAGCTGATAAGCAACTCCAGCAAAGTCTCAGGATACAAAATCAATGTGCAAAAATTACAAGTATTCCTTTACACCAACAGTAGACTAGCAGAGGGTAAAATCATGAATGAACTCTCATTCACAATCACTACAAAGAGAATACAGTACCTAGGAATACAGCTAGCAAGAAATGTGAAGAACTTCAAGGAGAACAGGACACAAACAAATGGAAAACATTTTATCCTCATGGATAGAAGAATCAATATTATGAAAATGGCCATACTGTCCAAAGTAATTTATAGATTCAATGCTATTCCCATCAAACTACCATTGACATTCTTCACAGAATTAGAAAAACTATTATAAATTTAATATGAAATCAAAGAAGACCGCATATAGCCAAGATAATCCTAAGCAAAAAGAACAAAACTGGAGGCATCACACTACCTGACTTCAAATTATACTACAAGGCTACAGTAACCAAAACAGCATGGTACTGGTACCAAAACAGACATATAGAGCAATGGAATGGAACAGAGACCTCAGAAATAACACTACACATCTAAAACCATATGATCTTTGACAAACCTGACAAAAACAGGCAATGGGGACAGGATCTTCTATTCAATAAATGATACTGGGAAAACTGGCTAGCTATATATAGAAAACCGAGACTGGACCCCTTCCTTACACCTCATACAAAAATTAACTCAAGATAGATTAAAGACTTAAATGCAAAACCCCAAACCACAAAAACCCTAGAAGAAAACCTGGGCAATACCATTCAGGACATAGGCATGGGCAAAGACTTCATGACAAAAACTCAAAAAAAATTGCAGCAAAAGCCAAAACTGAGAAATAGGATCTAGTTAAATTAAAGAGCTTCTGCACAGCAAAAGCAACTATCATCAGAGTGAACAGACAACCTACAGAAAGGGAGAGAACTTTTGCAATCTACCCATCTGACAAAGGTCTAATGTCCAGAATGTACAAGGAACTTAAACAAATTTACAAGAAAACAGCAAACAACCCCATTAAAAAGTGGGCAAAGTGTATGAACAGACACTTCACAAAAGAAGACATTTATGTAGCCAGCAAACATGAAAAAAAGGTCAACACAACTGATCATTAGAGAAATGCAATTCAAAACCATAAAATCACTATCTCATACTAGTCAGAGTGACGATTATTAAAAAGTCAAGAAACAACAGATGCTGATGAGGCTGCATAGAAACAGCAACACTTACACTGTTGGTGGGAATGTAAATTAGTTCAACCATTGCGAAAGACAGTATGGCAATTCCTCAAGGATCTAGAACCAGAAATACCATTTGACTCAGCAATCCCATTACTGAGTATATACCCAAAGAAATATAATTTATTCTACTTTAAAAACACATGTACACGTATGTTTATTGCAGCACTATTTACAATAGCAAAGTCATGGAACCAACCCAAATCAATGAGAGACTGGATAAAGAAAATGTGGTACATATATACCATGGAATACTATGCAGCCTCAAAAAGGAATGAGATCATGTCCTTTGCAGGGACATAGATGAAGTGGAAGCCATCATCCTCAGCAAACTAACACAGGAACAGAAAACCAAACCCTGCCTTTTCTCACCCATAAGTGGGAGTTGAACAATGAGAACACATGGACACAGGGAGGGAAACATCACACACCAGGGCCTGTCGGGGAGTGGAGGGATGGGGGAGGTATAGCATTAGGAGAAAGACCTAATATAGATGACAGGTTAATGGGTGCAGCAATTCACCACGGCACATGTATACCTATGTAATAAACCTGCACATTCTGGCCATGTATCCCAGAACTTAAAGTATCAAAAAAATACAACTAACATTTATATAGTTATTCCTGTGTACCCCAAAATGGTACCAGCTGTTGTGCCTAATATTTTTATCTATATGTACAACAAACCTTTCAAGCAAGTAGCATTATAACTTCCCTATTCCAGATGAGGAAAGGAGATGCGAAGAAAAGCCTTGTCTGAAGTCCCAGAGGTAAATGACAGAGCTGGGATTCTCCCTGGGTCTGGAGCACAGTCCTTCCCTGTTTTTGACCCTGCCAATGTAAAATGTAGAGGAGGCCTTGCAGAGCTCCATGTGTTCCTTGTAAAACTTTTATTTCCTGGACAAGACACAGCCTTCTCCCCCAAGTACTTCTGACACATCCCACAAAGCATCTCCAATCAGAATTTATGAGCCACTTCCTTGCTCAGAGAGATGAGGGGGAATCATTGACTGGGCTTCAGAGTCATGCTACTCACACTATCCACAGGTCACCAGGGATTGGACTCTATATTTGCCTCCATCTAATCTGACTGGTTCCACTAATCTGACTGGTTCCCAGCTCTCATCAAAATGTGAGCCCACAGAACTCAGAGGAAACCTATAGCACCTTCACATGCTCAGACCAACAGCACCCCAACATGCTCAACAGTTTCTCTCATGGTTCCCTTCATATCTCTCCACTGTGAGTGTTGGAGGGGCTTCTATCTGCTTTGTTCACTTAGTATGCTTGTTGAGTAAATGAAAAAGTCTTCTTGTTTGAATTAAAACAGAAATATCCCCTTGAACACACTCTAGATTCTCCCACATTGGTAGCTGCATTTTTCTCCTCAATACTACTCATTTTCAAGACCACCTCAGCGTTAACATTTTGCCTACATTTAAGAAATTCTATACAGATCTTAAAATGAATGTCTCTTCATGTTACTAATGAGAGATTCATTCTAGAACTTGCTTTTCTATTCAATTATATCTGTACAAATAGGGAGAGTTTCTCAATCCCCTTATATCTCCAAGAACCTCCGCTCTTATCACAGCTTGGGTTCTCTTCATCAGCAGGCTCTCAGGCAGAGTTTGGGGTGCAAAATGTTGAAGAGGATCCATATCTTCGAGGGGCACATTGGACAGTGGAGAAGTAGCTTGCAGGCTGTGAAGCAAGCACTGCCCCCCAAGATGTGCCCCTCACCATGTAGGGCTGGCCTGGGAAGAGCTTGGCTGTGCAGCTGAGACAGACCCCAAGGAACTGAGGGCTGAGGCTCTCAGCATTCACTGGGGAGTCTCTGTGGTCACCACACTTCACATGTGTCAAAGGGAGACATCACATTTCTCATTAAAATCTAAATCACAGCCAGAATTATTTTAAAGCAGAGATGTAAAATAACTTACTGCAACAATAATTTTTTTGGTAAGCACACCAAGGCAAGAAGATGATCTAGGCTCTGTCAGGTTAAGGGGAATCTTTCCGTCTATTTTCTGTATACTGAATCCACACCTTCTGTAACACTTGCTCTTCTCTGAACCAGCAGTGACTATGACTGGGCAGCCGGCAAACATTCTCAGGTTTGGTGCCACGTGGAGGTTCAGAGCAAGAGACTGACCAAAGAGTAGCGTTAGGGTAGCCAGGGTGGGAGGTAAGACACCCAATCAGACAGACAGCTTCACATTTACTGCTTTCCTTATTTCCTTTTTTTTAATCTATCAGACTGTGCTGTTATAAACAAACCCACTGCAGGTCTGTGAATGACACAGAGGACCTACACTGATAGGATATTGGGGTTGGGGTAGGGGGAGTGTGAGCAGTCTAAAATCCAGGAAACAAAATTAAACAAAGTTGGGTTTGCAGAACAAAGAAATATGCAGCAGTCTTGAGGCTAGATCTGAAGAATTTGGATACAGTCAAGCCCACTCATAAATGTCTGTACTTATACTTTCCCCACCTCCCTAGAAGCATGAGGTGATATAATAAGATAGTTATTCCTTTGCACTAAGTCGTTGAGTGCTGATAAAAATGTAAATACCTTTGGAAGCAGGATACAAGTCAACGAACTCCATAGCTTAATTGGGTGGTGAGACCCTTTCCACTGAGATAGCCACTGAAGCAAGCCTTAATGGACTTGAAATCTTAGTTATTATATTCACTGAGAATAAAACCCAGGAAAAATTTGGAAGAGCTTGAGCAACAAAGAAGCCTCTGGGGAAATGGAGGCTGGGTAGTGTAATAAGGTCCAAAGAAAAATGTCACCGATTTTAGAGTTTTGCTTAAGATGCACCTTAATGAGGGAAGTGTATAAAATCACCCACAGAGAAGACAGGTTGGAGACCCAGCAACCAGACTTTCTCAAAATCTCTAAGGATCTAAAGTGACCAAAAAATGTTATTTCTGGAATTAGCATATTTTCTGCATGGACCAGAGCAATGTGGTACAGCAGATGGTGGATCAGTGCGTGAGGCTGGGAGTATCAAATGGAAAGGGCCCATCCATTGTTACACAAGCACCCAGGGCTCTGCCTCTCCACTGTGTTGCAGGATGCTGCAGTTCTCTGACTACACTTATGATGATGACAGTGGTGGTGATAGCAGGAACCGCTTATCAATAATTTATTAGGTACCTAACACTGTACTGGGCACTTTATATGCATTATCTCATTTACTTTAATTGTAACAGTTCTATGAAGTCAGTGCCATTATTATATTCCCAGTTATACGTAAGAAAAATAAGTTTTCAAAAGAAATGATGTGGCTAAAATCAACCATTAGTGACACAGCTAAGACCCAGGCCAGCCTATCTCTAAAGCTTCACAACCTCACACAGGGAAGATCAGGGAGACTTGCAACAGTGTCCGATGGGAGAGCCTTTTCACTTTTTTTTTCTTTTCCAGCATACCAAGGTGCTTTTGCTCTCTCATGACTAAAATATAAAACTGTATAGAAGAGCACTGGCTAACAGAGGCCCCAAAGTCCCTCTGACTCAACAGTATTATCAACTGTCCCAAATAACAATAATCAAGTATCCCTCCACCATTCAGTTCAAAAGGAAAATTAGTCTTTGCCTTGTGTTTGGAAATCACTGACTCCTGATAGTATGTGCTATTGTCTCCCAAATAACTCTTCCTTTGTTATATATGTAAATGAATATTATATATAACCCAAACCAGGAGTTTGAGTACCATGTTGGTGTAATATTTACAGTTGACATATAATTTCAGTGCATCTTAATAAGCTCACAGCACCTTATTTCTTAAACTGGAGGTGGCATAAATGAAAACATGCAATATAATAAAAAAAACTTTTGGAAGTAAAAAGTTCAGTCCCACTGTGCCAGCTATATGAAGCTCTATACTATTCCAGAAACTGTGGGGAAAGCTAGTGATACAAACTACTTCCTTCAAGTGGTTCATGATCTCATTGATGAGATACTACATACAGAAGAAAGCAGAAATACATTAATGAATGAATGCTGAGTGAGCACCATGGTAAGACTTGTGGGGATTGTCTTAGGTTGAGTTCCCCAGAAGCTAACCTGAGAAGTGAGTGCAGGTAATGCTGTCAGGAGATGTTCCCAGGAGGCCTGTGGGTAGTGAGATGTGGAAGAAAAGGGAGCCTGCAGAATAAACTCTTATTAAATTAACAGGACTGAAATCTCCTGGGGAACTTTGGTAGATGGTGCACAGCAGGCTCTAAAGTCTCCCAAACAAGGACAGACGGCTGGAGACTCTACCCACGGACTCATACACCAAGTGGTCCAAGGGCCACTCCCAGGACTGCAGGCCCACCCTCCACACCATCAGGTGGATTCCAGAAGCCAGCCAAAGGCTTCAGGTAACGTCATAGGTGTTTGCAGTTGGAAGCCTCCAGGCTGGCATGCAGAGGGAGGCTGGAGGAATCTATAGCATCCACCATCAGGGTCAGAGAGAAGAAAACATTCTTAGGGATTGGGTCTTCATGGAAGGCTCCATAGGGAAGTGAGTCTTGAAAAACACACTCCAGGCAAAAAGGAGGGAAAGGGCAGCAGCAAGCGGGATGGCCTGGTGGGACATAGAGGAGGCCTGGCAGTGCTGTCCTGTTGGCAAAGACGGAGTTGAGGCTATACAGGGAGGGACCTGGATTGTACTTTTTAAAAGCAAATTGAAGACCAAAGCACACTACCAGCTCCTGCATCTGAACACTGGCAAAGCTGCCGTTATGTCTTGTCTAGGGACTAGGTTATTTCTTCTATCCAGGGTCCAAATTTGAAAGCCCTGAATTGCTTTCAAAATTCTCTAGATGAAGGAGCAGACGATGGTCCTTCTGTCACTCTGTGGAGACACTAACTTCCTTTCAGAGGCATCAGGCCACATGTTTGGGAGGTACATAGTTTTAAAACTTCAGATGTGCCTTTTAGTGTAATAGTAGTGTAATCGATGTATCCCTGAGAATTCAGAAATACCAGGGATTTTACAGTTGCAAGTTCATTTTAGGTATTCTAGTATCAGGCTGCCGTACTCTCTCCACAGCCCCTATAGGGGTGAAAAGAGAGACCCAGGAGTTCCCCCAAGCCCAACAGCACTTCTCTCTGCTCCTGTCCCTTAGAGCCAGGGATAAGCCCTCAGTTTCTCTACATTGTCTTACGTATTTGCAATATTTACTTTTTTTCCTTGTAATCACCAGGTTGACCACAGAGAACAGTTATTTCCCAGAATAGTGTAGAGTTTTGTTTGGAATCCATTCAGTGACTGCAAGGTTTCCAGCATCCAAACCAGGAGAAACGAAAAGATTCATTTCTTACTGCTGTTTTTTCTGTGTTGTTAGATGGACCTGCAGAGGCCAGTCAGCCCACTAATTTAATTTGATTATGTTCCTAACAACATGCTTCTCTTGGCTGCTTCTCCACAGCGGGCTGGAGTCATCCAGGTTCCCTGGTCTGCCCCAGGGTTCAGAACTCAAGGTTCAGTTGGCCGATGGCCACAAGTAGGTTCCAGGGTTTAGGGTGGGGGTGGACAATGCTACAATTTTTTAAATGTCATTTTGTGTTAGAGCACAGATTGCTGTAAGTAAAGTGAGGGTCAGAGACTGGTTAGGGTTAGTGGTTAGAGTTAGGGTGAGGGTGAAGGCAAGGATGAGGATGAGGGTAAGGGTTAGGGTTACAGTTTGCATCATGACAAGGGTAAGTGTGAAGGTGAGGGTTAGGATGTGCTCATGGGTACTACTGTTCAGGTTAATACATGACAAGGGTAAGTGTGAAGGTGAGGGTTAGGATGTGCTCATGGGTACTACTGTTCAGGTTAATACTTTTCATGATGAGAGCGGAGACCAGTGATGAGACCCTGTCTGTAGAAAACATTTAAAAAATGATCTGGGGCCGGGCGTGGTGGCTCACGCCAGTCATCCCAGCACTTTGGGAGGCCGAGGCGGGCAGATCACCTGAGGTCGGGAGTTCCAGACCAGCCTGACCAACACGGTGACACCCCGTCTCAAATGAATGAATGAATGAATGAATGATCTGGGCACAGTGGCGCGTGCCTGTGGTCTCAGGTACTCTGGAGGCTGAGGCGGAAGAATCTCTTGAGCCAAGGAGTGTCTAGACTGCAGTGAGTGAGCTATGATGGCACCACTGCACTCCAGCCACGGTGACAGAGTGAGACGCTGTCTCTAAATCAATAAAATCATTGGAAGGAGCTCTCTCTTTCTTACTTTCAATGGGTGTCTCTTTAGGCCAGGTGAAAAACAAGAGAGAGAGAGAGAGAGAGAGAGAGAGAGAGAGAGAGAGAAAAACAGGCGTGGGGGAGGCGTTTCTGTCTGATGACTAAAAGTACGCAAACCCAAACAAGGAAAAATAAAAACAAAAAACGTGCGTAGGTGTGTAGGATTCGGTCAATGCATCCCGTTTTTCTTTTCTTTTCTGGAGAACACCTGTAATCCCAGCAACTCGGGAGGCTGAGGCAGGAGAATCGCTTGAACCCGGGAGGTGGAGGTTGCAGTGAGCCCAGGCTGGAGGGCAGTGTGGTGCAATCTCAGTTGACTGCCACCTCCGCCTCTCGGGTTCAAGCGATTCTCCTGCCTCAGCATCCCGAGTAGCTGAGACTACAGGCACACGCCACCACGGCCAGCTAGTTTTTGTATTCTTAGTAGAGACGGGCTTCCATCATGTTGGCCAGGATGGTCTCGATCTCTCAAACTCGTGATCTGCCCGCCTCGGCCTGCCTCCCAAAGTGCTGTGATGACAGGCACGAGCCACCCACCCACCACTCCCAACCCTGTTTTCTTGAATTTCCGTACGGTGCAGTCATCATAAAGGTGAGCGGACCAGCCTGGCCCACGTGGCGAAACCCCGTACCGTACGTCTCCACTCAAAATACAAAAAGCCGCCGGGCGTGGTCGCGCGCGCCTGCAATTCCAGCCACTCGGGGAGGGGAGGCCGAGGCACAAGAATCGCTCGAGCCCGGGAGGCGGAGGTAGCAGGGAGCCGAGATCGCGCCACGACGCTCCGGCCTGGGTGCCCGAGTGAGACCCCGTCTCAGAGAAAAGATGAAAACTCTAATTCTCAGAGCTGACAAATGGGTAGATTCGGTATGAGATGCACATGGGATAGTGGCCAAGCTCAGATCGCAGTTTTCCTGCCCTGTCGGTGTTGCCTTGCCATCGTATAAAATCGACCCCATGGGCAGTAACCCTTTCATTCATTATCAGTCCACGTAGAGCATCCACACATAGCACATCGCGCGCCGGTTTCTTTGGTTTTCTCTCTGTTTCTTTGTGTTTTTGGACACTAAACCCCCGAGTCACAACCGATTAGACCCTGTCTGTAGAAAACTTGTAGAAACGATCCAGGCACAAGCTGGGCGCGGTGGCTCACGCCTGTCATGCCAGCACTTTGGGAGGCTGAGGCAGGCGGACCACCTGAGATCGGGAGTTTGAGAGCAGCCTGACCAACGTGGTGAAACCCTGTCTGTTAAAAATAAATAAATAAGTAAATGATCTGGGCACCATGGCACGTGCCTGTGGTCCCAGGTACTGTGGAGACTGAGGTGGAAGAATCTCGAGTCAAGGAGTGTCCAGACTGCAGTAAGTGAACTAGGATGACACCACTGCACTCCAGAATTTAACAGTCGTGTCTCTCTCTCTCTCTCTCTCCCCCCCTCCACCCCCCACCCCCCCCTCCCCCCGCTCCCCCTCCCCCCTCCCCCTACCTCTCCCCTCTCCCCTCTCTCTCCTGTTTCTCTTTTATTTTCTCTTTATTTCTTTCTGTCTTTCTTTCCTGAGTTACTGGTATGACAAGCGTACGCCACCACGCCTGGCACATTTTTATATTTTTCATTGAGACGGGGTTTCGCCATGTTGGCCAGCCTGGTGTTGAACTCCTGGCCTCAAGTGATCCACCTGGCTCGGCCTCCAAAAGTGCCGGAATTACAGGCGTGGGCCGCCTTGGCCTCCAAAGTGCTTGGATGACAGGCGTGAGCCACCACGCCCGGCCTCGGCCAATCTTTTTAATATATCGTAGAGAAGGTGTTTCCTCAGCCATGGGGTGGTGAGATGAGGTTTACTCAGCCTGTGCAGGGGAAAAAAGTAATCTCTCCGCTCCTGTGGGGTTCCCTTTCCCCCAGGTGCTGGGAAGCAAAGGCATTCATGAGCTTCGGAGCAGCACCAGTGCCCTGCACCATGCCCTAGAGGAGTCGGCTTCCCCTCCTCACCATGTTCTGGAGAGCGGCCCTGCCGAGCACCCACACCCCTGTGCTGCCTGGCAAAGTGGTAAGATGCCGGTGTCCTTTCTTGGTTCAAACCCAGCTCTCCTGCCCTCCAATACTGTTCTGTCTCCTCAGTGTCACAGCTTTCCAGAAAATCAGGAGCCACATAGTGAGCCAGGATGGACAGGAACTTAGGGGAGTGTCCCTGGAGAGACATCACTAACCCATGGTGGCTGCTTTCATTGCAGTTCTGAATACGTCGCAATCCCCCCAAAACCCCCAGTCCCCGGATAAAAAATGAAAGAAGACGAGGGAGGGGGTGTGGAGAAGGCGGAGACGTCTGTATAGTGTTAAAGGGGTAAATTAGTGTGGTTTGTGACGTGGATGTGGAAAGAGTGTGTGTGTGTGTGTGTGTGTGTGCGCGCACGTGCGTGCGCGTGGGCGCTCGCATGCTGTGCTTGTGAGAGAGAGAGAGAGAGAGAGAGAGAGAGAGAGAGAGAGAGAGAGAAGACCATCTGGACCATGAGGACCCAGAAAGGGTGTTTGATTTGCATCTCTGTCTAAGTCGCCCATGTGTCTGTAGGTGACTCATGACCAAGGCAGAGATGCATTAAGATGCTCAGCAAAGAGAAAATGCCCTCCGTCCCACAGGGAACATGGGTCCCAACACACACACACACACAAACACACACACACATGCACATACACACGGACGCAGAGAGTTAGAAAGAGACGGAGCAGGAAAGACCCACACACACAGACAGACAGCAGTGGCAGAGTATCACTCAACCCCAGGCAACCCTTGAAGCTGCAGGGTTCTGCTGTCCACCACTAGGACCCTCGGGAGGGAGAGTAACCCATAGGAACAAAGGGAGAGGGGTCCTGGAGATGACCATGGCATGACATTTGGGGGAGACTCACCACTATCCCGTCGACACAGGCCTGAGAATGGTATTCCGTGCTGTGTCCCCAGCTCCCCCTTTCTCCTGAGGTCTCTTCCTCCTGTCACACCTTCAGCAAATCCTGGCCTCAGATTATACTTTGGGACATCCTGCCAAGGAGGGACCTGAGCCTGGGTCCTGACACATTGCCACAGGGGTTCCTCCTTTGTGATGACTTAGGAACCCATCACTAGGGCTAACGTGAACATCACTATTTGCCAAGGAGAGGCTCGTGCCTCGTGCATGCACACTGGCAAGGTGACTTGACTCGCTCCTGGATCCAGGAAGTCAGGCTGCATCCTCTTTAAGAAATGGCTGTGGTGGAGGTGGTGGCAGAGAAAACGTCTGTGCTGTCTTTGGCCTGGACTCTGACCTAGGTTCTGTCCTCCCTCATTCTGTCTGCCACGTTACTGAGAAGCCTAGAGGCTTCTTGGTCTGGCTAAGTGTCTTCAACAGAGAACACTCCCCAGTCCAGCACGGGGGAAATCTTTATGGGGATGTGTTTCATGTCCGTTCCACATTCCAATGCTGTTTCTGGATGATTGGGCAGGTGTGATGATGGTGGAGCTCTGCGCTTCCATCCCCGTGTGGGACAGGGAGGGATGCTTTCTTGGTCTCCATGTCTTACTGGATTGCTTCCTGGCTGGCCTTTGCCATCTCCATAAGGCAGTGTTGCAACTCACCTGCCCATTCTCTTTCATTCTTGGGGGCCATCCAGCTCCTCTGCTCCTGGGGAAAGTGAATACAAGCACTGAATCTTTTGGCTGCCATGAATGCCAGGGAACAAGCCAAAGGGATTGGTTTACACTGGGTGCAGGAGAGGTTGCATCTGGGATGCCTGCCATGTGGTGGGGTGAAGACACCATGCCTTGGGGCCCATGGGATCTCTCTGTGCCCCAGCGAGGTTATTCTCGCCTCTCTCCGTTGTAATCCCATTCCCCTTATGCTGGTGGGATCCCAAATGGGATTCCAGGTGGAGTCCAGAAAGCCCATCAGGCGCCCTGAATCTCCTCTTCTGCCGGAAGCCGAACCAAAAGGGGCATGCCCAAGACAAAGCCAGCGTCAAACCCAAGGGACTTTTGTCCTCAGGGCTCCCATGGGTTTGACGCTGGCTTGGTCTTGCCCATGCCCCTTTCCCAGGCCTCCCCAAACCCGCCGCTTTTGCCACCAATTACTCTGCCACGTCTTCCCTTGCACAATTTCTTTCTCTTTTTTTTTTAATATATTTTTTATTGCATTTTAGGTTTTGGGGTACATGTGAAGAACATGCAAGATTGTTGCATAGGTACACACATGGCAGTGTGATTTGCTGCCTTCCTCCCCATCACCTATATCTGGCATTTCTCCCCATGCTATCTCTCCCCAACTCCCCCACCCCCCGATGTCCCTCCCCTTTTTCCCCTAACAGACCCCAGTATGTGATGCTCCCCCTCCCTGTGTCCATGTGTTCTCATTGTTCAACACCCGCCTATGAGTGAGAACATGCAGTGTTTGATTTTCTGTTCTTGTGTCAGTTTGCTGAGAATGATGGTTTCCAGGTTCATCTATTTTCCTACAAAGGACACGAACTCATCGTTTTTGGTGGCTGCATAATATTCCATGGTGTACATGTGCCACATTTTCCCTGTCCAGTCTATCATCGATGGGCATTTGGGTTGGTTCCAGGTCTTTGCTATTGTAAACTGGGCTGCAATGAACACTCGTGTGCATTCGTCCTTATAGTAGAATGATTTATAACCCTTTGGATATATAC